>CM060966.1:78285102-78985102 GCA_030765045.1 Tenodera sinensis
AGGTATTTATTTGTTTCGATTTTCCAATACTTACACTTTTCTCAAATGGGAAGTCATTATTGGTACTTTTTATGTGCTGGTTATACAAAGAAAACTGAATGTCAACGGCCATTCATAGCGACCGGCTCTAGAAAGATTTGACTATCGCATAAGCCTAGTGTATTTTTACTTTCTCTACTGGTAAGTAGGGGAAGTATTCCACCCAAAAATTCGATGTCGAGATTTCACCGGAAATATATGTTTTGGGGCCCCCTGAATCCAAAAAAAAAAAAAAAAAAATAGAAGCATTTTTAGAAAAAGGCCCGTGTGTGTGTCTGTGTGTCAGTCTGTGGAGAGCATAACTCAAAAACGAAAAGCCGGTTAAAAACAAAAGTTGGTATTTAAGTTTAATGTCTTTCAAGGATATCACACAAAAATTTTGAAGAAAATAGCCCCACCCTAAACTACCCTTTACATGGAAGATTTTTCGAAAATTTTGATTTTCTTGAAAATGGCTCTAACGATTTTGATTAAAATGCCATATGTTTGAGATATTTTTATGATAAATGAAATGTATGTCTTGAATTTTCTGGCTATAGCCCCTGTAGTCGTATTTACTCTGGAGGACTTTTGCATAATTGGTAAGCCGTTAGAGATAGACCGAACCATAGCATACAAAAAATGTAGATCTTGCTGAAATACACAATTTATGTCTCAATAAATTTTCTTGTAGGGTGAACCATTTCGGAGATATTCCTTGTTATGTGTGTGAGTTTCGGAAAACTTAGAACTTTAGTGAAATAGGTCATCGCTGTTCATTTTTTTATATGTTAAGTGTGCAAAGACAACAGAATCTCAAAGCTTTAAAACATTGACTATCACACAAAGCCTACTGTATTCCCTCTTGCACCTACAAAGAAATTAGCAATAAGATAATTTGTACACATGTTTATCTTAACTAACACGAAGAAGATATACGAATAAGAATTTGTAAGAATGGTTAGTACAAGAGTAGAGAAAGTCATATGAGTGCAACACATCAGATTTTTCTCTTTGCACGGCGCTTAGAAGGAAACATGCAATAAAATCATTTCTACAGATGTCTATCTCGATTACATGAAGTAAATAGAAGAGAAAGAATAATTTGTACAAGAGTGAGAAGAGAAAAAACATATGAGTGTACCCATCAGATTTTTATTTCTTGTCCATGCGAAGAGTACAACGGAATTTCAAAGATTTTACTACCGCTTAAATCCTGCTGTCCTTTCAAGAAAATTACCAATAACATACTTTCTGCAAATGCTTTAACATGAAGTGAAAGAGAGGAATATAGTTCACAAGAATACCTTGTACAAGAGTAGAGAAAGTCATGTGAGTGCAACAAATATGGCTGACCCCTTGAATTTTAATCACACAGTGTAAGCCAATGCTTGATGAAGAGCAAATCATTAACATTTAATTCATGAAAGTCATGTGAGTTCAACAAATGTGGCTGACCCCTTGAATTTTAATCACACAGTGTAAGCCAATGCTTGGTGAAGCGCAAATCATTAACATTTAATTCACTTACGAGTTTATTTACATATTCTAGTTTATTAGACAGGCTTTGAACATTCCAGAAATCCAGAGTTATTTTCACGTTTATTATCATTAAGATTTTCACCAAAATTAATACTTCTATTTATACATTCAGTCCAATACAAGGCCACTACAATTAGATCTTAATAAATGAAAAAAATTGCTGCAGTGATTGTTATAGTTTTGAAAGTTATCAACGTTGTCGCCAGTACAATAGCAGCAACAGCAGTAACAACAATAGCAGTAATAATGATAATGCTGATGATAATTATAATAAAAAATAAAATAATAATACCTAATAATAATAATAATAATAATAATAATAATAATAATAATAATAATAATAATAATAATAATAATAATAATAACAATAATAATAGTAATAATAATAATAATAATAATAATAATAATAATAATAATAATAATAATAATAATAATAATAATAATAATAATAATAATAATAATAATAGGTAATAGATAGGTAATAATGATAACAATACAATTATTTATTATTAATTAATTAGTTTATTATTACTATTTATTATTATTGCTATTGTTGTTATTATGATGATGATTATTATTATTACTATTACTATTAATATTATTACTATTACTATTAATATTACTATTATTTATTATTATTATTATTATTATTATTATTATTATTATTATTATTATTATTATTATTATTATTATTATTATTATTATTATTATTATTATTATTATTATTATTATTATTATTATTATTATTATTATTATTATTATTATTATTATTATTATTATTATTATTATTATTATTATTATTATTATTATTATTAATATTATTATTATTATTATTATTATTATTATTATTATTATTTTCTGGACACCTACTAATAAACCGAAAAAATATCAATTACGCCCCTGGATTGGTATATTAGCTATAAATTGCGTTTCAAATACCGACTCGCATATCCATGTAGGTATCAGGTAACTGTTATTGGCCACTGAATCAGATCCTCATCAAAATATGTTCAAAATTTTATTTGATTAAAATGTCATATAAGCATTTAAGATATTTTTATGGCAATTGAAATGTATATTTTGAATTTTGTGGTTATAGCCCATGTTGTCCTGTTTACTCTTGTTGACTTTCGCTTATCTGGTATACCGTAAGATATACCTAAACTAAATCTTAATATACAAAAATGTAGGCCTCGTTAAAACACACAAGCCATGTAAATTTAATTGTTTTGTGGAGTGAACCTTTTTGGAGATATTCCTTGTTGTTTGTGTGAGTTTTGCAATCTCAAATGGAAGGTCGTTATTCATTTTTTATCTCTTGGCCGTCTAAAGAGAACGGAATTTCAAAGTCGGCATATAGCGACCAGCTTTAAAGGACTTGACTACCGCTCAAAGCCCAGTGTATTCCCATATTCCCTTCACATCTACAAGGAAATTAGCAATAACGTAATTTCTGCAAGTATTTATCTCGACTAACATGAAAAAGATACAGCAATAGGTGTTTGTAAGAATAGTTAGAACAAGAGTAGAAAAAGTCATGTGAATGCAACTCATCAGATTTGTATCTGTCGCTCAATCTCATTCTCCCCCCTTTGACATCTAGGGTCATGTCGGCTGCTTTTCCTTGTGGAACAATTGCTCATTGGCAATGCTGTTTACTTATTTACCAATAATTTTATGTAACTTAAGCTAGCTATTTACTTTCTCTACTGGTAAGTAGGGGAAGTATTGTATTCCACCCAAAAATTCGATGGCGAGATTTCACCGGAAATATATGTTTTGAGGCCCCCTGAATCCAAAAAAGCATTTTTAGAAAAAGGTACGCGTGTGTGTCTGTGTGTCTGTCTGTCAGTCTGTGGACAGTATAACTCAAAACGAAAAGTCGGTTAAAAACCAACGTTGGTATTTAAGTGTAATGTCTTTCAAGGATGCGACGAAGATTTTGAAGAAAATAGCCCCACCCTAAACTACCCTTTACATGGAAAATTTTTCGAAAATTTTGATTTTCTTGAAAATGGCTCTAACGATTTTTATTAAAATGTCATATTTTTGAGACATTTTTATGACAAATGAAATGTGTATCGAATTTTCTGGCTGTAGCCCCTGTAGTCGTATTTACTCTGGACGACTTTTGCATAACTGGTAAACCGTTAGAGATAGACCAAATCTTACTATACAAAAAATGTAGACCTTGCTAAAATACACAATTTGTGCCCAAATAAATTTTCTTGTAAGGTGAACCATTTCGGAGATATTCCTTGTTACGTGTGTGAGTTTCGGAAAACATAACTGTCGTGAAATGGAACATCGTTGTTCATTGTTTTATACGTTAAGTGTGCAAAGAGAACGGAATCTCAAAGCTTTAAACGATCTGACTATCGCACAAAGCCTACTGTATTGTAAGAATGGTTAGTACAAGAGTAGAGAAAGTCATGTGAGTGCAACATATCAGATTTTTACTTTAGATTTTCTTTATAAACATTAAAATTACACACATACGCACACTTATACTGTCACTTCCATACTTAATGTTAGAAAGGGAATAATATTGGCCAAAGAAAAATTGCCGTCCTCCAGTCGTGAATCGATCCCGAAACCTGTATATTTGGAGGTTAGAATGCTCCCACTAGACCATAGAGGCAGTCTGAGGCAATGTTATTCTTTCATCACATTATTTCTCTTCATGAGTTTACTTATGGGTCACCATAGGTTATGTGAGAATGGATCCTAATGTGAATAAAAGTTAGGTTATGTTCGAGAGCCAGGGAGTTGAGGGGCGGTGGCACTTATCGCACGGGAGGTGGCAAAACTCCTGAAGCCCGCCCTCCTGCCATTATGTGGCCCGCGACCGCCAAGTGGAATGGCGGCATATTGAGCGGCTCGATGCACTACTCCACGCTTGTTCTAAAACCCTGGCATCCCAATCGGCAACAAGGCGGTCCTGATTGCTCACCGGGGGGATGTCCCGGCCCCTCCCATTCCACGGGGTCGGCATTCCTGTGCATGCACCCCTATCGTGTGCTTCTCTAGGTTCCCTCGCGGTCACCCTGACCTCAGCTCCACCCAGATCCGCCCCTAGACACCCTCATGTTTCATTGTCCGAATCCTCTTTCCCACGGTGTTTTCGTGCTCGGTTCCGCTACCGTCCTTCGCCGATGAGATCCTCTTTGTCTTAGGTGTGAATCTGCACCTCAACTATCCTCCGAGTGTGGTATCTATTAGGGTTTCAGAAGATTAAAGGAGATAAAGAATACACAATACTATCACCTGCTTGCATTGCATGTTCTCCTATTAACTGGCGCTCACAATGAAGGATCTTTTAACAAACGAATAGACGTAGTTTGCAGATTGCTTCAACATTGATTACGAGGACTGGGATATTTGGGTGCTAACTTGGGAAATATTTATTTTTTATATGTTTCTTACCACTTAAATGCCGTGTTACTTGTGAACTGGCTCTGTCGCTATAGCTTTACCACATGGTTGATAATACAGGGTTATACCATTACAGCCGAAAATACCCATAAATTCCGCAGCATATTGTTGCACATGGTAACTTGCACTACAAGTGTACTTGGGCATGTTTAATCCATTGTGAACTCAAAACAGTCAATGTTACCTCCCAATACCATAACGCAAGTAGAAGACTATAACTGTGGATTTACAAATTACTAATAATTACACACGCTCGTGAGCGTCAGTTCCTGGCCTGGGTCTTACACTGCACTCCGTTTTAGGCAATGACCTAGTAGCTGTAGCTACAGTACTGCGGTTTGTTGCCAAAATTGATTTTAGTAAGCAAGTGTAAGGTGTTTTTTATCTTGGCGGATTTGGAATTTTAGGATGTTTTACTTCTGGTGTTTTAAACTTTTTAACAGTGTTACTAAATTACCTTTTTAGTAAAATAAGTTTTTACCGGCTTTAATTTTAGCTGTTTTAACTGTCATTTTAGTTCTTTTAACTTCCTTTTTTTATTTTAACCTTCACTTTTAACTTTTTAGGGGTGAGTTTTAATTTGTTTGCTTGTTTTTATTTTGGACTTCGGGCCCTAATGACCTAGTTGTCGACTGGCCCTTAAATACCATTACTCATTCACTCGCTCATTCACTCTTTCACTCACTCACTCAATCACTTACTCACTCACTCACTAATAACTACACAGTTTAATGTACCACCTACAAGATGTATCAGAGTATAGACTAGCGGGATGTGAAGCGATTGCAGGTGCTTAATCAAGTACACGACAGTGGAGGAATTCCCTGTTCTTATCTTGCAGATTCATGTAGCTTGAGAAAGCAGCAGGTTTAATTTTTTCCAAGTGAAGAGATATTTCAGCCGACATATCAGTTTTTCTAATAATGAATGACAAATTGCGACATCTGGCCTATGTAATTGAGCATTTAAGAAGTTAGATGCTGGTTGTTAAAAATAATTCTGCTCCTGCTTTTGTGTGATTTCATGTAGGTATATGAAAATTATTTTAAAAATAAGTTTCCTTTATGCCATTTTTGTGCAATTTATGTGAATATCCGAAAATAGTTATTTACATAAAAAATAAGAAAATATGCATTTTATGTGCAATAAAACTTACAGGTATTTGGTCCGGTGTAAATATTCTGAATATTAAACTCAGTTTCAAGTTCATATTAGGACGCAAACAAAATATGTGCATATTTACCTAAAAATCCGAGCCCTACTGATTACGAAGTGTTCCTTTAGGAAGTACAGTACTTCCAACCATTTCATCTTTTAAATATTATCTACATATTTTACTATTACATTCACGCGGTTTTCTCCACTAGTTTTTCTTTTACTTAACACATACACATGTCCATTTCTACTGCCTTTCAAAACACAATTCATACGATTTTCTATTATTGAAATGGAAACAAAGACGTATTACATTCATATGCTTTTCTCTACTCGCTTTTGTTTTAGGTAACACATGACTCTTTTTGTCTCAATATGAATGTAAATTCACTTGTACCAACATCAACAGCGCACTCACAATAAGATTTCAAGCTCATCCACGTGACATTTTGTGTAGCCAGGGAATCAGAAGCGTGCTACCGTCGTGTGTTAAAGACTCGCAATGAATACCCAGAGAGGCTCCGAGGCAGTTCGAGTCGAGCGGGGATGATGATTCCCCGCTCGAGTGTCTTTTACCGCAGTACCTAGCCGTCATACGGCTTAATCTGCGCGATGGTTTCGATTGTGTCTCTACAGGGATGTATGTTAGGAAACAATTTGTTGGAACAGGGGTTTTTATAGGGGCGGGAGGGAACAATTCAGTGATAAATACAAGTAAAACCTTGTTTATCCGGACTAATTGGGACCAAAGGCAATTCGGAAAATCGAAAATCCGGATAATCCGGGTTATACAGGTAATATCTAAGGGGAAACAAATTATAATCCTTAAATAACCAAACTTGTCGTTTATGATGATGAAAAACTATGTCTTGTAACAAAATTATGTACAGTACATAATATGTATTGTTTACAACATTGACAAAGATACAAATCTTAATCACATAAGATCACACCATTTCTTAACAAGGAATTGATCCACAGTCTTTTGTTTTAAACACGTGTGGCGTTTGAACGAAGTACGTCAGGCAAAAGCTTTGTCATTAATAGTTCAGCTGGAGTTGCATCGGGCTGACGCTCCAAGTACGCCATAATGTTTCTCAGCTGGTGCGCAGCAACTCCCAATTCAGCAACCATTTTCTACAACGTTCTCCTTTATCAGTTCGTTTAATAGCATCCAACTTTTTATTCATTAAAACGACGACCTTCTTTCGCTTTGATGTCATATTAAACTTGTACACTGAAACGCTTTGATAAGACACAAAAAATCCGGTTGAAACACGATAATCTTAATGACATGTGCCGTGTGAAAACAGTAGGGAAACTGAAGAGATTGAGGAAGTGTAGTGACAGGTAGGGATCAAGGCCACCGCTTTCTTCCAGTGCTATTTATAGCTGGTGAGACACACCCGTACATTGAATCAAACTAAACTCTGTTCATCAAGAGATTAGAGGAGATATAAACAAAGCACCGGTTTGTATCACTCCGCGGCCACGTGCTTTCACAATGACGCAACACAGTTACCTACCGCTACGCGTAGTTATAATATGCATTTTACACTACTAAAAGGATATATTTACTTGATTCAAATAACATGTAGCACATGGAAATTAACTGCTACTTACGTCATCTCTGTCCACAATAACACTTTTTCATTTTCTGCTCACAATCTCGAAACCAATCTCCAGAAGCAGCTTGTGGAGGGAGGTTAGTTTTAAATCTGGAAGATCGGGTTCAGAGTTAACTGTCAACAGCACTTTGTTTAAGGTGGGGATTCATTGACTGACGAACTTTTCGACGGATTGCAGATCTCACACTCACAAATTCGTTGCAAACTACATCCACCATTTATCTGCCACGTGGAAGCTTTTGGCTGGGATCTTCACCAACTGATGTTTTCTCTTTGCGTGTGCTGTAAATACTTGAAACTGACACACCGGTAAACTCGAATGTTAATTTTATCACGTCTTCGATAGCAAGTTCGGGATATTTCTCGCAGAACTTGTTAAATACGTTCAATATTATTGTCTTTTCACCACTTCGCAACGCTTTGCCGCGCTTATGTTTTACAGCACTCACTTGTACCGCCATGTTACTGTCATACTGAATAATGCGCGCGCAGAATGAATTAGGGTGGTTACAGATTCACGTAAGTGCGTATTCTTACACTTTAGCTATGCTTAGTACACTTAGTTCATGCCTTAGCAAACATTTAGTGACATTTTAGGCCTTAGTAACAGTATTTCTTCAAGGGACTATTTACATGGCGAAAGCGTCAAGAGGGCGCGCTGTGGTCAAAACGCACGTGGCTTTGTTTATGTCTCCTCTAATCTCTAGATGAACAGAGTTATACTTAGCGTACTTATAGTTACATTCTTGCTATCATAGTTAAATTTATTATCTATTCTGAACATTGAAATAAAAAGAGAGATCCGGATAAACGAAGTTTTACTGTACATATTAGTTATGAAGAAAGTGCTTGGTCCCGAATTATGTGTAATAAACTTTAGTAAGAATGGTGTATTGAAGAATGGGTAGGAAAATCCATTAATCAGATTCTTTGAAAAGGATCCACGAGTGTGTCTGTAAACAGTATGTAACTTAACCTGGTGCTGCCGGATAGGAGGTCTTTTTTACTGACGGTAAAACACTTGTGCGCAGTCAGTAGTTATTGAGCTGCGAAAAGAAATAAATTTAATTTCTCAAGATATTAGTGCAACCAAACCAAAAATGCACTTTCCAACGCTACTGGATTTGTTCCGATAAATAGAGATTCTTACATTTTTTGTACCTGCTAGGGAATGGCAAGCTACAGGCAGAATGGTGTTTGAAGAAACTGAGAGATGGCAACACAACTCGGTTGCTATGTATAGCACCAAGAAATAACGCACCATTTTTGTGCTTTAGTATGGTAAGCCACAGGTAAAATGGTGTCTTGGAAAGTAAACAGCGCGAGTTGTTCCAATGAAATAATGCATTATGAAACCTATAAGCAAGCCAATTGTTCTGCGAGTGAATCCTCATGCGGTGATATCTACACTTGTAATGGGCATCACTAGATACCTGCTGTAGGCGTTGCTGTGGTTGCCATTAAGCAGCTATTAAATTGCATTGTGGTTTTGTAATTCATACTGTTAGTAACGTCTGCATTTTATTTTCTGTCTCAAGGAGAAAAACAACTCCTGTTGTTAGAGAGGCTGCTAAGGTTAAGCAGCATCGATGGCGGCAGCAGACACCATAGTGAAATAAAAGGGCTCAAAGAAAACGCTGAAGTTATCTGGTATGTGCTTAAAAGTGGTCCAATTAATCAGAATCTAAGAGTATTATAAAAATAAGTTGTGATTATTTTAATTGACAATGGTTAATAGTATATGTAGAGTCAGTGCACAGATATTTTATTAATGCTGTTAAATATCGAATAGGATTTTGTTTCATAAAATGTAACATAGAATCGTTTTTATCTTAAGAGTCAGGAGTACTTGAATGATGCAACCAAAAATAAAATAGCTGCCAGCGAAATAGGACCTCCATTTATGTACTTGCCGTCAGAAATGACAAAAGCACACCGTTCATGTATATGAAATTAATTCAAAAAGCGTGGCCGCCCTACACAGACACAGGATTAAGACCAAAATATAATCGGCGAATATCTATACAGCTAAGAAACTGTCTGTCATGACCTCCTTCCTTATATACCTGCAGTGCATAATGTATATTCTTTATCTCTGAATTCAACATGGAGCCCCAGAACAATTTGGTGAACCTGAATTAATTGATGACAGTTTCCTGGATGACACAGATGGGGATCAATGAAGTCAAATGTGGACATTGAAACATTGGTGATATATAATGACAAGACACGAATGTTTTGTATTCCTTCTACTTAATGTGGTTTTTTATTATACAAAGCAATACAAAATGTTCCATTTTATGTGAAAAGAATACCTAAATGTATGTAGTATCTTATAATAAAATTAAAATTCCCCTCATGCATACCATCTGACTTATGGAATTTTTTAAACTTTCATATGTCTCTCCTGTAAAATTCTCTTAAAGTGGCTTATCATAGTCTAGCCCCGAACGCCTCAATTAGCATTTTGTTTAAAGCTTTAAAAATATAATACGACACGATGTTAAACAATGCTGATTGTGTGGTTGAAATTGTGCAATCTACTTACACAGATGCATTTAAGATGATTCTATATTGCTTATTTTAGCTAACCTTTTTGCTTGCATATTTTAATTGTCATAATGCCTAAAGTTGCACTTGCTGGTGATAACAATAAAACGCACCCCCTTAGCCCGCTCTCACACCGGCGTTCGATTTGAATCTGTGCTTTGGGCTTTGAATGCTTCACAGCTTTCCTTACCTTCTTTTTACTTTCTGTACTATGTACCCATACTAAGTAGAGAAAGTACTGTATTGTACCCAAAAACTCGTTGAGATTTCACCGGAAATATGTTTTGAGGTTCCCAAATAAAAAAAGAAAGCATTTTTAGAAAGAGGTCCACGCGCGTGCGTGTGTGTCGGTGTGTCTTGTCAGTATGTGGACTGCATAACCTAAAAACAAAAAGTCGGTTAAAAACCAAAGTTGGCATTTAAATTTAATGTCTTTCAAGGATGCAACACGAAAATTTTGAAGAAAATTGCGCCATCCTAAACTACCCTTTACATAGAACATTTTTGGAAAATTTTAATTTTCTCTAAAATGGCTCTTACGATTTTTATTAAAACGTCATATGTTTGAGATATTTTTATTGCAAACGAAATGTATATATTGAATTTTGTTGCTATAGCCTATAATGTACTGTTTACTCTTGCTGACTTTTGCATAATTGGTAAACCGCAAGAGATAGACCAAATCTTACTATACAAAAAATGTAGATCTTGCTAAAACATACAATTTATGTCTAATTTTTTTTTTTTTTTTGGAGTGAACCAATTTGGAGATATCTTTTTCTTAATTGTGTGGGTTTTGTAAACTTTCGTCAAATGGAACATCATTATTCATTTTTTACATGTTAGCCGTGCAAAGAGAACAGAATTTGAAAGCTCTAAGGATTTGACTATCGCTAAAGCCTACTGTATTCTCATACTCTCGTTGCACCTACAAGGAAATAAGTAATAAGATTATTTCTGTAAATGTTTATTTCAACAAACATGAAGAAGATATAGGAATAAGAGTTTGTAAGAATGATTAGTACAAGAGTAAAGAAAGTCATGTGAATGCAACACATCAGATTTTTTGTCTCAAAATGACGTATTCAATATACACTTTGCCATCTGGCGGTGGCTTCCGAAACCAAAGGTGACAGAAAAATAGTAAACCGAAATGTTTTATTTCATATTGCATTTTTAATGCTAATGCATTAAAATTACCTTTATATAGAACTATAAATCCATTTAGATTTACAACATTACATTTTATATTTAATATCTTGATTTTGAAATTCCACCAATCAACGTCAAGGTAACAAGTTCGTCCATGTAGGAGAACGCCATTTTGTTTCTCTTTCTCTCTGGTTAAGGACAGAAGGATGGCTACAAATAATTACTTCGGATTTACTCATGGTGGTACTCAATATGGGTGAGTTATTGGACTGCATTATCTAGCATTTATGTGTTTAAGTTGTTATCTTTATTTACATGCTTTTGAGAAAGGGGTGTTAATATTTTTAAGCAATAATCGGTTAAGTTCTGGGCGGCGTGAATGTTTCAGGCTTGGGTGAGGGTGAACCAACCCGGCCGGCAACATAAGTTTACTTTTTCTCTCACATGTAGAAGCTGAGTGAACGGTAGTGGGGATATCGCTGCGGAGTATGCATTATTAGCGTGAAATAATGCATTTTTAAGCAGTATTCACGGGAAAGCGTACAATGTTGCAATAGCAATCACAAACTTTCCGCCATGATGCCGAATCTTGCAAATAGCAACCCTAATCAAGTTTTGCAATTGTGCGTTTGTGTTAATGGTTGTGTAGGGTATGTTAGAAGCTATGTTTTCAGCGTATCATTGTGCATTCGAAATACTTCTGTGTATACGATTAAGTCAAATTCAATAATTTTGTTATGCAACCTGAAGTTACCCCTGTTTGTAGTTAAAACCATAATTGATAAAAGTTGTGTTTGAGCCATTTCATGGTTACATACGTTACATTCACACAAGTTTAGGTAACCCCAGTTTAAGTTCATAAAATAAACAAATATAGGAATAGAACTTAATGCATTATCAGTGAGCATTTTATTTGCTGTTCATCACCCTGTTGGTTTTGCATGAACTCCATAAGGCCATGCTCTTTTCTTTGAAAGGTTTGTTACCAATGTTACAGCAAACGGTACATTGTCATAATTTAATGCTTTAGATTTCTGTGAATTGTGCAACTAAGAAACTTGTAACATTTTCCTTCATATAATGTCTCAAACTAACATGATTCTGTTGTAAACACAGGAGTGGAGAAAGATGGACACACTAATGGAGTTCTCTTAGGTGCTGATTAGGGTAGGGAAATTAACTCCTGTTGGGAACCCATGTATAAATACCCTTTAAACTTGGGAATCATTTATAAGATCTGCTTCTGAAAATATATTGTTCTGTTAAATATGTTATGCTCTTGTCACGTCTGTTACATTGTGCAAAGTCACTAAACATTTTTTAATTGGTCAGCACTTATGTATGTCCTTGCTGCCTTAAATTCTCTTTTTATCTCGGAATTCCATTTGGCAATACTCAGGTGCGATGGCTCGGGAAACTCATTAAGTTACACCTCCTCTCCAAGCAATTCGGTTTCCCTACTGCTGCTTCAATTCTTCTCCCACAATTACTTAAAAAATAAAATTAATATGCGAGTGTCCTGGCTTCGGTTCCTGGATGGAGGGTGGGAGTGTTCATTTATCCAGATAATTTCCCAGCCTCCGTAGATTAACATTCTCACAACGTCATGATGAAATTAGTGAATTAATGCTCAAATGAGAGGTTCATAGAGCTTAGTTACCCGACATTCGTTTTCTCATTATAAGGAAACCTCGGAAGAGGTTCCAGTCCAGTTAACAAACCCTAATCAAGATTTGAACTTATGACCTCTTGGATGCAAGTCCATAGACCTTGGAAGTATGAATGGGTGTATGATTTTAGTGTCATACAAATCCAAAGATTGGCTCATGTTTAGAAACGCTCACTTTCCACTTGCCAGCCAGATTCTAAGTCCGAACTTACTTTCTGTGCATGCGCCGGCAGTAGTTTCACAATCGCCCACTAGATTTCACTGGATAACTAGCAGACGATTTTCACATCTGCCAACATTGCTTTTTACACTACACTAGTTTTCGTTGCCAACACATTAAACGCCGATATTTAACATGTGATTAGCATGTGCCTGACCTGCAATCTAGCAGTAACATAAGATGTGCATCTTATCTTGTTTTCCCTGCAATATATACAATGTCTCCCTCCAGCTGCAGGTTACAATGTTTGTATCAGATATTGTGGTTATTTGCATTGTACAGACATACACCGCTATCGCGTAGCGCAACTCCATACATTATTATATGATACGCTGGTTCGTTCTTTATTATTATATTATTATGAGCCGAAATGGATTTATTATTATTTTTAATCCATTATTATGGATTATTATTATACAATACGCTGGCTCTTTCTTTTTTATTATATTATTTTTATATTATTATTATGAGCCGAAATGAATATTGTTTAGTAAAGCTTGCGATGAGTTGGTCAGAATTGGCCATTATGGATTATTATTATACGATACGCTGGCTCGTTCTTTGTTTAGTAAAGCTTACGCGATGAGTTGGTGAGAATTTCGGCAAAGTCCCACTCGGCAGTGGGATATTATTATATTATATTATTAATAAATTATTTTTATATAATAATAAATAAAATAATATAATAATATCCCACTGCCGAGTGGGACTTTTAATATTATAATATAATAATAAAGAACGAGCCAGCGTATTGTATAATAATAATCCGTAATGGCCAATTCTTTATAATAATAATGGATAATAATAATGGATTAAAAATAATAATAAATCCATTTCGGCTCATAATAATAATGGATAATAATAATAATGGATTAAAATTAATAATAAATCCATTTCGGCTCATAATAATAATATAATAAAAATAATAATATCCTCAACAGGCCCTCGTCGTATAGGAATGCATGCATGCCTCTTCATTTAACAACAGAGGCACCAAATCCAATATACTCATAAACCTAGCCATTGCACTACTTCCTTCTACGAAGCTCAATAGCATAATGCCGACTCCCGCAAAAACATTCAAACTTACTATTGGCAACAAACTCCTAGGGACATTCTGCTGTTGGCAGCGCTGCATTAACACAGCAACTTCGGCAACTTTCGTGACCATTCGTACACACTGCCGAGTGGGACTTTGCCAAAATTCTGACCAACTCATCACGTAAGCTTTACTAAACAATATCCCAAAGATTAACACATTGTAAGCCACTGTGAAGCAATTATTGTTCCAAAAGTAAAAATCTGTAAACATGACCTAAGAAGTTCAATAATGCCAAATTATCACTATTGATGCACATTGTTGTGAATTTCTTTAAAATAAACCTAAATTAATGTGCATTCATGTAACATGCATATGATCCTTTCTGTTTCAATAATTTAAAAGAAACTAAATAAATAATACTTCTATGGGTGGTAAATTTGTGGACTATTGATGTAAGCTCACCTATTAGCATGACAAATAATGGCAGGTTTGGCCATGCAATATGGCAAAATATAAATTAACATGCATTCGTTTATCTTGCAAATTAAAGTTCTTCTGTCCCTATCCTTTGCAATAAATACAGAAATAGGTAAATGTCTACAAAATCGGCTGCTCGAGAAAACGAAACATAGTGCCATGGATGTGGTTTTTATTGCTGGCAAGTGCCATGGATGTGGTTTTTATTGCTGGCAACAATTTTGAAAGTTTTATTTGGTGCTCAAGCTTCGTTTTTGATTTATGAGCAAATTTCATACGTGGGATGGAGCTGTTTTATTTTGCTTATGCAGCAGATATTTAGCAAATAAATGTGTGTAAATGAGTATAATATATGCTAGAATGATTAATGTATTTATGTTGAAATTGTTGCATAAACACTCCCAAGTTATAAATATTTCGATAACATAGGAACCTGTCACCCCACTCATGTACACACACTAAACTTAACCTAACACTGGCAAAATTTTGATAACACAGGACCCTGTTACCACACTCATATGCACACACTAAACCTAACCTAACACAGGCAACACGAAAACGAAGCTTGACTGCCAAATAAAGCTTTCAAAATCGTAATCAGCAATAACAATTTCAATGTAAATACATTAATCAATCATTCTAGCATATATTATACTTGTTTATAAAAGTTTATTTGCTAAATATCCGCTGCATACACAAAATAAAACCTCTGCATTGCACATACGAAATTTGCGCATAAGTCAAAAACGAAGCTTGAGCGCCAAATAAAACATTTTAAAGTCGTAATCAGCAATAAAAACTGCATCCCCATTGTACTTTAATTTGTTTTCTCGAGCAGCTGATTTTGTAAACAATTACCCAGAAATATAACATGGAGCTGTATTTAGTGGTAGATAATCCCAGTTGAAAGTAGTGAGGGGGGAACCAATTTGCTCAGAGGGGAAGTGACAAGCTAAATAAGACTTTGAGTTTGTATTACCCTCCGTTTTATTAATTTAAACTTGTAGAAGTATAACATGTTAATACACCAAAAAAAAGTGGAACTGCTTCATGCAGTGAATACTTCAGAATGTCAATCTTTAGCCTAAAGAAAAGTCCATTAAGGTGTTCTATATCAAAAACAGGAATTGCTTTTTGGGGCTCAACATTTTCTTTGGCTCTGTTTCGCTTTGGAGAAGGCAGGATTTGTAGTATTTGTGGAAGTTTTACATTTGAAACATGCCTTTCATTAGCACTGCAAGTCAGCTTTTACCTTTATCATACTTCCGAAACAATTTAAGATCTGAATCTTCAAACACTTGCCATGGCTGTATAGCGATATTTCACATTTTGTTTATATGTTTGAAATGGCAACTCAACCAATACAAATGTACCATTTTTAAATTGTAAATAGTTTGCTTCTCACACTTGTGTTCTGAGCTGCTGTACTCAGACTGGGAACATATGAGACAGTGCCTGTTTACTCTCACCAGTATTTTTGCTGGACAAATGAGCTTTAATATTAATGCTAAGCTTATTAGTGCACTTAACAGAAATTTTATGGTTTTTTGGGATCTGAGTAATGGTGGACAATCATGGGCTCTGGTCTCCATTGTGCCTATTACCCCTCCAGTGAAGTTGCTTCCCTCTGTAACTTATATTACCATATGACGGCCAAACTTCCGCACACCAACCCTGCCAAAAATTAATAAAATGACATTGAAATGTTGTTAGCTAATGCTGGATTTCTGACAATGAAGTCATTAATCCTCTTGCTCTCCAATATTTTTCACTGATGATATTGAAGAGAGCAATAGCAGTAATAGTAACCGCTTTTTAGAGAGCACCATATTTTTATGTTTTGGCGGTCACATCGCTCTCTCACAACCCCCAGAATGTCTGGAGGACCACACCTGTCGTTGGTTTAGGGGTCTCACCGACCTGACCGGGAGAATTATCAAAATAAATTCACTGACCACATCCTCTGATCACCAATCACAGGACGTATTATGTGCCATGACAGGTCAGCATGTTAGGGGTAAGATTTTATAGAGAAATGGAGAGGTTGGAAAAATAGACTCCCTAGCCCTCAGGAACCCTAATAGCATCGGGGTCGGAAGAGAACAAGAGATGACCAAGGTAAGGTCAGATAGAAAAGTTACAGTGAGGAGCAAAACACCAGTAAGTGGAAGTAATATTCTGCTCAGCTTGGGTACCTTGTGGTGGTCGCTATTCACATATCCCCTAGATGGAGACCCCTGATTCTATAACTGAATATGTATTGTATAATAACTGAATATGTGATGTATAATAGAGTTTGTAATGCGAGCAATCTCGCCAATATACGATTTGCCACAGCTGCAGGGTATTTCATAAACACTCTGCACTGTGAAAGAATGATTACAGGAGCACATGTGTCAGCGCCAACAAAACATTGTTGTGTTGCATGCTCATGAAACAAAACATACAATACTGTCTGAGCAAACCAAGGTAGTGACCAGGGAAAACAGGTGGCGACCCAGGAAAATCAAAGAGGCCTTAGAAATTGCCCACTGTCCAAAAAACTTTAACAATGGCGGGATGTATATCAACAAACTTGGATGATGACCACAGGGAAAACCCAAGAACACTACGCCATCCGTGCCACATTGCAGCGACTCCGCATCAGCAACACAGCAGTGCAGAGGAATTCTGGCCAATCAGAGTTCACCTCCACTTGCCACAGTGCAGAGAATCTCCCGGCCAACCAGGGCCCACCTCCACCTGCCACAAAAAGCTGACAGGCCCCAACAAGTGGCGCAGCTTGCCCCCGAAGACGACCACAAGATGGTCGAAACATCAGTCCTATCCAAACTGACGCAGCAAAAACCGGATGGCCAAGATATTTTTAATGCTGGCCATGGAAGCTTGAGAGAATAGATCTGTTCTTCTTCATGGTACACTTTTATGGTTGCAGAACTAGCAGTATGGTGCTAATATATAGGGTGAAAGTGAAATAATCTGTCAGACTTTAACAGCAAATTTCTCTTATTGAAAATAACAAGAAAGTCCTTTATGTATTCATCACATAACACATCATTGAGCTAATGCTCGTAAACTGGTGACAAGTTAAGATTAGCATAACAAACTATGAGATTGCATATACGCATAAACACATTCAGTACTGGACATGTCAAAATATAAACATACATACATACATTTCCAGTCAAAGCTTTGTGGCTAACCTTATCTCTGAGATAATCCTCGATGGAATAAAAGCAATTGTTAATTTGATGTGCCTTGAGACACGATTTGAAATTATTTACTAATTTTACTACTTTGATGTAGCTTGGCAGGTTATTATACAATTTAATGCCTGAGTGTAGAATTCTTTTCTGATAGTCAGTATCTGTATCTTTGCGACATGTGAGCATTGAATTTTCTTGAGTTGTGCTACGGGCCTCTTTCTAAAATGCTTTTTGGGGGAGAGTTTAAGGGGTCCCAAAACATGCATTTCCGGTGAAATAATTTTAAAAAGAATGGAAACTTCTTTAGGCTGAAAGTGAATTTTCTAGTCAGTTGTGATCCTGGAGCACTAGACTCGTGTCATTACTCAACTGGCGCTAAGATTGCTATTTGGCATCTCTGAAAATGCTACAAAATAATATTTGTAATTTATATGCTGCCCTTAACATCTAGTCAACTCTGAATACAAGAGAATTATTGCAAAATATTACTATAAAAAATTGAAAAATAAAAGATGGGAACTACCAAACATTCAAACAGTAATTCCCGAGTATCCTCGAAAAACGGCAGTTGTAACCTTCAGGTTGATTACAGGACATGATTGTCTGGCAAAACATTTAAACAGAATTGGGATATATTTTTCACCATGTGATCTGCAAGAGAAAATGGACCGAGACCACCTTCAAATATGCCCGGCCACTTCTAATGCCCCATCCATCAGCGAAAAATATTGGAGAGCAAGAGGATTAATGACTTCATTGTTAGAAATCCAGCATTAGCTAAGAACAACAACATCTAGGTCATATCGGCAGCTTTGCCTTTAGAACAATTTTCATCGGTAATAGTGTTCACTCATTTACTGTTGGTGTTAATCTTTTGTTGTCTTTATATTCACACTCAAGGGATATATTCATACTCCATACTCAAGGGAGAATGGGGAATAATCCTGACTAAAGAAAAATTCCCACCCTCCAGCCAGGAATCAAACCCAGAGCCCTTTGCACTGAAGGCAGGTGCTCTCAGACTGAGCTATGGGGCCAGCCAATATGAAGAATGCTAGCAAAGAGGAACAGAAGTAAAACTGAAACTAACTAAGGAGAGAATGTAAATAAAGCAGAAAATAGGAGTAACATTTGCAGAAAGTTTTGTGAAGTGAAGATTTCCTTCTTCCTTATTCCCTTAGCTGCTAATTAATAAAGGAAATCTGCATTTACAATAATGTTGTAATCACCAGTAATTTCAAACTATCATTTCCAGTCAAATCTGATGATTAAAGCACTCCGTTTGTCAATTGTCTGCCACATAACTCTTATAAAACTATGTATATGTTTCATAAACATAATTATGAAATAAATTAATATTTCACGGTTATCTACCTATTGCACAATTGCAGTAGGTAGATTCGAGAAGGCTCTTGTATAGCGCAGCCATGTCCAGAAGTTCCCACTCCTCTTTACAGGCCTTCCAAAGATCATCAATTGTTCCAGAATGCCTACTTCCCAGGAGTCCAAAGGTGTAAAAGTCCATCAGAAAGGCATCAGGAGATTTCACTGCAATGTTCCTAAATGGAATAGCATGTACTCCAGTTTCCTGCTCCATTCTTTGCAAGAATGCAAGAGTTGAAACAGAAGCGTGATTGGATGCCTTATCTTGGTGCACCTAGGCATTGTTTTGGTCTTTCCCATAGCGCGCCGGGATTTCAGTGTGGTAAATTGGGATGAGAACTTCATCCTGATAGTACTTGGAATTGATTTTAGCCTTTTTAGCACTTTATGAATTATCAGTTTCCTACTTAGCAGTAATTTGCAATGACAATAAATCCCTTTGAGAAACTTCCTCTGCATACTATTTTTGAAATTGTTTTTCACCCCTTCGTTGGCAATAAATTGTGAGGAATCTTTTGCAGTCACTAAGATACAAACATGCCTCATCTAATGTGACCACATATGTCCACTTTTCTCCTGCCAGGTGCTTGTCATGGAGCTTCCTGCTGTTGGTATGATGTTCTGGGATGCAAATGTCAACAATTCATGAACTTGACCTTTGACGTTTCTCCATATTTAAATCTTTGTTTATAATGGTGTCAACACTTTTGAGGGATATTCCTAAATGTTTGCAACGGTCTGTTGCATGGCTGGATTACTGCCACAGATGAGGGCCTTGATTTTCCTTATCACCTCTGGAGAGCGTGTAGTATCAGGTCCTGGGTTTGTCTGTTTTCTTCCTTTTGGAATGAATCCCATGTGGCCCTTTTTATTCAACACTGAGCTAATCTCATACTTTGATACAACAAAATTCAATAATTGCCAAGTAACTATACTGTGCTACGGAAAGAGCAGTAATGTAGCCTGCTCGGTATGGTTCAATTTGCTTAGGCATAGTGAGAGTAACACGTCCTACTGCTATGAAGGGAGCAGAGTAACTAATTTGTCTCACAAATGCTTAACCTTGCTGTGTAGGAAATCGATCACTCCGTTTGTTTGGTGCACTCCAACAGTGGCCACCATATTGGAAACTCCCGTATTGCACTGCTGGGTCACATGACCAATACCAACTGATGCGGGAGAGTCCACACGTATGTGTAAGTCTGATTGTAATAAGAGAAGTTTTAGATTTTCTATAGCAGTTCTTCGGTTTTCATTTGATTCACCCTCGTAGAATGTTTTAGACACCTCCATTTGAAAATATGAGGGGCACCTCAACAGTAAGTTGCAATATTTTTTTAAATCTGCGTAGTAGGCGGGAAAAGTCTGAAATTCCCAGGGAATATAGGTATGGGTGTAGTAGCAGCACTGTAAAATTCCTAGACCCCTAAGTTTATTGCTTGGACATTAAAACGGCAGTAACAATGGAGACAACACTCGTTTCTACCGCTGATTGCGAAGTTAGCGCTGTAATCCGTTTTTTGACCGGAAAAAATAAATGTGCTACTGAAACTCATTGCGAATTGTGCAGTGTTTATGGAAAAGACGTTATGTCAAGACAAAATGGTTTCTCATTGGCCCCAATCGTTCGTTGAAGGGAGAATAACATTACACAATGAGCAATGAAGTGGCCGACCACGGCTGACCCTCCACTTCCCGCACTCTGGATATTGTTGATGATGTTCGAGCAGTCGGGAACACCGATTGCCGCCATACACTTGATGCAGTTTTGTTTCAACTTCCTCCTTATATTGAAATAAGTCATGCATCACTTCACAGGATTATTTCTAAGGATCTGTGTCTATCGAAAGTGTGTGCAAGTTGTGGAAACGAATGGATGAGGCAACTCCAAAAAAAGGCAAAAGTTGTTGCATCGGCTGGCAAGTTCATCACAATGATATTCTGGGATTCGAAGGGAGTACTGTTAATCGAGTACCTGCTCCATGGGACCATGATGACAGCTGCTTGCTATTGTTAGGTGCCGAGAAAACTCAGAACAGCCATACAAAACAAAAGGAGGGGAAAGTTGAGCAAAACAGTTTTTCTGGTCCAAGATAACACTCGCCCGCATGCTGCTTGTGAAACTCAAGCCCTTTTGATCAGTTGTTGAAATGTTGTTAGCTTATGCTGGATTTCTGACAATGAAGTCATTAATCCTCTTGCTCTCCAATATTTTTTGATATTGAAGAGAGCAATAGCAGTAATAGTAACCGCTTTTTAGAGAGCATCAAATTTTTATGTTTTGGCGGTCACATCACTCTCTCACAACCCCCAGAATGTCTGGAGGACCACACCTGTCGTTGGTTTATGGGTCTCACCGACCTGACCGGGAGAATTATCAAAATAAATTCACCGACCATATCCTCTTATTACCAGTCCGAGGATGTATTACATGCCATGACAGGTCAGCATGTTAGGGGTTAAGATTTTTGAGAAATGGAGAGGTTGGAAAAATAAAGATGCCCTAGTCCTCAGGAATCCTAATAGCATCGGGGTCGGAAGAGAACAAGAGATGACCAAGGTAAGGTCAGATAGAAAAGTTACAGTGAGGAGCAAAACACCAGTAAGTGGAAGTAATGTTCTGCTCAGCTGGGGTACCTTGTGGTCGACATTCACATATCCCCTAGACGTAGACCCCTGCCACATATGACACAGTGCCTGTTTACTCTCACCAGTATTTTTGCGGACAAATGAGCTTTAATATTAATGCTAAGCTTATTAGTACACTTAACAGGGGTACCTTGTGGTCGGCATTCACATATCCCCTAGACGTAGACCCCTGCCACATATGACACAGTGCCTGTTTACTCTCACCAGTATTTTTGCGGGCAAATGAGCTTTAATATTAATGCTAAGCTTATTAGTGCACTTAACAGAAATTTTATGGTTTTTTGGGATCTGAGTAATGGTGGGCAATCATGGGCTCTGGTCTCCATTGTGCCTATTACCCCTCCAGTGAAGGCGCTTCCCTCTGTAACATATATTATTACCATATGACGGCCAAACTTCTGCAGACCAACCCTATCAAAAATTAATAAAATGACATTGAAATGTTATAAGAGTTACTCTAGAGTTTTCCCCATAGTTGAAAAGGTCCCCAATATTGCATCAGAGAAAGATATTTGTTGACTTTGGTCACCTGTAGTAGAAGATTGTTACGGCTGGTAATGTTTGGGAGTGCTATGTTAGCTTAGTAGGTGTAGCTTGGTGTTTTAGTTTTGGGGAGGGGACAAGAAGAATGTGGAGGAGAGAAGAGGCGAAGTTTGCAGGATCTGCGTTTCAATGTTCTTTGTGAGCGTTCTCTAAAAGTTTTTTTTTTTGCGGCTCTTTGGGAACTTTTTTTGGCAGTTTGAAGTATTTTTGGAATTTAAGAATTGTGGGTACGTATTTATACGTGCCTGACGGATATTTTGGGATAAAATTTTTTTTCGGTGGGGTAGGTCTGTGGAAGTTTGCCCCCCTATGACCCCACCTCAGCTTGCTGACAGATCAATTTAACGCCCCATCTTACCCTGAATTGCTAATGTTATTTGCACGAATTACTCGTTTGCTGATTTTCAGTTACAGCTTGATTCATGGTTCTTGGCTCCTGAGGGAGTATATGTAAAGCTTGAAAACGAGTTTACTTACCAAGCCAGGTGACAGCAGAAAGCAAGCGAATTGGTGTGTCAGCTTCATATGCTACTCAGATAACGTTCTTTGTAAAGAAGTACAGTCCGTGCAAAGAAAGGCACACAATATACCTAGCTTAATTAGCTGTGCAAATGTTTGTATTAATACATGCATCACTGCAGATATTGTAAATAAGTTTATTTAAGTTCAATACCAGATAGTGTCCACTGGACACTTCGTGTGCCGCAAGAAGGGGATTTGCGAATGTGGAGATGTACCTGAGTCATTCCACGTACAAATCGAACAAAATATGGCAAAAAATGACCTTGATCTCTCAGATTATCTTGAAATTTTTTTTTTGGTGTTTTCGAACAAAATATATTTGACCCGTGTTTCTTCGTTTTATATAAAAACATTTATTTTGGCAGATATTAATTTTTGAAATGTCCCATAAATCGCGCGCTCCTCACTCTTCGATCAATCATACCTCCGATTGTAATGAGGCAAATTACTTGATCTTTGGCTAAAATGAAAGATAAATCGCAGTATTTTGTGAGGTATTTATTAGACAATTTATTATTATATTAATTTATATTAATATTATATTATAATATTAATATAATTAAATATTATATTAATATTTTATACGATTAAAGTTTTAAAGTTAGATAATAGCATAAACTCGACCATTTAAAAATCTGGAAAAAAAAACTAAAAATACAATGAAGTTTATTCAATATTCTCAGAAAAAATCAAAATGGAGTCTCTAATAGTTCAGTTGTAATTAACTTTGCAAATTAGTGCAGCGGTGACGGCTACCATAACCTCGCACTTATTGCCACCTTCCGTTACGGCAATTGTCCATTGCTTGAGGTTCCATGCACGTTACAACAGTACAGTAAGGAGAACACTGCTAGCTCACACTATTATATGTACGCTATTAGCATCTTCAAACTATTTTTAAAATATGCATTTTAAACTGTTTCCATACAACACAACTTTACCTCCTTCTTCGAAAGAAAATTGTTTCACTAAAGCTTCAGTTTTTGACAAAGGAATGAAGGAGTGTAATTTTAAAGCACAGCTGGACCCATCGTTCTTGGCCTCTGACCTTGACTGGAAGTCCTGTTGGCATCAGCTCATATTGTATAATTCTGCGAATGAAACCATGCACATGGGGAGGGAGGGGGAAGGTAGTGATGTCTGTATGATCTGAGACAGTCTTGCTAATTCAAAGGTGCTTTTTAGTGCAGTTGAAGACATAGATTTTTGCGATAAAGAGTGAATATAGTGAATTTGTGAGACATTGATCATAGCGTAAATCAATAATGCCACCTGTAAGTTCTAAATTAGGAACCAAAACATTACACAGTCAGAGTAGAGAAATTATTTTAAATGTATGGACGTACATGAAGGAAGAAGCTAAAAGCAAAGAACTGCTTTCATCAGAAGATTTTTTAAAAAAAATTCAAAAGTTGAAAAGCACGTATCAGATGCCACAGGAGTATCAGAAAGAAGCGACATTGTGGAGACATTTTTCTGTATGGACTGTATTGCCTTAGTAAGAAGTTATCTGAGTAGCACAGCTGACGCGGCAATTCGCATGCTGTCTGCAGTTACCTTGCTTGTTACTCGCCCGTGTGCGCATGGAGGCCTCCAGAAAAAAAATTGTAGCAAATGCACTAATGCAAGCTCCATAGTTTTCAACATCTTATTTTATAGATAAAATGTCAGGCAATACGTGTGTATTTTTTTTTAGATTTTTAACACATCAATTTAAATTCTATATTTTGGTTTTACAAAATATACCATCAAAAAAACAGTCCAAAATTTATGTATAATAATGATTGATCGAAAGTTGTTAAAAGTGTTATATTTAACCTTTCCAGTGCGCCACACCCCAACTTTCAACTCTATATGGCCTTAGAGTAACAAGTGATTTTATATTACGGTGCGCGCAGAAATTGCGTAATTTCTAATAGCCATAACTACGCAAGTAATTTAAAAATATGGAACTAAAAAAATACGGGTCTCCTTATTTGATGCCTATTATTCATAAAAAAAATTTGAACCTCCTACGAAAAAGTCGTGTTTTACGGGTGTTCGATTTGACGTGGATTGACCCACCTACCGTTATGTGTTTATCCCTGTTTTTAGGTAAATCACTGCAGAAAGAACATATTAAGGTAAGCCAATAAAGTATATAGACTTTACTAAAATGTTTCATAAAGGGAAAATTAAAATAAGTTGAGTTGGATAAGGGATAAATAAGGGTTAAATGCTTAAACGCACAGGACGTGTATACACGCCCATATCGCTCATCCGTCATTTTAAATGGACGTGATTTCACGTCCATATCCCTCAAGAGGTTAATTAACATCCTCCAATGTAATGTCATATTGGACGGTGAATGCATGAAATGAGTGAAATCATCCTCATATGAGCCTGAGGTCCAATGAGCTTTAAGTTAGAAGACATTTGTCTTCTCAGGGTAAGGGAAAACCTCGGAAGAAAACCTTACTTGGATAAGTTACCCTAAGCGAGATTCAAGTTTGTTACCTGTTGAACATGAGGCAGACCTGCTAACCATCACTACTGAGGCGGGCATAGCAGTTGTCAGCAACAAAAAGGACCAATTAGAACTAAGGCGTTTCGATAGAAATGGTACATGAAATGAACCTGTAGTCAATATGTAACACGTGATTAACATGAACCCAGCTGTAACACAGATTTTGTAATGTTCTGCTATTTCTGCACATAAACAATGCTATCCTGAGCTTGCAATTCTTGTATCAGTTAGAGATAACCTGTGTACTTAGAAGTTCTTTACATCATTCTATATACACGGTTATTTGCTTTTGTTTACATATGTCTGAGTCCGTGTATCTGTGAGTGTGTTGCAAGCTTTTGCAATTGTGATGCTTCTAATCAATATTTAACGTAAAAAAATGAGGGACTCTAATGACCCAGCTGTCGACGGGTTCTTAAACCCTAATCACTCACTCAAAAAATGACTTCTGCCAAATGAAAAATTAAGCATATTTGTGAACCAAATAAAACTATTTGGGAAATGTGTTCCAATTAACAAAGGAAAGCATATTGTAATGGCATATTTCAAAGAGGAACCAGTGGGACCAGTCTCTATAAAGTGCTTGATATGATCTCACATGCTGTAGGAAACGGTAAGAATAAGAGTGATTCGGATATTGATCCTTTGAATGTAGATTCAATCTTTTATTATTGTTTCGGATACGAATAAAAATAATATATGCTCAACATTTCAGGCACAATCCAATCTTCTTTGTATACATAATCATCCGTGCTCTACGCATGGTCGGGATAAGCAGCAGTGTCGCTTCTCTCTCACTGCGAACTGTCAATCCCTTTCCTGGTTGTCTCTGATTATAACCAACTCTGTTTCTCAGATGCAGACATCACACCTTGCTCCTCCCCACTCCAATTGTGGATGATTTCACTTGCAGAATCATAAGAGCTGTTGTAAGAAACTAAAGCTATGGGACTTCCAATCAAGGCCAGGTGCCAAGAACGATGGGCCCAGCTGTATGCTGTTGGCATTTGCACCTTTTCTAAAAATGATTCATGGAGTCTCAAATCATGAATTTCCGATGAAGTCTCATTGAATTTTTTGGTGGAATGTAATACTTAAAGCCTGTCTGTGGTGTGGGGGTAGGCACCTGCCTCACATTCAAGAGGTCCCGAGTTTGACTCTCTGTTAGGGTGAGTTATGCAGATAAGGCTTTTTCCATGGTTTTCCCTTATTCTGAGAAGACAAATGTCAGATGACTAAGCTCCATGGAAACCATTTTCATATGAGCATCATTCCACCCATTTCATTTATTCATTGCCCAATATGAACTAAGTTAGAGGACATTAAACTTTGAAAGAAAATGTTTCCTCTACTTTATGTAGCAGAGAAAGCAATAACCTTAATGATGGCAAATGCAATACATATGTATGGTGTGACCACCAGTTCAGGGCCTTAAGGGGAATGAAGGGGAGAGGACAGACATGTAGTATAAGCAGATTTTGGTAAACATCTTCACAAATGTTCTGCTTCTGGTGTTGACAATTTACTTGCAATATTATTCATGCTATGTTGACTCACTAGTTAGTTTCAATTGTAAAATTATGAGTCACAAGCAATATGTTGGAGACAGAGATTGATAGATTCTGAGGGCAGAGAAATAATTAGGAAAGTGATTGAGGGATATGAGGAAGCTAGGAACAAGTTTATGAAACTACCAGTGAGGCAAGAACTGCAAGAGCTCATGTTTGTATCAGGGTTTCTGAAAAAAAAAAAAAAAAGGAATTCACAAACAGGTACAAGATTTAAGTTAAGTAGTGAAGTATTCTATCATCCCCAAGTTTACACTGGTAAACAAGACATCCACACTAGTGATTGTGGTGGACAGACAGTACCTATTTAATCATTTATTGTAATGTTTTTAAGGAATACTTTTCAGTTTAGTCTGTGTCATACATATTCACGTCCAAACATCCATGCCTGAGGTGGGAGTGGAACCCGCAATCTCCTGTGCCATGAATCACCAACGCTAGGTGCATTAGCAAGTGTGGCAGAATTCTCTGAGGACGGTTTAGTTAAGTGACAAAGGCATAATGTCCAACGTATTATTACAAGGGCCTTTAAAAATGAAAAAAATGCTTAACCTTTTGAGCGCTATGAACGTGAAATCACGTCCATTTAAAATGACAGATGAGCGTTATGGGCATGTACACACGTCCTGTGCATTTAACTCTTATTTATCCCTTATCTAACTCAACTTATTTTAATTTCCCCTTTATGAAACACTTAAGCAAAGCCTATATACTTTACCTTAACTTACCTAAGGCTTACCTTAATATGTTCGTTCTGCAGTGATATGCCTCAAAACAGGGATAAACCACAAGGGCACATCTCCACATTCGCTAATTCCCTTCTTGCGGCACACGAAACACTTTTGAGATGGGCTCCACTCTGCTTTTGGCAGTATTCTTTTAGGATAATGTTTTCCTTGAAGTCTGAGGGCTGCAGGGGTTCTGGATTTTCTACCCCCAACTTGGTATTATTCAATTAGATTGCGAGCTATTGATAGTCGGAAGTCCAGGTAGGTCATTGTCTTGTGTGGGTTTAGAGCTCTCCAAATTACCAAACAATTGTATATGGTTATATCCAGTTGGTGCAAAAATACCTTTTTATACCACTTCTCACTTCAGCTACAAGCAGGAAGTATATGTATTTCAAGAAACAAACAAACAGCCTGCAATCCAAGTTACGAAACACGCGTAAGGAAAAGTTGCTAACATGCTTTATTCTGATGACTCGTAGACCACGCATACACTAGTGCTTTATTTCACACTATGCTATGTTTTGCTAACGCACAAGCCACACATACAATGGGTGGACTGCTGTTTCTTTCAGAGAACTTCTATTGTGTTCGACAGAGGAAAGTTAACTTTTCACTACAGTGAAACAATATAGTGCCATTTCAAGCTTTGTTAAAACAGCTCTACTTTGCTGATGACGTACATGTGTACAGCATATAACGAGTTTTATACCAGTTTTTGTTTCATTAAAATAACTTAATATTTCCGCAAAATACAGCTGTGTCTTTACGAAGCACTTTTAGCGCATTTAACAATTTAAATGCCCAGCGTTGGATATTGGTTAGCGGTTCTCGGCCTATGGAGGCTTTAAATGGCCAGTGCTCAAGAGGTTAACATTGCTGCTATTGTAAAGACATCTGTAACTTCTAGTTATGTTTTTCCCAGTTATCAGTAATTCTTTCAGTCTTCTCAGTTGCTAAACTGTCAATTTTTCATGCTTGTTGATGAATAAAACTGATTTCATTAATGACCTGATTGCAACTACATTATCTACAATGAGAGTACTTCACTTTGTTCCACTCTTCCTGGAGGACTAAATGATGTAAACATAGTTATTGCCCACATTTTCCAATATGTCTGTCAGCTTTGTACTAACATACTGGTTTCATGTAAAAGGTATCTTTTCTCCGTCCCCATTCCTTAAAATATGCAGATTACTACTGTACAGCCAGTGGATCTCTTGGCTCTGACATTTCTCAAGGCCTGTGACATGGTGTTGCCAGTTTTTAGAGGGAATTTTTAATAGGGTATTTTAAACATTCACTATATTGTATGCCCCCCATAATTATCTCACGGGTTGGCAACCATGCATAGTACCCTTAAACTTTTTAATTTCATTAAGGGATGGGGAAAGACAGGATAATGTGCATGTGAAAGGAATGTATTAATTTATATTTTAAAAGGAAGAAACACTATTCATCAACTAGGTGATAAATTTGACTTCTCATTCACATATCTGTACTATGTACATCAAGTGAATAAAGTATGTAGATGTAAAAAAAAAAAGACGATTTCGCTGACTAAGGTAGTCCCTTGAAAAAATACTACTATACCGCTCGCAAAAGTTAAAGGCATGTGAATGCTGGCCAATGCTCAAGCGTGGCGCGTGTACCGGCAGAGGTTCTGTACATAAGGGTGTGTGAGATGCATGTACCACATTCGGCAGCACTGGTAGGAGGGGCAAGCGTAGGATTCGCTAGAGTCCGCAGTACGCCCCGCCTCCATATGCCTTAAGTTTTGCGAAGATTATACTAAGGTCTGAAATCTTGCTTAATGTTTGCTAAAGCACAAACTAAGCATAGTTGAATTGTAAGAAGCACAGTCAAGTGAATTTATAACCAGCCTTACTCATTCGGTGTGTGCATTGTTCATTATAAAAATAATCTGGCGAAACAAGTGAGTGTTGTGAAACATAAGCACGGAAAACCATTACAAAGTAGTGAAAAGACAATATTGAATGTGTTTAACAAGTTCTGTGAGAAATAGCCCAAACTTGCTATACATAGATGACGAGCTGAAATTATCATCCAGGTGTACTGGTGTGTCAATTTCAAGTATTTACAGCGTACACAAAGGAAAATCCTCAGTTGGTAAAGTCAGAACCCTGTGCAAGAAGACACTGTGCCAGGCAAGTGCTGGATGTTCTTGACGAAATTGTGACATCTGCAATCTGATCATTCACTAGGTCTTTGTCAACAATGAACCCCCCCACCTTAGACAAAGCACTGTTGACAGTTAACTGGATGCCAACTTTTCAGATTTAAAACGAACTTCCCTCAATAAAATAGGTATTTTGAGTCTATTCATAACACTAAGCAACACTCACTTCTAAAATTTCCCGGCACATGTTTCGGAGGCAAGCTTTCCTTCAGTATCAACCGGAGTGAGTCAATGCCTGGTTGATAATGGAGGAAAGTAGCCTCCGAAACATACCAACTGGACTGAGTCGATGTGTGGTTGATAATGGAGGAAAGCTAGCTCCGAAACATGTACCGGGAAATTTTAAAAGTGAGTGTTCAGTGTTATTGACTCAAAATTCCTATTTTAATGTGATTCCAAGAACACTGTCTTTAACTTCCAGTATTTATTATTCCCTCCATAAGCTGCTTCTGGAGATTGGTTTCCAGTTTGTGAGCAGGAAATGAAAAAGTGTTGCGGACAGAGATGATGTAAGTAGCAGTTAATTTCTGTGCTGCATGTTATTTAGGTTGAGTAAATACGTTCTTTTAGTGGGATAAAGCCATATTATACTTATGCATAGTGGTAACTGCGTTCTGTCATTGTGAATGCACTTGGCCGCAGAGTGATACAAACCAGCGATTTACGTCCACTTTATTCACCTGATGTACATGTTATAGCATCTATATAAAAATAAATAGTGGGTGAATGATTTCTTACGAATGTAGAATTTTTTTTTTTGTCTGATTATATTTCTGGAACATATTTTGTCCTTGTTGGTTTTTAAACTTCAAATCTGTGGTATACATAATTCAGAAACCAGTGAGAAATCTACAGAAGCGAGGGATTCCTAGGTTAGTGTTAAAAGTGCTAATTGCTTAATTCCTTGACAGCTGTTATGAAACCTGTGATTAAAACCATATATAAATCTTTTATTTGGCCAAATTTACTCAAGTATAATATTAAAAAGTAGAATCAGGAATAAACATTTTATATGGAGTGCTTACACATGACTATTGTGGAAGAAAACTTATACAATCTTTATTAAAACTCCCAACTCCAAATATTAATGGGTGCTTTTTATACCTGTAGCAATTCTTTTTGTTTGAAAATCCAACAAAACTGCTATTAAGTAGTTCTGTCTTGACAACTTTACAGAACCCTTAAGTAGCTTTCGATTGCATTAAAGGCAATTCTTTATATATTGCTCACCATTAATATTCAACTTACACCCCTTTGCAGTTCCTACTTTTAATATTTCTACAAAAAATACAGTCAAAGCTGGTTATGACATCGAAGGGACTGATGGTTTAGGTTATTAGTCGTATTAACAGTGTGTTTGCTTTGTATTTTACTTTTTTGTTTGTTTTCTGAAAAAAAAATTGTATCTGTAAATTTTAAGCTGCCATCGAATTAAAACTTCAGGAGGTAGCAGAAATTCAGTACACCTACAGTACAGATAGCAAAGTTTGAAAATAAGCCTTGCATTGTTAATTCCTAAATAAGTTACAAACAAAAATGAGTTATGTATTGTAGCCAATATATTTCTCCAAAAATGTAGTAAAAATATATTGTTTTATACAATATGTTGTAGTATGCAATGTCGTACTAAGGACATTTTTAAATGTAGATTTGTATAGCATTTAGAGGGACCATTCGATTTCATTGTTATAATCAATATGTTATTAAAAGCGATGTTGTGTAACTGGTTTTGACTATTTACTTTTCCCTGAATTGGACAAATAGAACTAGGTAGAAAAAAATTCTGTGTTGTATGTCCACAAGTATGTGGAATCGTCTAGTAACTGCCTTTGTTGGTTCTCATGCTCAACTGTGCAATCGTTTATTTGTAATTGTGGAATCTGAAACATATTTGGAAATTGCAGTGCTACAGGGGCAGCTGCATATCAAACTGGCCAGACTGGATATGCAGTGACTCCAACTGCTGCGACAGCTGCCACATATACAGCACAGAGGGCAGGTACTGGATATGAAACAGCATACCAGACAGCAGCTACGCATACCACAGCAGGCACATATGCTGGTGAGCTAAAAGTTTTTTATTTATATAGCATGTTTTTTTTTTTTAGAGTTCCTGTACTGCTATAAGGAGTGGAATAACCCTCCAGTGCTGTGCCTTCCCAAGGCATTTGCTTTGAAGGGGACAGTTATTGTATTGCAGGGCTATTGTATATGTGTAGCCATGCACAAACATTAGGAACTTAATCCACTTTATTTAAAACTAGATGATCCAGTGAGCTTCATGCCACCTAAAGTTGATTGGATTGTACTTAGGTGATTTCCTAATCAACCTTCTAACTGCAATTCATTGAGATCTATAACATTAGATGTATTGTGTATAGCTTGGGTATTGTTTGGTTATTAAATGTAAGTCGTTTGTAATTCAAATTAATTCAATGTCTTTTAGTTACATTAAACACTGTTAACATTCAATACAAGTCTTTCTGGTAAACTTCATTTTTTTTCTTTTCCTGTGTATAAATAAAGGTGGCTTTCGGACACAGTGGATACAAGACATAGTTGTCTGTACCGTAAACTCCAAGTTGGTATTTAAGTTTGATATCTTAAGGATGCAACAAAGATTTTGAAGAAAATTCCTCCCAGTAAACTACCTTTTCCATGGAAAATTTTTCAAACATTTTTAATTTTCTCAAATGGCTCTTGATGATTTTGATTAAGATGTCATATGCCTAAGATATTTTTATGACAGGTATATTTTGAAATTTCTGGCTATAGTCCATGTAGTCCTGTTTATTATGAATGACTATTGCATAACTAGTAAATCATAAGAGATAGACAAAATCTTACTGTACAAAAAATGTTAGCTAATGCTGGATTTCTGACAATGAAGTCATTAATCCTCTTGCTCTCCAATATTTAATATATTGGTAGAGCAATAGCAGTATAGTAACCGCTTTATAGAGAGCACCATATTTTTATGTTTTGGCAGTCACATTGCTCTCTCACAACCCCCAGAATGTCTGGAGGACCACCCCTGTCGTTGGTTTACGGGTCTCACCGACCTGACTGGGAGAATTAACAAAACAAATTCACCGACCATATCCTCTGATTACCAACCAGAGGACGTATTACATGCCATGACAGGTCAGCATGCTACAAAAAATGTAGATCTTGCTAAAACACACAGTTTATGTCCAAGTAAATTTTTTTGTAGAGTGAACTATTTCAGAGATATTCCTTGGTATTTGTATGGGTTTTGGAAAACTTAAACTTTGGTCAAATGGAACATTATTCATTTTTTATGTCAGTCGTGCAAGTAGAACAGGTTTGAAAGTTTTAAAATATTTGACTATCGCTCTAAGCCTACTGCATTCCCAAATTCCCCTTGTACCTACAAGGATATAAGTAATCAGGTCATTTCTGCAAATGTTTATCTCAATTAACACGAAGATACAGGAATAAGAGTTTGTAAGAATGGTTAGCACAAGAGTAAAGTCATGAGTGCCACACATCAGATTTTTTTCTTAGTGATGAATTTTGTGAAGGGTGCAATAATGCAGCTATTTGAGAAATGCCTGAAGATTGACATCTTAAGAATTTATTGGGTGACATTGAGCATTGGTGCGAGTCAAATACAAAACACTTTATATCACTTTGGACGAGGGAAAACTGTTGTGGACAGGTTCCACATACGCTGACTGCAATAAAAAACATTGCATTGATCAGTGCAGAAAAAATGGAGAAATTGCAAGGTGGCACTTAAAATTTGGGTTGGAATATCCTTACTGATGATGAATCTTGGATTTATCCTGAAGAGTAAAAGCAATCAGATCAGTGGGCCCTTTGAAGAGAACTAGTGTAGAAAAATGACGAACTTGCTAGCAGATGGTTACTATTATCGGTGTCAAACAAGAAAGGGGTTGACGGTGAAAGAGAGGCAACATTGCTGCTTATTGCTCCCATGTGGAAAGTGTGTTGGCATTATGTGTAAGAAAACGGTTGGATTAAGTTTGGAATGTAGAGCGGGTATAATTTATATTCGTATTCAAAGACAATAGTAAAATAATGAATCTACAAGCAAAGGATAGAACATCCAAGTATGTGTCACTGTTAAGATTTATGTTAACAAAAGAAACATACCTGTGAAATGCTGTAATGGGAAAATGCCGCTGATGTCCGACTCACTTGTATCATTGCTTGCTGGAATTACCCGTGGAAATGACAGTTCTATCCTTGCTTCTAAAACTCCGTTTTCCCATGTTACACTCATTACACCCTTTGTATCAGTTTCCAGCTTTTTATTGATGTAGCTTTATTACAGACACAGTGAAATCTTCGTTCTTTCGCCCAGCATAACCGTTTACTTCGTCCTAAATTAATTAAATTGGATTACGCTAGGAAAGGGGGAAACCATACAATTTTGCGACCATGTTCTTCAGCAGTACCATCAACTGCATAATCCTTTAAATTAGGATCTGTGCTGAACACAATTTTATTCGCTTCTCGAGTGCGTAAAGTTTTTCGTTTGGCTATGCTGTCTCAGTCAATATTTTTGGGCATAAAATTAAATATTCATTAAAAGAGTGAGACAATTGTAAATGCTCACAACGCGCACAGATACACAGATTCACACACATGTAAATAAAAGGCAAATAATCACGTAAATAGAGTGATTCAAATGAACTTGTCAGCACACAGGCAATCTCTGATACAAACATTGCAAGCTGGAGGGAGACATTGTATATATTGCAGGGAAAACAAGATGCATAGTTTGTTACTGCTGGATTGCAGGTCAGGCACATGCTAATCACGTGTTAAATATTTACAACACTAGTTTAGCACTGCTATGGAAATATCTTAGCTCTAATGGGTTCCCCTTTTTGTTACTATGACGATTGCAATGACGCATCCATCCCCTCCCATTCATTTAGACCTTCACGCCATGTGGTAAGCAACAGTCAATCCCCTTCTTGTTTGGCGCTGATAAACATGGTACTGCTGATCGTTACACACATCTGTTTACAGCAAATTTATAAAAGTTCTGAAAATTGTGCAAAAGCAAATATAATTTTACATCATGATAGCAAGACTAACAACTGAGTATCTGCATGCTGTAAAGGTCAGCACTATATGCCACGGCCTAGTAGCTTGTGATTTCTTTTGTTTCTAAAAATCAAAGATAATATGCATGGAATCACCTCATGACAACATGAATTAGAGGAGCATTATAAAAGTCTGATCTTTGAAGTGCCTCAGGAAGAAAGGCATCATTGCTTTAAGAACTGGTTTCGTTGAATGCAAAAAATGTATTGATTATGTTAGGAATATTTTGAAAATGTAATTTAAATTACTGAAATTTATCCATATTTGATTTTCTAAAGATATTCGATGTTCTCATCTCCTCTGTAAACTTATTTACATTTCAGATTAATTGCATGCAATTACAGATTAAAATTTTGTGGTGTAACACTTTCTCTAAAGTTAGGCTGTGGTTTTAGTAGTGAAATTAGAATTTATTAATTTTGTATATGAATGTGTATGATTTACTTAATGATTTAACTTTTTGTCTAATCTAAGATGTCTGTGTGACTCTAGTGGGTGCTGGAACACCAGCTGCGGCTACAACCTATGACTATGGCTATGGGCGGACGGCACAGACTGCTTATGACAGTACCAAAACATACTACCAACAACCAGCAGCTGCTGCTGCAACATATTCCACTACTGATACCCACTATCAAGGTAGTTGTCATAGAAATTTAATAAATACATAAATAGTAGTCTTAGTGTTTAATGTTGAGTAACGTCACTATGTTGTGTTTGCTAAAAAGCAGTACTGAGCTATGTTTTACCTTGTCAGACTTGTCACTTGATATTCTCAGATGTTGAAGACTGGATACTTTTGGCATGAAGGTTATTTAAAATTTAGAAGTTTCAATGATCTTTTTAGATTTTTTGTTAAAACAAATATATGCATTTGAGAAGAAAGTGTGATGTTGAATGGGAGGAGGGTACAGTAGAGCCTCAGTTATCCGAGATGAGACCAGCTAATCATACTATGAAAACACGGGCTCTGTCAAAACTTGAAACATATGTTAACTGGAGAAATGAATGAAAAGTAGTCAAAAGATGTGGGGGATAAAAAGCATCTACTATTATCACGTGAAAAAATTACCCACATACAAATAAAACTGAGGTCAGTGACAGACTGCCTACTCTGACCCTCTTGGCCCTACAGTCCTATGTGTGCCTTTTCTATTTGTACACTACATATTTTGCATAGCACTTTGCAAAACGGGACCTTGGTTAACCCGGAAATAAGTCGGGGCTTGGATAACTGGCTCTACTGCACATAGAAATGTGTTCTTTATGTAAGCCTCTATGAAATGTTGATCTGCACTTAGTTGAATCTAGGAAAGTCTAATGCAAGCAATACATCTTTCAGTATGCACTTTGGATTTTTAGGATTCCATTATTTGCTCATGCCCAATTCATAAGTACAAGATATGGAAGACTGAGAAATGTCTGATTCTCTATTTTAACAAAAGGGTTATGTCATTCATCTGGCATTGTTTGTCTTTGACAAGTTACCAGAAATTTGAAGTTACTATGTAACTTCTCTTGAGTTTGGATTTTAATTTGCCAGATACATTGTAAATTTTGTTGAGATTGCAAGTACTGTTCCAGAAAATTTGAGATTATATTATGGTTCAGGTGGTTAGGATTGGCTCAGGTGCTGGTCCTTTTTCCTTTCGCTTCATAGGTGGTTGGTTATTTTTTAATGTATATAGAACTCCCTTTTTCTCCATTAAGTAATTGGTGCTTTGGAAGTAATTTAGTTCTTCAGGTATTGTTTTAGTCCATTTAGGTATTGTGGCTACACTGGGTTGTTGCAATAAAATATAATTCCAATGGATGCATGACTATGCTTGCAGTTGGTGTAAATGGAAACCTCTGAGATGCACAATGCAAGTAAACATTTTCTAAATTAGTGCTGCTAATTAATCTAGTAATGTTATATTGTACTCAGTAAACAAATTTCACTTTCTTTGATAAGAAGCCGCTCGAGGGATTTCTGTTAAATAGATCTTCCACAGTGAATGCTCAAACTCAAGGTTGCAAAGATCTTTTATACTGTGGTATGTATCAAATTTGAATGTGGTTAAACAGAAAATCATTCTGTTGCAATTTTCTGTTTTAAAGATAAAGATTTCAGTATAATTTGGGTATTTAAGGTTCAGTTTAAACCAAAAAGGTAAATTGACTAATAACACTACATAACGCTTATAATCTACCGGAACATGTTTCGCAGGCTGATTTTCCATTATCAACCGAACATCTGATAAAATGGAGGAAAGTCAGCCCCTGAAACATGTTCCGGTAAATTATAAGTGTTGTGTAGTGTTATTAATCAACTTAACTTTTTGGTTTAAATTGAATATTACAACACTGTTTTCAAACCTCCAAGAAAGAAAATTAAGGTTCAGTTTGAAATTGGTTCATTTGAGATATCTCAATGAAAAAGTATAGAGAAATAGCACATAAAATTCCCATTTTGCTTACCTGACTGGCGTTGCAAATATAATTTAACCAACCATAGCTTTAGTTTGTAATTTCATGTAGATCAGGTTTTGCATTCATTATCGGATGATTTCGTTTTTCTGTTAATTTGACTCATTAAGGCTGATGGTGTTGGTGGTTTGTTTAGTATACTGGAGCCATCTGTGAGAGGTATAGCTAATTAACATTCAATTGCAGTCAGCAAGAACTAACCTGGCACTTGCCAGCTATGTGATTCACTAACATGCGAACGAGGCTTGCTGTCTTGTCCAATCATGTTACGAACACATTGTGCAACAGTCAATTGGACGAGATAGCGCTAGCCTTGTTCGCAGGTGAGTGAATAGCTAGCTGTCAAGTGCCAGGTTAGCTCTCACTGACTGTAGTGATGTTTACAAATTCACTATTAGATGTATTTCTATTAATTTTCTTCTAAATTGTCATTTTTATGGGGCCATTTCAGTGACTTGATCTAGATTATATTTTTAATTTTGTATCTCCTATTTCTATATCAAGTCAGTGCTTTGACACCAGCAACATGTTTTAACAGTTTTATCCCCCCCCCCCCATTCATTCTTCCCGACTGCTGAGGGTAGGGAACGATTCAGCTTGAGTAAGATTCTACACTCCAGTTGGAAATTAACCTGCAACTTCTAGGTTAAAAATCCAGAATGCTTATCTTTAAGGTTGTCCAGCCTTTTTGATTACATACTTGCCAACTTTGAGTTGCCCATAAAATGTATGAGAACAGAAGCCTTTATAAGTTGGAGTCATATTTATGACTGGTTATGTCAAAAATTGTTGGTGTATGACAAAGTATTAATTTTCTTTGTATTCTAATTTGACTTCTCAGTAACTAAATTTACGTCCCAAATATATTGCTTCACTATTTGGCTTACCCTGATAGGCCAGATGTTACCATGTTGGTCTGGGTGACTCAGTTGGTTAGACGCTGGCCTACTGATCCCAAGGTCGCAGGTTCAAACCCGGCCCAGGCCGATGGTTTTTAAGTGTGCTTAAAAACGGCAGCTCCATGTCTGTAGATTTACTGGCATGTAAAAGAACTCCTGCGGGACGGTGGCGCTGTGGCCGAGCGGTTAGTGCGCTCGCCTATCACCTAGGTGGCCCGGGTTCGATCCCAGGGATCTGCATGTGGCGGACGTAGCGGCATCAGGGCTGGTTTTCTCCAGGTACTCCGGTTTCCCCCGCCATCTCATTCCACCGGTGCTCCATCTTCATGTATCATCAGTGTCACCTCCTGCGGTGCCGTAGTAGTAAAAGCGGGCATTAAACACTACAACACACACTCCTGTGGGACGAAATTCCGGCACACCGGCGATGCTGATGTGATCCTGGCAATTGACAGCGTCGTTAAATAAGAAAATAATTTTTTTTTAATTTTCAGATGTTACCATGTCATATTTTGTGACATTGAACAAAATGCATAGCTTGCGGACTTTGTTTTGTGGAATTTACATTTTGTTAGCACTGCTGTTGATCTGATAACCAGCAGCAGATTGGCAGAAAATGGTTAAGAATATTCTGTAACAATGTGAGTAGTAAAGTCAATTTGCTCATTTAAATTATTAATCTTATTTGGGTTCTATGTCTGCAGGATGGAGGTTTCCCTTTTTTTTGCAACAGCATTTGTTTTGTAGCTGTGCAGGGTATTTTTGGTTAATTATTTGGTGAATATTATATTAAAACTAGTTGACATACCATTGATAATTGAACTATTTTACATGTCCAGAACCTTTTTGTGATATGTTAGTCTACAGAGAATGACTGGTTGAAATTAGAATAATTTTTAAAATTTTCTGTACATATAATCGGTTTACTTTAAACATGTAGATGTAAGCAGAGGCACGTGGCTGGCAGAAATAAACCTCATTGGCTCGTGCGTTCTAATACTCCCACGTTCTTCCACAATATAGTTCCAAGGCCTATTTAGCTTCTTGCTATACTTGCATTCAATAAACCACTTAAATGTTGTAATATAGAATATAGTTGTAATGTAATATGCTGCAATAATACACTGCCAATGGTAGAACATTTTGAACACATCGTCAACCGTAAAGTTTGTCAGTTACCTCAGCGCCATCTTGGTATGCAAAATGAAAGCAAGATCAGTAGAAGTGGTTCTTTTTTTTTACATCTGCAAGGAAAGCTGTTAAGGCACGGTGAAAAGGTTATTGTATTGAATATATTCAATAAGTTTTTGAGGAAATAATCCACCGTGGCTGTAAATATCTGGTAAAGTGTGATAAACGACCATCCAGTAAGTGTGGGTTGCATTCCAAAGAATGCATGGAAAGAAAACCTGAAGTGCTTTCTTTGCTGAGATCTAAGAATACTTAAATGTGATTACTGTAATAACCTTAGCTCTCATATGCAAGAGAGCAGGTAAATTCAGGTTATCTGAGCCAGGTAAATTAGACAATGGCAACATCAATTTCGTTGTTTATATGTACACGTGCAGGTATTATATTAACGAATAGCATACTAGATTGGAACACGGAGAAATACACTACTTTATTCCAACAACAAATAGTTGCTATCAGTGTGGTGACAGGTAAAAAATGCACTAGACCGTGCTTCTCTGTGGTACTTGATTGAACCTAATGATGGCCATGTAAGTTTTGTTTACTCTTTGATTTAAATATTGTTTTCCTAACATACAAGTTGGTATTTAGGCATAACATTGTACATTAAATTCAACACACATTAAATACAAAATGTATTTAAACAATTACTTAACAATGCATAATATACCATATGCACCAAAATATGCAGTACTGGAAATTGTTACTCTTATTGTCATTACCTTACGTATTGAGATGATTGTGTAAATGTTCAAAATGTGCTCTATTACGCTGTAGGCAGTGTTAACAACGATCGCGCAGATTTTCCAACATATTCCAGGTTTCTGGCAGCATAGCTATAGACTGCCGAGCAGTGTGGCAGGTCACCCTGTCTTGTTGGAACCACCGTCTATTTGCATGTTCCTGACATGACAAAACCTTCTTAGATCCTGAATAAATGGTCCAATCACCATGTTCCTATTGCGTTCCTGGTTAACAGTAAGAGGTGCACCATTCTGTATGAAATATGGACCTAGCACACCGTTTCTTGACACTGCACATCAAATCACACGCACACTATGTAGCAGTTTCTGGACTATAGTGTCTGGCCTCTCGAAACCAAGAAAGCGAGTTGTTTGGCAATTGATAAAACCGTCCAAGTGAATGTGACTCGTCGGACTTTCAACCTCACGTTGAACAAGAAATCTGGATCCTCGTCCACCATGGCCAAAAATCGTGCACAATATTCTATCATGATCTATCAGTCGTCCCACCTGTATTCGGTATGGATTGTTGTCTTTAAACAATCGTCGAAGTGACATATTGCTGATGTTTAATTTCAGGGATGTTTGCTGAAGACTTCGATTTGGAGACTGCAACACCTGATTGAGGACACGTCCATGATTTTCATTTGTGGACACAGTTACTGGTCTACCAGACCTTCCCTTGCATTCACCCAATACACTACCTGTACGGCGAAATTTTTTAACAATAGACAGCATAACTGTGTTGCTAGGTGCTGGTTTATTGAAGTTCTGGCACTAACTTTAAATTTAGCCCGCCTTGATAACTTTCTGGGTATTAACATTTTTTCATTTGTCGTGAGACCCATTGTCAGTTCCAATCACAGAGCACAATGTTCTTTACACAACTGACAATATATCATGGCGATGTAACAACACGCAGACACTCAGGCGTGCTCTGTGCAAAAATGAGTACTGTATATTTTGGCGCAAACCATATAAATGCTCTTCTCTTCTGGCTCTACGGTCCTTGTTGAGCTTTGGCCTATAGCACAAACCTCTTATCTTCCACTTCACTTTTCCACCCCCTAGTTCCAGTCTTAAATCTTCTGTTACATTATGTAACATGTTCTTGGTCTTTTTTTTTTCTTCTAGTAAACTACCTTCCTTTCAATATTCTTCTTGGGATTCTATGTTCTCTCAGTATGCCCTAGCCTTATTCTTTGTGCCTTTATAAATCTTGCAATGTTTGCTTATTAGTTTATCTAGCTCATTGTGTGGTGGTACTTTTATATTATGGACAATGCAGTAATGAGTCCTTACCTTCAGGGTGTTCATGGGTCAGCAGATAAATGATGGCGATAATATTTCCAATAAATATTCAGTTTTCCACCAATTCAACTTTATGGCGATGAAGTTAACATTACAAATAATTTGAGAAGTAGAGCTGGAACTTAAAAGTTCAATGCCACAACTGGGATTTGAACCACAGAACCTCTGCTTACTAGGCAGGTGCTCTAACCATTAAGCTACTGTGACAACCTGCCAGAATGACAGTGAATTCTCAAACCAGTTCATATTTCTGCCCACACACGGCTTATGTGTAAAACACCAACAGTAAGTTTGTTGGCATAAATAATTACAAATTATTTTCACTCTTTTATAAATATTGATGCTACTAGGAGCTGAAACAATTCAAGACCTTTGTGATTTTTGTATAACTTCATATTTTTCTTGTAGATGTTGTGGAATATTTCTCTATGATATATGACAAACATGAATGCTTGATATTTTACTAAATGTTCTTTGGCAATATAATCCAGTGCTATTGGTTGCAGATAATATCTCTTTATTATAGTGCGTCTTACTCTATGTATGTAGCATTAGTCCTTGTTGGGGTAATTGTTTATTCCCCTTGGTTGCATACCCAAAAACTGCAGCTTATTGATTACCTATAGTTACCCATTGTAATGTATCATATGGGGTTATGAGTGACCTTGGTCATATTTCCTACGATTTAGCCTCGGAACACAAGTCAAAGTATAATTTTGGTATCTACATACATATATAGGAAATTTACAGAGATTATGTGAATACAACTTGATATATCAAATACTGATCTGAATCCTCTCATTAATTCGTTTGGACATATAATTCCTGCCACAGTTGTATCTTTATTCTCCATTGCTCTTTATCCTTTACTGGTCCAGATATCCTCAGTATTTTTCTGTCAAATCTTAGTAGTATTTCCTTATGTGTTGTTCACGGTCCATGTTCTGCAGCACATGTTACTATTGGTTGATGTTTTATATATCTTGTTGCTCTACTTATGAATCTATTTTTTAATAGTTGTAAACTAGTGTAATAAGCTGCATTCCCACTTTGGATTCTTTCTTTTATGCACGCTTTCAATTTGTTTATAAGAGCACCTAAATATTTAAATTGGTAGGTATACCCCTTCAAAAGTTTTTCCTCCAATTTCTAGATTTGTAATTCATTTATTTTTATCCACTATCAATTTCAGATATTTTTCTCATTTACTTCTAGTCCTATTTATTTAGCTCTTTCAAATTCCTTAGAAACTTGCGCTAATGTTCTTTTGTCTCTTGCCACTGTTACTGTTGTCTGCATAGGCACATATTTGGCTATACTTAAGAAATATAGTCCCCGAGTATTTTGTCTATTGCTCTATGCTGGGCTAAATTATTTTTGAGATAGCCAATCTCCTTGTCTTACTCCAGTGTTGAAATGCTCTCAGCATGGTTAATATCGAAGTGCTGCTACAAGGCATAAAAAATGGACTTGAAATCTGTATGCAGCCTAGGTGGTGATCTTCGCAATGATTTGTGTATGTGTGATGTTTATGTGGTATCAGCAAGTGTAATGGAAAGTAGTAGTACTATCAGGTATTAAGCATTCTTATTAAATGTAATTTGCTTTTATTTTAGAATGAATAAAGGCAACAGAATTTGCAATTTTATCCTTTGTTGGAAGTAGGGTAGATTAGGGTTGAAAAATGGAAACCTCTGTGACAAAGAGATAAGGTGAGATAGTACATAGAGGCCCAAAAACGTCTGAACTAGTGTTTTTCCACTGTGCACATGGAAACATAACATACCGCTGCTGTACACAAGGTCATGTGGTTGACTTATTTCTCTCTACTCTGAAAGTGCAGTATTGAGCTGATATGTGCGTTATTATTTTGTCCTGTACTTGGACACAGTGTATTATTGGCTCAGCATTTGTTTTCTACTGCACTGTTATTTATGATTTGTATGTATTAACTGCTCACCAAGTGCAAGTGCAATTTGCGGAACTATTTCCAGGTGTAAAAGTTCTAGGCTGTACAACAATCCATGAACTTTTCAATAAGTTTCAGGCCACAGGAAGTTTTCAGGCTCAGACATCTAAGAGATGGCATACAGAAACATCAGATATCGGTTATTGTTTAGAGAATTCCCCCAAAAATTACTTAGGCGTCTTTCATAATAGGCAGGCATATTTTTATGGCTGTGCAAAGAGCTAAATTGCTGAAGTTAAAACCATATGAAATGCTCTTCAGCCATGCAATCAGCCCAGACCTATGGTTTTTAAGTTTGCTTAAAAACGACAGCTCCATGTCAGTAGATTTAGTGGCATGTAGAAACTCCTGCGGTACAAAATTCCATACACCGGCGACACTGATGTGATCCTGGCAATTGATAGGGTCGTTAAACAACAGTCATTTCAACCCGGCGTTCCTTGAATGTCGGCACCAACTAAGAGAGGGATTGACAGCTTGAAGTGAGGGAGAGGCGATGGTGCTTATTCGTCGCCACTTATTGTGATCATGTGGAGAGCACAGTAGGATTGTGTACGAAAAAGATTGGACCTGGAATGTTGAGTGCGTATTATTTATATTTGTATGCAAAGACAACAGTAAAATATTGAATCTACATTCAAAGGATAGAGTATGCAATTATTTCAGAGCATACTATTTCCTGTGCTTGTCCTTCAATTAGGATACCTTTAACACAGTTTTATTTGGTTCGCGAGTATGCTCAATTTTTGCTTGGCAGCACCATCTTTGTCACTATTTTTCGACATTATTAAATACGCATTAACAATTGCAAAAGCTTGCAACATATGCATAGATACACAAGACTCAGACTCACGTAAACTCGAGGCAAATAACCATCTATATAGAGTGATGCAAACGAACTTCTCTACATGCAGGCAATCTCTGAAGTGATGCAATCATTGCATTGCAAGCTTGGGCTGCTGTACTATTTGTTTATATGCCGCGATAGTAGAACATGACAAAAGCAGTTTGTTATTGCTGGGGTCCTCATGAGTCACATGCTTATCACATGTTGCATATCGGCAACAAGGTCCTTGTGTGTACCGTTTCTATGGAAATGCCATTATAACACCTTAGCTCTTATTGGTTCTTTTCATTGTTATACTGCTAAGATGCATCCATCTCCTCCCATTCATTTGTACTTTTCCGCCACGTGCTTAACATCTGTCATTCCCCTTTTTAATTGGCGCTGAGTATAATTAGGCCACATTCTGTGAGTGGATTCACAATAATGTATACCGTGGCAAAATTAACACTTTTTTTTCTCCATGGACAAGGTTTGGTTCTACCTTCAAGGATGTGCATACAAAATCATTATAGGAGCTTTGAGAAACCTAATGTTCACGAAATACCCCTTTGTGACGAAAAAATTTTTTGGTGCGCCATTAGCTGAGAAAGAGTTATAGGCCCAATTTTTTTTTATCTCAACAGTTGATGCTTGTGCATATGAGAAACCCCCCCCCCCCCCCCGACACCTTTTTTTTTTTTTTAAGACATACAGGGAGTGAGATTTTGCCTTTTTTAACAAGACTTGGCAACTGCTCATAAAGCCAATCTCTTGATAACAAGTGATTGTGTTTCAGGACAGAATTATTAGTAGAGATTTGTGGCCCCCTAACCCACCTGCAATTCCTATCTCTGGGGTAGCTTAAAGTGTAAAAGACAAAAACCCACACACCCTGGAAAAGTTAAAACAAAACACCTGTCAGGAAATTTCTCAATGTGAACTATGGTAAGTGATGGTTTCCTAAAGAGGTGTCAAATGACAGTGGCCAGTTTCTGTATCTTCTTTAATAACATTAAGTAAAACCTTTAAAAGGAGCTTCAAAAATGTGTAGTTTCCATGTGCTCTGTTCTATGACAGCAGCAGTCGCTGACAAGCATCCAGCAGGTAAAACACAGTGTAGCTGGTTTGGAATCTTTTGGATCACCTATTACAAAGTTTGGCCCAGCAGGTTCTGTCATTTACAGAGGGAACTTTCCCAGATGCTCTTTATATGTCCTGGAAGAATGGATGAACAGATTTGCATTGAAAATTCTCTGCTAGGGAAGAAAGTATTGTCACTAAATCTACTGGATGTATCACATACCACCAAATATTTGCCAGACCCTGCAACACCTGGAAGGAAATGAAGCGAGTGTATTGGAAATACATGGTAGTAAAAAACAGACCCCTACATACACCAAAGAATCCAGAAAAGGCATGGAAAAACCCTCGTTTGAGAGGAGAGTGCAAATGAAAACTTCAGCGTCAGACAGTATTGTCTTGACTCTTCCACTTTGGTGGGAAAGGGAACACATGAGCAAGATTTGCTTTTATGGAATGTTAAAACATGATCAAATGGTGCGTATTATGTTGGTGATTTTAACTTTCTCATAGTAATGATTAATGTAAGCTTATTTTCAACTTCGTGAGAAAGAATAGTACTGGTTTGGGTCATCGATGTCTATTAAGACACGAGTTTTTCAATCGATATGCAGCACCACGATGGTTCTGTGTACTTTAGAGACTTTCTGACAAATTAACAAAGCTCTAGTAGAAAGCCTTAAAGGTTGTGCATTTACAGCCACAGCCTTAAAGATTACTACAGTGGAACTTGGATAATTTGAAGCTGAAGGGGCAAGAAAGAATTTGAAATATCCAAAAAAGAGAATTACAAAAGTTATGTCTAAAATTGACAGTTTAGCAATACAGGGCACATATCCATTGCTATAGTCGGCACAGTTTATTGGCAGTCCCCAGGAGTTCAAAATGGCCGACATTACACTAAACAACTGATGGAAATATCACAAAAAGCAGTCCTGACGACGTACATAATAAAGTCACTTCTAACCTCAAATATCACAGTGTTAAAGTAACATGCTTTCAAACGATAATGCTTGAACATCGTTACCACAGAACACATGAACGTACTCGCCTTCAGCAAATCTTGTTCTGCAATAACACTTTTGGATAAAATTACTTCCGAGTGCTAAATATCGTAATATATACGAGATGTACTACTGTGTATTGAATACAAAAATAATATTAACTATAATTGCATATACTGTTCTAAAACAATTCAAAACAAAATCACGCAAAAATGAGCATTACGTCCACTGATTGATTAATTAACACAGCGTCTAAACAGAATCGTGTTTTAAAATCTATCGGTTGGCCTCTGCAACACTTTCATAAACTGGCAACATACGACGTAATAGCACCAGCTATGGTCATAACTTTACCATATGTTACAAACAGTTGGCAGCACTAATGCAACCCAACGGGTGGGATATAACCAGACTGCACCATAATGGAGGGAAAAATGTCAAGGTTGTTTTTTGGGGTATCTCAATAAGCTGCACCGACTATACTTAAGGCTATAAACTAAAGGAACTTGAATAAAATTATATTTACTTTTACATTAAGAATAATGCAGTGAAATAGCACAACCAGGAATAATATACTGTAAGCCTACGGTGGTCACATGTTTTCACTTGCAGTGGTTAAAATTTTGTCCTTATTCAGATAAACTGACAGTATTCAGCAGTATCCTAGTGTTCAGCGGTATCCTGTATTCTTTTGTGATTCCAGATTCTTTCTTTGAAGCCTTTTTAACTTCGCAAATGACAGCTTTTTCCGCCAAATGTAAAGTTTAGATGGATGCTTTGTTTACTAAGAGACATAGTGACATTGATTTGCAACACATTGGATGGCAGGAAGCTCGAGCGACAACTAAAGGCACAGGTTTTAAACAAGGGGATGTGGAAGTAGGTGTAGAAGCTCAAGGCTGGCAGCTGCGAAAGCTGTTCCGTACCCCAAACTGCATTCCAGCTGCATTTTTGACAAATCAACTTTGTAGTGATCTCTTTTGCAGAAACACATGGAAAAGTTATGTTGAATTTCCATGTTTAGATTCATTTTTGACTTTGACATTTCTGAACAAAAACTGTGAATTAAGGAACATTACATATGAACTACACACTTTTTTCTTACATGAATACAAAATTTAATGGATCGAGAATCTTCGAATTAACGATTTCAAATTCTAAATGTTCGAAATATTAGTGTTCCACTGTATATGCCTTGATGTAGGATGATACCTGCAAACACCTTCACATTTTTACTGTGATAGTGTGAGCCTAATAAACGCAATGTCCGCAATCTTCAGCATGTATATGCACTAGTCTTTCTGCTTGAAAAAATAGTGTGTTTTATTCAAATTTTATAATCGGTGCCTATCAAGAAAGAGATTGACATTGTGGGGAGATACAGTTGCTGCTTATCGCGACCACATGGGGACGGTGTTAAGATTATGTGCACGAAGACATGTTTGGAATGTAGAGTGGGTGTTATTTGTATTTGAAGGCAGTAGTAAAATAGTGAATCTACATGCCAGTATATATTAATGTAAAGATTTATGAGAGAGGTAAAATCGAAACTGGAAAAATCCAATGTTACAGTTCTGATTCCATCTCTAAAACATTGCCCACACACAGCTTATGTGTTTAAAAAACTCCAATAGAAGGTTTGTTGGCATAAATAAATAATTACCACGTAAAGATTTACATTAGAGACATACCTGTGTAATATTGATGCTTATTCTAATGGGAAAATGCTGTTGATCTGAATCGCTTGCATCATTGCTGTTGCTGAAATTATCTGCGGAATGACAAGCTGTTCTATCCTTGCTTCTAAAACTCCATTTTTCCATGTTGGACTTACTACACCTTTTGTATGAGTAACCTATTTTTCACAAGTTTTCAGCTTTTACTGCTGTTAGAGCGTCTTCTATAGCTTTATTACAGATGACACAGATAATCCTTTACTTCAGCCCTAATTAATTGCATAGAATTACATTAGGAAACAAGGAAGCCAAACTACTGTGCGATCAGGTTCTGCAGCAATACCAATGACTGCGTGATCCTAATTGGGATTTGACATGCCATAACAAATACAATTTTATTTCCTTCCCAAATACACTAAATTGGTAGTGCTATCTTTGCAAATGTTTTTGGGCATAGTTAAAATTCATTAAGCATAAGAATTACAAATGCTCACAACGTATACACATATACTCAGACACACGTAAATACAAGGCAAATAACCACAGAAATAGAATGAGCAAATAAACTTGTCAGCACACAGGCTAACTCTGATTGCAAGCTGGTGCTACAGGAAGGCATTGTGTATATATATTGCAGCAAAAACAAGATAAGACAGTGTTTGTTACTGTTGGATTGCTTGTCAGGCACATGCTAATCATGTGTTAAATACTGACAACACTGGTTTCACGTGTACCATTTCTATGGAAGGATCTTAGCTCAAATTTGTTCTTTTCATTGTTATGACGACCACAATGATGCATCGATCCCCTCCTGTTCATTTGGACCTTCCTGCATGTAAGCAACTGTCAGTGATCTTGTTTGGTGCTGAGCATAATTTAAATTTTTTTATACATTACTGCACCGAATGTCTAATGCATTCTAAATTTTGTGTCGCCAGGAAGTTATGCGTTACTGGACAAGATAAAGTTTTGCTGTTTTGAGTTGCGGAAAGTTGGCAAGTATGTCTTAATTTCAGTGTTTGATGAACAGATATATGATAGTAATTTATGTTGGAGGACATTAATAAAAAAAGATTCATGGCTTATAAATGTGACACTTTCCGGTCTAAGTGCAGGCTATGCTCGCAGTTCTGTATATAACGTTCATGATGTGCGACAGACTAAGCTTGCAGTGAAATATAAAAAGTGGAAATGGTAGGAGACAGAATATTGCTTAATGTATATGCTGTTCTGAAACATTTCATACCAAGGCCAGTTATGTGTAGAGTTGCTAACATTTACAACTTTGTGAAATATGTACATTGAGATATATATATATATATATATATATATATATATATATATATATATATGTGTTGCAGTAATTAGGATGATCAAAAAAATGCATTTTTTTGTTTACAAAATACTGATTTATTAATTTTTGATCTGATCCATTCAATCCTTAGTTTTCTTTAGTTTAAAATGAGTTTTTCTTCCAGAGAAAAGAAAGAGCTTAAATTTTTCTTCTGTTCCTATGTTTGTTCCAGAGTTTTTCTTTTTCAAAAAGCACTATTTTTATTTTTCCAGACTTTTATGACATCTAAGAATATTGTTTACATTCACTATTTAGTTTAATCATCAATTAAAATGAAAAAAGAGTGAATTATCTGAAACAGTTCAGGAGTTAACATTTTTTAAAAAACCCTTAAAACACTCAGGAGGGTTGCCAAAATGAAGCCCAGACCAGAATGTGTTAATCACAATCCTTAGTCATTGAGAAAACAAATTACTGAAAGTGCTATAAGTAAATCAAGTAAAGGGTAGTTTGTGAAAATTGTGTTGCATCCCTTAGATGCTTTTCAGTGTGTGTGCAGAGCTTATTCTATAAGTGCTCCATTTTGTTTGTTGGAGAGTGTTCTTGGCACTCTGTTTTGGCAAGAAGGTATTATGGATTTACAAATAGAATACATTCTATATACCATAAGAGTAAGAAATTGACTGTAACCTGGAAGTTCTATTCTGAAGAATACAGGATACAGGACAGAAGGATGTGTACTTGAAATGCCCTTCAGGTACTTTGATGTATTGAAAATTGGAAAAAGTACTTCCTTAAGATATAAATAAAAATGTTACAAGCATTAAACACGGTAACTGCACATTAACTGTCATGGAAAGTAGTCTGGAGAATTTGGCTCATTGTAGAGTCAGTGATTCCACATTTGCTCAAAACAAAGAATTTTTGTGATCTAATGAAGCTTGTTTGAATTCATCACTTTCTTTGGCTAAGGTTCTGGTTAAATGTCAATTGGGAGTTAGGTTCAAATTTTTGTATTACAACTTTCTGTTAACAGCTATTAGGGGTTACTCTTTATAAATGAACTAACCATCACCTTGGTACGGGTTAAAGTACTAACTTGAAGGTAACCTATGTCAATAGCAGAATCTCAAGTTTAAATGAAGTGGTGCTCAGAACGAAGATTTTAATAAAAAAATCCCATATTCCTATGATACTTTGTTCTTGCAAATTAAAAGTGTAACTGATGAGCCTGCCAACAGTGATGTCACAGATCTTTAGTCTCACCATTCACTGCAATAATTATTTTCTTATGGCAAGGTAATTTGTGTTTGAGTTGTATGCATAAATTTGCATGCCAGTGTTGCATTTTTTGGGTGCTCAAATACCATAAATGTGTATTTAATAAGTTTCCAAATCAAGATAGAGCAGATTCTAAACATAGCTGAATTGAATAAATTGGTGTAATGTTGAGCCTTCCTGAAGTAGTTGTGAGCATATCATTCCGGATGACTTAGAAATTACACCAATTTATTCAATTATATGTGTGGGTATAGTTCACAAATTTAAAGTGTTGCAAATTTTCACCACATAGAGGACATTCATTTGAAATCGAACAGGAGAAAACATTTGGTTCCATTGAAATTGTTTCCATTGTGTGCTGAAGAAATTACATTTCAAATAATAGCATTTAAAACTCAACAGTTATCACAATATTGAACAATAAATTTATGGTATCGATTCATTGTCACATTTTAAATGTGCTTAGTTCTGGAACCTTTTATTTCACAATATTGTGCCAATCTTATTTTGTTGATAAGAGTTTGTATTTTATTAGAGCATATAATTATTTTTATATTTACAATCTGTACAGGTTTTACTATTTTAAGTGTTGGATTTTTATAAAATTGTTATAGATTGAAATTAATTTGTCACTAAGGGAAGCTGTGATGTTGATAAAGTGGTAATGTTAGGATGTTAGTAGTTATAAAATATGATTTCAGTGGTTTATGTACATTTTTCAACAATTGTACTTGGCTATACACTGCTATAACTAATCACAGCATTTTTGTGCCCATAAAACCCACTACTATACTGCCATGGTATACTGAAATTCAGGGTATGAGCAATACAAACCTGATGTACGTCACATCACGTGTTTGGGCATTAACTGTTGCAACATTGTGAAGGGCTTTATGAACTCTTTTCATATTATAACGCTCTGATAATGTTGCTTGTATTTTCACCAACAATACAGCACACTAACATGAAAGAATAATCACAATTTAACACACTTTGTCACACTTGAACCTCCAACTATTCGGTCCTGAACAAGATGAACACGAAACATAACATGATAGATATGTGGCAACCATGTGCTCCGTATATAGTTGCCATGTTGTGCTTTAGCAGATGAAAACCAATTGAAAAGGGTAAAAATAAACGAAGCAGGTTTCCAGTGTTGGTTATAGAACTGCTTGTACACATTTGTTGAAAATATATAAACAGACCTGAAACTTAAAACTTTCATGCTAAACCTGGTAATGATGCAACTTATTCCCCTCTCATCTGCACCATCCCCTTACTCTAGCTGCTACTTCCGGTTTGTGTCGCTCGTAACCTGAACTTCAGTATGAGTGTTCAATAATAACTACTATGAATTGTAAAGTTGACTCCCTCTTGCAAGTTCTCTTATTTAAATTTTGTGGCTTGGGCTATAATTTTTTTTTCACAGTTTTTGTAAATAATTTTATGAAGTGTGAAACATGAACTGCAAATTGCATGTCGTGTTAAGGAATTGGTGTTATTTTCTCTCATTTAATAGCATTTATCTGTTGTACCAGGCAGAATTTTGGCATGTGTAACAAAACAGCCATAATATCAAGTCTTAAAGACTTATTAAATGTAATCTTGTTACATTGTAAAGTCTGTTTATTCAACGCATGTGCAGTTGGATCACAAAGAAAATTTGTGCTACCCACAACAATGACTCTCATCAACCCATCTCTGCGTCGCAGAAAAGGGAAACCCCTCCCGCTTGTGCTTTAGGATCAATAGCAACTGGCAGGGACTGCACATGGAGTAAACATGTCTGCCAGTTCCTTAAAATCAGGGTTGCTATTGGTATTAGACAAGGGGGAGGGTTTCCCTTTTCTGCAGCGTGGATATGGCTTTATGACATTGTTGTGGGTAGTTGGTTCTTCAAAGAAAGCGGTCAAAGTTTACCCATGTTGAGTAAACAGACTCTAAAGTTGAATGTGGGGTCAAATTTGCATTCTGATGCCTTCATTAGAAATAGAGGAAGATGTTTGGGTTAATCTGTGGAAACTCCCATGAGGAAGGGATTAGGTGAAGAAGTAGAAGGGTGGCGCTGGTTTGTTTTCTTTATCTCCTGATAAGTAACCCTGGATGGCCCCTCATAGAAGAATGGATAAGTTCAGGCAGAATGTTTCCTTTTGGAGAAGAAATTCTACTTCTTAACGCACATCTACTGCTTGCACTGTGTATTGCCAGAAAGTATATTGTGCTTTGCGTACTACTGACCATCATACTGGGCCTTACAACCCCTGAAAAGAAATGAAATGAGGTTTGGGAAAATGTATGAAATTTACACTGGCATTCTCCTACGATCTCACAAAAGGTGTGAAAAACTATAATCAGGGTAGCAAACACTACAGATATTGAACCTGAGACATTTTAAATACACTACAGTATGAACCACCTGCTTTGTAGAGAAGAAAATAAATGGACAAGAGCAGAGACGAATGCAGTTTTGTTATAATTCTTGTGTACTCCTTGGCATTATACAGCATACAATGTAAACTGAACAAGATAAAGCACGTTAGCAAGGCCAATAGCCTGGCTTGTCTTGCTCCGTCTTTTAGGCAGTTACAAGTACACAATGGAGAGTAACTCATCAGGATACTGTCAGTGGCTTGGTTAGAACTGGAAGAGAAGCTTGCTTTTGGAGTTTACCTATTGGTAAAAGGGCAAGAAGCAGATGTGAGACCAAGAATTCCAAGTCCATGTTGGAGTACATTTTGTGTTGTGGAGGCTGAAGGTAAGAAACCCAAATATGCAAGATACAACATTTTTGTAAAATGCATATCAAGCAGTACAGGATTATTACACCATGATGACAATAAGTGCATGTCATAATATGCATAGGCGACCTCAATGAATAAAGCAGACAGAGATAGGTTAAAGAAGCAGAATCTCTGATGTGAGCTCAAAATGGTGGTTCATTTTCAGTAGTAGCTGGTCAAGGTTTTTTAAGCTTTAGTCAGATATTAATATTGTTAAATATGGCAAAATACATGTCCATGATATCATTTCTAATCCTACAGCATTTCTAGAACAGTTGGTGCCATGGCAGATGAGGCAAGATTGAAAATAGTTCCTAAGGTAAAAATTGCTATGGCTGAAGATGTATGCTGCCTCCAATGATAGGTGGACGGATCACTCCAAGAAACATCACTGCATTGCACTTACAGCTCATATTGAGTTCTGGAATTTAAACAATGTATTCTCTCCTTTCCCGAACATTCCCAAAACTGGAGAGAATATACATTGCAATACTCTAGAGCATATGGCTGAGATGGTCATTCCGTCTGAATATTTAAAAACATTGCCATCTGTTACAGACCTTGGTAGCAACATACAAAGGCACTAGAAAGTAACCAATGTAGGGACCGTGCAGCACATGATATATGTACTGTTCTAAGGTGCACACTTGACCAAGTGTTACAGCAATGCCAGCAGTTAAGTGCTGCATAGATGCCACTGAAGTATTTTAAAAGGAGGGGGGACTTCTTTGTCGTTGAGCAAGACTGAAATTAGTGTTCTATAAGATGGAACTGTTGTGGAGATGCTTAAGTCAGTGCAGACTCAAATTGAAGACATTGAAAACATTTTGGAGAAGGAAGATGGCAGTTACAAATTTATGATCCTGGTCTACCTGCAGCCCTTATTTTTAGGTGCCTTCAGGGAGGCTATGAAATGCATGGAAGGTGATAAGGAGCCCAACTTATGTCTAGTGCTATGATTCTTTCAGCTTCAGAAGCATTGTACACTATACTGAAATTTGGGGTATGAGCGATACAAGCTGGATGTACATCACACCACATGATGGGGCATGAAGTGTTGCGACATTGTGGCGGGTTTTATGAGCTCTTTTCATATTATAACGCTCTTATGACGTTGCTTCCATTTTCATTAATAATACAGCACACTAATGTGAAAGAATAACCATAATTTAACACACTTGTCACTCTTGAACTTCCAACTATTTGGTTCTAAACAAGACAAACACGAAAGATAACATGGATATGTGGCAACCATGTGTTCCATATGTAGTTGCCATGTTGTGCTTTAGCAGATAAAAACCAATCGAAAGTTTAGTGAAAACAGTAAAAATAAACAAAGTATTTGTTTCCAGTGTTACATATAGAATTGCTTATACACTTAGTAATGTCGTTAGATAATAGATTTTTTGAAAATTTAAAAACAGAACTTAAACAAACTTTCATGGCTAAACCTGGCAATGATGCAAACTATTTCCCTCTCATCCACACCATCCCCTTACCCTACCTGCTACTTCTGGTTTGTATCACTCATAGCCTGAACTTTATACTGAGGACAGTGATTCTAAATAAATTAGGTTTCTGAAGACCAGTACTCTGATTTTTGAAACAAATTCAAACTGCACTTGCTCCATAAAATAACTACATGTCTGGTACCAAAGTACCAAAAATTACACCCAGAAGAAAGATAGGTGTACAGGTGCTGATGAACGTGCTTGGAAATGCTATGTTCACGTAGTACATCAGTTGAAAATGCTGTCCCCTCAGCACAATCTTGCAAATTTGAGGACTGGTCAGATGACGAATCTGAAATGATTGATGAAGTTGACACTTCGTAGAACAGGTTCATGATACCCAAATGTGTTGGAAAGAGCAGAGTAAAAATTATCCTTAGCCAACATCGCAAAATGAGTGTTTTGAATTACAGCTATGAGTTCCTCATGTGAAAGGTGTTTTAGTTCTGTTAAATTAATTTTTTCCAAAAGACTAATTTGTATCCTCACACCTCTGATCTTGTGTTCTTGTATCAAAATAAAAAGCATTAAAATGATTTAACTTGATTCCATATGCAAAGTTATTTGCTGCTTGTTTCAGTTTAATTTTTGTAATGCAGTTTGCTGCTGAATGAACTAGCAAACAGAAAACTGAGAAAGTTATAAAATGAAAAATCTGTATGCATAAAATGTATTTTTATCTTCAAATAAAATGTTAATTATATGTTTTCAGATTAAAATTCTTTTGTGCTATTAGCATTTATAGTAGGTATGCATTGTTATTTATTTAACAAACCTTTCACTTAACTATATGGAAGTGTGGCTTTGAATAGAATGGAAATAAATTTTGTTATATCTAAGGCCAGTGAAATTCAAACCTGTGTTTATTCATGAACATGTTTTTATTAGAGTATTTTTACTAGTTTTACTATTAAGAGAGATAAGTTGAGTGAAAGCATATTTTAACCAATATTGAGTTAATGTTTTTAGTTTTATTAACAGTTTATGAACCAAATTACTATCTGGAAGGATACACCATAAACAAGGTAATCAGCTAGCGATGTATATGCAAGTGCAGCAGGGCAAGGTCACTGCACTGTGCGATAATCACCAGGCAATACCAACGAACTATAGTGCTTTTCAAATGGAAAGAGTTCTGATCTGCAGCCAGTGAGATACGTTTACATGCACAGCGTTGCAAACTCATTACCCCCACTCTTCATATTTCTGAGCACGTGTCAAGCCGCACTTAAGGGGAAAGCAATATGACAGCACAGCAGGACTCCAATTGGTTACTGGCCTGGAGATGCTCAAGGACAAACTCCTTCCCTTTTGAAAAGCACAGTGACCAAAAAAGACAAGCTTCTCGAGAAGCAGGGTTGGAAGCGTCTTGTTTTGATACAGAAGCAAAACAATATGAGAAAATGGGTAAAAGTGCAATACTCTGAGCAAGGGTAGTTTGTATTCCGGGATCAGATGGAATGTTAAAATATAAATTAGCATGTATGTTGGCAATTCTATTCTCAGTAATGCTGAGTATGGTGCAAAAGAATATAACGGAACTCAGGTTGCTGGTTTCTAATAAACCTTGGAGTTCAATTTCTCAGTTGAAATGCAGCACCACTCTACTGTACATAGTAGACAGAGTTTTAGTAAAAACTTACTGCAAAGAACAAACAGAGCTAAAAGTCTACAACAGGGTCAAAGCTTAAAATTGCATCTGGTGTAATCCAACATGAAGAGGCTCCTTACACTGTGCATTGTGGTGACTTGGTTAACCTTTGCTAAACGTAAGTGCTCCAGAACAAAGAAGTGAGGAAGTGTGTTGATGACTTGCTTATCAACAGAATACCTATGTATAGTACAACTACCTAATAATAGAGCAGCCTGCTCCAAAGAAGGCAAATAATGCTCAAAGTCCATTTAAATCAATGGAGACTTCATTATTTTTTGAAAATCGTGATGATAGGGCCAAATGCCTCTTGTACGGCATCATAGTTAGTTACTTGTGAAAATCATCTATTGAAAGACACAGAGTACACGTAAGAACATACGGATAGCAGAGCGAATGCTAGAGAGGAGCAATAGAGGTTGCTTCATCTTAGAAGAGCACATTCTTTCTCCAAAAATGAGATTGGTACCAGTGACTTATAGATCAAAGACCAGCTTTGGTTATAAAAAGCAAAATTGACAGTTTAACATTGCGCACCACGCGTAAACGTAACACAGTGAGGAAGAAAATGCTGAAAGTGTGGAAGAGGGAGACAGCAAAGTGAGCAAGACCAATGTAAGGATAGAGCAAGTGGATAGAGCAGGGGTCAACTTTGCATTTGCATTTTGCATCTTACACTGTTCAATGAACTGGTGCATGCACCTTGGGAGGCTCTCCTCTGAAAGGTAATCTTCTGCTGCAGCTGTAAACATAATTTTGCTATGTCGAAGAATTAATGCAATTACTTCAGTTCTGTGAATAGTGCTGTCTTAATGTGTGATATAAATACTCAAATTGAGAATCAAACATCACGTCATGGCTTGGTATAGATTAAGATTTCCCTCTTTGTTGAGCTAATGCTACCGGATTGCATCAGCTAGGTAAATGAATGCACATTCTTCTATCAGGAGGTGGTTTAAATCATTGCTATATGTAAGTGTTTATTTTATTCTTATTTGCTTTTAATAAACGATTAATAGAGATACAGATTTTAACAAATGAAACTAAACTTGATGTGTGCTTTCTAAATTCAGTCCCCGATTTCCTCAATTAGGCCTCCTTAAGTTAATTCCTTAATTTAACCTATCCCTTATCAAATTATGTATTGAAAGTAGTGTCTTTGTACTTCAGTAGCATTATATTAATATTCTCTCCAAGCAGGCTAATAATTACAATAATTCAAAGATTATGAATTATGGCTGTGCTGGATAAAAGCTTCGTTTTGTCGAAAAAGTTAAATTTATGATTGGTTTTATAGCAAATTCTTTAGCTGTATTTTTTTTTTTCTTTGCACAAGCTTTCTGGTGTATATATGTATGCAATTTGGACATCACTTTGGTCTTCTGGTAATGAAGAATCAGTGGTCTCACTGATACACTGTTTAGCATTATTGTAACCAGGCAATGTGAAGACATCCCAGGGATACACATTAAGACCAACTGAAGTTTAATTTGACCCTGGAAGCAGATGGTAGTTTTATATTTCTATTTTTGCTCTTTTAAATCTGTATCTGTAGCTTATGTATACTCATAGCTGAGTTAGTGTGTCTTGTGTAAATGATTTTCCATTCAGGATTTCATTATGAACTCTGCATGGTACTTAACTGTAGTTTAGAATCTAAGTAGTTACCTATGGCAGTGCACCAAGATACAGCGAGCAATAACTTACGAAAAGTAAGTGGGGCTTGTATTTACACCTAGTCTTACCATAAATCCTGTTGCAAAGTTTTCAATTTTCTAAAAATGGTTTGAGATATTTTAATATACTAGTAACGATTACATGGAGGTATGGAAAATCAAAATCATTATCAGAAATTATTCAGAAGAACCACTTCTGCACACAGTCCCTAAGCCTTGTGCACACTCTTGAATTATGCAACATTTTGCTTGGAAATTTGCTGCTGCCTTTCTAAGAGAATGCTTTGGAATGTCTTTTCTTGCAAGCCATCACTTGGAGTATAAATCACAATAGTCTATGGAGGTAGGTTCTAACTTACAGAAGGCCAATCTGAGGTTGAAATAAAGTTGAAAACATTGGCCTCAGGCCACTCGGTGCCTCCTGCTGGAAGCTCCAACTTTGTCCAAGAGGGCGCTGTTGTATTTGACCACTCTGCATTGTCTCCTGGTACAGTTTTGGCACATTTTGATCCCTTTTTGCAGAAATGGAGCTTCATGTTCCTTTATAACTCACACTCCACCACACCACAAGTGATGCAGCATGATGGTCCCTCTGGACCCTTGGAGTCTTAGCAGCTTCTCTAGGAGCTCACATATACCCTATCATTTTGCAAATTGAAGCTCTCTTCAACACTGCATATTATTTAATCAGTGATAAGGATGCTTTGTTGACCATTTGCTGCATAATGTTCTTTTTAAGAAACTATTCCCTGGTTTGGTTTCTCTTTGTAGGCACAGAGATCCAAGTCACTCATCTACATGCAGGAATAGACATTTTAAAATTGTTCAGTTCTTGAGCCATCAATCTGCATACCATATTTCTTCAAACATATGCTGCCACTGCTTTTACCATCTCAGGAGTGCATACAATGCCTGGTCTCCATGTCTATGGCAGTCTTTCACAGTGTTGAAAGATGATCTTGCTGCTTATTTTCAATTTCTGAAGAAGTTTGAATATCTCATCAGGAATTTGCCTACCTTGTGCAAAGCTACTACAGCTACACAATTTCCTTAATTGCCACAATTTTCAAGGGATACCAGGTGGGCGGAAGTCATTTTGGCCCGCCTGAGCATAGGTCACACACGCATTGACACCATTTGCGTGGTGAGCTGGCGCCTGAATGTGGCGTTCAGCTCTTTGTGGCCCATGTCCTAGTTGATCGTCCGCGTTACAATCGTGAGTGCCAGCTGTTTGGCCTGGGTTCTACTTTGAAGTCAATCTTAGGCGACGACCTGGTAGCTGTTAATACAGTGCTGCGGTTCTTCGGCAGTATTGGCTTTGGTAAGGTTTAGTTTGTATTTTCTTTCATGGTTTTATTTTTTACTTTTTACCTGCTTACCTTTTAAGATCAATTTACATGTTTTAAGTGTTTTTAACCTACCTTTTTAGATGAATTTACCAGTTTTAACAGTTTTTAGCTTACCTTTTAGATAAGTTTTACATTTTATCTATTTTAGCTATTACCTGTTTTAAATATTTAATTAAGAGTTAAGTGGTGGTGAGTTTTTACTGTTTTTATCCTTTTGATTTAGGCCTCTAATGACCTAGCTGTCCACGGGCCCTTAAATCCTACTCACTCACTCACTTGCCACAATTAAGTTTCTACTTCTGTAAAATAACTGACTTATTGCCAGGCATTGCACCTCAGGAATGTGCAGGCGGGTAAAGGCAGTAAGTACAGCCATTCCCAAAAGTTGTTATAATGTTTATGGTAAGACTAGGTGCTATTTTATGAGCAATAGCTCAGCAATCAAGGTCAGCAAGCAGTTGCTCGTAAGGTTGGAACTTTATCACAATCTTCACCATGTATGTGTACTAGTGTTCTACTTGAAAATAACTTCTTATTCTGATATTAGCATTGTGTCTTATGTTACATGATATTTTTGTACATTTATTGCAGTGAATGATGCACACATTCTTAGTTTTATGTTGTTACAGAATTATATTTTGCTGGATGAGGAAAATTTTGCTTAGTTAATTTCAGTCAGGATGTTCCTGCATGGTAATATAGCTGCAATCTTTTCCATTGGGTGCTCTCATGGAGCTTTCAATTGTATCGTTCTAGGCTTTTGATACAGTATGGTCAGCATTTACCAATATTTATCCAATCATCCAACTTCATTCTTTTGCTTCTCTTACAAATAATACTCTTTGGGCTACAGTATCCGATCTTTGAGCATTATTTTTCTCATTGCTTTGAACTCAAATTTGAGACATGGCAGGACTTCTTCTTTCAAAGAGCTAAGATTGTCCTAAAATAACTCCACGTATGTGAAGAAAGAAATTTGTGTGTAGTGGATGCTTTTGTGTAATAGCCAGATGTGGCTACTAATGGTTTATAATGGAAAGTTGCCTAGTTGTGAGATGGATAATGCTCTTTGTACCTGGAATTTAAATATGTAATGTATCCAACTCCTTCAGCTGCAGCTAAAGGCCACAAGGGTGCAGTGCTCTGACTCCCTCAATCCTAAGGCAACTACTTGACGTTTTGGAGACATTTCTTTTCGGGATAGCTATTCAATTGGCATCTTGAGCCTTGGATGCACCCTGGAGCAGGCCTTGTAGTTGGGACAAATCCCCATGCTGGTACTGTTGACTGTAACTGGGTTCTCCATGTCAGAGGCAGGAGTGCTACCACAGTGCTATGAGGGTAGTCACATCTAGTATCTTAATGCACAAGTAATCTGACTTCCAGGTATACTAAGGCTAAACTGAGATTTGCAAGTCACAATGGGAGGGAAGTGGCAGCTTTTAGGTTGCAATAGCAAGTCTCCCTCCTCCTTCAATACTCCTCATTTCTGTGAAATAACTGCCATGTCTTCTTAAAAGATCAAACTACAGTGTTTTCTGGAAATGTAATTATATATGTTTATACTCTGCTCTTAAAGATACATTGAGAGCATTTTCTGTGCATTCTAACTTATTGCCTTTCTTGAAAGATGTCCTGTTCATCATTTGAAATTCTCATGGCCTTCTGTTTTTAAGGCCATTTTAAGCAAATTTTATGCGGGGTTCTTCCATGTCTACTTTGGGGGCAATTTTTATCTTTTATTTTATACTCTGATGCAATTTGGTGTGCTAATACAGTAGAGACATGATTATCTAAAACACTTGGGGATTGGGGTATTGGGATAAGTGATTTTTTTGTATAAAAGATTTTTTTGGATAAGCGAACATTAAATGAAAAATACTGAGATAGTGTTTTGAAGGGTTGCAGGAGACAAAAGAAACTAATTTCTGCTAAAAGCGAAGCTGAAAACTTTACATTTATCTTACATGTCTTAAAATACTCCATATAACTTAAGAACTTAGAAATGCGTAACAATACAATACTAAAACATTTCTACTTTGATAGAAAGAGCTCAAAATGTATTTTGCTTTAATACTGATTTTCGTGAGGACAGGAATGGGGGGGAGGGTGATAAATCTCTTGAAAGTATTAAAAGAGCAACTAAACAGCATCATAGTGGGTGCTACAGTGTGGTTTTGGTTTGTGCAGAAATTTTGATTTTGTCTTAGCCGAGAGCTTTTGCTTAACCAACATTTCAGATGACAGGCTTTGGATAATCAACACTATTGTAGTGTTATCAAAATGGAGTGTATATCCATGTTAAATAATTTCACTCTTGTGGTTAGTTTCTTTACTACATACTTGGACTAAGTGTAGGATGTATTGAATTAAGCCCAAAAATATTGACATGTTTTTAAGTCCCCTGAATCAGAATAAGTATTTTTAGAAATAGGTGTGTGTGCATATGCATGTGTGGTTTGGTTAAATGTGGAACTTGATATTTAAGTTCCAGGACTTCCAAGGATGCAGCACAAAGATTTTGAGTAAAATACTCACTCCAAACTGCCCTTTACATTTTTCATTTTCTCAAAAATGGGGTTTAATGTTAATTAAAATACAGCTTAATGTTAATATACCATGTATGAATATGACAAAATGTGTATCTTGAATTTTCTGTGAATAGCCTATTCTGAATGATTGTCTTCCTTCATTTTTCTGTTCATTGAACGAGAACAGAATTTCGAAGCCATCACATTGACCAGCTTTGAAAAGATTTTACTAATGCTTTTGACTAATGTGTTCTTACAAAATGTGTAAATGAGTAATGGTTTATCTGTATTAAGAATTGAATAGGAGAAAAGCTTTTGTAGAAATATTTTGTATAATGAGCAGACAGTCATGTGGAATGCAACACATCTAATTTTGTAATTCATTGGAGTTGGAAATTGGCGCAATTTTTATCTGCATTACACTAAAGTATCTGTTTTAGTATGAAATAACCATTTTGCCCAGATTTCGAAGCCATTTCATTTATTATTCAAGAAGATACCATTTGAGAAATATACATTTTTGGCTTTAAATAAAAAGTGGAAATGGTTCACATTTTTCAAAAAAGGAAAAGCCACACTTGGATTGTCAAAATGAAGGTAGTTACTCTTGGACTTCACTTTTCGTTTGCTTTACCCAATTTACTTGTTCTGAGTAGGAACCAGAAATTAACATGGATCTGAAATGGCTCTTACCTATGGTTTTTGTTTTAATATGCAAGGAATTTGTTTATTCAAGGTCTCAATGGTTTCCATTAGTTTCTCCTTTCTCTTTTTCCTTTTTAATAAGTAGTTAATGTGCCGACTCCTTTAGTTTTTATGGCATCTTCTGAAAAGGAGTTGCCAAATAGCATAAAATCTATATTACTGCATGTTGTGAAGCTTCTTTACTATAGCTTATGTGAAGAGGTTTATCACATCTTTTAGTAGCTTATTTTAGAATGTGTCACTGCGATTCACATTCAGGTATGCTGCTACTGCAAGTTCAAATATGTCCATTCATGCAAGTAAGATGAATTTGAGGCTAATACAGAGCAATCGTATCGTGTCAAGTATAGCCAAGAAATGCAAGTAAATAACAATATTTAATCAGGATAGATTTTTAATATTTTTCCTGTATTTAATGTAAGAAAAAATGCAATAAAATATTTTGCTTACAAATTTATCTGTGAATAAATTTTCAGCCGTAAATACGATGTAGTTTTCTCAAGCTGTGGTGGTTCATATAAAATTAAAATCTGCTGAAATGTGAACATATATTTTAACTTGTCAGTAAAGTCACTCCAGCTACTGATTTGACAGATTAGTGGTGACCATGCAAATGCAGCATTAAATGCAGCCCTATTTTTTATGCCTTAATTCTAACCTGAGAAAATTTTGTGTGTGTATTCACAAATGACATTATAAACTTGAAACGTTACTTCAGCAAACATGGTGTTGGCATAAAAGTTTAGAATTTACACATTTGCGATATTGAAGTTTTTCGAAAGAGAATAATGAAAAGAACATTGTAAGTAAGTCTGCATTGTTCAGTGAAATGGGATGGACCCTACTGAGGAATATGCAGAATGAGTATTTCTTTATACATGGATGTGTTTTGACCCAAGTAAGTGTACCATTTATGGATACACACACATGCGTACACATACACAAACACACAATATTCATTTGTTCCTTGTATTATAAAATACTAGTTTACATGAAAGCTTGAATTTAAGGTGGTGCACTTCGCATTTTGAATTTGTGTAGGTTAATTTACGAACTAAGAGTATTTGCATACCTTTGCATGTGATTATTTTGATCAGCATCAAAGCCAGCATTCAGCACTACAAGTACATATACTGCAACAACAAGGCAGGTTACTCCAGCAACGCCCAAGGCTGCTTCCTATACATCAGCCTACACAACGCAAGGGACGCAGGGAACAAACTACACCACTGGTTACACAGCTGCTGCAGCACAAACTACAAATACTACTAAAGGTGAGTGACAAAAGCAATTTATCATAAAACTGAATAATAAACTCTATGAGCCTCTGAATTCTAGAAGTTTCTCTGAACCTTCAGCTTCTTTGCTAGGAGTTAGACCATCTCCTGTAGCGAAGCACACTCTGTAAGGCTCTCTTGTCGACAAGTATTTAAATTTTAGAACTCACAATGTGAAAAATGTCTGATAAATTGAGTTTAACAGCTGCTTGCAGATCTTGCTTTCTGAAGCTATGTGTAGAAGTGAATGTCTTGATACTGTGAATGCGGGTAATGCAGATGTAATTTTCTGTATAGCAGAATGTGTATCATTGTTAATTTTCATTTGGAATCACAAATTAAGGTTAGAAATGCAGAAGAGCATGAATGTTTAGCAAATATGACTGGAGAGCCTTTTTGTTTTAAAGAAGGAATTGGCTCATTGTAGTGGTTTTTTCTTGCCTCCTTCCATTTAACTGGTGGTCTCTACTCGAAATGCAGAAGAGCATGAATGTTTAGTGAATATGACAGGAGAGCCTTCTCGTTTTAAAGAAGGAATTGGCTCATTGTAGTGGTTTTTTCTTGCCTCCTTCCATTTAACTTGGTGGTCTCAACTAACCGTTACCTTTAGTTCTGTTCACTTTAAGTGAGTCCTATATGTAGACCTAGGCAATAAATGTAATCAAAATTGCAAGTCTCTTCAAATTTGATGGAAATGTGTACAGCTATCAAAATGGTCCTTTGGTTAAAATGAAAACATTATAACACCCATTTCTTAGCAAGGAAAACTGATTTTTAAAAATATTAAACATTTTGTAAAAATGTATTCATATCAAGTATCAGATTGCCCAGAAATTGGCTTTTTCTTGAAGCATTTTGCATGTTGATTTAGTGCTCCTTTCATTCAGTTTCATTGAGAGTTTTCAGTCTTGATCATATGGGCCTTGACACTTTGCAAGCTAGGTACACTTCTGTCATGGAGTTAATTGCTACTATGTGTAAAGTAGGTGTGATGTAGGTATTGCATAAAATGTTATGGCATGTTCATCCTTGCCAGCTTTTACAGTTTGCCCTTTTATGAATTTGTAGGCAATGCAAGTGTTTAAACAGGTTTGTGGGTGGAATTAGTGTTAGATTTGTATCATTTGTGAGAAGGCATTAAATTCTAAACAGCAATAGCTGGTGAGCAGTAAGTTTGGCATAAACATTTAATAATGATGTTGTCGACTACGTCAAAAGTATTTATCTTATTTGCATTTTTTGCTGCATGATAAATGTTTCTCATTTGTTGTGACAGTTTTTGTTTATATTTCAAGCTATGAAGTGCTAAATATGGACTGGAAATCTGTGTGTAGCCTAGGAAGTGATGACCTTTGCTATGAAATAGATTTTGGTTGTGGCCCCACAAATAATTTCAGCATATGTAATAGAAAGCAGCAGTACTACCAGGTTTTCAAATAATCTTTCAAACCTATTATTTTAAAATCAGATATGGGGATAAAAGTTACATCCGAATGACTGCACTGGAAGTAGTAGAAGATATTAGGATTAAGAAGCACCAACTCTGGGAGGAAGGGATGAGGCAAGAGACAACAAAGTGCAACTCATTAGGATCCTATTTTTATAAAGCATCTCTGGATGCCCCTTCAATGATCCTACTCCCTAACTGGAGGAACTGATACAGTGTGCAAAAGATTCCCTGCTGGGGAAGAAACATCTTTCTCCTTAAACACACAAATCGGATGCACCACATACAACTGGCTAGTGTGATTAAGTTCTCCAGCTCATGAAAGAAACTGAACTGAGAGGAAATGAGGGACAGGAAACCAGGAAAAGGTTACTGGTTTCAAGTTCAGGAAGTAGGCAAGAATATACGTTAAGCAATGCATATTCCAATCAATCTCAGAAGTCCTCTGTGCCATAGAGCCTCTGGTGAAGAACACGTCATCAATACAGTAAACCGACTGATCTAGAGTGTACAGACTATTTTTGTTTGAGCATTGTCAGTATTCTGTCTACATATGCATTTGCTGTCAAAGAAGACATTACAAATGTGTAATCCATTTGTTGGCAAGTAAACATATTGAGCTTTAATGTTAAAAATGCTTCAAATGAACAATATAATTAATGGAAAAAGTGTGCTTAATAGAAGCAACGACATATTAAAAGTGTTAAGGTGCATTAGGATGAAAGAACTTCCTTTTTTGTAAGGAGTGGATGTTGAGCATGAATGCAATCCTTCAGTTGGACTAGTAATGAAGTGGAATATACCTGATGGTCTTCTGGAGGAAGTGTATGAGCACCACAATGTGGAAGTTCCAGAAACCCATATCCACAACTTTTCCTGCAGGTGTAACCAGTTTTGCTTTCTTTGGAGCACTATACCTTTTCAACTATTGGGCTGCTTCATATCTATTGCATAGTGACTAATCTATGAAATCAAACTCTTGGAACTGTTTAAACAAGCCTAAGCATCCTAAAGAAATGTTCATTCATATGCATTTTTGGTCTCTGTTGAATAAATCTGTGTTGCACTCAAGACTTTCTCTCCTCTTGTACAAACTATTCTTAGAAATGTTTATTCTTCTTAACTACTTCCTATTCGAGAAAACTATATGCGGAAATTATTTCTAATTTTCAAGTAGGTGCAAGGGGAATAAGTTAATGTATTAGGTCTTAAGTAATGTGAAATCTTTTAAAAGCTAGTGGCTATTTGCTGGCTTTGAAATTGATTTACATGTTTTATGTAGTAAGATTTTGTGCCTCCTATGGTTTACCAGTCGTGCAAAAGTCACCATAATGGACTTCAAAATATACACTTCATTTGCAATGAATATATCTTAATCATATGGTGTTTTAATCAACATTTTTAGAGCCATTTTTTATTAAATAAACATTTATAAAAAAACGTTCCAAGTAAAGCGTAGTCTGTGCTGGGACTTTCTTGAAAATCTTTGTGCTGCATCCTTGGAAATGCTGAACTTGAAAAATGGGTTAATGTAAGATATAGTGAGCATGGCCCATTGTGATCTTAATGTCAGCCAATTCATGTACCTCTAATAGACAATAGCAGAACTACCATTGTGAATGTTGGTCACTGTCTTGTCATTGTTGTTGGGTTTTGGATGCTCTGAGCACTTATTTTGAATGGATGTATGATTGCAGTAGCACGTAATATTTGAAAACGAACTTAAAGAGTATTTTAGATTTGTACCTTCACTTCATTTGTATTTCTTTGGGTTGAACACTTAAAAATGACATACTGTCACAGTTTTAACAATTTTTTAAAGAATATTAACTCTAGTTTAAATAATGTTAAACAAGTGGCTACATTTTAAACTTAACAGCACACCATGTGAAGGATAGTTTTTATAACTTGAATTACCATGTCAACTCTTGAGCCAGGTGAACTTCTAAAAATGCTGTGTGCATTTTAATTTTCCATAATCAACTTTCAGCTTTTCATTTTCTCTACAATGTACTTAGTTGGTAGAGGAGGTATTGCATTATACCGAAAAATGCAATATTGAGGTTTCACTATAAATGCACTTTTCCAGATCCCTGAGTATAGAAACCTTTGTTTTTTCCCTTTAAAAAAGCTGTGCAGAGTGAAAGCAAGCATAACATTAAAAGGAAATGTTCTGTGAAAACTTAAACTTGGTATTATTCAGTATCTTCTAAAGATCCATTGCAAAGATTTTAAAACTATTTTAATTGAAGATTTTCTGAATGTTACGTCTAAAAATGGCTTATAATGTTCATTAATATACCACATGTTGAAATTCCTCCTGAAATTGATTTTGTATCTTGAAATTTCTGTGAATAGTCTCTGAGGACCTCTTTTGAAAAGCAATTTTTTTTGTGGCTGGTAAACCACAAGAGAAATAGAAATGACTGCACACAAAATATGGATCTCTTTCAAACAAGATATTACGAGGGCTGATCAACAAAGACTGAGATTGATTTTTTCCTGTAGCTTCTGCGATAGTTTCGTATCTGTAACATAAATATTTGAAAAGAGCAGGTTTTTATGTATCTTGGTAGGCGGCAGCACTCTCGTTTTGGTAGGTTGGTAGTAATGCTCTACTTTGTAGACTGTACGTACATTTTGCATACCAGACAATGGAGGTGACGCATGCTTGTTGGGTGTCACATTTGTTGACTCCCAAACAAAAGGCTGTGCGAATGGAGACAAGTCGTGAGGTGCTGTGTCTCTTTGCTGATGGAGGGGATGCATTTTTTAAATCGATTATCACCGGTGATGAGTCATGGCTGCATCATTATGATCCTGAAGGAAAACAAGCCAGCACAGTGTGGAAATCGCCAGGTTCTCCAACACCAAAATAGACAAAAGTTGTTCCATCTGCAGGGAAAGTGATGATCACATTTTTTGACTGTAATGGAATGATTTACCAGCATGCAGTGCCCCCTCACACTACTGTTACAGCAGCATACTATACGTCAGTATTGGCCACACTGAGGAAGCACATTGCAAAGAAACGACCAGAGCTTTCTCGGACTGGGTGGCGACTTCATCATGACAATACATGGCCTCACGTCACAAATCAAGTCATGCAGTTTCTGGCTCGATTCAACATTACCTGTGTACCACGTCCACCTTATAGCCCCGATCTTGCACCCTGAGTTTTTTTTATTCCCATCACTAAAGGCAAAACTTAGGGGTATTAGATTTGAGAACTCTGAAGCAGTGCTCAAGAAAAGTGAGGCGATTCTCAAGGACCTGATGAAGAATGGTCTGTAGCACTTGTTCAAGGACTGGCAGAGACGCTATAAAAAGTGTATTGAAGTAGGAGGGGACTACTTTGAAAAAGATCATGTAAACATTGAATTGGAGCAATAAACATCTGTAAAAAACATCAGTCTGTGTTTGTTGATCAGCCCTCGTAGGTATCTCTTTTATCGTTTCTTGTGGCATTAGCCATTTGTGATATATGCAGTATTGGTTTGAGCTTTTCAATACTTAGTGATTTTTCAAAGAGCTCTAATTCTCTCATTTCTTAGGATGACAAAGAAAGAGTATGGAATTTCATGGCTAGCGTTTACCAATAATAGTTTCGAAATGTGACTCAATGTAGTTTTATCTAACCCAGGCCTGTCAAACAGTACTCTGATGCTGTGAAGAGAGGAGTGCTGCAGTAACACAGGTTAGGTAGAACTGGCTTTCACTTTGTTTTTGCTCCAGTTTTCCGCTTCAATCGTCACAAAGGAAAGGGAAGTAGGGGAACATCTTCACGCCTGGTGAGTAGTGTTTGTCAGGCCTGATCTAACCCCTTGTACCTACAACAAAATGTGTAATGAAGCTATATTTGCAAAGGTTTATCTGGATTAAAGTGAAGAGGATAGAAAAATAAATTTCGTATGAGTAGTTGTAGAAGCAATATAAAAAACAAAACCATGGTAGAGAAAATTATGTGAATGGAATACATTGGGTTTTTTATAGTAACAGAAATTTCATGTCCGTAGAATTGTGAAACAATTAAGTGATCTTGTATCAGTGTTCTGAATAGCATAATATTCCCACATGTTATGGAATAGATTGGACTTTGGCTTCTTTTTGTATTGCCTAGACTGTTTTGTCAAGATAAACTTGGTGCGAAATCACTTAAGGCCTCCCCCCCTAAAAATGATGTGTTGCATTCATGACTGTTTGCTCTTCTTCACACTATTTTTATAAAAGCTTTTACTTCTAGATCATGTTAATACAAGTAAATCTTAATCACTTACATGTTTGGTTGTAGATATAAGATTACACAAAGCTAAAGCAATAATCAGGTCTTTTCGAAGTCGCTTGCCGTGTGTTGGCTTCGAAAGTCTGTTCTTTTTGCATGAACACGGAAAAGAAAAAGTTGGAGAGAAACTATTTGCAGTTGGAAAAAGTACAAAATATCTTGAAATTTAAACCAATAACAAATAATTTCTTGAAAATGGTTAATGCCACAAGCAAATTGTGTGCTTTAATGAGTCTACAGTTTGTGTAGAGATTTTGACCTATCTTTCTTTAATCAATTACCCAACAATGGTTCAGAATATAAAAGAATTTAGGGCCTGCTCTTAAATTCAATATTGTGTGCATTTTATTTGCCCTGGAAGAAGCTCAAGAACTGGTAATATAAGCATAGTTTGTTAGGAATTTAGTGAAACCAGACCAAAAGTTAAACTGCAGGTATTATTTTATAACCCTCTGGCTAAGTTAAACTATGTGATGACGGTATTCCCTAAGGTTCAAGAAAAGAAAACAATTGCTTTTCTTCTTTTTCTTAAACTGCAACTACATGCTTTTGGTAGACCTGCCAGCTTAGAAAAAAGTTGTGATTTGAAATAATTGGCCATTTATTTTGAAAATTAAGTGCAATGTTTTAACAATTTATGATCGATACATCATAGATGGTCAATATGAAATTAAGCGTAATGTTTAACAATTTATTGATCGACACATAAATGGTCAATATTTAGAAATCCTTTGAACAGCTTTGTTAAATTGTCAGGCTACCATTCAAATACAAAAAAAAGTTTGCAGTAATGAGTTCGATATAGTCCTGGCAGCTAAGTAAAAAGGTAATGTTCTGAAATAATGACCATTTATGATGGAAATAAGCATGACTGTTAAATTAATGTGACAGACTAGCATTCACAATGAAAAATAAGGTTTGCATTAATGAAGCTTGTAGCAGTTCAGATACATACACCAATTTGCTTGGCATTGTCTTTGAACTAAACAGTCTGACTACTATGTACTTACGTATATTTATTTTCATGTTTTACAAATTGTTTAAACTTGGTTTTTCCATATACTTAAAGTTAATGATAGCTGAAATGCAACATTTTCATAGGCATATGGAGGGAATTAATGTTTATCGAAGCTTGTACCGTATGTTTATATGATGCATGGATTAATTATGTAGTCCCTAGATTTTATGTTTACGCTTAACTTCTAAGCATGTAGTGTTATTTTAGTAGGTCAATCAATATATATGGTTTTACAATTTATACTTTCTCGTTTATTTCTGTATCTGGTTTTGAATTTAATGCAATGAAGTTAAGGCTGTATGAATCTTTAATAGTCATTCAACATCTGAAAGTAATCAGAAGGAAGTTCTGGGTCTTTCAGTTATCTGAAAGACTTCATCACTCAGCAATTCCTCATACCTTCATGATACCTGCCATCTTACAACATTGCATTAAACTGTACTTAAATGGAAAGCTAAGTTCCAGTAGCTCAATATTCATAAACTGAAGTAAAACTAGTTCAAATCTAATCAGAAGTTTAAACATGTTATTTTAATTTAAATTGTTCCAAACATTTTTGAAAAAATCAGACACTTAAAAAGTATTCCAGTAAAGGGTAGCTTGGTTGGGGAGATTTTCTTAAATAGTGTTGCATCTTTGGAGGGTGCTGATCTTGCATACTATGTTCATATTCAAGACTTGATTTTTGAGTTACTTGTTCACACATGCACAACACTTTACTAAAGGTGCTTTTTCGGTGAAGTAGGGGATAATCAAAACATTTAATTTGGTAAAATCTTGATACAATTTTTGGTGGGATGCAATGGTTAATACTGTGGACATACTAAATAAATTTTTCCATGCAAATACTTAATGTTAGCAAATCCCGAGTAGGTGCATTAATATCCAGAGTTCCTAATTTCGGTTCTAAGAACACATTGCTTCATAGTTGTAGAACCACCCATACATTATTTTGGTGAAGCTGCTTAGATAGCAGACATCACAGCCATTTCCACACAGAAGCAACAGAGTAGGGGCAAAGGGAGGTAGGAGAAGTTGGGGAAAATGGTGTTGCCAATGTATGAAAATGTAGAACTATGGAATTTAGCGAGACATGCAGAAAACAGTGGTAGAAATAAAATTGTGGAAATTGAGAAATCCAAATTGGGTGCAGAAAGTACAATAGGGGACACTTTGGGGAAAAATGGTTCAGTGTTGAAGATGTTCGCTGCACTCTGCATTATTTGGGTTTGTTGCACTCTGCATTATTTGGGTTTATTGCACTCTGCATTATTTGGGTTTGTTGCACTCTGCATTATTTGGCAGCATTTGGAATGGTGATGTGGGCAACAACTGGGCAGGATTGGGAAGGAATGAACTGAAGAGCAACGCTCCCAAGATGGCTCATTTAGATTGCATTTCGTGGATCTGTGCAGTTTTTGCACCGTGTGTCACTTAAGTGGGCGTTACAGATGCATATCTGTATACCATACCGTGAGGTTAATTATTGTTCCTAAAGTGTACTATTACAGGTTTTACAAGCAATGTGAAGTGTTCTAGCAAATGCGGAATCTTACACCAATGCTTTCTCTATCAACTGTAGGTAAAATACTTCTTTGTGCAACAGGTCCAGGAGGTGCAATGTCCTGTATGTTAATCATTTAGCTTTTTCAATACCAAGATTCTCAGTATTACCAATGTCATCAAGTTATGACATGGTGCTAAACACTTTGTTACTGCTATCAACTTGTTCACAATTGGCTATATTTCTATAGCGTGTCTTTTTACAGTAAATAAACATCTTTTAACCTGTTTAGGAATTGAGGTTTATATTGATCAAAATGTGTGGCAAAATGAAATTATATGAATTGTTGAATGTTCAGTTATTGTTGAGTAAGTGTTGACAACTTTTCAATATGCCTGTGTTTGAATGTTACAATCACTAAAACTTTGAATAGTGCAAAAAAAAAAAAAACCATAAGTTTAGCAATGGCATTCTTTGAAGCTTGGTAGTGGAAACGATGGGACATTCTTTGAAACTGGTAGTGGAAGAAGTAAATTTTTCTTCTCTTGCTTCATCTTATACATGAACTCCCTCTTATGTAAATGTACACGTTACCTCTCCTAGTTCTGTGATGTGGGTTTAGCATTTCTGCCTCACATTCAAGTGGCCTACAATCCAATTCTCAGGATGACTTAGCTCAATATGGCTTTTCCCGTGTTTTTTCCCTTATCAAAAGATGAATGTTGTGTGACCTAAGTTCATTGAATCCTGGGATCGTTGAGCATAAGTTATCCCATTTCAGTTATTTACTGTCAAATATGACATATTGCTTGCACACTTTCATCCTGATCTCTCAGATGGTGTTGAAATATGCAGCAGGACTTCCCATATCTTTTATGCAATCCTACTTTAAATTGTCATTAAAGGCAATGAGGTGTAGTTCCTGCAATTGTATTTTTCAGGTTAGCCAATAGCTGAAGTGACTCATTCTTCTTTTACCATTTACAGTAGTTTGCACTGTCGATGCTAGATCTATTTTAGATCTTTAATACCATCGTTTGAGTTAATTGCAAGTAAACCAATATAACAACGGTGGCAAAAGTAACGCAATACAATGAAATGCACTTGGAGGATGGACAAAGATGCTCAGTTGTTATTTTGGTAAAGAGGTCAAGATTAAGTGCGCAAGTAGTCAATTCAAGGGCTTCAGATTCATATCTCTCCGATAACATTGTAAGCACCAAGCACTGTATAACGCATAAGTCTCAGGCTCACATTGGCTCCTAAATCCAGAAATGCACTTTTTACACACTTAACCAATGTTTCAAACACATTTCCATTTGGATTGAATTTAGGCCTCTACATTTTGAGTAAAATTACACTAAACATGATACAGTTACTTAGAATAACTAATTGTACCTGCTAGGAAAATGGTAAACTCCTTTAAGTTTCTGTGCTGACAGACATATTAATTCTAAATAAATGGATTAAGATGGCAATCCACTATTACAAGCTAGAATTGTAAAACCATTAAAATAATGGACCGCAGCAAATTAATGCTAAATCTTATGTGTAACTTAAGGGATGATAAATTAATTTTAATTTTTGGAAGAGTAAAAGTTCAACTGGAGTGTTTGAGGGTACCAGTGTTGAGGGTAATCTTTTAAAGAGACTACCTAATTTTCTTTACTTACTGATATCTTTTAAGTTGTTTCAGCGTGTCCTGCTCCACTGACTTGTCTCTTAGTTACCTTTATTGCTATATTCTTTGTTCCTGCTTGACCAAATTTAATTTTAGGCTTAGTAGGGGAGGGGGGGGGGGGGACCACACACACACACCTAGGTAAGTCTTTAGTTATTGCTTGTGGGAATAAAATTAACAATGGAAGGGGTATAGATGTTATCCTTTAAACCAGAGAGATGTTTATGGATACATTTGAAATATTTTTGTATACTTCTGTCTCCCATAGATGTGTAGAAAATAGCTTTGAAGTATAGAAATGTTTGGCAACAGTATGCTTTTGGTTGCAGATAAGGTGATGATATGCAGTTCCCAAATTAGTCACGATGATATTGCATTCAAGGCTGATAGTAATTGCTGTTGAAACTCCCAAAATAGTTTTCTTGTGCATCTGCAACTAAATCTTACTTGAATGGAAACAATATGAAACACACTTAAACTTGAGTTAAAATAGCAGATATTTGGGGAACTGCACGCTGATCAACTCATCCAGCAATTTGGACATATCTGAAAGTTGAAAATGCAGGTGGCTCGTGCACAATCTGGAAGATTAATAGAGCTAGATTGTCCTCTAAATTACCTAACATAAAGACGGGAGTGCATAACTGTGCACTTGGATTAAGATCAATTAAAATAAGACCAAACAATAAAAAAAGGTGTTCGTGAATTGGATTTGTAATCTTTAAACCCCAGCAAAAATGAACACTCATAGGTGTGTGTACGGTTCAAGAATGCTTCAAGTATATGTACAAATAATTTGAACATTGCTTCAGATGTGCTTCTATAGAGTGCCTATGCAATTTTAATCGGTTGGGTAGTGGAAGCCAGTGTTGTAGGATCGCCACTTTAAAGTTTATACATCTTTATTTGTGCTTTTGCATAAACACTAGGTATGCATGAAATAATGAAAATTACTTTAAAGTTTATCTGTTGCTGAATTACTGACCATTTAATGTTGAGTAACACTGAACAAAATATTGCATACTGTTTCAATTTCAATGGATAGTTGCCATATGAAGGTACCTTAAAGCAGTAGAATAGCTGAACGGTTGAAATCGAGTGTTAGCACTCAGGTGCTTAAACTGTGTGTTTGGGGTTGGTTTTGCAATGTTTATTTTTCATTTTAGTCTATGTAAACCTGCATTACAATTGCATGCATAAATTACCATTCCTTTTGTTTAATCTGATGTAATCCAAAAATGACTGCCTTCATTGTTTGGAAATTCATAGCATTCAGTGGCATGAAATAACTGAACTTGAATGAAACTGCTTGTTTTGCTGAAGATTTTTTTTTCTTTCCACTTTTATTTCTGTTTGTTGAATTTCATGAGATGGTATAATGGAATATGTTTACACCTGGAAATTATTTTAGTATTTTCTCTCATGAACTGAGAGAACTACTTGATCTGGCATTTGTAGTTCGAAGAAAACTTCTCTTCCATTGTTTAGTGACTAGTTTTGAATTGAAGCTCTTAATTTACACTGGCTATTTTTATTAGTAGTTTGAAATGAAATGATTAAATTCTAATAACCTTTTCATATGAGAACTGTTGAAACATATATACATATACACTGGAAGAAAAGTATGGTTAACTATATTGCTCAAAATTATATTTAGAATGTGCAAAATGGCAATAATAATAATAAGGTATTTCTGTTTAGGCCCTTGGTTCAAGGTATTAAAAAGCAAATTAGTGCAGGGTTTGTAGCTGTTAAAAACATAATGCTTATGAAAGCATGCATCAAAATAAATTTTATTTAATAATCTGAGGAACTGCATAAGTTTAAAGCAAATGAATTTAAGTTAAACTTAAAAAAACGTGTAATGAAAGGAAAAAGTGACTTGGTTGGTAAAGCCCTTCATGCCGAAAACATGGATGCATGGTACTGAGGAATAGCACAGTTCTTAGCCTGTGCAAGTATGTTACCCAAGCAGTTCTCAAGTTTTATGCATAAATCTCTTCAGGAAAAAAGTGTAAATGACTGATATGTACTTATTATTGCACACTTGTGGGGACTGTAATGTAAAGTGGTCAAGAATATTTTTTTCTTTTTTGTGTTGAAAATTCTCAAATTTCCTGAGTAAAATGAGATCATTAATGCGCTTAGTATAATTACCAATTTTAAAGTGCTATAAGTGGAGCATGCTGCCATTTAAATTCAGACACCCAATTTTGCCATGCTACTTAATATGCTCTGTTCATAGAATTTAGTGCCCAAAGAGCAACACAAGCCTCAAGAGGCTAGGATAAAAAGGAGGCAAGTAGAGAAGTAGCAGGAGGACTGAGGATGACAATGATCCTAGAATGTATTGAGTTAAGCTTGCAGATAATCACAAAGCTTCAAACATGTTTCGCTCATTTTGTATATTTAATACCTTTTTCTCAGGGACTATTAATCATAGAGGCTTGGAATTTTGTACAGTTTATCACACATTTGTCCTCTGTGAAGTAGGCGTTCAGAGCTTATTTAGCATGTGTGCAAACTGTACATCTGTTGTAAAATTGCTTAAAAATTCTATACATTTTTTTACAATTTAGTAATTTTTGGTATAATTAACGAGCTGATACAGTGCAATAATTCTGCTTTCCAGAGTAGTTATGTATGTTCAGAATATTCATATATATATTTTTTTTCAGTTCTGGTTCCCAAGGAAAAGGTACTTAAGTTTTGTATGATTTTTGGAAAATATTTTTTCCATGTACTTTTTTATATATTAAGTTCTTAAAAATCTGTTTTAATAGCTAGAAGTGTAGAACAAACCAGAATCTCATCTTATGATTATGTAGTAGAACTTCTAATTATTTCCATTTTATAGTATTTTGTGTACTGTAAATTTTTTAAATTAATGTTGGATATTAGCTCACACTGTGCTATCCCCACAAGTATTATCGTGCTTCCCAAATGCTTAACATTGCAGCTTCAAAGGTTGCGATAAGATTGCAGGTATTCAGTGTCACAGAAAGCAATGTCACGTTTTCCCCAAGTAAACATACATGTTACAGCATAGACATTTATATTTTAGAGTATCCATGAGTGAGATGAATGAGAGAGAAAACAGCGAAGATATTTCAATGCTGTTTTACTCCATGTGGAGTTCATATCTATCTTTTGTGATTTCTACACATTCATCGGCCGAAGTGACATGCTCAGTGGTGCAATGTGAAACATCAACTTCCAAAATAATCAGTACATTATCTGAGAGGTTCCTATTAGCAAAGATAAACCATAGGGTAACCATTTGACCAGCACGATTATAACACAGAACTCAATTGTTGGGCAGGTTATCAAGGCAACTGCATAGAGATGTTTTCTGGAATAGAAAGCTCTTCATTTAGAAACACCTCAGTCAACATGACCGTTTCACCCATATTAATATAGAAGGATCCTATTATGAAATTGATTACTTGCATAATTTCAAAGATACAGTCAGCTCTGAAGTGTTCATTTAATATTGGTATAAACTTTCCACCTTACATGGTGAGTTTTAATTTAATGGAAATTTTGATCATTTTTAGCTCAAAAGTTTAAATTCTCTGACGTAAAATGTGTGGTTAATAGGTTCAAAATTGGTAAATAATGCTAATATTTTGAAAACAGGCAACATTTACTCTGAGTAACTATGAACATTGTGACTCTTTCCAGTTTTTAAGCTCTCACACTTAATTTTCACCGTCACTTTTTAAACCTAGTTCAATTTTCCTTGAGACTTAATTAGCCCACACTGTCGTTTCACTAAACTAGTTCCATTGTATAACATTTACTTAACTTTTCTCTACGATGAAACAAAAAATATGCTTGACATAGCCTCGTCGTGGGTTCAAACCCGGCCCAGGCCGATGGTTAAGTGTGCTTAAAAACGACAGCTCCATGTCAGTAGATCCAAGGTCACGGGTTCAAACCCGGCCCAGGCAGACGGTTTTTAAGTGTGCTTAAAAACGACAGCTCCATGTCAGTAGATTTACTGGCATGTAAAAGAACTCCTGTGGGACAAAATTCCGGCACACCGTCGACGCTGATGGCAATTGACAGCGTCGTTAGACAAGAAAATAATTTTTTTTTTGACATAGCCTCTTCTTGCAGATGTTTTAGATGATGGCAAGTTGAAAACAGGACATCTCCAATCCTTTGCAGTATCTGTGCTTGCTGCACCTCGCCATTCAACACAAACTCACTCATAGAACAGTTACACCAGAAATGCACTTACTAAATCGTTAACTGACTACCCACATACTCGAATTCGCTTGACTCACTCAGAAGTGCAGTGTCAGATAAATGCTAAAATTGCTACACAGGTTCAGCTTTTTCCAAGCGTGCAGCACGGGAGGGTAAATGTGCACAGTATAACTATATGACTATATGTGATAAATTGTGTGGTACTAAACATTTTTAGAATGCCATATTTTTCGAAAAACAAATGAAAATTGTTTATATCTTGACAGCTACTCTCTAATGTTGATTAATAAATAATGTTTTAAGATGCAATTGCTGTGTAGTTTGTTGGATTTGCTTTAATTTTGTTTTTAAAATTCTAAGTAGTCATTACAGGCATAGCCAAATTATAGTAAAATAATTTTATGTATTGTAAGAAAATGAGGTAATTATGTAACCATAAATTCCAATGGGATTTATGTCGGCTGTTTCCAGGCCAGTCAAGTGGCATTATATTCTCCAAGAAAGTTCATGAAGTGTTTTGCTTTGTGGCATGGAGTCCCATCTTGCATAAAGATGAATTCATTTTCACCAAATCATAACTGCATTTGTGGTAGCATCCATGTTTATGCTCTTCAATGTATTGCTGTCTTATAGTTATCTTCACAACACAAATCCACATCTATGCCAAGAAAATGCATTCCAGACCATTATGGAGGTGGGATGTTTGTTTGCTTTACACATTCTGCTTTAAATGCTTCTCTTCTAAAACACTGGCTTGTTTCCTCCAACAAAAGATACAGACTCATACTGAAGCAAACCTGCAATGAATATGCATACATAAAACACCCAAGGAAGCTGTAAATCTAATGTACAGCACTAAAGTTAGTTTCTACAAATTGCAGTAACATAGGTTTTTAAATCAGTTGTTTAAAGGAATTTAAAGCCAAGGAATCAGTTCATTAAATGGAAATTTTAATTAACATTTATTGTGTAGCTGACCAGTTTTGGGGACCTTGGCCCACTGGATCCCTTTTTGCAGTCGATCACAAGTGTAAATTTTGCTTTATTATGTCCATTATTGTACAGATACGTCTGTCCTAGCCGAAGCAACCAAACCAAACTCCTCTAATCTCTTGCTTAGTTCTTTACTAGTACCCTTATGATTAGTTCGTGACAAACGTCTCAATTTTGTTTTATCTCTAGGAGATATTATCTTTCATCCACGTTTTCCTACATGATGTGGAGATTTGATTTTCCGCCTGTCTTCGTTTTTAAATTCTGCTTACTACCTGCTGAGATATTTTCAATCTAGAAGCTATTTGTTGCGGTGTGCAACTTTCTCGTCAAGAAGAACTCTGGTACCAGCAATCTTTCTTGGGGAGATCTAATTTTTTACATAACCTCAAAAAGTAAATGTATAATTTGTATGAGGTAAACAATTAACTTTCAAAATAATTTCAGTTCCTTTCAAACACCACAGAAGAGACAGTTCTAGCACTGAGATTGTTGAATGTCCAACTATTTGATGGGGAATGATTTTAAAGCCCAGAACTCCGAATTATAATAGAGAAAACTAGTAATAAAACTTCACTATATATTCCAAAGTTGCAACTGTGAACTGGAAAAAATGCTTGTATAACAGCCAGTGAATCCCCTTAGTGTCTCACTCCAAAACAGTATGAAGTGTAGTCTGAGTTTACTTTATATAAAGAGAAAGATTAAAACTTTAGGTGTACTCCAATAATTTGGCCATGTCTGTAATGCCTAAACAATGTGAAGATCTTCTTTGAAATGCATTTGGTGAAGGCCCATCTAAAGCAACAATTTATGATTGCTACAGTGAATTCAAGAGAAATTGGTTTTTTCTTGGTGATTAATTTCACAAAGGATGTTCAAGAACTGCAGGTCTGATGAAGTTATTGCTGCTGTTAGAGCAGTGCCAGAAAAACACACTCATGAATTTGGGCGACGTTAGGCATTGGAATGAGTAAAATCCAATACATTTTACATCAACAGGCATGAGAAAACTGTCAATGGATTCCACAAGCTAACTCTCAATCAAAAACACATTGATTTGGTGCAGGAGGAACCACAAAAATCGGGTGTCTTGGAGCTGCATTTTAAGTTGCGGGAAAAGAAAAGTCTGCTGGTGCCAAATCTGGAGAATAGGCAAGATGGGGAACAGTATTCATCCTATTTTTATCCAAAAATTGGCAAACACAAAGGGCTTTGTTTTGCAGGCACATTGTCATGATGCAGGAACCCGTCACCACTCCTCCATTTCTCTGGCCACTTGCATTGCACATTTACCCTTAATCTTTGCAGCACTTGTTTGCAGAACACTTGAGTCACAATTTTACTTTAAACTTGGTAAGACTGCAGTCCATGAAATGTTAAGAACAGCTTATGGGAAAGAAGTTATGGGCAAAACATCAATGTCCTCAAAACTCGAGTAGTTCAGTGGTTTTCAAAATTTAAAAGTGGTGTGGCATCAGTTAAATATGCAGGTCATTTGAGGCAACCCTGTTCAGCAAAACTGATGAAAATATCAACCAGGTGAGGGAAGTGGTCTTCAATAATACACGCATTACAATAAGAGAACTTTCTGCTTCATTAGGACTCTCCTTTGGAAGTGTTCAAAGCATTTTGAAAGACGATTTGGACATGAGAAGAACTGCCACCAAGTTCGTGCCCCGCCTGCTTTCAAATGACCAGAGGAAAAGCCTGCACAGGTCTTAAAGAACAGTTTCAAAATGACCCACAGTTTATGGAGAAAATTATTACTGGTAACGAAACCTGGATTTATGGGTACGATCCAGAAATCAAGCAACAATCTTCACAATGGAAGAGTCCTTCTCCACATCCGAAATGCCAGATAGTACTATCAGGTCTTCAAGAATTCTTGTTAAATGGAATTCCTATTTTACATGTAATTTTTTTCACATTTACTGCACTGAATGTTTTCCACATTTCAAAATTTTTGTCATTGCAAAATTGTGTTAAGACAAAGATTGAGGTTTTAAAATTCAGGATTTTGACAAGTATTTCCTCATGTGACCAGGGCACAACCATTTCTGCAGGTGTGAATGGAATTTGTAATAGGGAGGTGGGGGGGATATGGATTTAAATGCATTTTCACTGTAGAGGTCCTAAATTGTAATAATTCTCATAGGACTCACTGAAAACTTTGGGTTCTGCAGCGTGTAATTATCAGTAGGTCTTCAGTAACATAGTTTTGCTTCTGCGTTGGTTGAACAGTCTTCTGCTTTGTGCTTCTTTCAGTTTCCAATTTACACTGAGATATTTTGATATCCTAATAACATGGGGTAAATGTATATATGAAAAATGAAAATCAATTTAAAATAATTTGGTCTAAATATTTGCATTGGGAAAACTGCCTACCAAGGAGAACCCTTCAATTTTGGATGTCTCTTTTTGCAAGCCATTTGTTGAAGTGTGGACCACAATACGTAGTCCAGAGGACTTAGGCCTGAACTTATTGTAGGTAAAAATGTCAGGAACATAAGATTGTTAGGAACTCCTGAATTGTATGTCCCTTACATACTGGGGTTGAATGCCACTGGAAGCTCCGGATTTGTCCTTGCAAGAGTGTGTTGCTAGAATTCTGTACCACACTTCAGCACTGTCTCTTGACACTTTTGCACAGAAATGGAACTTTTTTGCAGTTCACACCACAGTAACAGATGCAGGATAGTGACGTCTTTGGATGATTCAAGCATTTTCCCTAGTTTCTCTAGAGTAATTGGCATATATCCTGTCATTTTGAGCTTCAAAAGTCCGAACTTATTTTTTAATGTTTAATGCTGAAGTAAGCATTAGTTCACTCTGGTCATTCAGCTCACTTGGGAGGTGTCTTTTCTGTTTGTACATCAGATCAAACATTCACTCTCATATTCCCAGACTGAGGAGCTTAGAGGATAATCTTGGCTAGAGAAAAATTCCCACTCCCTAGCTGGGAATCAAACCTGGGACCCATCACATAGGCAGGTGCTCTAGCATGTGTTGCTTATATTCAATAGTTCAAATCTTTTCTGGGATGAACTACCTAGTTACGGTGTTTTTTGGCTTTTTCTGTAACAGAACAAATGTCAGGTCTGGTTTTATATATCTCATTGATCTCATTTATTTGCTACCTGATTTGACCTAATTGGTTAAAGATTTAAAATTGAATGAAAAGGGTGTTAGCCTTTTCTTCCAGGATTTGTGTACTTGAGCAACCTAAAAATTGCTTTGTAAATGTGCTACAGTAAATCCCAGGGAGATTTGATAATCTTTTTGGAATATTTTGTATCATGGTATTTAAGGGGACACCATACTTAAAAATCTGATGTTGCACTCACATGACTTTCTCTACTCTTGTACTAACCATTCTTACAAACTCTTATTACTATAACTTCTTTGAGTTAGTTGAGATAAACATTTTTACAAATTATCTTATTTCCTTGTAGGTGTCTGAGGAGTATGGGGCTACAGTAGGCTTTGAGCGATAGTAAAATCTTTTAAAGCTTTGAGAGCCCGTTCTCCTTGCACTCTTAAGATATAAAAAATGAATGACGATGTTCCATTGCACGAAAGTTCTAAGTTTTCCGAAACTGACACACAAAACAAGGAATATCTCCGAAATGGTTCACTCTACAAAAAAATTTATTGAGACATAAATTGTGTATTTTAGCAAGATCTACATGTTTTGTATAGTATGATTTGGTCTCTCTAACGGTTTACAATTTATGCAAAAGTCGTCCAGAGTAAATACGACTACAGGGGCTATAGCCAGAAAATTCAAAATATACATTTCATTTGTCATAAAAATATCTCAAACACCAACTTTGGTTTTTAAACGACTTCTCGTTTTTTTGTTATGCTGTCCACAGTCTGACAGACACACACACGGTCCTTTTTCCAAAAATGCTTTTTTTGGATTCAGGGGGCCTCAAAGCATATATTCCCGCTGAAATATCAACATTGAATTTTTGGGTGGAAAACAATACTTCCTCTAATTACCAATAGAGAAAGTAAAAATGAGTTAGTATGAAAAATCAATTTTTAGTTCGTTGCATTGAAATATTTGATATCCTTTATTTATGCCAACAAACTTACTGTTGTGTGTTTTTAAACACACAAGCCATGTGTGGGCAAAGTTTGTCTGTGGTTCAAATCCCAGTTGTGGCATTGAATTTTTAAGTTCCAGTTCTACCTCTCAAAATTTGATATCCTGTTCTGGAAAACACAAAACTTTGGGCTATCCATGATTTTGAAGGTATAGGGGCCATTTAAGTATCAGATGCATGCCTTCAAATAGCTCACTCTTTCATGCACACATTCCTTCATAAGTTTGTGTACAATTTCATTTTGATCAATGTACAAATGCACCATTCAAGGAAGGCTATTCTGTTGCTGCAGTAAACTTTCACCAGAGGTGCTTAGTAAAATAATGCCTTCACCGAAGCCTGACATCAGATGTTCTACTGTATATGTTCTACTGTTGGAGGCAATATCCTGAATCCAAATCAAAGATTACATAGTTTGCTCTGGAACAAATGTCCCAAGGCAGTATTTGTTTCCAAAGATAAATTTGAGCTGTTTTGTTAAAGCAGTAGGTATAAGAATTCAATATGGGCTGCACAAGGTGCCTTGAAGTGGAGCATGGCAAAGAGGAGAGAGAAATTGTACCACCATCTGTGTTTGTGAATGACCAAGCAGATGGAAGATTACTGACCCTCAGTTAAAGAAGCAAAGGCAAGCAGGACAAAGAAGCTGGAATTATGTTCAGAAGAGAAACGTAAGAGTAGAAGATGACACTTCTGGTGCTGGGCAGTTTTAAAGTCCAATTACTTTTTTCCGGTCAAGGCTTTTTCCTATTAGCATTTTGCAGCCTTCGAAAAATCCCTTATGCGACAATTATCAGAACCTGAAATTTCATACTGAGGTTTTTAATGGCTAGTGATGTGTTACTGTCAGATTTTTATCTAACTTGGTTCTCCGGTGGTTTTGATGGCTTCGTATCTTAATGATCTTGATGGTTTGCAAAAAGGGATTTAGTATATGAGAATTCTTAATTATAAAATAATTTTGATTTAATTATCAAAGTTCATTTATAACTATCACACTTTTACAATAATTTCACTTTTTCACTTTTAAATTCTCTTACATAAGCTATGTCTATACAAGTCTGTCTCTTAGAACTTAGAAAATGTTGCCTCTATTGTTGTTGTTGTTAGCTAATGCTGGATTTCTGACAATGAAGTCATTAATCCTCTTGCTCTCCAATATTTTTCACTGATATTGAAGAGAGCAATAGCAGTAATAGTAACCGCTTTTTAGAGAGCACCATATTTTTATGTTTTGGCGGTCACATCGCTCTCTCACAACCCCCAGAATGTCTGGAGGACCACACCTGTCGTTGGTTTACGGGTCTCACTGACCTGACCGGGAGAATTATCAAAATATAGCATAGCACTAAGTAAAGAAATAAGACATTTTATTATTATGACTTTAATGTCATATACTTTCTTTGAATTTCCATTAAATTTCTTTCACCATCCAAAATATAATGAATAATAAATAAAAACACATTCTTCGCCCAACATTGTCATTGGTATCAGAATTTGGAAATCTACTAAGGACATTTTAAGATATTTTCAATGCTCTAGAATTGCCTCTATTGTTGAAACTATACATAGTTACCAAGAATAAATTCACCTATCTGCAGCTCTCCAAGGTAGTTCATGCATATTTATATGGCTTTGACTTTCTTTGTTGTATGTTTACCATAAGTTACAAGCATAAATATGGTATCTCCACATGCAGATATACACTATTAATTCTAACAATAAGTATAAAACCTACATTAACAAATAGGCCTATTCTCCAAACATAAACTCTTTCAAATATTCTGTTGCAGTTCACAGCAACGAAGAAGAGGAAATGAAGACAAAATTGACAATTTTGGAAAAATTGAACATTTTTAATTGAAGTATGAATTTAACGGTAAAACTAGATGGTAACTTTTGATTGCACTTCTTTTAGCAAACATGTCAAATTTCTGTAACAAAATTTTAAAAATTCAGTGATTCAATAATAAAAAAAATCCGAAATTTTTAAATTAAAATATACGAGATCACTTGTAGAAAATAGATTGTTGGAAATGCTATAATTAGATAAAACAGTGGTCCAATATGATGAGACATGGTGGTTTCAGTGGTGTCCCCTTAAGTGTGTCAGTATTTTTCAAGTAATTTTTGTTAGAATATGTCAAAAGTTTGATTCCTATCAATCTCATTTGTTCAGCTGCTGCCAATACAACGTATTCCGGCTATGATGCAGCGCTCTACAGTGCTGCTACAATGTACGTAGCACAGCAAGCACAGACAGGAGCAGGTAGTGCTGCTGCCACAGTTGCTACCACCAACACCGGGACAGTAAAATCTACTGGGTCATGGCAAGGTTATAAGAAGGGACCTATTCCAGGTGGCATGAAGACAATGAAACCAAAACAGCCCCCCAAACCACAGCAGCTTCATTACTGTGATGTGTGTAAAATCAGCTGTGCAGGACCACAGGTGAGAAATTTAGAATTTTATGAAATACCATTCTGAAAATTTTGGTATTTTTGGTATCAGAGAGGAAACAAATACAATTGTGTGGTTTACAGAGGCTCCATTTGGATACATTTAACTTCCGTCTTGAGTGTAGGGCCATATGATCTTTACCACAGGAATACTGTATCTTGCCACAGTGATATATGCTGATGCAAAAAAATAAAAATGACTCTGTTTATGAAACGTTTAGTAATGTTACCTATTAATCTTAGAAAACTGATAGTACAAACACAGAAGTTACATTCAGTGGCAATAAACAGTTGCTAACTACATGGTGAAAATGTCTAAATGAACAGGAGGGGATAGACGTCCTTGCTGTCATAGCAACAAAAAGAACCAATTACAGCTAAGGCATTTTAGCAATGGTAGACATGAAACCCATGTTGCTGGTATTTAACATGTGATTAGCATGTGGCTGAGGAACAATTCAACAGTTACATAAACTGTGTCTCCTATTTTGCTGCATATATACAATGCCTTCCTGTAGCACCAGCTTGCAAGGCTTGTATCTGTTAGAGATTGCCTGTGTGCTGACAAGTTTACATGCATCATTCTTTTTGTGGCTATTTGCCTTGTACATTGCGTATACTACGGCCATCAGGCACACAGCCCGTCTCCCAGACACGTACTGCACACCTGGCTGGCAGTCGTATGGACTGTCTACTGGTCACACATGCATGCACATCAGATCTCAAATCACATTAACAGTTAACAGAATAAACAAAACATGGCTTACCATAGCAGATGTTGGAAATGCTGTCCATCTGCAACAACACGTCTACAGCATCTTCTAAGGAAATTTCCATTCACACAATTAGTTTAACTTTCATTAAAATAATTTTTCTTGATATTTTGTTTTAATTTTGTCTTGTGCAAGGTGCCTAAGAGATTTTTGAGATGGCCGTTCTAACCTTCCTCTGATTTCACCTAATTTCTGTTCCATAAGCACACCATTTTCTTTTTTTTCTTATCACGAATTGATCCCATCTCCCTGAATTTATAAGCAAACAAATGGTCTCTACTCGGAACACGCAAGCTAGGAAATTGTTTCAAATTGCCTTTGCAACTTCCCTAAAAGATGCAAGCACATGCATATCGTGCATAAACATCTTCGTAGTACTGTATATCGGACATACGAACTGGACTAGAACAGCACAGAAACCTAACAGAAGTAAGACTGACATGTGCGAATAACATTAGAACCAGCTTACAAGTTGCCCATGAGAAAACACTATGATGACACACCTAGCTCGCTATGATGTAGCCCTGATGAAAGCTGTTGTTCCCATTAAATAATCTGAGTAATGTGACTAAATGCTGGAATATTTTTTTGTTTTTGATGTGCATTTAACAAACTTCCTTAAATTTCAGACATATCGAGAGCATTTGGAAGGACAGAAGCACAAGAAAAAGGAATCTGCCTTGAAAGCTGGGTCTGCACCAGCAGCTCGTGGAGGAAATGCTCTTCGATGTGAACTCTGTGATGTAACTTGCACAGGATCTGATGCATATGCTGCACACATTAGGGGTGCTAAACATCAGAAGGTAAGTCACAACTAGATTTATGAATAAATTTGCATTTCATGTTTTAGGTTGGTGATTGAAAGTTACTGCAATGATGACAGCATGTATTTTTTGAAGGCTGGATTTGTTGCTTCTTGAATGGTTTGAAGGGATTTCTCCCTTGCTAACTGAATAACATGTTAAAATGAAACAACAACTGGGAATGAGTTGTCATAGTACTCGAAAGAAAAGTGTGGAAGCTGCTGCTAGCATTTGCTGACTAGAATATTTGAAGAAAAAGTTAGGAAGCTGGTAGCACTTGCTGACTCCAGAGACAATTGGAACAATTGTGGAAGGTAGAATCAAAATTGAAATTCAATGTCGTATCTGGAATTTGAACCAAGGATCCTCTGCTCTGTGTGGCTACTCTTAACCACTGAGCTACCTTTGTAACATGCTGGTCTGATGCTGTATTCTCTAACTGATGTACATTAAGGTCATACTGGCATGTTGCCATGGTAGCTAGTGGTTAACCTCTTGAGCGACAGCCATTTAAAAGCTCCGCAGGCCGAGAACGGATACCCAATATCCAGCGCAGGGCATTTAAATTGTTAAATGTGCTAAAAGTGCTTCCTAAATACACAGCTGTACTTTGCGTAAATTTTAAGTTATTTTAATGAAACAAAAACTGGTATAAAACGCATTATATGCAGTATACATGTACATCATCAGCAATGTTGAGTTGCATTGACAAATCGTTGAAATGGCACTATTTGTTTCACTGTGGTAAAAAGTTAACTTTGCTTTGTAGAAGGCGCCTAATATAATTTCTCGGAAAGAAACAGTAGTGGACCCATTGTATGTGTGAGCTATGCGTCAGCAAATCACAGTAAAATGTGAAATAGAAACTACTGTATGCGTGGTTTATGAGTCATCAGAATAAAGCAGGTTTGCAATTTTTCCTTACACATGTTTCGTAACTTGGATATAGCTTACAGGCTCTGTTTGTTTCTTTCTTGAAATGCATACGTATACTTTCCTGCTTGTAGCTGAAGTGAGAAGCTTTTGAGTGTTACATCTCAGAGCTAAAACATGGCATCAACAAGCAGTGTTGCACAAAGGTTAGCGAGTGGTGGAAGTGTAAGGGCTTCTGAAATTACACACGATAATGTGGAGGACTTCTTGCTGTGTGACAGCGATTTGGATATTGATGGCGAATTTTCTGAATTTGAGGGGGGTGTGGAGGATATAGGTACGGGTAGCAGTGAGGAAGAATGTGACCAACTTCCTTCAGGTGTTCGTGAAGAGTCAGCATTGTGGAGTGCTGAAAACAATTGCAATACAAACAGGCACATCTTCACGAGCACAGGGTCTGGTGTTCAATCCCAGGCTCAGCTGACTTCTGACAGCCAACCAATTGACATTTTTACAAAATTTTTTACTACCGACTTAGTGTCTCTCATTGTTTCGGAAACAAATGTATATGCGTGTAAGGTGAAGGAAGACCTGCTCTCTAAAGGTAAATTAGGGCCTAAGAGCAGAATTCAAAGGTGGACAGAAGTAACACTCAATGAGATTTACAGGCTAATTGGTCTAATTATACTTATGGGTGTTATTCGTAAACCTGCATTATATATGTATTGGTCCACATGACATGCTAGCTACTCCTTTTTTTGGAAAATGCATGTCAAATAACAGGTTTACGTCAATTTTGCGGTTCCTTCATTTCACCTGCACAGAGAATGTAAATGACAAACTCCACAAAATTAGGCCTGTTTTCGATTATATTATTTCAAAATTTAAAGAAAATTATGTGCCTGGTGAAAAGGTCACTGTTGATGAAAGCCTAATGCTTTGGAAGGGCCGCTTAGGTTGGAAGCAATACATCAAAACAAAAAGGGCTAGATTTGGCATAAAGAGTTTTGATGTTTGTGAAAGTAAAACGGGATATCTTTACAATAGCTGCATTTACACTGGTCAAGGGACTGACAATACTGGAGACAAAGAATTGGGCTTATCTGGCTCCATAGTAATGCACCTAATGGAACCTGTGCTTGATCAGGGTGGGACTGTGTACTTAGATAACTGGTACAGCTCTCCTAAATTATTCATGGCCTTACACAAAAGAAAGACTAATGCAATTGGAACAGTACGTTCAAATCATATTGGTTTGCCACAAGATGTGAATACGAAGGCTCTAAGGAGAGGGGAAATGGAGGTGCGTCAGCTCCCACCTTTGACCTACCTTGCCTGGCAGGACAGGAGGGTAGTTACGGCATTATCCAATTGCAGCTCAAAGATTTTGATGATTGACACTGGAAAAACAGATGCCCATACCAAAATGTGCATTTTCAAGCCTGACATTATCCAGGAATACAATATGCACATGGGCGGTGTCGATCTAGTAGATCAGGTATTGCAAGCATATCCCTCTTTACGAAAAACAGTGAAATGGTATAAAAAGGTATTTTTGCACCAGCTGGATATAACCATATACAATTGTTTGGTAATTTGGAGAGCTCTAAACCCACACAAGACAATGACCTACCTGGACTTTCGACTATCAATAGCTCGTAGCCTAATTGAACAATACCAGGTTGAGAAGCCTCTTCACACTGGGGGTAGAAAATCCAAAACCCCTGCACCCCTCAGACTTCAAGGAAAACATTATCTTAAAAGGATACCGTCAACAGCAAAAAGTCCCACCCATCTCGAAGGTGTTTCGTGTGCCGCAAGAAGGGAATCTGTAAGGAAACTGGGATGATCTGTGGCGAATGTGGAGATGTGCCCTTGTGTGTTTATCCCTGTTTTGAGGCATATCACTGCAGAAGGAACATATAAAGGTAAGCCAGTAAAGCATATAGAATTTAATTAAATGTTTCATAACGGGGGAAAATTAAAATAAGTTGAGTTAGATAGAGGATAAATAAGGGTTAAATGCACAAACGCACAGGACGTGTATACACGTCCATATCGCTCGCCCGTCATTTTAAATGGACGTGATTTCACGTCCATATCCCTGAAGAGGTTAAGAGCATCTGTGCATAGAGTAGATCTGTGATTCAAATCCCAGCTGTGGCATTCAATTTTTCAGTTCCGGTTCTACCTCTCAAACATTGCCCACACATGGCTTGTGTGTGTTTTTTTTTTTTTACCAACAGTAAGTTTGTTGGCATAAATAATTACTAGGGCAAGGCAATTAATGATTTCCTTATGAAGGTTGAAACATTGTTTGCTTATATGGAAAGGTATGGCATTGACTAATGAGTTAAATAAAAGCAATTTGTTACGGAATTTTTGTGCATATTCTTACTTTTTTTTTTTCAGATAAGTCTTTTTTTTTTTTGGCAATTTTTAGGTCATTTTGAGCATTTTTAACGCTTTTCTGGAAGGTTGGGAGATTATATGTATTTAATTCATTTTTTTAAAATTAAAATTCAGTATTTTTCATTGTCAATACAATTTCTTGGATTTAAGTAAATGCTTATGCTAATGCCTACTCCTATTTTTCAAGGAATGTGCATTATGAACTGGCCCACTTCAAGGAATTCAGTTTCTTGGAGCTTATGCTACCTCCTACCCCTATTTTTCAAGGAATGTGCATTATGAACTGGTCCACTTCTATATAGCGTTCCACTCTTAGAAGACAGTATGGAGTTAAATGGGACATCTCTGTCTCTATCTAGCGCATACAAGTTGCCATTAGCCGCATCCTTTTCTAACCTCGCACTGTTGCCAGATTACTAATAGCATGGTATAAATATTCATTTGTTATAAATTTCAGGTTTGAACACATCCTATGCAGAATTTTTTTCTCTATCAGGTTATATCCTTTTCAGTCATTATACATTTGTATAGGCCCAAATTTCTTCAGAAAACGTTTTTTTCAATGGAAGTCCGATGTTTGCTGTTTCTATACTCATCACGCACTAACTAACAAACTAAGTGCTAGAATGCAACTATATTTTTTTCTTAGGTAGAGTAGACCATAGTGCTACTACCTGCCTACTTTGAATTCTCTATGTTTACCCAGTTAAGTGTTATAATTTTTGAAATTAAATGTTTTCGGAAAATTTTATATCTGTGCACTGCAAAAGTTACGCAGTGTGAAACTTTTTTGTTATTGAGTTTACATCAGGGAACCAGCGAGAACAAATGTTGAGGAAGATTGGAGAAAGTTTTTAAAATGAACCAAAAGGCAGTAACCTCTTTCTTTTATCCAGTAAGGCAAACAAAAGGTATTCATCTATTCAGCGCCAGGCCTGACACAGACGATAGTATAAGGAGCAGCACTAACATTAATTCGAAAGAAGCCGTGTGTGTAACTGTGAGCTGTTATTGCGTTATTTGTTTAATATTTTTGTAAATATTTGTAGTTATGGAGGGGGAAGCTAGGAAGAGACGATATGTTGGTAAATTAAGAAGTAAGGAACGCCAAATAATTATGAATGTGTTAGATTATTTTTGAAGTAAAATGCGTGCAAGTAAGGCAGTAAAAGAAACAGCTAAGGCAATCGGGTGTTCAGAAGCAGTAGTGTATAGGATTAAAAAGGAACTCATGAAAGGACCTCTAAGAACGCCATCGAAAAAGAAAGCAAAAAGGGCGGGACTACACAAAATGCTACGTTAATGCAATATGATTGAATAGTGCAAGGTGGAGTGCGGCGAATTGTTCATTCTTTACTGTTTGCAAATATTCCACCCATGCTGAGTATAATTTTGTCACTATTCAACAGTGATGAGACCCTACCAAATTGCTCAAGGGGCACTCTTAGTCGGTTCTTACATGATTTGGGGTTCGAATATGAAAGAAGGGGTAACAAGTGCATATTAATAGAAAGAGACGATATCGATATCATCAGATGGCGACATAAATATCTAAAAGACGTAAAAAGGTTTAGGTACCAGGGGAAATCATTTGTTTATACAGAGGAGTCATTTGTAAATTTAGGTCATACAGTAACAAAGGCGTGCAGGGATACCAAAGTTAAAAGTGCCCATCAATTGAAGGACTAAGTACACGACTCCGGCCACCTCGAGTCGCTCGCGGAGAAAGATTCGCAACTAGTACATGTTGCAACACTGCGCTCCATTTAACGTGTACTGTCTTCTAAGGGTGAGACGCGCTTTAGGAATTCAATTTCTTGGAGCTTATGCTACCTCCTAGCCCTATTTTTCAAGGAATGTGCATTATGAACTGGCCCACTTCTAGGAATTTAATTTCTTGGAGCTTATGCTACCTCCTACCCCTATTTTTCAAGGAATGTGCATTATGAACTGGCAGACTTCTAGGTATTCAATTTCTTAGAGCTTAAGCTACCTCCTACCCCTATTTTTCAAGGAATGTGGTTAATGGATACTCTAACATGTACATTTATAATTTTCTTCTAATATTTTGATTTTGTTATATTTTGTGTAACTTAGTGACAAAGTTGAGTGCTTAATGTACAGTCGCCGCAATTGAAATCTTTACATAGTTAGTGCAAGGAAAATCTTTACGTAGACAATGTGCTCAGTTTGTTCTTATCCCGCCACTATACAAAGGAGCAGGCGAAGCTGCAAATCATGTGATTCTTGTGTGCACAGTAGCAGCTTGCTTCTATTAGCAGGCCAGGTCTCAGTCAGTCTCTCGTATTTGTACAGAGTGTTTTGTTTCCAGTTTGTCATCGTAATTAAATTTTTAACTTGAGTGCTATTTTTAAAGTTGTGTATTTCTCATTATAATACAAATAATGGGACACAAGAAGCTCACTTCTGAGGAGAAGACTCGTGCTTTAACTCTATTGGAAGTAGGTACCTCTGTGATTCGTGTAGCTGCCGATCTAAAGGTTTCAAGATGAGCTATTTATGACCTAAAAACAGCAGCAGCATCTTTTCCACCTGGCAACACACCAAGACAAAAAATCGGCTCAGGTGGTAAAAGAAAGACTTCAACAAGAACTGATGGCCTGCTAAAACATGAAGTGATGGCTGATCCATGGATTACAGCGGCAGGGTTAAAGAAAAAACACCCAGACCTTCTCAACAATGTTGCAATAAGGACCATTCAGCATCGACTTCAAAAAGACTTAGGTTTACCAAGTCGGTGTGCAGCCAAGAAGCCTCTTCTGACTGAAGCTATGAAGAAGAAAAGGATAAATTTTTGCAAGACATATCAGCACTGGACATCAGAGGACTGGCGTAAAGTAATGTTTTCTGATGAAAGCACTTTCAAACTGGGGGGTAGTAAGGGGTAGTGATGCGCCTGCTATAGCCTCTCCTACCCAATTCCCATCCTCATCCTGGCCGTGGTGCACCCTGCTTTTAACAGATGAGGCTCTAGGGACCGAATCACAGCGGTATAACTGTTTCATCTAAAATGGAGGAAATGTCATTTACATATGTGCTGACCTATCACAGCACAACAGCGTCCCTCAGAGGCATATGAGGGGAAGGTCGGTGGATCTAAATACCACCTATTTAGTCCTCCAGGCTAGGTCCGATGGACCCGTTGACCAACGATAGGTGTGGTCCCCCTTGCAAAATGGGGGTTTAAGTCGGGTGATGTAACTGCCACATTGTAAAACTGGTGCCCGTTAAGAAAAGTTACATGAAAGCCACATACATGAATATGAGTCCTAAAGATAAACATTCTGGAGTTAACTGTCCCCCAATCGGATCTCCGGGTGGGGACATCTTTAGGCAAATTTCATCACAATTCCAATACTTTAAGAATTCTACAATGGAATGCAGGAGGCATGTCCCAGCCTAAAAAACAAGAGCTAATGAAAATATTAAAAGACCAAGATATAGATGTCTTCACAGTACAAGAAGCCAATATATCAGAAGAACAGGAAATATACTTTGAAATGGATCAGTACACTACACATACACTTCCAAAGGCTCGTCAAATAGCAAGTGGTATTCTTACAGGAATTAAAAGAAATATGAAAGCTACCATCCAAATCCAAAAAACAATGGAAGAACAAGATAAATCAGAAATAGTTAAAATTGAAGTATGGAAAAGTAACTACCACTATAGAATTTACAGTATCTACAATCCTCCAGACAATACACTAGATCTAAATTCTATTCCCATAGAACCCAAAAGTATTTTAATAGGTGATTTTAATGCACACTCCCCTAGGTGGGGCTACAGAGATATAAATTCAGCAGGAGGAGCCACAGAAGACCTATTAAACTCATCAACAATGGAATTAATATTTAATCCAAATGATCCACCCACTTACCTTCATTATAATGGTTCAGGTACAAATCCTGATCTTCTGATGGTCTCATCTGACATAATTGACAATACAAAAAGAGAAATAAAAGAAGACCCAGGTTCAGGCCATAGAATCACCATAAACCCATAAGAGGTCTAATAAATAAAAGTAACAAACCAAAAATTAAAACTTCTTGGAATTTTAAAAAAGCAGATTGGTTCAGTTTCCAAAATGAGATAGAAGGGAAGTGTAATATACTGTTAGAATCAGATTTCAAGTCAACAGATGAAATGAATAAAAAAAATTGTGAAATATTATTGACAGCAGCCAAAACACACATCCCCAAAGGAAAGTTAAAGAACTACAGCTACTTTTGGTCTCCATCTTTATCTAAGTTAAAACACGAAAGAAATATAGCAAGAGTCAAAGCTGAAAGAACCAAGTGTCCAGAAGATGTACAAAACTGGAGAAGAAAAGCAGCCATTTTTAAGAAAGAATTAATTACAGCAAAGAGGGCCAGTTTCACAAATTTTGTAGAACATATGGACTATAGGAAAGATGGAAATAAAATATACAAATTCCTTAGTAAAACAAAATTATCAAAAAATACAACTGAACCATTAAAACATAATAACAAAAGCTTAACTACAGATAGGGAAATAGCAGAATCCCTTAACAAGTTTTATGCTCAGTCACAAAGAATACCCCAAGCGTATAAAAAACAAGATAAGGCTATCCAAAAAACTATCAGAGAAACTAATAAGCCAAAAGGTATACGAAATGATATTTTTATTGAGGATTTTAACGAAACAGAACTGGATTTAGCAATAGAACAATTACAGAACAAAAAATCTCCAGGACCTGACAAGATCCACCCAGAGTTTATTAAACACCTTGGCAGGAAAGGAAAAGAAATCCTACTTAAACTGTATAACACGTGTTGGAGAATGACTGTACCTGCCGACTGGAAAAAAGCCATTATCATCCCGATTTTAAAGAAAAACAAACCTTCAAACAATATTAATAGTTTCAGACCAATATCTTTGACCAGTGTTATTGCAAAAGTGATGGAAAGAATGGTGGCATCTAGACTTAACTGGTTCCTAGAATATTACAACTTAATTAATAGTTCACAGACCGACTTCAGACAGAATCATAGTACAAGTGAAAATATACTCCTACTAAGCCAAGACATCAAGGAAGCTTTCAGTAGAAAGGAGGATACCTTGGCAGTATTCATTGATTTTAAATCAGCAACTCACTCTGGGGAAACAAATTAATTGAGAAGTTGCAATCAATAGGTGTGAAAAGTAATATGCTTAAATGGATAACTCAGTTTATTTCACAAAGATTTTGTGCCACAAAATATAATACATACATTTCCAAATATAAACAAACACACCGAGGACTTCCACAAGGTGCTGTTCTGAGCACAACCTCTTTAACATATATATAAATGACCTTCCATCAATACTAAAAACTTTAGAAACCAAAATTGCTTTATTTGCTGACGATGTAGTCATTTGGACTTCAGGCTCTCCAAAAAAACCTGAATTAAAGACAGAATAAAAACAGCCCTAAACAAAGTACATGAATGGAGCTCCAAAAACCTCATGACTATCAATGTGGAGAAAACAAATTATGAATTATTTACTCTATAATACAAACCAGTTAATATTAACATAAATTATAATGGTAAACCACACAAAGCAGTTGATGATGCCAAATACTTAGGCATCACTTTCGACAGAAAGCTAAGTTGGAAAAAATATATAACAAACATCTCACAAAAGGTTGAAAAGAAACTGCAAATCCTGAAAAAGTTAGCTGGTGCTAAATGGGGCTGCTCAAGGAGAGTCCTTAACACAACATACAAAATGTATGTTAAACCAAACCTCTTGTACTGTTCTGAAGCTTTAATAGCAGCAAATGCTAACATCAATAAACTTGAACAAATACAAAATCAGGCTCTTCGCCTAATTACTGGAGCAGTTAAATCCACACCTATTGATGCCATGCTTGCCTTAACACGGACCCCATCAATAACAACAAAAATAGAACAAGCATTGCTCCAACACGAGAAAATGTTACGACTGCCAAACTCTAAATGGACAGAAGAGAACCTCCCCCCTTCAATCCTTAAAACTCATAGTAGTTTCCTAGAAAAGGTAACACATTAAATCCAAATTGAACATTCCTAACACCAGAGAAAATCTACTTATAAGAGAAAATCCATTGGAATTATTGCAACCTACCTTCAATTTGGAATTAATAGAGGAAATAAGTAAATCGGACACACCAAAAGAAATACAAAAACTTCTAGCTCTGGAAACAATCAATACTAGGTATCCCACAGAAGAATGGCTGCACATATATACTGATGGATCCTCCAAGGAAAACCTTACTGGAGCTGGAGTTACGTGTTCACATTTTTCCTTTTATCATTCTGTTGGCAGAGACACAACAAATTATGATGGAGAAATTGAGGCTATACACATTGCTCTCCGACAATTATTAAATCTTCCCTTAAATAAATTTAACAAGGCAGTAATTCTTTCAGATTCTAAAGCTGCAATTCAGGGAATATGTTCAAATACTACAAAGAAGTCAACAAAAATTAGAGAATGCTACAAAATGTTAACACAACTCCAAAAAGTTAATAAGACTGTTCATCTCCAATGGATTCCAGCACACTGTGGAGTCATGGGGAACGAAGCTGCAGACTCACTCGCAAAGAAAGGCACAACAATAAAACAAAAGTCTAAATTCAATTTCTCATATTCCTCAATAAAACGCTTGATCATTAAAAAATTTTCTCATTCATACCTACAAGAAATAGAAACAAATGCCAAAGATAAAAAATGGATTACACTACTTTCCAACCCAGATATAATCCCCCAGAGACCAAGGAAAACAGCGGTTGCAGCCTTCCGACTATTGACAAATCACGACTGCTTAGCAAGTCATCTCTACAGAATAGGTATCTCAGCCTCACCAATGTGTCCTGTGTAACGATCCAGCAGAAATGAACGAATACCACTTGAAGACCTGTGAAGCATTAAGATCAGAAGAAACTACAGTTCAAAAGTATTGGAAAGCACGAATGCTAATGGCTTCATTGCCAGATGCAAGGCACTAGAAAACAACAACTTTCAAACTGGTCAGAGGAAAGTCCAAAATGGTGAGGAGGCCAAAAAATGTGTCACACTATGATCCAAAGTTTACTGTCAAAACTGTTAAACATCCAGAAAGTGTGATGGTATGGGGTGCTTTTTAGTGGCAATTATGGTAGAGGTGGCTTGTACTTTCTCCCAAAGAATATCACAATGAAGTGTTACAACAGCATTTGTTCACATTTTGGCCGATTCACCAGTGTCAGTACTTCATGCATGATGATGCCCCTGCACATAGGACAAAGATGGTTCAGAAGTTCCTGAAAGATAATAATATACCTGTACTTCAATGGCCTGGTAACTCTCCTGACCTAAATCCAATAGAAAATGCTTGGAATCAAATGAAAAATAAAATAGAAGAGCTGCAACCATCAAGTATTAAGGAGCTACAGGAAGTGTTGAAGAAGTTTTGGGTGGAAATGGACAAAACATATTTTGAATATCTAGCAGACTCAATGCCTAGGAGACTCCTGAAAGTGATAAAAGTTAAGGGAAATATGACCAAGTACTAATTGTACAGACGTTAAAAATAAAACCATGTAAAGTCGGTATTTGTTGTTTTTATTACCTTGTAAAGATTTCCATTGCGGCGACTAATAATAATGATGATCAAAATGACAATGATGACCCTTCTGCTGGTTTTCCTGCACTTTGCAAACATATAGCTTAGACTCGAATGATGTTGATACTTTAGGGTAGGCTACGATAGACAGCAGGGAGTGGGAGTTTAAAGCTGAGTTTTGTGTATTGATGCACTGTAGAGCCAAGGTGTGATTGTACAACTACATTAAAACAATCCATTCTGACAGCTAGGTGCACATGTACGCTTGAGTTTCCATGGCAACGAACGTTGTCCTCCGTGGTCTAGGGGCTAATATGCTAGTTTCTGGTTCCCTAGGTCGCGGGTTCAAACCCAGTGAAGGGTGATGAATTTTTAGAGGCGTAAAAATACTTAGCATGGCTTCCTTTGGAAGGGTAATAAAGCCAGTGATGCCCTGTCTTATATTTACGGCATGTAAAAGAACCTCAAGCTTGTTAGAGGCCTATGAGCAATATTAAGCAGTCTTTCATGTTCAGTGAAGAATGGGATAATGAGAACCACAGTCTGTGTACCTTTATTTGAATTTCTAATGGTGATTGTGAAGGAGGTCTTTCAGTGTGCAATATTTTGTCAGATAAAAAGAACCAGTATTACAGCAGGGAACTTGGGAAACCATGGTTCTTTATTTCAATGAACATACTATACTCTGTTCATCTAGAGATTAGAGGAGACGTAAACAAAGCCACGTGTGTTTTGACCACAGCGCGCCCTCTTGACGCTTTCGCCGTGTAAATAGTCCCTTGAATTAATATTGTTACTGAGGTCTGTAACGTCACTTAATGTTTGCTAAAGCACGAACTAAGTGTACTAAGCATAGTTAAACTAAGAATACGCAGTTAAGTGAATTTGTAACCAGCCTAATTCATTCTGCGCGCGCATTATTCAGTATGAAAGTAACATGGCAATGTTAGTACAAAGTAGCATGTTGTAAAACATAAGTGCGGCAAACCGTTGCGAAGTGGTGAAAAGACAACAATATTGAACATATTTAACAAGTTCTGCGAGAAATATCACGAACTTGCTATCGAAGACGTGATGAAATTAACACCGAGTTTACTGGTGTGTCAGTTGCAAGTATTTACAGTACACCCAAAGAAAAATCGTCAGTTGGTGAAGATACCGGTAAAAAACGACCACGTGCTAGATAAATGGTGGATGTAGTTTGCGACGAATTTGTGTGTGAGATCTGCAATCCATCGAAAAGTTCACCAGTTCTTTGTTAACAATGAACCACTACCTTAAACAAAGTGCTGTTGGCAGTTAACTCTGATCCCGATCTTCCAGATTTAAAACGAACTTCCCTCCACAAGCTGCTTCTGGAGATTGGTTTCGAGATTGTGAGCAGGAAATGAAAAAGTGTTACTGTGGACAGAGATGACGTAAGTAGCAATTAATTTCCATGTGCTACATGTTATTTGGATCAAGTAAATACATCCTTTTAGTAGTGTAAAATGCATATTATACCTACGCGTAGCGGTAGGTAACCGTGTTGCGTCATTTGAAAGCACGTCATTTGAAAAACGTTGAAAGCACGTGGCCGCAGAGTGATACAAACCAGTGCTTTGTTTATATCTCCTCTAATCTCTTGATGAACAGAGTATACATATAACATTTGAAATGTATAACAGTAATATTTGATATTTTATTTCACTGCTTTTATCCTGCATCTTTTACACCTTTTTTTATAGCCTTCTTTTATACCAATATTTACAATTTTTGTTCACCTTAAAATTGTGCCCCTACTTATATTAACCCTGAAATAGTTTATGAAATTCCAAGAGACTTATTCATAAATCTCTCGACCTGATGCAAAATGAAACAAACTGGCTTATGCACTGATACCCAGCCTGCATCTCAGCATGCTAAGTTGGAAGCATATCAGCAAGCTGTTCGCAAAGTATATATTATGAATGCTAGAACATGTTTTGGTTTTCAAAGGGAAAGTTTAAGCCTAAAATGTAAGCAAACAAGGTTTGATGAATCCAATTTTTTTCTCTTTTGCAGTAGGTTTTCCCCATTTTGAAGTATTAATTGGCTTCCAAAGTATTTGATGAAATACAACTCTGTTGGGTCATGTGTGCACTCCTACAGTTGGCAAGAGCTAACCTGGTGCGTGACAGCTGGCTGATTCACTCACCTGTGAACGAGGCTAGCCTTATCTCGTCCTATTGATTAATTGTGCAATGTGTTTGTAACACAATTGGGTGATATAGGCCTGGTTCACAGGTAAGTGAATCACATAGCTGTTAAATGGCAGGTTAGGTCTTGCCGACTATGTTGACACATATAGCAGTCCCAGCCAGGGTTGCCAGTGTTTTAAAGTAAAATTATCGTACCGGCCACTCAAAATTATAGATTTGGATTCAAAATTATCGTACATCGTAAACCAAGTGCTACAACAATAAATGTATCAGCATAACACTTATGAAAATGTAACAGTAATGATGTTTATGGTGTCCACTTACAAGATTGATGACGCCAATCAGTATTACAACTTTAGCACTTATGTTTCTCACACTATTTATCTGAAGTTTAATATCTTTCTCAACTGTTGCAGCATTTTACAAATTTATCGTTGAGATAAACTTTAACATCTCGCTTGCAGATTTTCGGACCTACCACATTCTTTCATAAGCTGAGATGGCCGAATAAGTCCATTTACCGTATCTAGTGCCGATCTGTTCCTAATTTTGGTTTGATAAAAACTCTTTCACAAGAAGTGTTTCTGTGGGGCAATAAAATCCGCCAGTTGTTTGAAATCTGCATTTTCACCAAGGTGACATGTTTTTAACAGCACTCCAGAAACTGCCAGGTTCAGGATGTTTTTTATTTCACTGATTCCGAATTTTCTCCATTGATCATCAATTTTCTGAGCAGTGCCTTCATTGAGATTACCAGATCTGGGCACACCGGCAACAAGACCATAACAGGTAGAAGGATTAGTAGAGTATGACATGGTTGTTAGAGGGGTGGAAACAGGCCATGAGGGCAAAAGTGGTGTCGTAATTAATTTCATTTCGCTGGTGTGACAAACCAGTGAAAATGATATTTTGCCAGTATTGAAATTATCGTACACCCCCATTATTATTGTATGGGTTGAACAACCATGGTCTGAGCACATAGTTAAAAAATCCATTACTGAATCCTTGAGAGGGATAAAAAATGGAGTATTTGCTAACTTTGTGTATAAATATAACATACTATAACCTATACTGCAAGTTCTCATTCCAAATGTGGCACTGATATGAATTAGTATTCCAGAAACTGATTTCAAGAACTTCCGGCAGATACCAAGATAAACAAAGCTTAATCTCTCAAATTACTATTACATTTATATATTTACCTGGCTTCACTGTTAATAGCTTAAATTTTTTCATTATATGCTAGCTTTGTTTTTATCTAGAACAGGCATGTCAAACTTCACTCCCAGGGTGTGAAGAGAGGGGTCTGCCCCTCCTTAACTGCAGTAGCACGCGCTAGTAGAACAGGTTTTTGCTTTGTTTTTCCCGTTTTCCGATTTGATCATCACGGAGGGAGGGTAAATAGGGGAAAATTTTTCACACCTGGTGAGTGCTGTTTGACACCCCTGATCTAGAAGATGTAAGTCTGACATTTTGTAGACAATACTCACTACAGCATGGTTAATGCTGAACACTAGGTCAAGGATATAAGGATGTAACAAAAGCTTTCTTGATACATTGTACTTATTATCTATGGTAATCAGCTAACCAAGCAAGTTGTCAACTTCTTGATCCTAGCATTTCTGAATTTATTACTCTATTTCTTTGTACAACATTGCTGCATTTAAGAACATAATGAAGCTGTTAACAGTGAAGCAACAAGAATCTAAAGTAAACACAAATTAGAAACTAAAAGCTTCACTTATCTTAGTAATATTGCAGGTTCTTTGGTGCTAACAAGTTTCGAGTGGACTCCCAACTCATTCTCAGATCTATTCTTTGAGAATGAGTTGGAATCAACTCGAAACTTTGGTCTTAGTTACATTTGTTTAATATGAAATTGTAAGTAGGTGTTTTGACATGCTTTAATATTTGCTTTACAGGTGGTTAAGCTCCACACGAAGCTTGGCAAGCCCATCCCTTCAACAGAGCCGGTGGTAGTGGGTGCCTCAAAGACAGCTGCAACGGGAACCACAGCATCTACCACAGCTGCATCAAAAACTACTGCTGTTACTACAGTCAAGACAACTGTAACAGGTGTTGTCCAGAAAACTGTTACTGCTGCACCAAAAATAAATTTTGTAGCAGGTCAGTCTGATCTGTCGCGATAGGAAAAACCTTTTGGACACCACTATCAAAATTTTTTTCATGGGATTAGTCTTCAAGTTGGGGGAAATCGTAGGCAGCTGCATGTTTTAAGCATAATTCTTATGGAACTAAATCTGGTTTATGTACTAAACATGCCTTCTTCTTACAGCTGGATCTTTGGGTACGGTTGGAACTGGAGCTGCTGGTATCAAGACTGACTCTTCTGATGCAAAGCCAGACAAGCAGGATGAACCTTCAATGTCCGATTCCGAGCTGACGTTGAATGATAAAGATGTACAGCCTGTTGGACAAGATTATATTGAAGAAATCAAGAATGATGAAGGTAAGGAAAATGTAATGAGTATTAACATATTTCATTGCATAATTGTCAGACTTTTTATCCTCCTTTTATAAAGGAAAAATAGTTACCATTATGGGAGTGCGACCATTATGCAAAAAGTAATTATTGAAGATCATAGTTAGCTTTCAGCAGCTAGTGTATGATAACAGGAGTGATGCCGGGATTACGATGAATCTAACATGTGACTTAATGTGGTAGGATGAATTGACTTTCTAGTTTAGTGACATTTCTTACTTCACGTCCTGTTGCCTTAATGCTGGCATAAGGATGAACTCAACATGACTTAATGTGACAGGATATAATAGGAAAGTTTAACACATTAAATGGAGCCATTTAGGGTTGACTTAACGTGACTTAACATAAGAGTTTGGCAATGCCGAACTTTTACTTCACATAACTATTTGAACCAATTGGCGAGTAGTGACATGTAACTATTTGCATCATCTGCTTCTTTTGTTTAGCTCCTAAAGTAGGTTATGGCCAACTCTATAGTACTTAATTTGCAGTTTAAAAATGTTACTTCTTCATATTTGCACATTCTCTTTTTTTCATTTTTGGAAAACAACCTCTGATTAGAAAATTGAATGTCCAACATGTCTGCCGACCAGAAGAATAACCAGTGTCATTCCCATTACATTAAGTGCATCCCGATGGACCTTCTGGCTTCTTTCTTCACATTAAATCTCATTGCATTAAGTAAAGTTCATTGTAATCCCAGCATAAGTCACAAGTGAAGTTCATCCTAATCTTGGCCAAAGAGTGAATCTGAGCATATTTGAAGCACGGCCACAATACACTGTTCTAATTCGGAACTGAACGAAGATGGTAATTATTTATGCCAACAACCTTACTATTGGTGTTTTTAAACACAAGCCATGAGTGGGCAATGTTTGAGAGATAGAATGGGAACTGAAAAATTCAGTGCCACAGACGGGATTTGAACCGCAGACCCTCTGCTTACCAGGCAGGTGCTCTAACCAGTGACAGCCATTATGTATTAGCTTTAGGTTTATGTGATTGTGATTACGTTACCTACATTTTCTTTTGGCATAGCAAACACTAAAGTCTATTTTTAATTTAAGCCAAATAGGTAAGTCAGTTAATAACACTACATAATTTGAGAGGCAGAACTGGAACTTAAAAATTCAATGCCACAGCTGGGATTTGAATCGCAGACCACCTGCTTACCAGGCAGGTGCTCTGACCATTAAGCTACTGTGACAACCTGCCAGAATGACATAGAATTCTCAAACCGGTTCATATTTTTCCCGGTAAACCACAAAGGCAGTCTCACATCAGAGACAAATACCCCAATGGTGACTTACTATTGCAAGTACTTTGTCCCGGGATTAAATAACCCACACACGACTTGTGTGTTTAAAAACACCAGCAGTAAGTTTGTTGGCATAAATGAATAATTACACTACATAATACTTATATTTTACCATGCCATGTTTCTAAGGCTTGACTTTCCTTCATTATCAACCAGACATCTACTGTTTCTCCACGGTGTTGATGGCAATGTTTTCTCTGAGGTTTCATCTGGTTTTGGTTCAAGGAACTTGCTGAAGATGTTTCTCAGGGATGTCAAAATTGAATACTCTGTTTCTGTTTTTCAAAATGAAAATTTGTTCCTGTATGGACAGCTCTTGTTTTCCCTTTACATGTTTTAGGAGCTTTGGTTCTGGCTTTATGTTGTGGTTTTCTGTCCAAAAGTGGTTGGCAACTGATGTTTCTAAAGTGTTCCTTGGATTTTATTTCTAAATATTGTAATGTTAATTATTATTTATTTAGCCAACAAACTTACTGTTGGTGTTTTTAAACACACAAGCCGTGTGTGGGCAATGTTTGAGAGGTAGAACTGGAACTTAAAAGTTCAATGCCACAGCTGGGAGATTTGAACCACAGACCTTCCGCTTACTAGGTGGGTGCTCTAACCATTAAGCTACTGTGACAACCTGCCAGAATGACATTGAATTCTCCAACCAGTTCTTATTTCTCCCGGTAAACCACATAGGCAGTTTCACGTCGAAGACGGTTACCCCAATGGTGACTTACTATTGCAAGTACTTTGTTTCCCGGGATTAAATAAGCTTCATAGGTAATTCAGTCTCTGATGTGAGACTGCCTATGTGGTTTACCAGGAGGAATACGAACTGGTTGGAGAATTCAATGTCATTCTGGCAGGTTGTCACAGTAGCTTAATGGTTAGAGCACACACCTAGCAAGCGGAGGGTCTGTGGTTCAAATCCCAGCTGTGGCATTGAATTTTTAAGTTCCAGTTCTACCTCTCAAATATTGTAATGTTCTTAATCGATTTACCTTTTTGGTTTAAATTGGTTATTAAAACACTTTTCAAACTCCAAAGAAATCAGCTACTAAGCTTTATTTTTACTAGGAACACGTGTACTTAAGCTCCCATTCGGCTTTGAAGTATTTTTTACCTTGTTATGCGACATGATTCCACCAGTGACTTAATTTGAGGGCTGGTCAGTTCTGTGAGGTAATCAGATAACAGCGTGGAGGGTCCTGGTAACAAATCCATCCACTTTTTTCCTCATCATACGTTACACTGCAGCGGACATGATCAGGGGCATGCATACCTCCAAGCAATTTTAAGGCGCACTTCTGTAATTTGTGGTCATAGGTTTCTTATCTCAAATTGTCCGTGAACCATCTATTACCAGTAAAATTCACGCAGTGTTATTAATTTACATGCTGTATATCTAAAAAATATGATTTATTGAAATAAGGCTCATCCATTTACAAAAGCATAGAATATGAAAACTAAAATAAGAACAAATTAGAAACTAAAAGCTTCCTTCACTTATATTAGTTATATTGCAAGATATTTTGCAGCTAATATGTTTCAAGTTGACTTCAACTCATTCTCAAAGCTGTACAAACCAAATGAGTTGGAGTCAATTTGAAACATGTTATCTGCAAGACATCTTGCAATATTACTAAGTTAAGTGAAGCTTTTAGTTTCTAATTTGTTCTTATTTTAGATTCTGTTGCTTCACTGTTAATAACTTCATTATTTCCTTATTTAGCATACAATACTGTTGAATTGAGGGTGATTTTCAAACTGGAACGGGCTGCTGAACTTAAGTAATCAGAGATTTCTGTATATTGTGTACTCTAAATTATTAGCATTAAACCTATTGAGTTTCTTTCATAAATGATATTGATTATGGGACAAATTCATGGGTATTATTTTCTTAGCAGTTTGGAGTAAACCTCCGAAATCTGAAATAACTGTTTTACGTATATTTGAATAAGTTAGTAACTGTGTTGTGAATCTAAGTTATAATGAAAATTGAGTCAGTGTTTAAACACTTAACATTAACATATGGTGCTGTATTTTTAAATAAATGGGACTTTGTGTTGAGCTATGAGACTATTATTTCTCCCCGGTCGTGGTAGTAGGTGGAATGAATAAACACTCGATGTAACTTAACTATATATCACTTTATTAACACTTTTTTCATCTCTTATTACACTTGTTATAATTGAATTGACTTTCGTTGCACCTATTTGTATTTTCTTAATAGTCTTTCCACTCTTATAAAGTCTTTGAGACCCACATCCACGCACGTTATAGAAAAAGGTCTTTATCTCTCAAACATAAGATGCTAATAACAAAATTGGCGCTACTTTACATGATGCCCTTTTTTGTATACATGTGCATATGCGTTCATTTTATATTTTCTTACGTTAAATAGTTCCTGTATTGTTAGGGAAGCGATCTTTATCTATTCTCACTTCACTTTTAACATTAAATATATATGGTTCTTATACTTATACATATTAAATTTAAACGTGAAACTTAACATTGATGATGTTTTTAAACAAACTTATTTTTCTTAACAATGAAAAAATAGCAACACGTTTTAGTTAGTCAACTAATTCTTATCAACATGAAAAATAAATTATATTTGCAATAAATATTTACATAAATGATTTCCTTTTGGGGTCTAACCATATATTCTGTCTCGCATATAATTAATATTTACCAGTTTCAAGAGTTTAACTTGCTCCCTTCATCAGAACTGCCCGAGTAGTTCATCAGACATCTACATAAACCAATCAGGCAATTCTGATGATGGGAGCAAGTTAAGCTCTTCAAACCGGTCAAGGTTAATTACATGTGTGTTTCAACACTGACTCAATTTTCATTATAATTTAAATGTGTATTTTGACTGTACTTCAGGTAAGGTTGTGAGTTTCAACTGCAAGCTGTGTGAATGTCGCTTTAACGATCCTAATGCAAAGGAGATGCACATGAAAGGAAGGAGACACCGTTTACAATACAAGAAGAAGGTAAATCCAGAATTAGTGGTTGATGTGAAACCATCACTGCGTCAACGTAAACTACAAGAAGAGAAGCTACGTAGACAACAGATGCGAGATGAGTATTGGAGGCGTCGTGATGAGGAAAGGTAACAGTTCAACAATTTATTCCTATACTGATATTCCTTGTGATAAGAGATTGACACTAAAGTCGTGGTTCAAGTTTATGATCAGTGCGCATTTGAAATAAATAATGCAAATGCTTATTTCTAGTTGTCACTAATTTATACAAATATGGAAATCCTTTTAATTTAAAAGATCATTCAATAACACTAAACAACACTTACATTTATAATTTTCCAGAACGCGTTTCGGAGGTTAACTTTCCTTCATTATCAACCCGTTCCGGAAAATTATATAAGTGTTGTTTAGTGTTATTGACTCATCTTTTAAATTAAATTGATTATAACAACACCGTTTTCAAACTTCTAAGAAAGGAAGATCTGGAAATCCTGTTCACACTAGGAAGGATTGATATAATGATGGATCATGATGGATGTCATCTTTTGGACAGTCTATTCATAACAAGTGAAATGGTTCTAAGGTCTCATTAGTACATGCTTGAAACTTCTGTTTTTTGTGTTCCTTTTATATGCCACCTTTAACGTTGGTCATATTGGTGGGCCTTAACCTCTTGCAACAGTTGCTCAATCGTAATGATGTTCCCTTGCATAACAGTAATTTTAAACTGTGTTTCTATCACTTAGGTTTAATTCTTACATCAAATTCATACACTCCCATTCATATTTACAGACTCTGGAAAGGATGGGGAGTAACCCTTGTTAAAGAAAAATTCTCACCCTTCCAGCAGGGAATCGAACTTGGGATCCCCTTGCACGGCAGGCAGGTGCTCTACCATGTAGCAAACATTTTTAGGCTAATTTTGGAACTGTTAATAGTATACTCTGTTGGTGCAAAGTTTGGAAAATTATTTTGAACTGTATAACTGTACCCATGGTACACTTGCTAACTTTTAGGTTTGCCCATTAAATGTATGATAGCAGTAACCTTTGTATAACTAAGCAAGCATTTTTACCACTTTTTGGGCAGATTCAAATTGCTTATTTTCACCTTGGACAATGCAAACCATTAGTCTGTATTATAACTTTGATTAAAGAATGAATATACCATGCTATACAGTGCTGTGAAACACCAGCACTTTTCCTTGTGTTTCAAAACACCAACATTAAATTTGTTGGCATAAATAAGAGTGGAATGTTCATCGCCTGCCTGTTTTACATACATAGTATGTGTGCCGCCACGTGCCGCTTGCTGCACAGACAGGTCCCTCCCTCCACTAGCCCACCTGGTGGCCGAAAAGAATGTGAATAGACTGATGTTACACTGTGAAAGGCAGCTTTTTCCATGCTTCCATTCTTGTCAGCTTTCACCACATACGTTTCTTTTTGTACAAATCTGAATTATGACTGTTTACAGCAATGAATTGTACAATGCCTAGGCAGAAAATTATATCCAGATGAACATCCGTGTTGCTGATGTACATAGTCATAATCTATAAGTGTGTTACAACCGTTAAATTCCGGTAATGATTTTTGGAAAATGGGGGTGGTCCTGTATTCAGTTAATTGTGGCTGCTGGCGTTGGGTATAAATATTATGCTAATTTTCCATTGCTTAGTTTGTCTAAATGGTTCGTCACCTCACTACCACTAGCTAACTTAATTACAAATAGTTCTAATTATGTTAATTTCCCTAGAGAACCTCATATAATTTTTGGAGAATGTATATAAAACTGTATATGTTGGAACAGGATGATGGAAGAAGAAGAGCGATTATATTGGGAAGAACGACGCAGGTATGAAGAAGAAGTGGAATACTTTGAATGGTATAGGCGTTATGGTAGAGATCCTCGAGGATTACCTCCACCTCCCCCGAGACCCTTTGGCCCAGGAGTACCACCCCTTATGGTAAGTATTTTTCACTGTATGTCAGAAATTGTCAAGAATTTTACATGAATTGAAAACACTAGCTAGTAATCCAGGAAGCTTTTTTCCTTGGTCACATGTCAGGTTGGCAACTTATGGAAAAGTAAATATCCGTAGCAAAGAGGGAGAATCATATTTAATTTAAACCAAAAAGGTAAGTCGATTAGTGACACTAACAATACACATCATTTATTTATAATTCACCGGAACATGTTTGAGGCTGACTTTCCTCCATTATCAACCAGTTGAAGTCCAGTTGATAATGGAGGAAAGTCAGTCTCCGAAACATATTTTGGTAAATTATAAGTGTTGTGTAGTGTTATTAATCAGTTATTAATCAACTTACCTTTTTGGTTTAAATTGAATATTACAATACCGTTTTCAAACTTCCAAGAAAGAAGATAGAATCAAACGATGGGAGTGAACAAGCTAGAAATGTGGGACAATCATCCATTACATCATTCTATCCACAGACACATGCTTTTGTTTAATTAGGGTGCCTGTTGAGACAGCCAGGAACTGACACTATTGCATTGGAAAAAAGGAATACGAATATGCAAATTGTGCCCAATTGTCTTAAAAATTGTAGTTTCACACTTGTTTGGGTATTGGAATTAAGAGGCATACGAAGCTTAGGATGTAGTTACCACGTTACCTATGCACGTTCAATTCAACCAAAAAATTCAAGTTACCCAAATTTATGACTGAGCACTACTATAGGGGAAACAAGCTTATTGGCAGTTCCCAAGAATTCAATATGGCCGACATTACACTAAACTGCAGACATTACATCAAAAAGCAGTACTGCCAACATACATAGCATTATTTCTAACCTCAAATATCACAGGGTTAATGTAACATGCTTTAAAACTTTAAGGAAAATTAAAGCTGTTAACAGTGAAGCAACAGAATTTGAAATAACAAGTTAGATTATTATTTATGCCAACAAGCTTACTGCTGGTGTATTTAAACACACAAACCGTGCATGGGCAATGTTTGAGAGGTTGAATCAGAAACTGAAAAATTCAATGCCATAGCTAGGATTTGAACCACGGATCTTCTGCCTATTGAGCGGCTGCTTTAACCACTAAGCTACCATGGCCAACTTGCCAGTACAACATTAAATTCCCCAGCTGATTCATACTTTTTCCCAGTTAACCACAAGGGAATCTCACATCAGAGATAAATACCCCAAGAGCGACTTACAATTGTAAGTACTGTATGTCCCAGGTTTAAGTAACTTTTAGATGATACCATCTAAAGGTTCTTCAGTTCCAGTTCTACCTGTCAAACATTGCGCATACACGACTTGTGTGTTTAAAAACAACAAACTTACTGTTGGTGTTTTTAAACACATAAGCTGTGTGTGGGCAATGTTTGAGAGGTAGAACTGGAACTTAAAATTTCAATGCCACAGCTGGGATTTGAACCACAGACCTTCCGCTTACCAGGTGGGTGCTCTAACCATTAAGCTACTGTAACAACCTACCAGAATGGCATTGAATTCTCAAACCAGTTCCTATTTCTCCTGGTAAACCACAAAGGCAGTCTCACATCAGAGACTGAATTACCATCTGAAGGTTATTTAATCCCGGGAAATAAAGTACTTGCAATAGTAAGTCACCATTGGAGTAATTGTCTCTGATAGACTGCCTATGTGGTTTACTGGGAGAAATATGAACTGGTTTGAGAATTCAATGCCATTCTGGTAGGTTGTCACAGTAGCTTAATGGTTAGAGCACCCACCTGGTAAGCGGAAGGTCTGTGGTTCAAATCCCAGCTGTGGCATTGAAGTTTTAAGTTCCAGTTCTACCTCTCAAATAAATAGGTATTGTTTTCTTGGTATGTCTGAGATTATAATACGTGAAATATGTCATCAGACATCACAAGAAAGTGTTCTTAAGACATCTGAATGCTATCCTCATAGGAATGAATCAAGTCAGTTTTTGGATCTCCGTTTTGAAGAGACATGCTTTTCTCAGCGAGGCTCCAAAAAATCAATTTGGACTGAAGTGTCTATATGAGAAAGACGTTACTTGTTAAGTACTCCAAGAAATTGAAACATGTATTGTATTGCGAGGGTGATCCCAAAAGTAAGGTCTGCAATTTTTTTAAAAATATAAAGAAACATTGATTGGCAACAAATGATACATAGTTTTAAAGCTTAAAGATTTTTCTATTTTTTGGCATCACCATTTTGATCGATGCATTTTTGTAAATGCTATGGCATTTTCATATGCCCATGACATACCAGCCTGCCGCCATGCTATTGAAGCATTGGACCTCATCTTTCACTTCGTCGTCCCTGAAGCGTCTTCCAGCCAAGTGTTCTTTCAACTTGGGAAACAAGTGGTAGTCACTGGTGCTAAGTCCAGACTATAGGATGGATGGGTTATGTCCCATTCAAATGGTTGCAGAAGATCCACAGGGACGGTGTGGAGGTGAGCATTGTCCTGGAGAAGCCTTTTGCCCTTGCTCAACATTCCTCTTCTTGGGTTCTGAATTGCCCATTTATGATTGTTGTTTGGTCTCAGGTGTGAAGTGGAAAGCCCAGGTTTCATCACCTGTGACTATTGAATACAAAGGGTTGTCCTTTTCATCTGCATAGCGTTGAAGAAACTGGCGGAAAGTTTCAGCATGTTGCCTTCTATGGTGTTCTGTCAGCACTCTAAATTGCAGAGCTCGTTGACAATGACTCACCGATCGTGAAGCACGATTTGTTCAACCTGTGCAAGTTTCTCGTCGGGGATTAAGTCTGTCGCTTCTTTCCTTGTCATGAATTTCCGTACGACCATCTGCAAACTTCACCATTTGCAGACATTTTTGACATCTGTACAGGACTCTATACATTTCTATTAACTGTTGATGAATTTTGATTGGTTTAACCCCTTTTGTACTAAAAAACCGAATAACTGCATGAACTTCGCACCTGGCGGTAGTGGAGCTCCATTACAACTGGCTGCCAAGTCAAGACTTGAGGGCTCCAGGAGATGTGCGGTGGTTTCTGTAGAGAGTAGAGGGAGGAAGGACAAAAGCAGTATGGCCATCATCCATGCAAAGTTTCCCTGCAAACCCAGCGCTTTGGAGACATTACTTTTGGGATTACCGTCGTATATAATACAATATTCTTAAATCGTGTTATAAGAATGATTTATTTATGCCAACAAACTTACTGTAGGTGTTTTTAAACACACAAGCTGTGTGTGGGCAATGTTTGAGAGGTAGAACTGGAGCTTAAAAATTCAATGCCACAGCTGGGATTTGAACCACAGACCCTCCGCTTACCAGGTGGGTGCTCTAACCATTAAGCTACTGTGACAACCTGCCAGAATGACATTGAATTCCTAAACCAGTTGGTATTCCTCCCAGTAAGCCACAAAGGCAGTCTCACATCGGAGACAATTACCCCAATGGTGACTTACTATTGCAAGTACTTAATGTCCTGGGATCATATAATCTTCAGATGGTAATTATTTATTTATGCAAACAAACTTACTGTTCGTGTTTTTAAACACAAACTGTGCTCTACCCATTAGTAAGTTTGTTGGCATAAATGAATAATAATTACTTCTATAGTCATTTGTGTGTGTGGGAACTTCACAAGAATGTTTATTTTCCCTGGGATTTTGGCAATTCTGAATGCGTCACAAATGTCGTAGCTTCTCAGATGTATTTCCACTCTGTTCACTAGTAGATCTCTGAAGTTCTGGTATGCTCCCACTCCGTGTTTCTCTTTCATTCCTGAAATAACTACATTGTACTTTCAGCTTTTGTTTTCCATTCTTTACAGTGTTCTTTTTAAGTTTTGAATTTCCAGTTTTAGCATATTCATTTCAATGTTTCCCCTATCGTATTTGATCCACTCTTGTCTGAATCTCTCTGCCAGTCCTTTATCTCTTACTGAAACTTTCATCTTCCATTCCTTCCATTCTTGTTAAGTTTTGAATTTCCCGTTTTAACGTGTCCATTTCTTTATTTCCCCTATCGTATTTCATCCACTCTTGTTTGAATCTCTCTGCCAGTCCTTTGTCTTATTAAAACTGTTTCATTTATCTGTTCTTTAGCCGCCATGTCATTTAACTCCTTCCGCTTGGCCATGGGAGCTTCCTTCACTATACGTCCGCTCAGTTCCACTGGTAGATCTGTACTACAATAAAGCAATAAGATTTCTATGCTATTACTTTATGCATTTGTGTAAATTCCCATATCGTAATATATTCAACTTTGAAAGCATTTGATACTGCCCATCTCTATTTCACTCCTTGCTGTTGAACTGAGAAACTCATCTAGTCTTAAAATTGTGCTATTTACATGCGCCTTAACCTGTCTTTGTCTTTAACAGCTTTTTCTCTTGCTCTCCGTTGCATGATGAGGGCTTTTGTTTCAAGATCATATGTTTGAAGTCATGGGGGCTACAAGTTGAGACAGAATATTAGAAGACCCCAAAAGAAAATCGTTCATGTGAATGTTTGTTAAAAGTGTAATTCGTTTTTTAATGTTGGTATGAGATAATTAAATGACGAAAACATGTTGATAAGGTTCATTGTTACGAACAACTAAGTTTGCACAAAGACGTCATAAATCTTTCCATATTTGATTTTAATATATATGTATAAATACTAGAATTGTATGTGTTCCATAATAAAAATAGGGGAAGATGATTAGGGATCGCTTCCCTAATGAGAAAGAACTATTTGATGGACGCATGCACGGATGAATATGAAAAAGGCGGTGTCGCGTCAAACGACGCCAAAAAACTGCTCACTCATGTGTGTGTAACCGAAGTGAACAATCATATTTAGGTAGTGTGAACATGGAACTTTCACCAAACTTTCATTAAGCATAAGTTCTATTAAGTGAAAAAGTGTAAAGGTTTTTAAACATTTAGCATGGTGCTGAGAGAAATTGTTTAATATAAAGTATCGATGAAGTGATAATAAATTAAAACATTGTGGTAAAGAAACATTGTGTGATATTTCATTCCATCCGTTACCACGACCTAGATAGAAAACGAGTCTCATAGCACAGCGCATTCCGTAATAAGAATAATTGCAAAAACAGCACCAAAGTGATGTCCCTTAAAGATCACCCAGTATTTCACTTTTCTTCTGTAAAGTTGCCTAAATGCCTTGCACATTTCAGGGCTCTGCTACGCTGAAGAGATACACAGGAACATTATGGAATTTCCCAATCCATTTATATTACCAATCATTTCTTCACTTAAACATGTGTTTAAATGCCTGACACAGCTGACTGATTGCTGAAAAGGATTTTCCCTTCATATTCAGTTTGGACAAATTGTTGAATTCTTGTAATTTTTTTCATTAGATAACCAACTACTTTGAGTGATTCTAGATTGGACTGCCTCCTTTAAAACTGGCAGCATATTTAATAAATGCTTTTCGTAATTTACACAAAAATTCTACTAAAGTGTGATCTATTAGTTATTGCTAAATAGGTTTAAAGAATGTAAAGTAAAAACAAATTAGAAACTAAAAGCTTCACTTAGTAATATTGCAAGTTCTTTGGTTCTAGCTTTTAGTTTCTAATTTGTTCTTACTTTAGATTCTTGTTGCTTCACTGTTAATAACTTCATTATTTCCTTATTTAGGTTTAAAGAAACTTCCCGATGCATGGTTTTGGGTGTTATTTCTAAAGTAGCGTGTGAATTCATCATGGCTATGCACTTAATTTTTGTTCATTGTCTTTGAATGCGCCTTAATGCTAACAGTTGATCTCGGGCAGTTGCTGAGAGTTAATCCTTACTGTATTTTGTGCAAGATGTTGCTATTTGTCGAATCAGCAATATGAAATAGTCTAGATGTTTCTGTTATGCAGTTAAAAGATGACTGCTTCAAATGTATTGTAAATTTGCTTCCAACTACTTCGTGCATACCAATTCAAACCAAAGGAAAAGAAATTGTACAAATTTCATAAAGTAGAGAAAGATTTAAAATTCAAGTTAAGGGAACAAATTTTTACATGATCAGTCTTTTATTACGTACAATAGAGATCCAGGGATTGGTGATAAATCTTGAGAAAAACTATTGGTATGTATGCCTGTAAGTTCCAACATGCACTATCATTTGGAGTATCCTGTTACTTTGTTACTAATTGCAATTTCAATTGTTCTAACCAAGGACATAGATTGAAAGGAGAAATTTGGGGCAACTAATTAGATGGAGGTCATGATTGTATTTTCATTTTTTTCCTCAGCCAGTACGCCGTCCAGACTCAAGCGATGATCGTCATGTAATTGCTCGTCATGCAGAAATATACCCCAAAGAAGATGAATTGCAAGCAGTACAGCGAATTGTATCTCATACAGAAAAGGCTTTGAAGTTCGTCTCAGATCATCTGGCTGATATGGCCACTGCAGCAGCTAAGCAGGCTGCTGCAGCAAAACCAGCCACTGGTGTAGGTGCCAAGCCTGCTGTTGGTGTGGTCACCAAAGTAACACCACCTCCTGCAAAAATAGGCCCAGCAGGTATGTTCATTAGATGTACATGCTTCCCTAGAAAGTAGCTGACTATATTTTTAGCTTGCTTAAAAATTATACACCTTTAGCCAAATCATTTGAAATATCTGTTGTGATTACCTAAGTTAAATTTGGAAACAAGGGGAGAAACACATTATAGAAGATATGCTTAGATAGTTGGATATAATTCATAAAATAGTGTAAAAGTGGGTAGGACTTCATTATGCAGACAACCCTGGAGTGAAGGGAATCTTCCTAAATATGGAAGTTGGGCCCACAGATTAGAATTTGGCACTTAAAGGTGTAATTGTGAACATTTTATTTCTATATTCATGAAATTGTGTATAGGGTGTAAATACATATTTGAGTCTTATTTTATAGAGTTCAACAAAGCTAATAAAAAGCTGGGTGGAGAAGGGGTTCCTAATGGAAGAAATTTCTAATTGAGCTGGTAACAAATGGAGTTTGGGATCTGCAATGCCTCTTGTTTGCCGCTAATGGTCAATATACTTGATAATTCTGTGCTTTTAAACATTTATACTGCATTAAAATTTGAGACGCTCTCCATTGGGCAATGAGTAATTTATTTACTCCATCGTATGAAATTAAATCAAAACACAGTGAAGGTAATGTTAAATGAAGTTAGACAAATTAGTTCTGAATTTAATCCAAAACTTGCATAAACCAAACCTGCTGCAATTCCAATGAGCAAACACAATAAGGGTGCCCAATTTAACGTGTGAAGTGTTACTGAGGATGGATTAATGTTCATCAGTGTTTTGTTTGGGAAAAATACGAAGTTTTGACAAAGGTTCTAAAGTAAGAACAAATTAAAAACTAAAAGCTTCACTTATCTTAGTAATATTGCAAGTTCTTTGAGAATGAGTTGGAGTCAACTCGAAACATTGTCTTTTAGCACCATTATTTCCTTATTTTGACAAAGGTTTTAATAAACACTCAGTTATGGCAAAACTTACAAAGAATTTGAAATGTATTGATGCATCCGAAAGTAATACCTTAACAAAATATGTAAAACAACTTTTGGGTGGAGCAGGGTTTGCATGTTGATTTCAGTCACTAAGCTTTTGGCTCTTGGATATCCTAACCTGTGTAAAGCCACTATAATATATCCCAATTTTCAATGTCAGTTATAAGTAGAGAAGTTTCCTAGACCAATGAAAACTACTAGAATTTGTGTGTATATATTTATTTGTAATTCTATAGTTATTGGGGGTAACTGAATTTGTTAAATCAAAGAACTGGCCATCATTATCGAGGAATTCATTGAGGCCACATGCCTCAGATCAGACACTGCCAACGTTTGCTGCCCAACCAAGCCTTGCTCTGGCTAACTGCTTGCTTAGAGCCTCAGTGTGGCTTTCAGGTTACGTCAGTGGTGTGCTTTATTGATGACACAACAAAACATACAGCAGGTCAAATTCACTTGAATGTCTATTATTAGTGAACCAATGTTCTACATTTACAGCATCACAAAGTGCCTGTGTATAATTAGACATAAATATGGTGCTGTTTTTATAATTTATCGAGGGTGATGGTGATGAGCTTTCGACTCTTTCGTTATCTCGGGTCGTGGTACTGGATGGAATGAACATACACTCGGGGTTAGCTTTAGTGAAATATTTTATACGCACCTTCTTGTTCACAGTATTTAAATCGTATTACACTAGTAAGTCTTTTATTTCAGTGGATCGACTTCCCTAGCATCACTGAGATTTAATGTCTGAAAATTTAGCGATATTTTGCTAAATGTGTTTTCTATCACTTTACACTTCGTCTATTTTACGTCCTTTCATTTAATTGCACACTTCTTATTAACTAACTTATTAAAGTTAGCTAATGTTTCACTTATTTCACACAAATTAACGGTCTTTAAATACATAAAAATGCTTAAGAGGTAGAACTGGAACTTAAAAATTCAATGCCACAACTGGGATTTGAATTTTTAAGTTCCAGTTCTACCTCTTAAACTTTGCCCACACACGGCTTGTGTGTTTAAAAACACCAAGAGTAAGTTTGTTGGCATAAATAAGTAATAATTAACATAAAAATGCGTCCATCTACACCAAACATACAGACGCTATTAACTAGACAATTGGCGCCACATTACACTTCTTTTTGTGTACATCCGCATATGCGTTCATCAAATAGTTCCCGCATTGTTAGGGGAGCGATCCTTAGCCATTTTCCCTTCGCTTTCAATATTGAACACACATAATTCTTTTATTTATACATATATATTAAAATTAAATATGGAAATATTTATGACGTCTTTAAACAAACTTAATTGCTTGTAACAATGAACATTAGTAACACGTTTTCGTCATTTAACCAACTCATACCAACATCAAAAACAAATCACACTCTTAACAAATATTCACATAAACGATTTTCTTTTGGGGTCTTACAATATCCTGTCTCAAATATTTCAATTTGTCAGACAATATCTTAAACAGTTCTGTGTCACACTTACAGCAGAATACCTACGTATTTATCTACTTGATGAATTTAATTATTTTATACCTACACACATGGACAGAAATATTCGTACACAACCATGTTAAGAATCCCATAGCAGTTATTATGTATAATAATGTTTATTGGGTATCAATTTTATTTCTAGATGATATATTGGAATGCCCACCATGTAGACATATTGCAAATGTCCTGCTATTGTGTACAATAGAAGTATATGATGAGCCTCTGTTTGTTTACATGGATTAATGCCCGGACAGAAGTATTCGTACAGTTAGTTACTACCCTATTTGACGCTCGAGTAAACAGAGTGACCCTTGTTTGGCTGGTTCAGTTGAGTGGTATACAGCCCGAGAGACAGACAGGTTGCACTGATAGATACAGTTTAGTTAAAATGGGAAGAAAACAGAAGGAAACATCTGTTGAAGGGAGAAAAATTATTCTCAGACTTCATAATCAAGGAAAATCATATTCCAAGATTGCAAACTCAGTTGGGAGAAGCCGAACTACTATACAAAGTATAGTAAATAGGTTCAAAGGCAAATCAGTGATGATTAACAATGAAAGAAGTGGACGTCCACAGAAACTTTCATCAAGAGAGCAGAGGTATGTGATTAATTTAATTTAAAAAGCTCCTAAAATAACTTCATCAGAAATAGCAGCACAACTAGTTGAATATTTTCACAATCCAGTATCTTCACGTACAGTAAGACAGATCCTTTGTCGAGATGGATACCGAGCAAGGGTACCAAGAAAAAAATCCTATATTAGTAGACTTAATAGGATGAAGAGGTTGCAGTTTGCAAAAGAGTTTGTGCAGAAAGATAGTGAGTTTTGGGATAACGTCTTGTTTACAGACAAAAGTAAGTTTAATATTTTTCGCAATGATTGGCGTATTTTGGTTTGGGGAAAACCTAATACAGAGCTCAAGGAGAAGAACCTTATGACAACAGTAAAGCATGGAGGTGGTGGTGTGGGGGTGTATGGCTGCTTCAGGTGTAGGGGGATTGGTTTTCATAGAAGGAAATATGGACAAATGCATGTACTTGAACATTTGAAAGAAAATCTTAAGAAAAGCGCCGAAAAATTAGGCCTTTCTCTGGGATATTACTTTCAACAGGACAACAGCCCCAAACATACAGCACAAATTGTTGGTGTGTGGGTGCTATACAACACCCCCCCCCCCCCTCCACACACATTGAAAACACCTCTACAGTCTCCTGATATTAACCTAATCGAATATCTGTGGGATGAATTACAGACCAGGATTAGAAAACATCATATTACAAGCACTACTCAATTGAAACAGCTACTTCAAATGGAATTGCAACTTATTGGGTCAGATATAACAAAAAAATTAGTATATTCTATGCTACATTGATTAAGAGAGATTATACATAGAAGAGGCAAGCAAACTTGCAACTGAACAACATGAAAATAACTCCTTTCATGTTGTTTATATACTGATAATAGAATGTGTATGAATACTTATGTCCGGCCAAAAATTCCTATTCATAGAGAAGATATATTTTTATTTTATATAATTATACTTGTATAGGATTTTTTTTGTTAATATTGTACATTGATGTACAGTTTATAATTCTAGTAAAGGCAATGTTACCCATGTGCCATATTTATGTAGCAATAAACAAAAATGCATATAATTTTCCTCTGTACGAATACTTTTGTCCATGTGTGTATATGTGCAGCGACTTAATCAACAAAAAAAAATGGATTTTCTACATTTAACTGATGAACTTCTAACGCAACAGGAACCAAATTATATTTCACAATATAAGAACCCAAGACAGAACAGTTAAAGGTGTAACTGATGAGAAATTATGAATAAGTAACTTACAGAAATTGTTGTTGTTGTTTTCTAGTGCCTTGCATCTGGCAATGAAGCCATTAGCATTCGTGCTTTCCAATACTTTTGAACTGTAGTTTCTTCTGATCTTAATGCTTCACAGGTCTTCAAGTGTTGTTCATTCATTTCTGCTGGATCGTTACACAGGACACATATCGGTGAGGCTGAGATACCTATTCTGTAGAGATGACTTGCCAAGCAGTCATGATTTGTCAATAGTCGGAAGGCTGCAACAGCTGTTTTCCTTGGTCTCTGGGGGATTATATCTTTAGGACTCATATTCATGTATGTGGCTTTCATGTAACTGTTTTCTTAACGGGCACCAGTTTTACAATGTGGCAGTTACATCACCCCCCATTTTGCAAGGGGGACCACACCTATCGTTGGTCAACGGGTCCATCGGACCTAGCCGGGAGGACTAAATAGATGATATTTAGATCCACCGACCTTCCCCTCATGTGCCTCTGAGGGACGCTGTTGTGCTGTGATAGGGCAGCACATATGTAAATGACATTTCCTCCATTTTAGATGAAACAGTTATACCGCTGTGATTCGGTCCCCAGAGCCTCATCTGTTAAAAGCAGGGTGCACCATGGCCAGGATGAGGATGGGAATTGGGTAGGAGAGGCTATAGGAGGCGCATCACTACACCTTACTACCTTTACAGAAATTGTAAACTGCAAGAAAACTAAACTGTAATTTTAATTAAATGTATTTTTTTTAAATTATTATAAAAATTGAATTACACTTATCACTTAAAAATATTTATCTTGATTAGTTTCAAGAGCTTAAATTGCTCTCATCAGAATTGCCCAATTGATTCTTCTGGATGCTACCTGATGTGTGGTGGTTTGAGTTGACATTGAGCAGTGGACTGATGAACTTCCATAATGGGTTTGGTGATGACAAATCAAAATTAAGCAGATTTTGTTTTTTATGATAAAATCTTCTAAGTATCCAACTCTTAAAGCGTGTTTGTAGCTTTCAAAAGTGTTACGTTCGGCATGATGTGATTTGATGTCCAAAAATGGTCTACAACTGCAGATTTATCCATCTGTTCGTATTTGATGCATCTTGTGCTCTTTTAGTCGGTTTCTAAATTCCTCTTAGTTTTATGTAAATTTGGTCACTATCTGGGCAACTAATATTACAGATTCCTGCTTTTTTGTTTTGTAGTATTTGGTCATTTGACTTGTTACATAGTAATTTCTGTACGCTGAAATTATTTTATGGAGCCAAGTTGATGCCGTATTTTTTGAAGACATTGTGAAATTTTAGTGTTTACTTGGAAAGTGATTTTCAAAAGAAAATTCACCAAAAGAGCACAGGAAATGCATCAAATAACGGGTGATATAAAGACTGTGAACTGACTGCGTTGTGCTTTGCCAATATATATATCCTTGGCGCTCGTCACCGACTGCCGCTGTCATAGAACAGGACGGATAAAACTGTACATCATTTTTAAAACTTCAGTGCTGTTAGTTTAAGAATCGGCGCTAGTGACAAATGCCGCACTCCCGCAAGTCACTGCCCGCTCGCCGATAGACGGGACTTTACATGCCGGAAGAATCTGGCGTGCACTTTTCATGCGTCTGTTATTTTTGACCTTGGCATGTAGTAGCGCGACTTATCAGATGGTTGGACGTGTTGTTTGCATGATTGTGAAATATTCAATAAGTGAACGTGCATATATAGTGAAAAGCTATTTTCTGAAAAAGAAATCGGTTTGCAGAACCAGGTGAAAATTTAGACATAAATTTTCTGATCGCCAAGTTCCTTACAGAGATTCAGTACGCAAGTTAGTGAAAAAGTTTATGGGAACAGGTTGTGTGATTGACAAAAAGAAACAACGAAGGCGAACCATCTGATAAGTCGCGCCACTACTGCGTGCCAAGGTCGAAACTAACACGCATGAAAAGTGCGTGCCAGTTTCTTCTGGCATGTAATGTCCCGTCTATCGGCGAGCGGGCGGTGACTTACGAGAGTGCAGCATTTGTCGCTAGCGCCGATTCTTAAACTAACAGCACTATACTTTTAAACGCTTTACTTAGGAATATAAAGCAAATGCTGAAATTGGCCACCGTTGTCCATACATTTCGGCACCTCTTTGGGAAATTATCCACTACTCGCTGTAGTTCACGAGAAATGCTGGCAATTTCCTGATGGATATTTTGTTTTAATTCTTCCAGGGTGTGTGGGTTTATCTTGTACATTTCATGCTGTTACCCAGAGATAGAAATGGCAGGGGGTTAGGTTGGGGGAACGAGGGGGGCCACAAATTTCTACTAATAATTCTGTCTTGAAACACACTTTCAATTTATCTCATTGAAACATTGGCTGTATGAGCTGTTGCAGTCTTGTTGAATAAAGACAAACTCATGGTCCCTATTGGTTAATTCTCTAAAAAAGGAGCAAAATTGTATTAACGTATGTTTGGACGTCAATTGTTAACTGGAAAAGAAATTGTGTGTATAACTTTTTCTACACCATACACCAATTTTTTCATCATGAAGGAGTATTCATGAATAATATTAGGTTTCTCAGAGCTCCAATAACGATTGTTTTGTGTACACACATCCATGAAGGTGGAACCAAGCCATGTCCGTGAAAAATATTAAATGTGAGTCAATTTTGCCATTTTAGAGCACTCACAAACAAAGTGTGCCTAATTACAGGATTACCTGGTTGAAGAGCATGTGCATAGTAATTTTACGTGGTTTTAACTTCAAAAATTTAGTATCTGTTTGCAAAGAGCCATAACAAATGCCTGCCTGTTGTGAAAGATGCCTAAGTAATTTTTGGGGGGAATTCTCCAAACGATGACTGATGTCTAATGTTTCTTCGGTAAGAACCGTACACCGTCTTTTAGATTTCTGAGCCTGAAAACTTCCTGTGGCCTGAAATTTATTGTAAAGTTTATGGATTGTTGTAAGGCATGGAACTTTTACACCTGGAAATCATTCTGCAAATGCACTTTCAATTGGTGAACTGAGTTAATACAGACATTGTAAATACACGCTGTGCAATAGAAAACAAATGCTGAGCCATAACACACTTTGTGACTAAGTACAGAACAAAATAATAAAGCCTCATGTCAGCTCTATACTGCACTTTACGAACAGAGGGAAAATCATCCACGTGACCTTGTGTATATCAACTGCTGTTATCGTGTTTCCGTCAGCACAGTGGAAAAACACTGCACAGCAGTTTCTGTGTATTTGGGTCTTTGTACAGATGGATAAATCTGCAGTTGCACACCATTTTGGACATCAAATCACATCACACCAAGCATAAAACTTTTAAAAGCTACAAAACACCTTGCAGAGTTGGATACTTGGGGGAAGATTCTTATAAGTTTTTCATCACCAAATCCATTATGGAAGTTCATCAGTTCACTGCTAGGTGTCAACTCACATCAGACAGCATCCACAAGAATCAATTGGACAATTCTGATGATGAGAGCAATTTAAGCTCTTGAAACCAGTCAAGATATTTACATCTAAGTGATTAAGTGTTTCAGCACCGATTCAATTTTTATAATAATTTAGATTTACATAGTTATTACTAGCTTATTCAAGTATATGCAGGTTTTATTTTTTGTTATTTTGCTCTTGACCAGCCTATGAATATTTGGGGAGATGCTTGATGCTGCCTTGATTCTAAGTACTTTTCATTAAGAACGTATATACATGTATTACTATGCCAAATGTTGAACCCCCTTGATATCCACTCTGTTGCTGCTTGGCAAGCAATCTCTTGGTGCTGTCTGTTGCCCAATGCTTTAAAGTAGTGTACCTGCCGTTGCATGCCTAAATGTTTCATGCAGCTAAGCTTGCATTCAAATGTAAGATTTGAAGCTTTCACGTCGAACGTTATGGATCTATGCTTCACTGGTGATCAGCTGTGTTAGATCTAACATGGCTAATCACCCGTGAAGCCTTGATCCATTGCATTCAAATGCTTGTACCTGATCGAATGGACATGATCCTCCAAGTTAGGAGTCTTTAATATTGTGATTTATCTTATTTGATACTTCATGCTTATGGAACAAGTTTTTATTTACTATAAATCAGGACCCCTTAGAAAATTGTGCAAAACAATGGAGTTAATACTTATTTCATGTGCTTTACAACCAGTGACATGGTATTTGTTGCAAAATTACAGAACTTAGAAATCAGAAATGAGATGTTAATAGGTATTAAATTGAGATGAATGGTTTGCTGTCCTATTGATTTTTGATTTATGCTTGTAATACTAACTTGCAAGGTGCAGCAAATGAAATAGTTGCTCCATGGCTGTATGTTTCCCACCAATATTATCTTTGTACAGTAGTGAGCAAAATGCAGAGCTGTATTGTTGCTATGATGAGACACCTAGCTCTCTTTGACAGAGAACTGATGAAAATTATGTTCCCTATTATGTGTCTGAGCAACGTAAAGCTAATGCAGTTCATTATGTGTGCCCAGTATCACTGATAACGCGAGTCCATTGCATGATTATATACACTATGGCACAGCTTTGAATATGTTGTTGACCTAATGTGCAGGATTTTGATCCATCAATTTTTCCCTAGCCAGTCAATATACGAGGGTGGGTCAATAAGTAATGCCTCTTATTTTTTTTCCTTAAATAAGTTATGTGAAAAATTTGAATTTGGCGCAATTCCTCAAACCTTCTTCTCCAATCCCCATGGCTGACATCGACATTTGGATTAGACAGCGTTCTGTGATTGAATTTTTGACTGCGGAAGGTGAAACGCCAATTCGCATTCACAAAAGGCTAAAATATGTGTATGGTGATGCAACGGTGGATGTCAGCACTGTTAGACGATGGGTTCGTCGCTGTAATGAAGCTGAAGTGCAAACACCATTGGCAGATGAAACGCGAAGCGGCAGGCCGGTGACTGCAGTGACTCCATGCAACATTCAGCGAGTCAATGAGATCATTTGTGGTGATCGCCGGATAACAACAGGTGAATTGTGTCGCATTACCTCCCTCAGTAAAGGCAGTGTGATGACGATTATTCAACAACTGGGTTACTGAAAAGTTTGTTCATGTTGGGTACCAAGAATGTTAACCGCCCAAAACAAAGAAACAAGGAAAACAATAGCCTCCGAACACTTGCAGCGCTTCAATTTGGAGCGTGAGGAGTTTCTGGAAAAAATTGTTACTGGAGACGAAACGTGAGTTCATTTTTTTGAACCTGAATCAAAGCGGCAGTCAATGGAATGGTATCACACAACGTCACCGAAGAAAAAAAATTCAAAACTCAGCAGTCGGCAAGGAAAGTTATGGCGACAGTGTTTTGGGATGCAGAGGGTGTACTTATGATAGATTTTTTGGAGCAGAGATGCACAATAAATTCTGTCCAATACGTCAGAACTCAAAAAGCTGAAAGCACGTCTTCACCAAGTTCGCCCAACAAAAACTATGGTGGATGTTGTTCTTTTGCATGACAATGCAAAACCACACACCAGCCGTTACACCACTGCAGAAATTGAGAAATTGGGATGGCAAATCTTACCTGACCCCCCCCCCCCCCCCATACAGCCCTGACCTGGCACCATCAGACTTCCATCTGTTCGGGCCACTAAAGGAAGCTCATCGTGGGATTCACTTTGAAGATGAGGAGGCTGTGAAAACGTCCATGCGTCAATGGCTTAGGAAGCAAGACCCTGTGTTTTACCACACTGGAATACATGCCCTAGTTAAAAGGTGGACCAAAACTGTGGAAAACGATGGAGATTATATTGAAAAGTGACAAATTGATCGTCAATGTTGTAGTTTTCAAGCTATGTAAATTGAACTCAATTTTCTTGGCAATTAAAAGAGAAAACAAATAGGAGGCATTACTTATTGACCCACCCTCGTAAATTACGTATCTTTCCATCTGGTGCAGCTTACCTCAATTCTGGGAATTCCAGTAGGTCCTCTCCATTTAAAATGTCTGTATTGGTAGATCTTACATGGGTTATCATTCATGAAACCAAACCTATGCAGAGCAACTGCTTCTTTCCTTGGGACATTTTTTATTTTTTGTACTATTTTTTTTATGTTGGAATAATTTTTATTAGACATTTCCTTATGAATATTATGTTGGTATTTTTGTTCTATAGATTTTCTAATTTTGCATCTAATCCATAGGTTTTAAGTATAACACTGCACCCTTTTTGGCCGGAAAGTCTTCAGTCTCGTAACAATCACTCCCACTTGTGCTGGGTTGATCTGGGTGGCTCAGTTGGTTAGACCCAGACCAATGGCTTTTAAGTGTGCTTTCAATGTTAGATTTCATAGGGTTTTGTCTTAGTGAGAAGTGCCCTAACTGGTGTTTTCATAGCTCTTACATTTCTCAGTTTTATTAATTTTGTCTTCAGTTGCAGTTAGTCATAGTTCACATCCATGTTTTAATACTAGTTTTATGTAATTATGTTTTATTTAAAACTTTATTGAATTGCCCCATTTAGATCTGGCTAGTCCCTTCATTATATTACTTCTTTTTGTAGCCATTTGACATTTTGTACATGGCATTTAATTTTTAATTTTCTCTCTAGTGCAATTCCCAGATATTTAATTTCTTCATTATATTTTGTTTTCCGCTGATTTGAATTTTTAAGATTTTTTCCGTCATCAAAATGTTTCATGGCGTGGACTTCATATTTAGTTTTTGCTATGTTAATGGACATATTTAATTTTGCCCAATTAGTTAATTTCACTAACACATTTTTTAGTTTTTTCTTCTAATTGGAGTATACATTCTTCTAAATCTAAAGTAAGAACAAAATTAGAAACTAAAAACTTCGCTTATCTTAGTAATATTGCAAGTTACTAAGATAAGTGAAGTTTTTAGTTTCTAATTTTGTTTTTACTTTAGATTCTTGTTGCTCCACTGTTGATAGCTTCAATTTTCCTTAAGTATACATTCATGGTTTTTTCAGACATCCATACAACTACGTCATCTGCATACATTGCAATGTTTATTGTTTTCTTTTATAAGCTTTGGCATATCATCAGTATATTCAATTGAACCTGATTTATGGATATATCAAGGGGAAGATTACTCACAACTCAGATTTACGTGCAACTGAAATTTTGATAATGCATCATTTTGTTGAAAAAGCAATCCAGTGGGCCTACATGTGTAAAACTTTACAGAGATGTATGAAGAAAGCATTAATTTGAACTTGGTCCTCTGTTAAAGAAACAAGTTAATTTGACTTGTTTCACTTTTCTTGCATTAAGTGCATACACCTCATTTTGTTACTGATGACTATCTGTAGCGTGGTATAAGTAATCCCTAAGTCTGAGCAATTTTGGTTTTGTGTGGATTAAGTTCCACTTCTCGTATGAGTTTTACTTTCTGATAATGTGTACCATTTACTTTTTCTGTAAAAGTAAACACCAGATACCAAAAATGTTTGTTTACTTTTTGCTTGTTGCTACAACATTCTCGTGCCGAAAGCCGCCCTCTCATGTTGGGTCTTTGCCAACAGAGATAAGGAAATCATGCCTCGAATTTCTTTTAAGATAACCTATGTCGCATTCACATTATAGTTGTGTAAAACTCAATTGTATTGAACTGAAATTTAATATGTATAACTGTGAATTACGTTTTAAGTATTTATGTATACAGTTTTATTAATACATTTCTAAATTACATTTTGCTGGGACCTACAAAAATTTACATACAAATATGAATTACATGGAACTGGGTTACTTATAAAGCAGGTTCAATTTTACATTAAATAGTATAGAACTTGATACTGTATTCTGTGCTACTCCAGTTTTAACCTAGATAGACCTGAAAAATTAAAAAAACAAGTTTGTATGCAGATGCAGTCGTGAGAAATAATTTAATACAAATTTATATTTGTTTTGCACTATTTTGTCAAAAACATGTTGAAGAGGACAGTAGGAATGTAGGCATATATTTTATCACATTTCAAATCAACAATTCCGTAGTTTTTTGTATCCTGGCTAGCAAAACATGCTACATGAAGTGCAACATTATACTTCTGGCACTGAGTAGAAGCCCTTTATTTTTATGACAGACAGCATCTTCGTTTCCCTAATAATTCTCCTAACACTTACTTTCAGGCACTCCCATTGCCTCTGATATTCTTCCCAGATTTTCATAGCAGACCCAGACCCTTGTTCCTTTTTCATAAATCTATACATATTGCTTATTACTTGTGTTTGTGAATGTAGCACTTTATTTCCTAATTTGCTCTTAGGAGGCGCCATTTATAACTGCTCTCTTAGAACCAAGAGACATGCACTTTCTGAAACAAGCTGTATTATTACTCAGTAGCTCTGCAGTTGTTTACTTGCTTGCAACTGACAAGCAACTGACCTGCTCTCCCCTGCAGTTGCAATCGCTCTGAAATGGACTTGTCCAGATATCACTGCGCATTACTGTCCATCTGTCAAGATATAAAACTACACCTGTACATATGGTCCTAGGTGAATCCAAATTTGTTTATGTAAATAAAGATGAATAGCCATTACATTGTTATATTTTCATGGCACTGGAATAGTTTTTGGTACCCCCAGGCACAATCTCAAGGCTGCATTTTGAATGACTTTAATCTTATGTAAGTGCATCAAAAATATTGGAGAGCAAGAGGATTAATGACTTCATTGTCAGAAATCCAGTATTAGCTAACAACATGCTGCATTACCCCATATTTCACAGCCATATGTTATAGGTTGCGCGTTTGTTCTTGACGAATGACCTTGAGCAGAAATCCAATGAATGAGCCTACCCTTAATAAACAGGTCAGCAAATGTTTATGCTACGATAACAGACACCTCTGTTTTCCTCTGTCGCGTTTGTGTATACAGTCGACTGCAAAAGTTTTGTGCGGTACGAATGTATATATGCATGCAACGAAAATAGCAATTCAGACGAGGGAGAGATGTCGGGAATAGAATAAATGCAAGAAAGTGGAAACAGTTATAGAGGTATAGTGTATAATACGTGTGGCTGATATTACTGCAAGTGTGATAAATTGATTTGTAGTGTTGTACTACTTCAGCTCAGAAGCATGCGCGTCATCTCACTGCAGACTGTACCTCCTCTCTCTCGTTTCCGCAAAAGCTGAGTAGAGACTCGCATTCAACCTTTCATATAAAATTTTCATTCGTCAAGAAGTAACGTGCGACCTGTAACTATGCTCAGATTTAGGCAATGTAAAACAATCCTAATGTAATGTCAGCTCCCCATTTTTTTACTAGCTACAATTTGTAATAAGTTTAATCTTCTGTTACATTGTGCAACAATGGTTTGGATGTGAGTTTTGTGTAATAATTTCTCGTCCAAGATAACTCATAAACTCGATCCAGCCTTTAAGTTTGTATGGATGTTAACATTATGCTGCATTTTAGCTTTTAGAGAAAGTGAAATAATAAAGTGTGGTTGGAAAATTAGTACATTGTATATAATAATGCTTGATACATTCAAATAAGGAGCGGAGTGAATAAATACTGTAATTCCACTTCCAAAACATTTAAATATTGGCATAAATGTTCTACTTCTATTGTCACATGATACTTGGTATGTCCCCAATTGGGTTGTTTACTGCAGTGAGGCAACACTTGTCTCAGTAATACTTGTGTGCACGTGCACTCAGCATGGCAGTGTGTTCAGTTCCTCAGAGTCGTATACTGAAACATAAAAGTGGAAAACCTTTAAAAAGTGGTGAAAAGAGTATTGTGTTAAATGTGTAACTTTTTCTTTGAATGTTATGGCACCCTGGCTGTGAAAGACCTAACCAAATTGACATCTGGAGCAACTGGTGTATCTGTGAACACTATTTCAAATGTAAGAAGAGAAATGAAACAGGAACATTAAATATCTCTAAAAAGAAAGGGAAAGGCCATTTAGTGTTTTAGGGCAAGTGGATTTTGTTTTCTAGTGCCTTGTATCTGGCAAGGAAGTCATTAGCATAATGGATTTTGTAAAAGGTGCTATTTGCTTTAAAGTGCATAGCTTCTCTTTAAATGAGCTTCCTAGCATAGACAGCATACTTTTTTTTTTTTTAGTGAACAATGATCCAGATCTTCCATATTTTAAGAAAATCACGCTCCACACTTTGCAGAAAGACATTGGGTTTCAAATTGCAAAAAGAAACAAAATTACCATAATTGATCAGTAAGACATTGTGGTGTGGAGATGTTACCTGAGATCTGTGAGGCAATTTCATGTAGAAGGGTGCACAATTTATTACTTAGATGTAACTTGGGCAAATGAGGGACAAGACTTGGATATACATAGTACTGTAGAGTCAAAGGTGCATTTTTTCTGGACTTTACAAAGGTTTAAAAAATTCAGTTGGTAAATGTAAGCATCTTTATCATTTTGCACATTGGCAGTGGTAACAGATGATGGGGGGGCTCATTAATGTTTGAGTCAGAGCAAACATGATTATCATGAGATGAATGGGGAGGTGTTAAAGAATGGTTTGAGGGAATATTGGGTAAACTGATTGTTATGGACAGTGTTCCACACCATTTGGATAAACTATAGAAGTGACCCAATAGTTTGTGGCATAAACAGCAAATTCCAAATTGAAAGAAAGAAGTACACCGTTTGATGAAAGTGATGTGAAAGCTGAGCTACTAAAAGTTGCACAAACACTAGCAGACCAAGATTAAAAGAAATAAGTTGCAGACCTAGCAAGTAAAGCGGGTCATACTGGTTAAGATTTTTAGCATGTCACAACGATTTATACCCCATTGAACCTGTATGGGGGTATATCAAAGGCAGTGTGGCGAGAAAGAATGAAACATTTAAGTTAAAAGAAGTGTGACAATAGAGAAGGCAATGTCTGAGGTCACTCCAAGTATGTAACAAGCAGTTATCAGACGTGTCATATGTGGGGAAGACAGAATGTAGCAGATTGATGGCATGTGTGACCAGGTGGTCGACAGGCTGGTTATATAAACCTGGATTCTTCAAGTGATATGACTGCTTCTGATTCTGAGCTGGGTGTAGTGCCTCTGAAGACTCAGGTTAGCGTAGGTTTTTAGTCACAAAATTATATTTCATAACCTTCCTTAACCAATTTCTTTAATTCATTTAGTTTTAGTAAATATCAGGCAAGTGCAATTCTAACCCCACACTCCTGCAGTGAAAGATGTGATAAAAGTATGACATAAACAGGTGTGCACAGATGTCATCCTGTGTTTGTTGGCAGTGATACAACTAATGTTTATGTGCGTCCCCACTTGAAACCTGGAGGGATATAGAATTTTGGGTGTGCTGTTTTACTGTATTTGATGTCCATTCAAGAGGATTTTTGGTGTATAATTTTTTAATCTGTATCTTCTAGTGAAGACAATGCATTCAGTTTTTTCATAGGAAATACGTAAATTCCTTTTCTTTGCCCAATTACCAATACTGTCTGGTGCTTCCTGCATCAGGGTTTCTGCTTTAACCCTAGATTGCATACAGGGGTGCTATAGCACCCCACAAGAATGAACTTTCAATTGGCAGCACTGAACGACTGATACACCAAAGTCATGATTCGACATATTTTTGGTTGGGAGCTAGACATTGTTGACGGTGGCAGAGTTCGTCAGTTCCCTCTTCTGTTTAGATAGTTATGTCAGGTAATGTATGTTTGGGGTACTACAGCACCCCTGTAAGCAGTACTGTTCATTTCATTTTGATGCATAAAGCATACCATTTCTGACGATGGTGACGATGACAATGAACATGACCATGTGGAAGAGGATTCAGATATTCATGATAAACAAAGCACTTCAAAGCAAAGTGATGAGTGTAATAATAGTGGAAATGTAATGTGAAAGAATGGACACCAATGGATTTGTGATTTGCCAATTTGAGGTCGTTCTCCTGCTCAGAATATCATACACCCTCCAAAAAGTAAGCCTCCTGCAGGTAATGCTACTTCTGAATGTGATTTTTGGGGCTTGCTTTCGACACCATACATGCAAAGTTCTATTGTAAACTTTGCAAAGGATGAAATAGCGAACCAGTTCCACAGGAGATGCTAGGTATGTGGGAGCCATAAATGAAGATGAGATACATGGCCTAATTGACTTGCTTTACATAGCTGGATCACATAAAGACTGTCATTGGAGAACAGATGAAATGTGGTCTCTTGACTGCCCAATTTACCATGCAATTATGCTGGAACCTCTAATTAGATTCCTAATAAATTGTCTTCATTTTGATGATAAAACTAAGAAATAAAGAAGACTAATTCCACCCCTAAGAGAACTATGGGGATTATTCATCAGGAACTGTACAGAAAGCCTACATACCTTGAATACTGCACCATAGAGGAGCAGCTTTTAGGTTTTGGGGGGCACTGTGCATTTAAGGTTTACATTGCTGCCAAACCTGATAAATATGGTATTAAGATAACCAATTGATTTCAAAACGTATTGCATAATAGATGCCATACCTTACCTCGGTAAAGAAGGTGAGAGAAACGAACCACTGTCAGTGAGGTATGTGCAGGAACTAACAACCAGTATCCATGGATTGGAAGAAATTTGACAATGGACAATTGGTTCACGTCTGCCCCATTAGCGGACATAACTCGTTATAACCTCTTATTGGAACATTGCGAAAGAACAAAAGAGAAGTACCTTCTTTTCTGCCTTTATGTAAGAAGGAAGTAGGTTCTTCTCAATTTGCTTTTGATGACAAAATATGTTGATTTCCTACTCCCCTGAGAAGGGCAAAAGTGTCCTGATCTTGTCCACCATGCACTATGGAAAAGATGTAAATCAAGGGAAGAGTGGACACATATGATCTGATGGTCCATCATTGCTCAATGTGTCGAAAGACACAGATGGCCTTTGCATTTCTTCTGTGGAATGTTAGACCAGGCTGGGATTAATGCTATGTTATTCCAAAAAACGAACAAGAGAGAAGGCAATGAAAGAAGGAAATTCCTTCAGGCTCTAGAATATCAGCTTGCTAAACCACATGACACAAAGACTTCTGGTTAAAAACTTAATGTCGGTCTGGGTGGCTCAGTTGGTTAGATGCTGGCCTACTGATCCCAAGGTCGCGGGTTCAAACCCGGCCCAGGCCGATGGTTTTTAACCTCTTGAGCGATGGCCATTTAAATGTCCGTGAGCCGAGAACTGCTAGCATTTAAATTGTTAAATACGCTTCGTATATACACAGCTGTATTTTGTGTAAATATTAAGTTATTTTAATGAAACAAAAACTGGTATAAAACTCGTTATTTGCAGTATAAATGTACATCATCAGCAAAGTTGAGTTGTATTTACAAAACGTTGAAATGGCACAATTTTGTTTCACTGTGGTGAAAAGTCAACTTCGCTCTGTCATACGCATCTAATATTAGTTCTCGGAAGGATTCAGTAAAGAAACACCCATTGTATGTGTGGCTAATGCGTCAGCATACTGTGTAATAAATCACTACTGCATGCGTGGCCTCTTGAGTCATCAGAATAGATCAACATTACAACTTTTGCTTACACGAGTTTCGTAACTGAGTAGAGTCCGTGTCTTTCTTTGTTGAAATACATACGTATTCTTTCCTGCTTGTAGCTGAAGGGTGAAGTGGTATAAAAAGGAGTTTTTGCACCAACTGGATATAACCATATACAATTGTTTGGGGATTTGGACAGCTCTCTAAACCCACATAGGACAATGACCGACCTTGACTACCGACTATAAATAACTCGCAGCCTAATTGAACAATACCACGTTGGGGGTTGAAAATCCAAAACCCATGCACCCCTCAGACTTCAAGGAAAACATTATCCTAAAAGGATACCACCAACAGCAAAGAAGTCCCGCCCATTTCGAAAGTGTTTCGTGTGCTGCAAGAAGGGAATTTGCGAATGTGGAGATGTACGTACCCTTGTGTGTTTATCCCTGTTTTGAGGTAAATCACTGCAGAACGAACATATTAAGGTAAGCCAATAAAGTATATAGACCTAACTAAAATGTTTCATAAAGGGAAAATTATAATAAGTTGAGTTGGATAAGGATAAATAAGGGTTAAATGCTTAAACGCACAGGACGCCCATATCACTTATCCGCCATTTTAAATGGACGTGATTTCACGTTGATATCCCTCAAGAGGTTAAGTGTGCTTAAAAACGACAGCTCCATGTCAGTAGATTTACTGGCATGTAAAAGAACTCCTGCGGGACGAAACTCCGGCACACCGGCGACGCTGATGTGATCCTGGCAATTGACAGTGTCGTTAAATAAGAAAAAATAATTTAAAAACTTAACCACATGAATCAAGAAGTACAGTGAAGAAAGTGACTGGCATGACGGATGAGGAAGAGATCTCCATTCCAAGTGCAAAGCCTAAGCAAGGAAGTTGCTCTGTTTACCCAAGGTCTAGATTGACAAACAGAATTGTGTTGTGCAAAATGCAGCAAGATGGTGTGTGCTGAGCATAAATGGGACGTTTGTCTAAACTGTTTATAAACCATATACTTATATTTCAGTTATTATAGTGCTGCAATTGTTGACAAAATACTTACAAAACAAAAACAATTTTGTATAAGAGGTAGAACTGGAACCTAAAAATTCAATGCCACAACTGGGATTTGAACCACAGACCTTCCGCTTGCCGGGCGGACGCTCTACCACTGAGCTATTGTGACAAACTGCCAGAATGGCATTAAATTCTCAAGCCAGTTCGTATTTTTTCCTGGTAAACCACAAAGGCAGTCTCACATCAAAGACAATTACCCCAATGGTGACTTACTATTGCAAGTACTTTGTATCCCACACACGGCTTGTGTGTTTAAAAACACCAACAGTAAGTTTGTTGGCATAAATAAATAACAATTTTGTATGTTTATGTTAAATAAAGAATACAGGGTTCTGTAGCAACAACATATAGGAAGTTCATGTATGCAATCTAGGGTTAATAGGGTCTTTCTTCATAGACCATATGGAGATATATGGGTGCATATTTCCCACCAAAATTATCTATGTCTAATAGTGAGCAAGATGCAGAGCTGTATTGTTGCTATGATGAGACACCTAGCTCTCTTTGACAGAGAACTGATGAAAATTATGTTCCCTTTTATGTCTGAGCAACATAAAGCTAATACAGTTCAGAAAGGAAACATTTTAACGGTGAAATGAAACAATTAGACTAACAGTTATCTTTTTGTGCTGTTTAGATACAGTAACTGCAGTTTAACTGAAGTTTATAAAATGGGACCTGCATTTCAATTTTAGGTATGGTTTAACTAACCTTCCAGTCAAACTACGTTTATAATACCAGGCCTTAGTGAAGCTTTAAATGTAAACAGTTGACCAAATAATTTATGTATATCCCATATTTTCTTAAACATTTATTATTGCAGCTGGCAAGCCCATTCCAGGTGTGAAGCCTGGTGTTAAACCTGGTGTGACTACACCCGTTCCTGCTAAACCTGCAGGACAAGGTCCTGTTGCTACTTCTACACCTGTAATAAAAACTGAACCAGATAAACCAAAGGTGGAGCAGCCTAAAGAGGATAACAAGAAAGAAGATGGCCGTGATGGAAATCTGTAAGTAAGCTGTAATTCATTAAGTCAGTTGTACAAACTTGGAATAAACCCCTTTCAAATGGGAAGAATTCTGATCTGCAGCCAATGAGATACGTTTACTCGCACAGCGTTGCAAGCTCATTACCCCCACTCTTCATATTTCTGGACACATGTTAAGCCCCACTTAAGGGGAAAGCAATATGACAACACAGCAGGACTCTGATTGGTTACCGACCTGGAGACGCTCAAGACAAACTCCTTCCCATTTGAAAAGCACAGTAGAAGTTATTCCATAGTTTGGTACTAAATTGTGTTGTACAACACTAGAATAGAGCCTATAACATTCTATGATGCTATACAGGATTAAGCTGTAATTTCAAGAATAAAGTATGTGACTGCTTGGATACTGGACACAATTTGGTCCAGTAGAAATGAATTTTCTTGTTTCTGAGAACCAGAATGTGTCCTGTGTTGAAAGCACTTGTATGTAGCTGAAAATACACATTTTCAGACTTCCGCCATGTTCTAGTATTTTAAATGTGTTAAATACAAATGTGTGAAATGTTCCAAAGAAAGATTGGATGATCATTTAGCGTATACTCATCTGTCTTCTGCAGAGGTTATTGGATTTATATGCATTTCCTAGTGTTTAGATTTATGAAGTAAACTATATTAATCATGGTAAAGTATTTGTCTATCTCTGAACTTGTTTGCCTTCCTAGGTGATGAAGAACAAATGAACATTTGAGGTTTTTTGTTACTAATAAAGATGGTAAAACAAATATTTTGGTATAAGAAAGTTTACTGGAAAAGAGCTAGAATTAGGATTGAAAAATTCATTTCCACAGCTGGAATTTGAAGCACAGATCTTCTGCTTCATGCACAACTGCTCTAACCACTGAGCTACCCTGACAACTTGCCAGCATATTAAAAAAAAATTACTGAAAACTTACACAAGGAATAACAAAGCATTGAGTAATTATTTTATGCCAACCAACTAACTGATAGTTTGTTTTAAATATACAAGCCATGTTTGGGCAATGTTTGAGAGGTAGAATCAGGACTGAAAATTACAATGCCATAGCTGGGATTTGAACCAGATCTTCCACTTCACGTACGGCTGCTTTAACCACTGAGCTACCATGGCAACTTCAGTATGACATTAAATTCCCCAACTGATCTGAATTATGTAATGCGACTTTTATTATACCGCTCGCAAAAGTTAAAGGCATGTGAACGCTGGCCAATGCTCAAGCAGAGTGCTGTTGCCAAGCATAGTGCGTGTACCGGCAGACGGTCTGTACATATGGTTGTATGAGATGCATGCACCACATTCGGCAGCGCTGGTAGGAGGGGCAAGCGTAGGATTCGCTGGAGTCCGCAGTACGCCCCGCCTCCATATGCCTTTAAGTTTTGCGAAGATTATAATGGTAATCCTTTTAAATATGACAGGCTTCTTGCTCAACTGCCACACATAAATTTGATATTAATGCTTGTTGGATAGTGTGGAATAATAAGCATGATTGTGTTCCAGATTCTCATTTCATAGAGATAAGGATGATAGCCAAGTACCACGTGTGCTGAAAGGAGTGATGCGGGTAGGAGTACTAGCTAAGGGATTGCTTCTTCATGGAGATACTGCAGTTAACCTTGTTGTTTTGTGTGCCGAGAAGCCAACACGCACATTGTTGAACAAAGTAGTAGAAAATCTTCCAAAGCAACTTCAGGTATGAACATTGTTTGTTTTCACCATGAACAAAGATGATTGTCCCATAGCAAAAACTGTGAAATTGTCACATGATTCCTATCAAACTAGTGGTATCCTGTGTGGTGTGGATGTGTGCATGTGTCAACTGGATTTACTGACCCCTTTCGGACTTGGGCTTTGATGGAGATCCAGTTATGAAGGTATGGTAACATCATATTATTAGGGAATTAAGAGGATTGCCCAGAAAGTAACACCATATTTTCTTCGTTATTTATTCCACACAATGAATATTGCACACAAGAAAGAATGATACTTCTTTTACAATCCTAATTTTTGCACGTAATCTCCCTCCAGTTCGAAGGCCATCTCCCAGAGAGATATAAGGATATGTATGCCCTGTCGGTGCCACTCCTTGTTCTGGTCATGAAGCCATTTTGTCACTGCACAAATCCCTTTTAATCATCTTCAAAATTTCTTTAATGAATGGCATCCCTAACGGTCCAAACAAGTAAACATCTGAGGGAGTCACTCAGAGCTCTAGAGTGGGTAGGACAACACTGTCTGACCCAATTTAGTGAAAGTCTTTAAACTTCTGCGAGTCTTGAGTGTTATGTTGAATCAAGCAATCACCTGTTTTTCTAATGCTGAAATTACTGGAAGTGTTCCTTGAGTTTGGTTAATGTGTTGTCATAAGCTTATGGTACTGTCTGTTGGTATCACATGAATGAGCATGGCACCCTCAGAGTCCCACATGAGCATTGCACCCTCAGAGTCCCAAAACACTGCGATCATGACCTTGCTGGTGGAAGCAGTTGCCTTCTAATAGCCTCATTCTGTGTCCTCATTCAGTAAATCGGAGATGCTCCATAGACTTCACACAAATGTTTGCTGACGTTCCTAACCATGCAGTGAGAAATTTGATGACATGCTGCTTGTCACATCACTTACAGACACAATTTTGAAACATTGCTGCAGTTGTGCTATGTGTTGGAGGAAATGGAAAATTTGTGTGCACACTCTGAAAAGTTCAAATAATGCATACTGGAAGTTTCGAATTCGTTGGCTGAGGAAAAAATGTGGTACATTACTTAAACATTTTAAACGATTTTTTTTTTATTATTTGAATCGACTTACCTTCACTTTAAAATGTAGAAAAACGAAACGTTTAAAAGATAATTTGATCTCATCCTCAACCATTGCATGACTGAAGTTACCTTCCTCCTGCTCCTTCTCTCTGCTGTTACTTTTCATATGTTAACTCTACAGTATTCAGAAAGTCAATCTACAGTATGAAAATAATGTAATTAATAAGTAAATTCTTTAACACCATCAAGGCAATGTGACAATCCGGTCATTCTAGCACAATCACTAAGCTCCTCTTTTGTGGGGGTGGGTAATTTTGTTGGAGCAGTATTGAACCAAAAGCAGAGCTGGTTTGTTGCTATGATGAGACACCTAGCTCTCTTTGATAGAGAACTGATGAGAATTATGTTCCCAATTTTATATCTGAGCAACATAGATACCTGCCAGCTTTCACAGACAGTTACTGCATTATTTACTTTTGAATTGTCACATGGCAGCAGTGGAGGGTTTTAAAATAAATTACTAGGTTAAAACATTGAAATACAATAACTTGTAGCCAGTTCGTGTATATTGTTTTAAAGTGAGGTGCTTTCATTTGAAATAGCTTTCAGATCAATTTAGTTTAAAATAGGATTTATGTACTTGTTTTAATGGAATGAATTACAGGTTTACCTTGTATGTAAATCTCATGGTTGTTACCTGCTGGTCTCTATTGTAATGATATAAAAATGTAAATTTCCACTTCTTACAAGTTATTTATCTTAAAAGATTACCTCAATTAAATTATACAGCTTGTACTTATTTTCACGTGGGAATGACGGGAACGAAACTTTTAATGCTACTAAGAAAATGAGTTTTAAATAATTTATCTTGTAGTCTAGCACATAGTATGTGAGACAGAATATTAGAAGACCCCAAAAGAAAATCGTTCATGTACATGTTTGTTAAAAGTGTAATTCGTTTTTTGATGTTGGTATGAGATAATTAAATGACGAAAACATGTTGATAAGGATCATTGTTACGAACAACTAAGTTTGCACAAAGACATCATAAATCTTTCCATATTTGATTTTAATATATGTGTATAAATATTAGAATTGTATGTGTTCCATAATAAAAGTAGGGGACGATGATTGGGATCACTTCCCTAACGAGAAAGAACTATTTGATGAATAGCGCGGATGAATATGAAAAAGGCGGTGACGTGCCAAAACAACGCCAAAAAACTTTTTACTAGCGTCTATGTCATTGGTGTGGATGGACGTATTTTTATGTGTACGCGTCATGAAATAGTAAAAGTGAATTTACTAAGTGTTTAGAGACCTTTAATTAAATTTCGGCGATGCTAGGGAAGTTGATCCGTTAAAATAAGACTTTCTACTGTGATACGGTTTAAAAATTGTGAACAAGAAGGTGCAAATAAAATGTTTGACTAAAGTTAAACCCGAGTGCATGTTCATTCCATCCGTTACCAAGCCCTGAGATCACAAAGATCTCATTAGCGTTAAGACACAGCATCGTTAATAATCGCAAAAACTGCACCAAAATGGCTTGCCCAACGTGGAACTCGAATTTAGGATGGGATAGAAATTACGGGAAATTAATTTATGCGATATACAAAGTGACGCCATATCATCGCGCCAAAAGGAAAGAAGACGCCATTAGACCATCGTTTGATATCAACATCAGAACACCGATGCACGGATAATTAATCAATGCAGGAAAACACCGGAGATCGTCTAGCGAAGCCAACTGCCCAGGAGACGTACATAACTGGACAAATCAACGAAAAAAAAGTAGGATCAAAAATTTTTATTTTTACATCCAGTTTATTTTCATTTTTATGTTACTGAGAAGCGGCAAAGTAGTGGGACTTTTAACCCTAAGTGAATTGAATAAAGAAACTAAAATGTCGCGAAAAGAGATAGAAACAGGAGTGGGGGAAGGGGCAGATAGGTCTAGTTATCAAATAGAACCAGAAAGTGAGGAACAGGTAGCGATAGGAAGAGACCAAAGGTTATTAATGATCATGTTTGAAAGACTAGAACAAAGTTTAGGTCAGAAAATGGAACAAAATAAAGTAGAATTAAAACAGGACATAGAACAAAGTTTAGGTCAGAGTATAGAACAAAAACTAGAACAAAATAAAAAAGAAATAGGTCAGAAAATGGAACAAAATAAGGTAGAATTAAAGCAGGACATAGAACAAAGTTTAGGCCAGAATAAGGAAGAGATAGGTCAGAGAATGGAGGAGGTGAGAAAGGACTTAGAACAGAAAATGGAATTAGGAAGACAGAACTTAGAGCAGAAAATAGAATTAGGAAGACAGGAGTGTAAAGAAAATATGAAAGTAATGGAAACTAATTTAAAATTAGTACATAAAAACTTAAATGAGACAAAGGAAGCCTTAGAAGCTAGGATAGAAAGCATAGGAGATAGGATGGGAAAAATAGAATCAGAAATGAGAGAAAATAAGATTGTATTAGAAGGAGAAATTGCTAGATGTAGAGATGAAATAACAGAATGTAATACAAGTGTAGACTGTAAGATTACAAATGTAAAAGCAGAAATAACTGAGGAATTAAGGAAAGAGATTGAGGTAGTAAAGAAAGACATTATTAATGAAACTGTAGAACAAATTGTAATTCCTAAAATTAAGACGATGACTAATGTACATTCGCAACAGGATGCTATAAATGATATGAAACAAAGTCACTTAGAAGTAAAGAATGATTTAAAATCAATTTGTGAAGAAATGAAAAAAGGGAAAGAAAGTTTGGCTAATGTAAATGATGTTGTGAATGCACTACAAAGGCAAGATGATTTAGATGTAAGTAATGTACAAGATGAGAGTTATTTGAATAATGTACAAAATGTTGACTCACTATACAGAGAAAGAGGTTCACAACCAAACAATGACACAACACACATGTTACACCAACAGCATACTACATGAAATCACACCACCTACATTTGATGAGGAGAAGGGAGACGATCCAAAACTCTTTGTTAAAGAGGTGGAAGAGTATTTTAAAGTGAAAAGGATACCAAATGAGCTTAGGATGATGATAGTCAAGTTATGAACTCTGTAGGCAGATTCAGAATAGTATGGATTTTCATTAAGGACATGACAAAATATTGAATTCTACCGACGTCTTAGTTTTTTTATTTACAAGTATAAAAACTATTTACACAGAAATTTGCGCTCTACATTTAATCTTGGGCTATGTTCCCAAAAACAGCACTAACAATCAAGTGCGGCATGTGGTCAATTAGGGATAGTGATTTATCTAATTTTAAAAAAGTGATATATGTATTTAGGCTTTCACGGCCGGTGTCTTGATTATTCGAAATGCTTAGTTCTTCCGGGCTTGTAGGCCGTGGTCTAGAAGGCATGGCAGATACCAAGGTTTTGCCAAGTACTGCGCTTGGCATCATCAGGGTAACACGATCCTCCGTCTGCACTGGTCAGAGTTTGAATGTGGAAGCAGAGAAGTAGTGGAAGTTTTGACTGTTAACGTCCGTTACTGTTATTTATATGGGTGGGGGTGGGCGGGTCATTGTGCTGGCTATGGTAGTGATTGGCCAGTTGTAGGTGGGGTTTTATTATAACTGTTGTGTGCATCTGAAAGTTTATCTAATATCCATGCTTTATGTACACGTATTTCTTCTTTGCGATTGAAGTTGTCTTTGTGTTTGTAGATTTCTATGGCTTCCCTTTGTAGTCGAGCATAGTAGTTAACTGTAGAACACAGGACTCTGGTTTCTTTAAGGTTGACATCATGGCCGAATAATAAGGCGTGCTCTGCCTTATTATATGTACTTGGCGAAACGTGGGTATCTACCATGCCTTCTAGACCACGGCCTACAAGCCCGGAAGAACTAAACATTTCGAATAGTTAAAAAAATGAGTTTCCATAATTTATTAATAGGTAATTTGTGAAAAGCAGCCTGAGCATGATAGTTGATAGATTATATTGATTTATGGAGGTCTAAATATTTGAGAAATCGTTATAGTTATAGTAGAAAGAGTATATTACCTGGATGAGACATGCATTAATGAGGGTCATTACGCTTCCAAAATATAGGTAGACACTACCATAGTGGGCAGAAAGCAAGCCTTCCTTTCTGGCATCTCTCAGCAATTGCGAAATCCTAGTGCAAAAGGCAAAAGGTCTTTCATATAGGGAGTGACTTTGTTTTGTTGATCGTGGAACCCTTGTTTTTGAGTATTTAAAAAAAAGGGGGGAAATTACCATGAAGAGAATGGGCGAGGTTTTGGACGTGGTTCACAAACATACTACTGAAGCTGTAAACCGGAAGTGTCATTGTCATAGACAACGCACAGTAGCATAGTGTGAAGCTATTCCAGCATCCAAATTCTGGGTTGTTATTGGCTGGTTAACATCCTGTGGCATGTCTTTCAGTGCTAATAATGTAAAGATGGAGCTACTGAAATTAGCTTGGAACATTCTGGACAGTGAAAACCTATGAGATAGTATAGCAAGGAAAGCCGGCTTGTGTAAAAAACATTGCCCCTCTATGATGGTAAACTGAACCACATTGAGATTGTGTGTGGAGCAGTATTAAAGGCTGTAATAGCTACAAAACAAGAATAAACATGGGCCTAGCCAATACAGTGATGTTGCTCTCTCGCCATTGCCAGTTTTATGCGTAAGGTGGTTTCGGTGTGGCAGACAGCCAAATCTTCCATCCTTGTTGCCTGCTTGCTGGCAACTGGCAATGCTGAGAGAGCAACATCACTGTCTTGGCTAGGCCCATGTTCATATGTTCATTCTTGTTTAGTAGCTATTGTACATTGCAAGGAACCACAAATCTTTCAAACTTGAAGTAGGTTCGTAAGTCGTTAGACACAGCACTGGGTCAGTTAATTGTACAAATGTGGCAGTCTGACATTAGTCATGTAGCCAAGGAGGAAGAGTGGCATTGGGACCTCTGATTATGTTATAGACAGTGATGACAGCTTAGGGTTGAGACAGAATATTAGAAGACCCCAAAAGAAAATCGTTCAAGTAAATGTTTGTTAAAAGTGTAATTCGTTTTCTGATGTTGGTATGAGATAATTAAATGACGAAAAATGTTGATAAGGTTCATTGTTACGAACAACTAAGTTTGCACAAAGACGTCATAAATCTTTCCATATTTGATTTTAATATATGTGTATAAATATTAGAATTGTTTGTGTTCCATAATAAAAGTAGGGGACGGTGATTGGGATCGCTTCCCTAACGAGAAAGAACTATTTGCGCGGATGAATAGCACGGATGAATATGAAAAAGGCGGTGTCGCATCAAAACGACGCCAAAAAACAGTTCACTAGCGTCTCCGTATTCGGCATTGATGGACGCATTTTTATGTGTACGCGTCATGAAATAGTAAAAGTGAATTTACTAAGTGTTTAGAGACCTTTAATTAAATTTCGGCGATGCTAGGGAAGTTGATCCGCTAAAATAAGACTTTCTACTGTGATACGATTTAAAAATTGTGAACAAGAAGGTGCAAATAAAATGTTTGACTAAAGTTAAACCCGAGTGTATGTTCATTCCATCCGTTACCACGCCCTGAGGGAAATAAGAGCCACATCGCTCAAACAAGAAGACACCCACAAATAAAAACAGCACCAGGGTCATTCTTGAATTTTGACTTGGAAGTTGTATTACTTGTCTGTGGTGATTGTGAATCTGATTAATGTAAGTAGATGCGCACGTGTTTTAACTTACTAAATTTTTATAACTTCGTATTGTTAGGTTTAATAAGCACCATGCATGATCGTAAACACATATACCCCTCTGCTGTAACATTACACTTGACAGCTCATGTGAATTCGTGTTAATTTGGCTATTCTGTACTTACAATGTTGCCACAGTTACCAACACAGCAGCAGATGACGTAGCTTTTTGTTGCATCATAAAACCACAGAGCACATACGCTATGAACGTAGTAATAATTGAAAGTAAATGCAGGTATAACACACTGCAACATAGGTAAAATGAATTAAAAGTAATTTCTGTACGGTTGGGTACTCCATTTTACCATAGGCGTAAATATGCCTTGAGTGGCATCTATTTCAAATACATCGTGACTGGATGAATGCAGTTTCAATTCTTCCCTGGGGTTGACAGACACTTGCTGCGTTCCAGATGGTCCAGCAACTTTCTTCCTTCTTCCCCAGTACTTGAAGTACTAGTCCATTGCTGATTACGGTTCTTCTGCTTAATCCAAGTGTTCTTGAAGTCCGCTCTATAACTATCAGTAGCAATAGAGGGATTCCCATGGATATCCATATATTCCTTCCCTTGTTCATAAAATTCCCTTATTCTTAATAATTCCAATGCTTGGCTACTCAGTGGAACACCTCGATGTAAAGGATTTTCACTTCATCAATCACTGCAATCGCCACCTCTTCTGATGCATCATCTTGCTTGTTATATTTTGTGTGTATAATACGAAGAATTTACACAAATATTATATAAAACAAAGAATAAATATAAAATAAGTGCCAACAACACTCAACAATGAAAATAAATCTAATAAACAACTTGCGAAGAACTATATGCACATGATAGAAATCACGAACTAAAGTATGTGGCTGGAAGTAGTGATATGTCAGCAGAGCTTCAGAGCATTTCCATTTCTGCTTTGATACCGACCTGCTGGAATGCTGCCTTGTGATTGGTTCAGGAAGTCTTATGGGCAGTGCTCTGTTATTCTGCGAGTGTACTAACTTAACTGCTAGCTGTCAAGTGCGAAGTTACAGCGGCAAGGTTATAGACATGAAAATTACAGCTGATCTTTTAAATGGAAACTATTTCAGCAGATATTACAAGTGATCTCGAGTAACACATACAATAAATGTTCTCTCGTTTCTGATGTCACTGCATTTCTCCACGTGCTTCACAATGCTGATGTTAAATGCCTTTTTTAAGCTGGATTTCCTGTGCTTATATGAATTGTATGGGAAAATGATTTCTGAGAGTGATAAACGGTTTCATTGTGGTGCCGTTTTTATAATAATATTGCTTCAGTTTGCGCTGAGCTATGAGATTCTTTTTCTACCCCAGGTCGTGGTACTAGATGAAATGAATAAACACTCAATTTTACGTCACTATGATATATTACTTTATTAACACTTTTTCTATTCTTTACACTTTCGTCACACCAATTTATGTTATATTGATAGTCTTTCCAGTTTTTTAACAACTTTAGAACAAAAGCTTCATGGTAGTTTAGTCAATTTTCTACTCACATCCAAGAGCACTATAAAAACACGTCTTCTCACATCAAAGACACGGATGCTATTAACGATTCTAGTGCCACTTTACAAGATGCTACCTTGTTTTTGTGTACATCCGCGTATGCGTTCATTAAATAGTTCCTGTATTGTTAGGGAAGCGATCTTTAGCTATTCTCCCTTCACTTTCAATATTGAACACACATAATTCTTTTATTTACACATATATATTAAATTTAAATATGGAAATATTTATGACGTCTTTAAACAAACTTAATTTTTTGTAACAATGAACAATAGCAACACGTTTTTGTCACTCAACCAACTCGTACCAACACCAAAAACAAATTACACTCTCAACAAATATTCACATAAATGATTTGCTTTTGGGGCCTTACAATATCCTGTCTCAATTGTATAACACAGGTTTAACCTACTATGAGAATGAATTATGCTGTTTCCAGTTCTTAGATTAAGATAACATAGACAAATGGAAAAAAGCAAAATATTTAATCAATTTTTCAGGTTGTGGCCCCAGATGAGCAATACAAAGTAGTTAGGAAACTTGAAGAAGCTGCTCTTCTCGTGATGGGAGTTAAAGAACCTCATATAACTGTAACAATCACACTCACCTCACCTATCATGCGAGAGCAATTACTTACACCGCAAGAAGGAACTGGTGGTAAGAACAGCAATCTTGGAGGAGTCAGGTATCCTAATCTTAAAAGAAAACCAGGGGCCCATTGCAAAGTTGACAAAGACAGAAAGGCAGTAACTTGGCTTGCTGTGCTTTATAAATGTTTTCCAAAGTAAACTGAGAAGATCTCTCCAGTAACTTAAGACTAGTTATTAGTACTCTCATAACTGTTTTGCTTCAATATCATGATGAGAGATCACTGCGGCCCCTGGGATGATATCCAAATGTGCTAGCCTGGTGCATGGGATAAAAAACATCACTAACAGGCTAGCATTTTCCAGGCCAAGAAAAGGATAAAAATTCAAAAATTTTATGTACAACTTTAGTTAGAATGATAGTTAACTTTCATTACATTCCTAGACTGTTGTTTTAATGTATAGCTGGAATGAATTTGTCATTGATATGTTTGTTCTTTTCATGAGCCTGTTGTCTTACTGCTAAGGTTTCTAGGTACCCTGTTGACTTTACAGCCACCGAGAAGGGGGATCGTTGAACGCCGGGACAAATTTGAAGGATTTTTGACCATGCGGAATAAAAAAAACAGTTTCAGAGCTACTGGGTTTAGGTCATGACCTTGACTGGGTTTCAGTAGCTTAGGAGTGCATCATTGAAGGAAAGGTTCTGTGGCAGAAGTAGGTATTGGAGAAAAGAGCTTTTAAGTCCAATATAATGCACAGAGAAATTGTATTAGAATGCCAGCACACTCTAAAAAATTCTCTTTGTATTATATTCTGATGTTGGCTTCTGTTTCTGCAATTTGTATTTAAAGTGGTAATGTTTTAATTCTCTTTTTAAGCCAACAGCTTTCCAGTGACTTGCAGCAGAGGACGTCAACGAGTTTGTCATTTAATATGACCTACTCCCTCAGACTTGAAACTGTTTTAATAACTGCTTATGGTGGGGTGTGTTAACCGCGATGGTCAAACACCCTTTGTAACTTTTGTCTGATCGGCTGTTTTTTCATCTTTCTCCCCGACCCTAGACTCAGTGTCTGTGAGTCAGGCGCAGGCGACCAAGGATCCACCAGACGTGCTCGACAAGACCAAATGTTTGGATGCCCTGGCAGCTTTGAGGCATGCCAAGTGGTTCCAGGTTTGAAGGAATTCTTCCTTTCTGTTTAAAAAATTTAAAAAAAAAAAAGATACTTTTCAGCCTTGTGTCTGTCAAGTTTTTCTTAGTTCTCATTTGAAGGATGGTGGGAATACAGGATGACAGGTTCATATGTGCATATATCTCAATTTAGGAAGACATCTAAGCTTAACCAGCTTTATCTTGTTGAATGTTTTTAAGAAGTTCTATTCTACTTAACCTAAGAGGATTGCACTATCAATATAATTCATGCATGCGTGCTGGTTATGTGAAAACCTATTGGAGATACAATTGTTACATCTGAACTAGACATACTGTGATTCCATGATTCTTCTTAATTGCCTTAAGCACAAAGTTAATTTAAATGCGAAATCAAAACTTGCTCTTTGCTTCTACATTTACTAATGTAGTGTATGCCTATTTAGTAGTGCTTTCAATGTACAGTTTGTGACTACCACACATTTTTAAAATAGATGTAATTCTTATCAATATGATGTTAGATGGTTAGTTTCGTGAGTTGAACCTTGAAAACAAATTTAACAGTATAGGTGTGATTGGGCCTAGTAGTGTTGGGGAATTATGCATTGAAACTGATTTTCCATCATAATCATCATTAGATACATGAGGCTGGAAAGTTAGCACCTTTACAAATGGGTGAAGTGAAAACCTCTTTGTTCCCAGGGCATTGTCTCCTTTGGGCAATGAGTGAATGTAGCTATACCGCAGTTCGTCCAAACTCTTGAAGACTGTGCATGTTAGACACTTAAATAATCTATACATATTGAAAAAAATGAACGGGGAAGTTTTGAAGATATACCTTTGTAGTTGATGGCAGTGAACAGGGGTCTATTAGCGGGAAGGATGGAAATTTATAGTTCAGATATTTAGAATATTATTGAACCATAATTTTTGGTTTAGCATGCACAATAGGTTAACTATAATGGTTGTAGGACGAACATTAGGTAGCAGAAAAATAGTTAGATTTAAAATGTGTGGTGCTTTTCTATAGACTTTTTTGTACAAATTTAACATTATTTTATGCAGGCTAGAGCTACAGGACTGCAAAGCTGTGTGATGGTGATTAGGATTCTTCGTGATCTCTGCCAGCGTGTACCTACATGGGCTCCACTCCATAGTTGGGTTAGTATTATTGTGACCTTGGAGAATAAGTTACGTCTGTAAGGCAACAGAAAATTTTGAGCATCAGCTTAATCAATTCATGCGATATTATGCATATGAGCGTACATTGCATCAACAAACCAGTCTTGGTTAACAGGCTTGATGCAGGAATTTGTTAAGTTCTCTGCAGCTGACTTTCAACCACTAACATAGCAATTGCATTCATTTGTGCAATTGATTTTAAAGTAAATTGTGTTGACCTGAGAAAAAGGTGATTGGTTTTACAGTTCTGTTGCAGAAAGCAACAAGGTGTTGGTGCCTCAACTGAGTTAGCACTTCATCTAGTGAATGAGATTAGTCCCATGATCTAAGCTATAACTATAAGCAAAATATATATTATTGCCTGGTAAAGGAAAAAGCAATGAGGAAAGGCGGCTCAGAAACCTACAGTTTCAACATCCTGCAATTTGCACATCTGCAGATTTAAATATTGAAAATTAGATTTTCATGTATCTTATTCAAAAATCGAAATCAAATGTGTTCTACGGTTTCTGTGCCAGTGTTTCTGTAATACTGCAGTACAAAAAGGAGTGTGTAAACAAAACAAATCATTTCAGTAATCTGAAATGGAGAGGTTATCTATTTCAACAGAACAATTCATCTGGTATTCTATGTATTTATGTCGTCTTATTTAACCTTAAGGTTTGCATAAGTGAATCTGGAAATAAACTTCTTAAATGTCAAAACATTAAGCATGGAATTTGATTCTAAGCAAGCTAAAGACACTTCATAATGAAAAGTTGACATTTAGGAAGAAATCCTCTTGATAGTTTAATCTCTTCTCAAGCGAAAGAAGCCAAGGTGATTAATAAAATAAAGGTGCTAGTAGCTAACTATAAAGTAGCAGAAGGAATTGCTTAGAAAATGGTGGCAATGAAAACTGATTTTACATGCTTGCAAAGAAATGGTAAAATCTATATTAAGTAAAGGTGCAGAGAAGATGTTAACAGTATGGTGGTCAAATTAAGTGACTGCTTATAGCAAAGATGATAGCTGAGAGTAATAAATAATTAGTAGTGGAAAATTACATGGTTTGAATTTGTTCTTCGGCTTTGTTGATCAACAAACAAGCCAAAAATTGCAAATTGAGCTGCCAACATTTTTAAATGGGAAAAGTTTGGGTTCCTTCATAATTCACAAGAGCCATCAGTATAGTTATGAATTCAGTCATTGAGTGGGCATATTGGACCAAGGGAAGCCTTGGCTTTGGCTTAAACAAGAATCTAAAGCTGTGCTCCAATTGATTCAGTTGGATTCATATACTTTTTATGACATATTTTTTTAAGATTAAGTTGATGAGTCAACCATCATTTTATTAATAGAGCTATAAAGGTAGAAACTTTAGATGAATGGTGTAGCAGTGAATGCCGGAGATGAGCTCTTTACTCAGGCTCATACTTAGCGGGTAACATAAAGATGGCGAAGGTTAATGTTATCCCAATTAAAGTCTGGATTCTGCCAAAATTAATTTTATTTAAATTCAGATAACACGTTTTAAATATACTATTTGAAGATAAAATTCAAAACTATTTGGGATGTCTTGGCAGTTTTGTGTTCTATACGACTTACACGATCACTTGTAACTATAAGCATCACTCATTTCCTTCACTCTATGATCTCTATCCTTTTTAAGATTGTGGATTATCAACGCATTTCCGATTGGTGTGTTGCACACACGCTATTACTTGAATAGAATTATACGTCTTAGCAGTTTGATCTCTATTCTGCGACTTTACTGAAAGAGATTCCTTATTTATTCTTGGTTACAGAACATGTGTAATTTTACGTTTAATGTATGAACTTCACCCGTAGCATAAGGTCAGAATTCATTATGTAATTTTATAATTTAAGTAAATTATGTGACAGACTTCTGAATAAAACTTGCTTATTAAAAGGTAATGCTAATGGCTATTACATTACTGCTGCATCTTTTCAGGCTCATTCTTTTGTGTGTGTGTGTGTTTCCTGCATCTACTGAGAATATCTGTTGTACATAAAATTATATTTTCGTAAAACAGCCTATACAAATTTTTTTTAAATCGACTGAAAATAGGTTTTCCGTAGGAATTTTTCGTAAATGTATTAATTGAAATTTCAGGACATTAATACATGTGTAAGTTCAGAACTGGAAAGAACTGGTTATTGAAAGTGATATAATTTTTGTTGCATTCATCTCAGAATTTTCTGTATGCAATCACATTTTCCTTAATTTTACATTAGCAGTAAAAGTAACCTAGTAATTCCTGAGTATCCTCGAAAAACAGCAGTTGCAACCTTCAGGTTGATTACAGGACATGATTGTCTGGCAAAACATTTAAACAGAATTGGGATATATTCTTCACCACTGTCCTCTATGTGATCTGCAAGAGGAAATGGATCGAGACCACCTTCAAATATGCCCGGCCACTTCTAGTGCCCCATTCATCAGTGAAAAATATTGGAGAGCAAGAGGATTAATGACTTCATTGTCAAAAATCCAGCATTAGCTAACAACATCATCTTCCTCCATTTTATACCTTTTTAAGTGTCCCCAATGGAAGTGTAAAATGGGGGTTCCTTTGTATTTAGTGAAATGGGTGTAAAATATTCTATATATTATAGATCTATAAATATAAATGGTTTGTAGTTTAAACCAAAAAGGTGAGAGGTAGAACTGGAACTTAAAAATTCAATGCCACAACTGGGATTTGAACCTCAGACCTTCCGCTTACCATTGAGCTATTGTGACAAACTGCCAGAATGGCAGTCACAATAGCTCAATGGTTAGAGCAGCTGCCTGGTAAGCGGAAGGTCTGTGGTTCAAATCCCGGTTGTGGCATTGAATTTTTAAAACTTTGCTCACACATGGCTTGTGTGTTTAAAAACACCAACAGTAAGTTTGTTGGCATAAATAAATAATAATTACCAAAAGGGTGAGTCGATTAATAACACTACACAACACTTATAATTTTACTGGAACATGTTTTGGAGGTTTGACTTTCCTCCATTATTAACCGGACATCGACTGGTTCTCCCTGATGTGGATGCCTATGTTTTCTCTGAGGTCTCCTCAGGTGGTGGTTCAAGGAACTTGAAGATATCTTCAGTAGCGTTATTAATCGACTCACCTTTTTGGTTTAAATTGATTATTATAACACTGTTTTCAAACTTCAAAGAAAGAAGATATTTTGTAGTGATTTATTTGGTTTTAGGACTGGATTAATAAGAGCCCTCATCCAGTTTGCAGGCATTGAAGTTTTCTAAACATAATTGCAAAAATTTAATAATGCATGCTTTGCCTTGATATCCAAATATTTGATGAATTCAACATGAAAGTTATCAGAACCAGGTGCTTTGTCCTGAAGATTTATTTATAGCTGGATCAAGTTGTGAATAGTTCTGAATGATAAAGTATTCCATTTGTTGTCGAGTAGGAAGTTTGGTTAGATTTGCATTAATGTCCTTTATTGGTTTTTTCAATCTTTCATTCTTGCAGTACTTTCAGTTATGTAAGCGTATTGACAGCAATTTTTTTCTCTTCACTCAGTTCTTTATATCTAAATGGCTGTTTTGGATTATTTTTTTTATTAACGAAGTCATTAGCATTCATACTCCCCAATACTTCTGCACTATATCCTCCAATAATTATACACTTATTTCAAATTAGTTATATTTTTAGTTGGTTTATATGTAAAGTGTATTGAAAAGTGCTGATACTTCCACAAATTCATATTTAGTGTTTCAACTTCATCTTTTCTTTAAGAATTTTGAAACTTAATTATAAATTTTCATACCTATTAATATCCCATTAGCTACCTGTTTTTTGGTAGCATGGAATTATTTTGAATGTGCCTCTGTAAGGATGCAAAAAGCCCTAACTTTATTCGATTAAAGGGGGAGAAAAAAAGATCACTGCTCATAAATTGCCTGAAATCTACTGCACACTGACATTAAACTCACTCTTCTTAGGAATTTGTGTTGCTTATTTCTTTATTCATTGAATACTACTACATGCATCTTATTAATATACACACACACACACACACTAGAAAGATATAAGTACATTTAAATATTTATAAGTAATGGATTTGCACACAGGCAATGGAGCTTTTGGTCGAGAAGGTTATAAGTTCAGCAGCACAACCTCTAAGTCCAGGTGATGCCCTGCGTCGCATCATGGAGGCCTTGGCTTCAGGTATTCTCCTTCCTGGAGGACCAGGTTTGCTGGATCCATGTGAGAAAGATCCTTCAGATGCTGCAGGAAATATGCTTCCCCAGCAGCGAGAAGATATCACAGCTTCTGCGCAGGTATTTATATGGCCTTTAAGTTCCTTGTTGAAAACAGGTCTTGACATGACCTTTTGTAATAATTCTTGGAACTATACTTAATCTTCTATATACTATAATGTTAATCTAGATAAGTTTTGTTGTGAAGAAAACCTTACCTCCCACCGATATAATTGATTGTGCTAACACACACAAACTATGCAGGCAAGTGGTAAAAGGTAGAATCAGAACTGAAAAATGCAATGCCATAGCTGGGATTTGAGCCATGAATGACCTTTGATTCTCAAACTGACTAGCATATTTCATGGTGGATCCCCAGGTAATCTCAAATTGTAGATCATATATCACAGTGGTGACTTAAAATTCATAAGTAGTGCAACAGGAATTGTATGTCAAAATGAATTAGGGAAAGGGTTTACACCAATATTTAATATGCCAAGTTGTTCCACATATTTGTAAATCTATGTAATGTGTCCCGTTATTCAAATCGAAAGGAAATATGCCCAAGATCGGTTATAATTCTTTGATATGTTGAAATTGATGGTGATAGACGATAAGCTATGGTTACTATCCCTGTAACTAGGAGAAATAAACAATTACCTTGATAGGGTACTGATGATATGTGTGTTGATGTAGACGAACGCATATTTGTGCTGCGAAAAGTAAGAGATTTTGTTGACAATTCGACATTGGATTATATTGCCAGGGACATCTAATTGAATACCGCATGTATTCATTACACACAATTATCTTGTGGATATTCAAAAATATTGATGAAAGAAGAGATGATTTAACTTATGCTGCTGCACAAGGGGTGACATGAGGTCCAGTACCGCCGAAGCAAACCGGATGATTGTGGGTGCATATTATGGTAATGGTGGGTGAGGGCAGGTCTAATATCATGGCAGATGTCCTGACATTGACCTGCAACTTGGGGCGTTTGTGTGTGGCATTGGGGGACCAATGGGAAATCTGGGGAGTGTGATGATGTCGAATATCTGACTGACTCTGGTCTCTAGTGCTGTGGTGTCTTTGATCTTCTGTGTGTTGCGGTAGATGGTCTCTGTATGTTGGCGTAGTCGGGCAAGTTCTTCGCTTGTTTTGGTGAGGATCTGTATGAGCTCCGTGAGGTGTGTCTGGATTGCTGCTAGGGCGCTGGTTGCAGCATGGTCATGGCGCTGTAGGAGCTCAGTGACGTTTGTGTTTGCCGGCGTGTTGTTGTGTTCTCTGATAGCTTCCAGCCGAGAGCCAATGTTCAGAACCTCTGAATGGAGGTCTTGAACCACGTCTCGTAGGATGCTATCGGTGACGACGGGTGCTGGGACTAAAACGAGGAAGGTCTTTTATAGAATAGTTCTGTGACCTAAAAGTATTAAAGTCCTGAGCTTTGTAATTACTTCTCTTTGTGTTTTGCACTAGAATACAAAGATTACATTGATACCTCTAGTATTAATTATATAAATTATATTGCATATATACAAACTTTTCTATTAATTATATATTTCTACATTAGAGTTCTTTCAGGCTGTAGAAAACATTTTCTATTTAGTATTTCTTTAGTTCTTTTACAAGGAATTTAGTTCTATTTATCCCTTTGATATAAAGCTGTTTATGCATACATTATTTATTAGTTCCTCTTTTTCCTGCAATATGTATTTTGCCTTTGTGTGTGGGGCATGTGAGTGGGTGGGGTTGTGAGTTGGCATGTGTGTTAGTGTGTGTGTGTACAGAATTTGAACCACTTCACTGTGTGTCAGTTAGGGAATTTAATGTTGCCTCACGAGAATATGGCTGTGATGAATGCGTTGACATCAACTCAAGCATTATCTGAGAAAAGATTAGGGCTAGGTTTTCAACAGGATCAGGGCTCAAAAAAACTGCTTGTTCAAGGAATGCTGATTTATTAGCATTGTGCAATATATTTAATGTAGGCAGATCTATTTGACACTGAGCTGTCGTGTAGAACTGCTTCCCCTTTCCCCTCCAAGCAGAATACCTTGCACTTTTTTCTTGTCTGAGGCCTTACAGTACCTATGCCATCTTCTGCTGTCTAGAGTAAAATACTAGCCTTGGGTTTCTGAGGTCATGGGTTCAAATCCAGTGGAGGATGATGTATGTCTTGTGTAAAAATCTGTAGCACGACTTACTAGGGAACTTACTAGGGAAGTAAAGCTGGTAGATCTACAGCACATTGAAGGACTTCCAGCCTGATTGATACCTAAGAATCGTTCACATTCAGTATTGAATGGGATACTGAGAATTTTAGCAGTTAAAGAGCATGTGTAAATAAAACTTGGTTTATCTTCAGAGCCTATGGCCATAAGGTGGGTCACTTGGATTGAAGCTATGAAATTTTATAGTGAGCACTTGCAGCTGTGAAGTCAGTAAAGGGAAACTCATTTTTTTACTATGAGTGAATCCATGTCAGCATTGAATAATTGAGTTGTCTTGATACTACAGGAAACCAACTAATATGGTGCAATTTATGAAACATGGATGTTTGGTAGGTTCTTGTGTATGCATTACAGTAATCAGAAGTCAATTAGTACTAGATTAATTTTGACGGCAATAGATAAGTCCAAGAGATATCAAATGCAAACACATCTACATACACTCCATAGACATCCTTAATAAAAGTGAAAGTTTGTTCGAAGAGCTGTTATACTCCTGTGTAATATTGAATCTATCACTTCATTAAGAGCAGAATTAAGTGTGAATTTGTACTTGGAATTTAAATTTGTAAGTATACAGCTTCTTAATCCTTTTGTCATCTACAGTGAACCTTCTGAATGCTGTTTACTGCTGAGCTCTTTGCCATCTCTTTGACTTTGTCTCCAGCTTAATTTCTGAAAGTTTATAATCTGTCCCTCTGCAACAGTTACTCATTCATTGTTAAAATTCAGACACTAGTTTCTTAGTTGCTCTCTTGCGGATATTATTTGGCTTTTACATGGAGCATGGGGCCTAGCCCATGTGGGTATTGCCAGCAATGAGAAGGGGAATGTGCTTAGACTGCATACCATTTGCTGGAGCTTTCCACATTAGTCTGCCTTATAGGGATGTACAGCAGTAGTTATGGGAAGCGTTGGCTGACACTCAATTGTGGACAATTCAGGACAGCGCACAACCCTGGATGAGGTCCTGCAGGGATTCCAGGCAAGCAGAGGTTATTCTAACCAACTTGAGAATAGGTCACACGTGAGCCACTCATGGGCACCTTTGTGTGGTTACCCGGCGCTTGTCTGCCTGACATGTGACGTTCGACTGTCTGTGGCATATGTCCATAAATATAGTCCACAGTATGCTTGTAAGCACCAGTCGGTCTGGGGTTTCTGCTTGCCTCAATTTTGGGTGACGATCCAGTAGCTGTAGGTAAGGCACTGTGGTTTATTGCTGATACTGGCTTCAATAAACAAGTCTTGACTTCCTGAAGAAGCATCTCCATCCGCACTATGAAACACCATGGAAACCCAGTTATTGTCCGGTTGATAATGGAGGAAAGTTAACCTTCGAAACGTGTTCCGGAAAATTATGTTGTAAGTGTTGTTGAGTGTTATTAATTGACTCACCTTTTAAATTAAAGTCTTGACTTCTTCATTCCCTTAACATATATGAAGTGATATAGACAGTGAGACTTTTCAAATGTTTTAGAAGTATATGAGTCAACCTATAGACACTTATAATTTCACTTACACTTATACACCTTCCTAAGTCTGACTTCTATTTTTTTTTAGGTGGTTTTTAGATTTTTAAGATTTGTTTCATGATATTTTAACTTCATCTTTTACCTTTCACAGTTTTATTGTTTTAATATTTTAACTCCCTCTTTAAGCTTCCCACATTTTGAGTTTTGTGTTTTTGATTTTAATGTTTGACTTGGGCCTAAATGGTATCGATGGCCCTTAAACTCCATTCACCTTACAATGAACTACTTGAAATTAGAGAAGCGAATAACAGTGCAGTGGCCCTTAAACTCCATTCACCTTACAATGAACTACTTGAAATTAGAGAAGCGAATAACAGTGCAGGTTACCAGTAAAACAGTTCATTAATTCATGTTTCTTAGAAAACATTACTTGAATAACAGAAAAATGTGTCAAAACTTGACTTACACTCAGAATAGTGGTTCATTTTCTTGATAACATTTTCATTTAAATATGAAGGTAATTTCTTCCTTTAGCCAGTCAAAAAAGTGATACACATAAATCAACCTTTTCCTTAAGCTTTCCAATTCTGTATTTAAGGTTTGCCTTGATTGCAAGTATAAAATCTTGAACATATTTCAGCTTTTTAGTTCAGCTATTGCTATTAAATGTGAGAGCAATCTTTGACACTTATATTTTCAGAAACATTAAAAGGGGTTCTAAAGTAAGAACAAATTAGAAACTAAAAACTTCACTTATCTTAGTAATGCTGTTATTTTTTGCTGACCCTGGGTTTCAAGTTGTGTCCAGGGTCAGCAAAAAATAACAGCATTACTAAGATAAGTGAAATTTGTAGTTTCTAATTTGTTCTTACTTCAGAATCTTGTTGCTTCACTGTTAATAGCTTCAATTTTTCCTTATTTAATTAAAAGGGGTGTCTGGTTGCTCTTGCACTTGAGCTGATGTGATTTCTCACTTTTGTTCTTTCAAATACAATGTGCATTCTGTGAAACTTTTGAAAATGAAAACATTGCATGGTTCAAAACACCACTGCTTCATTTCACATGATTTAATGCTTTCTTTTTGCATTTGCAGCATGCCCTTAGGTTGATAGCTTTCCGACAAATTCATAAGGTACTTGGTATGGATCCATTGCCACCTCCAAAATTCAGCCGTGGCCGTTTCAACAGAAAGCGAAGGAGGGATAACAGCAGTGGAGAAGGAAATGATTCTGAAGGTAATTTTCACTCCTAAATTGTGTTAGTGTTCTGCTGTCTTACCAGTAAGTTCAAATGCTCACTGCAACTACTGCAGATTTTGTCTTTTGTTTTATTTGGCTGGCCCACTTTAACTTAAACGTTATAGCAGGTCGATAATCATTGAATTAAAACATCTGAATCATAATTACTTGGCATGCTGTGCTAATAAGGTACACCACATTGTAACTGCTACACAACACCTGATCATGTCTTGCTTGGGAAGAAAATGTATGCAAGTGTCCATCTGGTTTATTGGTTCAACACCAGGTAACAAAAAAAATGCAGGGAGGGAAACTTAACATCTATCATGTGAAGATGCATTCTTAATGTTCATGTTAGCTAAAAGAAGACTGTTGAGGTTATGCACCACTTACATGGCACAGAGGAACTTGTGTACCATGGCTGACAAAGGCTTGTATCAAAGAAAACCACTGGAATGTATATGTATGAGCATTAGCTGAAATGGCTAATTATTTAGATGATTCTGAATGCATTGATTTTAGTGATATAGAGGAAATGCAAGATAACAAATTTGAAGCCATTTTAAAAAGTGAGTTGTTCAGTGCTATTGACTCAAATCCTATTTTAATTGGAGCCATTGGTTATTGCATTATCTGAACAATACCTAGAAGTTCCAAAACATATTGTGAAGTGAAAGTTTATTAGCAAACGTTAATGGATTTATTTAGCAAGTTTCATTTTAAAGCAGAAGACTAGTGTTCAAATGCTGTATCATGAGATAAAATCCTAAATATAGATTTAGTGTAGTGATTTTTTGAAAATCCTTAAAATTGGCTGCTTTTATAGTTATACAGCCTGGTACAGTGTAAGAGAATGGCTCAATGTGACATGATACTAGAGATTCAGTGGATACTGGGGTTTTCTATGAAATTTTTGGATTTCACTGTCACACAATCCCACCACCAAATCTGTGGGCTACTTCAAGTTAAACCTGGTTGTCATGAAAACGGACTGCTTTGCCACGTACAAAACTCATGCCGAGGGAACTGTCAGAATTTTGCAAGTTAAGGTAAACCAAGCATGGTCCATATGAAAACAAAGGGGGGATAAGAGAAGTTCAAAATAAGCCATTAAAGCATTTGACAGTAATCTTTGCAAATTTGCTTACAAAAACATAAGTGGTAACAATTTTCTGCATATTTGGGCAATATGAGTATTCCAGGATAGTTATGCCAACTCTCACGTTGTTGGTTATACACATAGGAAAATGAATTATCAGCAAACATTTTTGGAATTCAGTTACTGAACTTCTAAGCTTAAGAGGATTGCAGGCTTTAATGATTTATTCTTTCTCTTATTTTCAGCTGGTGATGGAAAGAAGGATAAGAAGGAAGATTTGGGAGATGAGAAAATGGAGACTGAAAAAAGTGGGAAGTGAACACAAAAATACTGCTGTATAAGCTTGATAAACTAGCTCATTCATTGAAAAAGATTCCTGTTCTAGGATGTTCGTCACTCACATTTGGTTCTGTGTTTTCTATGTGCCTGTAATGCTGTGTGGAGATAATCTGTTCTTATCACATTTGGTTAGATTTCAGCCTAAGTGTCCTATATTCACAATGTGTATTAGAATTTTTTCACTGATTACCACCATGTGGTGTAACAATTTTATTGAGAAAAAAAAAAGAAATGGCTTGGTTTCATTCAAGGAATGTTTGTTCATTTGTTTATATTGACACTGTTGAAAAAGTTTATATTAGCATTATTAACACTAGGAAACTTTAGCAATAGACATGTTCTAAACTCACTTGGTGTATATTTCAGATATCTGAATTTTATCATTCCTATGACTTGAGTTCCAGTGACAACGCATTGTTGCCATTATGAGATAACAAAAAAAAAAAAAAATAAGTCTAGACTACCTGCTTAATCTAAGTGACCAGTTTGTCATTCAACTTTTTCAAACATTAAAAGTGGAAGAAATACCTGCCATTTCAGAGTTGGAGGGAATTCTGTTCCTATTTGGTGCTGGTAACAGAAGCTGTATATAGAAGTGGCTGTGTAAATTTGCACTAGTTTGCATTTCTTGATTCTGACCATGGTAGGACAGTATTATAGCATAAACCTAGTCTCTTCGCCAGTGAATGGAAATGTATGAGTGAATGAATTGACATGTTTCCTATGTAGAATGTTATCTTCAGGTTAATAAGTGAAGAGACTTCTGAATGTATATTTAATTTGAAGCTTAACGAATTATGTGTTGTCTATTCATAAATCAGAAAATATATAATTTAGACTTCTTAAAATGTGTTGGTTTGTTTTTTTGTGAGAATGTGGGAGAAGTTTTTATGGGGAGATGTAGACTGCATAATGACAGATGATTGAATTTGCAACCACCTCCCCCTTCCCTGACTGCTCAGTACCTTTATTTTCCATTCTCTTTTCCTCTGGAAACCAGTCAAGAATTATAGCTGGGGAACTTCTATTTGTTTACATTTATAAGAATGCAAATTGTTTGCTTTTCCTGTGAATAACCAATTTTGCATAAGGCAATGTACTTCCATCTCAAAAAAACGTTTTCAGTGTATATCAGAATTTAAAGTAGGTGTACTATTTTTACAGTATTTATCATCCATTGATGAAACAATCAAAATACAGAATGCAGTAGAATCCTGACAAGTCGACCTAATGTGGATTGAGTGTTGCGTTACCAAAATGTCTAGTTTTACAGAATAAGGGATCTGTTAAGCACAACTCGTAACACAATACTGCAAACTATATAAATGCATATTCTAGCACAATATATACCCTGGCCGCTGTAAGTTCGCACTTCTCAGCTCACATGGATTCGTGCCAAGTTGGCTGTCCTGCACTTGCGATGTCAATACACGGTAGCAGACATAGCTTTCCATTGCACCACAAAACCATATAAACAATGCATGTAAGCTATGAACATAAGAACAATAAACTACTTCGTTATTATTAATAATTGAAGGTGAACGCAGATTTGTTGTCATGGTGTCTTTGCATTGACCCAGGTTTCGTCCAACCACACAATTTTGTGGACGTCTTTTGACTGGGATTTTATGCAAAAACATATTGCGCCAATACTGTGTGTCTTTTCCAGCAGTACTTCTTGTCCATTTACCTTTTTATATTGGAAGCCAATCTCAGCACCGCTTTCTGCAATGTTTTGCTCCCGGTGAAAAGTAATTTCTGTACGGTTGGATACTCCTTTCTAACATAGTAGGTATAAATATGCCTTTGAATGGCGTCTATTTCGAACGCATCAAGCTCTCTGAACGGATGAATGCAGTTTCTTTTCTTCCCTGGAGTTGACAAAAAGTACTTACTCATTACGGTTTTTCTGCTTAATCCAAGTAATCTTGCAGTCCGCCCTATAACTTCATCAGCAGGAATAGACGAATGCCCATGGATATCCACGTATTTCTTCTCTTTTTCATAAAATTCTCTCCTTAACTCCTATGCTTGGCTTTTCAGTGGCACACCTCAACGTATAGGATTTTCATTTCGTGAATCACTCGGCAAACAGCATTTCTTCTGAGGCATTAGCTTGCACGTAAATTTTGTGTATATAATACGAATAATTTTTATAAACATATAAAATAAGGAGTAAACATACACACCAGCAACACTATCAACAATAACAAATACAACTCGTGAAGAACAACTAGATGCACATTATAAAAATCACAAACTGAAGCATGTGGCTGGAACCAGTGATATCTGGTAAGAGAGCGTCTCCCTCTTTGGTTTCTGCTTTGTGACTGACCAGAATGCTGCCCTGTGATTGGCTCAGGAAGCTTTATGGATGGTGCTTTTCATTCGTTATTCTGAGTGTGTATGAACTTAAATGCCAACTGTCAAGTGCAAACTTACAGCGACTGGGGTATAGGAAACAGTATAAGATATGAGAGGTAGAACTGGAACTTAAAAATTCAATGCCACAACTGGGATTTGAACCACAGACCTTCCTTCCTTGAATTTTTAAGTTCCAGTTCTACCTCTCAAACTTTGCCCACACACGGCTTGTGTGTTTAAAAACACCAACAGTAAGTTTGTGGGCATAAATAAATAATAGTATAAGATATCCTAAAATTTATTACATATTAATACTTGTTCTCTTTATCCAGTCTCTGATGCATCTAATGTAATTTCCATCATGTTACCTGTTTTCTTGTTCGACAGTTTCACTGGCACAAACACAGCTCAACACAACAGTAAGTCTGAAATGTGAGAGATGGTACTGTAATCAGAAATATGTAACTGCAATTTAATTTAAAAGGTGAGTCAATAACACTAAACTTCCGGAAAATTATAAATGTAGTTGTTTAGTGTTATTGACTCACCTCACCTAAATTTATTATAACACTGTTTTCAAACTTCTGAGAAAGGAAGATGTAACTGCAAGTTTAGCTTACCATGTCTACATTGGGTAAAGATTTGTGCTATGTATCTGCGTTATTAGCAACAGGCTTTTGATTTCGTGACAATGGCCTGCCGGCTACTACTATAGTGGTTTTATAGAAAGGATTGGTCCTTATGTAAACATGCCTAAAAATATACCCGTCTGCTTTCTCGCTCTGATTGGAGAAGTATCAGCACTACTTTTGTAACCATGTGGAGACATGTTGCCTGCCTTTGATCCACCAAACTCTTCGCGCAATAGTTCAAAACATGCTGCTGAATAGATAAGAATTGCATATAGCACTCTGAACTAAAAACATTACAAATATATCCTCATGGTCAACAATCATGCTCTTGCCATTTCTTTTCCAGAACTCGAAACCAATGTCAAGTAACAGCTTATAAAAAGAAGTTTGCTTGAATGTAGGAAGGTTGGGGTCATTGTTGACTAATGCAAGCACTTTCTTGATTGTAGGTGTCTCGTTTTTGAGGAAGAAATTAACTTGTTGACACATTACCCTCCAAACAAATTCGTCATACTGAACCTCCACTGGCTTTTTACGTTTCCTTTGTTTTCCAGGCATGGTTTTATCTTTCTTCTTTGAGTGGTGCTAGAGCCTCTTCAGGGCCTTGGCAAGGCCATCTTGGCAAGGCCTGGATATGCGATTTGTGACGTCACAATGCGAGGCCGACGTTCCAAGCAATTCATACGGAATAAACACATGTTTTACAGCATTTCTGTACTGGAAGAAGCGTGCATTCATTTATATTTTCACATTTCGTATTGAAAAGTTAATGTGTGTCAGAAGAAAACATGCTTTGCATAGTTGTTGATGGCAAAGCATGCTTCTTACCTTCTCAAAGCAAATATATCTCCAGTTTTTTTTTTTTTTCTTTTTTTTTTGTCTGCATATAATACCAAACTGTCTTGTTTAATAATGCAGTAGTTTTTCAAGAGGATGTTTGTTATTACTTTTATTTTCCTCGTCAAAATAGCACTGTTAACTCGCAATCACTAGCATTACAGTCAGCACCGATATTGTCACACGTCTCGGCACCTAAATGCAGAATTAAGTTTGTCTGGTTTTATACTTTAAGAAATTCTTGTTCATATGTCTCAACAAATTAACTACTTTTTCGTGATCACCAAGCATTTTCACCTTCTCTGATAAGTATTTTAAATGCAAGAGTTTCTGTCAGGACTGAGGGGTTGAGAAAGTTGTCTGGGGTAATCAGGATGGGGTAAAGAAAACATTGGAATCATTAACTTGTCTGTAAGCTGCTGTGGGAGTATATTTAATTGACTTTTGACTGACCAATTTTACCTGCTCTTCTAGGAATTTAGTTTTTAGATGTTCTGTGGAATTTTCATTCATGTCCGCCCAACATTCCTTTAAAATGTTGGCGGCCTGAAGTAGTTATGTTCTGTTTGTTCACTTGCTATTGTGAACCAAAAGAGCATCAAATTTAGACCATTTATCCAATATAATTTGTTTACCGAGAATCCATTTAAACTTACTATTGGGTATTACAATTTTACCCTATAGAACCTAATAAAATTCGAATTAATTTTTAATGCTGCTACAGTTTTAGGTATTTCTTCAGTATCAATTTTCACAAAAATTACATCGTTTTCTTTTATGATGACGGTGAATCCCTCTAATTTCATGTCACTAATTCTATTTTTAAAGCTCTGAAAACCAACAATTTTGTCATCTTTGAGCCATTTACGAAATGCTGCTGTGTCCCTTCCCAACATTTCCCCATTTCTTTCTTCTGGATCCCTACGTTTGGGATGGGTCAGGTAGGATGGTAAATTAGGAAACAGCAGAGCGGCATGGATTTTCAGTAAGTTTAGGAGTTGTTCTGGGTACTACAAAGTGCTTCCATCACTTCGCGTAGCAGTAAATTCCTTCACTATGTGCTGTTCAGAAAAATGTTTAATACATACCACACCTAGTTCATAATTATCCCTGTAAATAGCACGTACCCACTGCTCTTTCCTGTGTGGATCGTTTGGAAACGAAAACACTAACATACTTTTCTACACTTGTTTTAGTTTGAGGTATAACCCGGCACACAACACTTCCTAGGCATTTTGTATTAAAAACTACACCACTTTGTAATTCGATTTTTCGTTCAATTGTTTACTGACACGTAAGACACAAGCAGCTTCTTAGCATTCCAACCACGCACTGATGTGTTGCATTCCCGTAATAAACAAATAGGTGAAACATAAGCCTCCTGTGATGACGTCATTAATGTAATCTCTGTCCGTCTCCAGGCCTGTGTATATAAAGATGGCCTTGGCCTTCTTCAGCAGGTGCCTCCATTCCTGTCTTTCTCCAGCTCTCTTTCTCCATCCTCGTGTTCCCAGTATGTGTTGAACATGTCTCTGTATGGCATCCTCCCATCTCATTCTCGGTCTTCCTACTGCTCTTTGCCTTTAAGAACTCTTTTTGGTATTCTTTCTTCTTTCATCATTATATGGCCTGCCCATCTTATTCTCTTAATTTTAATATCTTGGACAATATGTTGTTAGCTAATGCTGGATTTCTGACAATGAAGTCATTAATCCTCTTGCTCTCCAATATTTTTCACTGATGGATGGGGCACTAGAAGTGGCCGGGCATATTTGAAGGTGGTCTCGATCCATTTCCTCTTGCAGATCACATAGAGGACAGAGTGGTGAAGAATATATCCCAATTCTGTTTAAATGTTTTGCCAGACAATCATGTCCTGTAATCAACCTGAAGGTTGCAACTGCTGTTTTTCGAGGATACTCAGGAATCACTGTTTGAATGTGTGGTAGTTCCCATCTTTTATTCTTTGATTTTTCATAGTAATATTTTGCAATAATTTTTCCGAATTCAGAGTTAACTAATCTTTTAGCTGCATAAAATGGTAGATTAACTATAGATTTTTGTATACCGCTGGTACCCTTTTTTGCAAGAAAATCAGCTTTCTCATTACCACTCAGTCCACAGTGAGCTGGTATCCATTGGAAGACTAGGTGTTTTTGAAGTGCTGTTAGATGGCTAAGCATCTTCCAACATTCTATAATAGTTTGGTTTTTTGGTGACAACTTGGAAGTAATTGCTATAATTGCCGCCGTGGAATCTGAGAGAATAACTGCTTGCTGAAAATGTGAAATTCTGTACAAAAGATTTTGTAGGGCCATTCGAATTGCTTCAATTTCTCCATCAAAGTTAGTAGTTCCATAACTTAAAGATTTGTAATAGGAAAAGAGGTGACATGTGACTCCAGCACCTGCTCCGTCTTGGTTTGATATCAATGATCCATCAGTATAAATATGGAGCCATTTGTGTTCTGGAAATCTAGTATGGATTGTCTCTAATGCCAATAATTTTAGAACACTAGTTGGAGTATCACTTTTTTTAACTTCTTCTGTCATGTGTAAATAATATGTGATGTCTAATGTATGTGTTGGATTGACTTTAGATATGAAGTTTTCCTTTGAATTAGGAAGGTGTACATCCTTCTTGATGTCTTGAATTTTGGAAAGAAAGCTCTCCTGAGTCTTTAATGTATGTGTAAAATTTCTCTTGTGCCATGTATTGAATGGGAGTCTGATCAACTTTTCGTGTTGAATAAGAGCCGCTTTTTCTATTTCATATTCAATAGTATTTCCATAGCTGCTATTGGTGTGGTTTTGATAGCACCTATTTATATCTTCAAACTATACAGTTATTTATTCCATCTTATGTGCCAGCATGGAGTGAATAGTAAACATTATTGGCCATTAAAATTCTTTTTATTCCAATTCATTATTATTAGTTATTGTTCCCAGATATTTAAAGTTCCTTATTACGAGGGGCGTCTCAAAAGTAACTTGCACTACGTTTTTAAAAAATAACAAAACGTTTAAATATTTTAAAAAGGGTATATTTTTAAAGCTACATTCAGTACCTATTTTTCCACATAATTTCCTTGAACCTAAATACATTTTTGATACCGTGGTAACAGTTTTTTTAACCCAATGTCAAACCACTATCCCGCCAAACTGGATAGCCATCTTTCCACTTCTTGTTTCAGTTCCTCGTCATTTACGAAGCGCCTTCCCCCAAGATGTCGTTGCAACTCCGGAAAAAGATGGTAATCACTCGGTGCAAGGTCAGGTGCACTAGATGGATGACCGAAAACATTCCATCGAAACTGCTCAAAAGGGCTCGAGTTTCATGAGCAGCGTGCGGGCGGGTGTTATTGTGAACCAGAAAAACTGTTTTGCTCAACTTTCCCTTCCTTTTGTTTTGTATGGCTCTTTTGAGTTTTCTCAGTACCTCTCAATAGCGAGCAGCTGTCATCGTGGTCCCATGGAGCAGGTAATCGATTAACAGTACTCCCTTCGAATCCCAGAATATCGTTGTGATGACCTTGACAGCCGATGCAACTTTTGCCTTTTTTTTGGAGTTGCCTCATCCATTCGTTTCCACAACTTGCACACACTTTCGATAGACACAGATTCTTAGAAATAATCCTGTGAAGTGATGCACGGCTTATTTCAATTTACGGAGGAAGTTGAAACAAACCTGGATCAAGTGTAAGGCACTGATCGGTGTTCACGACTGCTCAAACCTCGTCAACAATGTCCTGAGCGAGGGAAGTGGAGGGTCGGCCGCTTCATTGCTCATTGTGTAATGTTGTTCTCCCTTCAATGAACGATTGGGGCCAACGAGAAACCATTTGTCTTGACAAAACGTCTTTTCCATAAACACTGCACAACTCGCAATGAATTTCAGTTGCACATTTATTTTTTCCCGTCAGAAAACGGATTACAGCGCGAACTGTGCAATCGGCGGTAGGAACGAGTGGAGTCTCCATTGTTACTGCCGTTTTTATGTCCAAGCAATAAACTTAGGGGCCTAGGAATTTTACGGTGCTGCTACTGCACCCATACCTATATACCCTGGGACTTTCAGACTTTTTCCGCCTACCGCGCGGATTTGAAAAAATTGTGCAAGTTACTTTTGAGACGGCCCTCGTATATCTATGTTATGTTGTTCCACTACCAGTATTCCTGTATAGTTTCTTCTCCTTATTTGTATCATCAGTATCAGTTTATTCACCAATGTAATAAAATTTACAAGGTTCGTCAGATAAAAAAAAACTTATAAATTTTACAATTTGAAGAATTTTGTACGTAAGACAAGTGAATACATTTACAATTTTTATAATTTTAAGAGTTGTTTCATGAGATTACAATTTTAGTTAAGTATACACAAGTATCAGATTTTAACTTCAGAGCTACTCTTAAAGGAGAGGTAAACTAACAGCGTACATTTCTTCCTGCCTTATACTCTTCTACAGAATAAAATACATTTTTGATGAGATAGGACTTTATTTCCATTTTCATTTTCACCTCATTCTTTATTTCCTTAATTTCACCAGGTAAGTGATTATATAAATCCTTTGCATTACTCTCAATACATTTCTTTCCAAGGGAGCCTCTTAATCTACTTCTAAAATTGTTTTGCCTGGTTCTAGTGTCATGACTGTGTACATTCATGTTTTTATCGTCTTTATGTGCCTTTATTACATGCTTGAGACATTCATAAATGTACAAGCAAGGTAGTGTTAGTAAATTTAATTCTTTGAAAGCGTCTCTACATGAGATTCTAGTCTGTATTTTTTTTATTACCCTTATTGCTCTTTTTTGTAGCCTGAATATTTTCAGTAAATGTTTCATATTTGCTGATCCCCATAGTATCAGCCCGTATTTGAGATGCGAATGTACAAAAGCATAATATACCTGTATTACACTATCCTCTGCCATAATTTGTGCTACCTGTTTTAATATGTAGATACCACTATTTATTTTCTTTGAAATCCTTTCTGTATGTTTATTCCATTTTAAATTATTATCAATAATTAATCCCAAAAAGTTAGTTTGATTTATCTGTTTGATTTGTTTATCTTGTATTACCAAGGTAATATTTGATTGTGTTTTGTTGCTTATACTAATTTGCATCCATTGTGTTTTGTTTATATTTAGTGCCATCCCCAATTCTGCAAAATGTGTATCTATGATTTTTAATATTTTATTTGCTTTGATCTGCACATCAACTGTAGTGTTGGCAGTTACAACTATGGTAGTATCGTCAGCATATCCTATAGCTAGACCTCCTGCTTTGTGTATTTTTTTAAACAGACTATTTATATACAGGATGAATAGGTATGGTCCCAACTTTGAACCCTGTGGTACACCATGTGTTATTTGCCTCTATATGCTTCAGATACTGCTGTCCTTGTTCTTTCCATCACATTGCCATCTGTATAACCTGTTAATTGTACTGACTAGATTGTTTAATTTGTCTGTATGTGTGTTTGTCTAATTATGTATTCTAATGCTGTATTAAAAAGGGTAGGTGCTAGCCTGTCTCCCTGTTTCAATTCACAATGCACTTCAAACCCATTTGTTATACTTGCTCCTATTTTTACGTGGTATTTGGACTTTCCCATTATTTCCATTAGTCTAATCAGTGTTTTTGGTATTCCAAAAATTTTCATTATTGAGAGCAACTTTCCCCTTTTGATACTGTCATACACTTTTTGAAAATCTATAAATATTTGGTATATTTCAATGTTATGCTCCCATGCTTTTACTAGTAGGTTTTTAACTGTAAACATCTGGTCAATGGTTGATCTTCCGGACCTGCAAGCCTGCCTGATACTCCCCAATTATACTTTCTGTGTGTTTCTGAAGTCTATTGTTTGAGTGAGGTTAACATTTTATAGCTTGTACACAACAATGAGATTCCCCCTATAGTTTTGGCACTGTAGTTTGTTTCCTTTGTTAAATATTGGTACTATTAAATTCTTTTTCGAGTTCATTGGTATCCTTTCTTCTATCCATATTTATGATTAATTCATGCATTACTTTTAATAATGTCTGTCCTCCCTCTTTATACATTTCGATCGGGATGCCATTTATACCTGGTGATTTGTTTTTCATCTTCTGAATGGCTATTGCTACATCTAATTGGTCTGGTGGTTCATCTTCCATCTGCAACTGTTTTTCCTCTATTTCATATTCCTGTTCTAGTGTGAAATCCATGTTTTGTTCTTCTGTTGTGGTGTTCAGGAGCTCCTGGAAATATTGCTTCCATCTATTTATTTCATTTGATATTATTTAATTATTATCTCCTATAGATTTGTTCGTGGTTTGAACTTTGTTTCCACTTCTCTGTATGCTTTTTTAATTTGACTTTGTTTCCTTCAATTTCTATTATATGTTAGATAAATTCTTTTCTTTTGTCTACATAATTTATGTGCTATTTTCTGCAGCTTTTCATTTTCTATTTTTTGCCTTGTTGGTCTTTCTATCCATTTTTTTTGTATGCTTCATTTTTCTCATTTATTGCTTTTTTACATTCTTCAGCAAACCATTGTTTATGACCTTGTTTTGGTTCATATCCAACTGTCTGTTCTCCTTTCCAAATTACTTCCTTTATTTTTGTTCATTTTTCTTCTACTGTACTTGATTCATCCATACTTTTAAATTCTTCCTTTATGTGTTGGTACTTTTTGATTATTTCTTTATTCTGAAATTCTTGTATATTAAGTTTCTTTGGAATTTCAATTCCTTCAGTTTTAATAATAATAAGTTTTTCTGGGGAAGGCCACGTCTTGGTTGTGCAAAATGTATTTTTAATGCACACGGACTGTTAAACTCTATTGTCAGGTTCTTAAATAGTTTGTGAAACACATTCAGAATTATAACTTTGTCACCACTAATTATAGGCTTCCCTCTGCGATGTATTACAAACTGGCATGTTGGTTCACTTACCTTCTCGCTTTTACAACTGAGTAGTAGAAGGCAGTCTGTGCACACTCTTTGCTCATTTTCTGATTAGTGCAATTCACTACTTTAGATGCTTTTTGCTGTGGTTTTACATACTATAATAACACGTTATTTAAACATAACCATTTTTACATTGTTGTTTTCTAATGACAGGCATTAAATAATGCCAGACTAGTCTTCTTGCATTCCAATATTTTCCATAGATATTTTCAAGGCCAGCCAAAGAAATACAGATTGAAGTTTTTTGAATCCATTTTTACGTAATACAGAGAAGATGCAGTAGTTTTTGTTAGTATTGAGCGAACTGTTTTATAACCGGTGTACTCTGTAATACCATCAGTCAATGAAGGCGCACCTGATTCATGTTTGTACATGTGTTTCTGTTTATACAAGGACCAATCCTTTTGATCTTCTGTTGTGGTTGTAATTAACATCCTGCAATGTAGTGTCATATCGGATGGTGAATGAATGAAATGGGTGAACGATGCTCAGATGGACCCAAGGTCCATACTGCAATCCTTTCAATGAAACCAGTATAGATTTCAAATGTCAATATGCAGACAGCCCTTCTGTTACTGTGAGAGAGAATGCATTATATCTATACTGGTGGTACAGAACAGCAGACAATAGAAATTATTAATCAAGTTTAACGGTAAAAAATAAAAAGCTAGTTATATGTAATTAGTTGGCAAAAATAAAATACTAAAAAGGTTGAGCTGTACAGAATGAGTTGAGAGTCTAGTTATCAGAGTTCCACTGTTTGACATTCATGGTTGGTCTCTGCTTGTCTGAAAATACACACACAAGGTTTTTTTTTACTGTGTGCTTGTAGTGAATATAAATGTTTCAGCAAAGTTGTGCATCAGGCAGGACTAACCAGAATGCATTGAGGTGTAGAATTTGCAGGACAAGTTTGTAAATTCAGCTGCTAGATATTGGGGATTAAATGGTGTACTGAGTTTTAACACATCCTAAAATGTATTTATGAAAATAATTTAGAATTATTTGAAACTGGATATTGCAAGAGTTGAACACTTAGAAGAGGTACAAGTTATTTCTTCATATTTAGATTTCCCATAGCTATAGGAGTTTTCACGTTATGAAGGCACAATGGCTCTTATGGAGAATCAGTGTGGCGTTGCCACGTATGTTGCACCACTGCGATTACCATGGTTTTGCTAGTTGATTCCTGAACCACTGTTCAAATCTATCGCTGTCCATTTCATTATGATCATCAGTAGAACCTATTTTTGCCAAGAAAACAAGTTTTGTACCCTGTACAAATCGTATCATCGGCATGCAATATTACAAATCGTGGTCCACGAGCAGTAGGTGATTTAAGACCAGCAGATAACCCGGCCAAAAGTGCTTCTTCCAAACTTTTGATACAGTGTGCCCTACATTTACCCAACTTTCATCAAGGTACACGATTTTCCTTACCTCTTTGCTAAATTGTTTTATTTTCCGTAAAAAGGAATGTCACCACACTATATCATTTATCTCAATCATAACGATTTATTTCCTCTCTTTTCATGAAATCCTATTTCCTCCCTAAACTATAAAAGGTTGAATATTTAAAATTTGGCAAGTCCTCATCCTCATTGACTTTTTTTCAACACGGTCAGAATTGTAGGGGGAATACTTTGAAATAGAAATTCATGAAATTTGTGCCGTATTTGCGTTCAAAACCATATTTTATCTTCCTGCTGGTTTTGCATGTATGCCACGGTGTAGTGATGGGACCCTCTTTACATTCTTTTCTTAATATAAAAAATGTAGGCCTGTTTACACCAGTCCCCTTATGAAGCTCACTAACAATAAATGAGTCACTGTGTCTGGGGTTCTTTTTCTTTCAATAATCATACACTCTTAAGAATTGTTTTTCGCTCGCTACTTTTAATAATTTTGTCCTTTTTTCTGCGATTCATTCCGCACTAATCATTTAACTGTAATGCATATGATTACCAGAGAACTTGTAAAACTCGCTCACACCTCAGATTTTCAAAACCTATTGAAAACCTGCGCTGAAGTACAATGCCTTATCGGCCCTTCAACTGTCACACCACGTGTGGTTTTCATCATCTCCAAGACACGAGGACTGGGTTTTGTCCGTGGTGTGCTTTGCGCGCCGCAAACATTTGCCTTGAAATGGTGGTTCATGGATACTTTGGTACTGGAGACGTTCTATGTGTATATAAAAAATAATTTCGTTATTTCCTTGACAACTTTGTCACTGGAAGTTTTTACATGGACTTACAGAACGAGGATAAGCCAGCGATGACATTTTGCACTGTATAAACGAAGAATCTTAACACTTTGTTTTAAACTTTATTTTTTTAGAAAAATATGTTTAGACATATTGATATAATCTAAATACCAACGTGGCCTATAAAAGCAAGTGAATAATCCAGATTTTTTTCATTGCAATTATTTAGATTTGAAACCATGTTTTGACGTTCGGAGTGAGAAAGATGTTAAAAAATCTGCTTTCAACAAAATTTTAGATTTTATTTTAAGAGCTATACAATTATATAAAAGGTTTATCGTGCATACCATAGTATTCTTCGACACATTTCACACCGAAATGCATGTTCATACTTTATTGTAGTCACATTTGAAGACATGCACATTTGGGAACAGCGCACGTGATTCTTCCATAAGAATAGCATGGTCCATAAGAGCCCGTTGTGCCTTCATGACGTGAAAATTCCTATAGTGCTGCTGTGACTTACTCATTCACCAGTCACATTGTCATAAGTGTACAGCTAAATCCTTGTTGCACTGGTGGCAAAACTGTGTTGGAAGTTTATTATAGAGGAAATGGCTTACTGGAATACCTAAAAAACAACTGACATTTTATGGCGCAGTCTGGTTGTATTTGGTGGTTTGACATCAGTTAATGTAGTTTGCATTAATACTGCCACCATTTGTAAAATGTAACCATGGTAAAATTACTGTGTTATTGCATCTGTTGTGTTAACAAAGAAGCCAATATTTTTGAATTGGTTGCAGGGAAGGCAACCGATAGATTTTAGAACAAGATTCTGATTAGATGCATTAGCTTGTGGATGCTATTGTATTGCTCATGTGTGCACAGTTTTGTCTTGAATTGTTTTAGAGCAGTATATACAGTTATTGTTAATGTTATTTTTGTGCTTGCAAGACAGTAGCACATCAAATATATTAGTATTTAGCATTCAGAAGTGATCTTGTCCAAAAGTGTTATTGCAGAACAAGATTTACCAAAGGAGAATATGTGCACCCGTGGACAAAAAAAGGTTATGTCTGGAATGCATACATGCCCATATACATACAGACCTACATGCACACATACATGACAGATAGACATTCCTTTAGGTTAGAAATAATGTTTTTATGTTAATAAACTATGTTTATTTTATTTCCTTTAAAGGGTGTGTATAAATAGGAGTAAGGAAAAAAAAAGAGTGAGGAAAGCATTCTTCCAGGCAAAAAAAGATGCATGCTTAAAACATTTTCCAAAAAGCAATTGTCCAAATTACCATATGCACCTTAAAAATCTTGTTTTCCTGGGGTTTTCTCAGACTTGTAGCTAATTTCCATTGTAGGTGGGCTGTACTAGTTTTTGTTGTAATGTCCACTGCAGTTTAGTGTAATGTTGGCCATTTTGAATTCTTGGGAATTGCCAATAAGCTGTTACCCCTATATCAGATGTATTCCAGCACATCATCCTAGGTGGTCTCTGATGTGTATATCTTTTTGCCTGTTGCAAATGCATTGATTGGCATCTTCAGTTAATCATCACCACAACCGCCACCCCCACCACCACCACCACCACCACCGCTGCCGCCGCCACCACCACACCTTTATTGTCAATAGACTGCAATACAGTTTCTGACATTGTCACAAATTCATATTTACAATTTGTATTTGCAATTTTACATTCGTCCAGAGTAGTCTACACTTAAAATATGTATTAATTAACAAACATTACAAAGATGGACAACCTAATAGTTACACATATTACTATAGCTACCTATCAGTTGTGATTTACACAGAGGGTCTGCAATTTCAATATGGACATTATTATAGTTCATTGATACTATACAATGTCTTTGTTATCAAATGCTTCTTCAGAGCACTCTGAAATTGTTTACCTTTAGAATATTTTAAATATGCAGGTAGTTTTGCATGAAGCATTAAACATTTGGATCCTTTTTTGAAATATTTTGATTAAACCTCTGCTGAAAATAATCATCATTGTGTCGGGTGTAGTGAACTATGGATATTGGTGAGAATCAGTTACTTGCTATTTGATGATCTGTATATGTAGGGCTATCTTTTTGCCTGTTGCACATGCATTGATTGACATCTTCAGTTGGTGAGAATCAGTTACTTGCTATTTGATGCATACTGATTCTAGAGGTGTCTGATGGAATCAGATCATTCCATTACTGTTTGGACACCTTTAATGGCTTGGACAGTTATCAGGAATAGTAGTGGGAACAATCTGATAAATTAAAAATGTCCAGTTAATAATGGACGAAAGCTAACCTCCGAAACATGTACTGGGAAAATTTAAAAGTGAGTGTTGTTTGGTGTTTTAACTCAAGATCCATATTTAATGTGATTCCAACAACACTGTCATCAACTTCCAGTATTTATTATTAACCTGATAAATACCTTGAATTTTAAGCTAGGCTCGGCGTCAATCAAGAATGTGATTTGACATTTGCTAACCAGATGGTGGAAAGGTCTAAATGAACAGGAGGGGATGGATGCATGCATCATTGCAATCATAGCAACAAAAAGAGGAGTCAATTAGAGCTAAGACATTTCCATAGTAACACTAAACATGAAACCAGTGTTGTAGGTATTTAACATGCGATTCATGTGGCTACGAACAAACCAGCAGTAACAAACCACATCTGATCTATTTTGACTGCAATATACATGGTGTCTAGCAAGCAGAAAATCCTGGAAATCACCTTGAATTTGAAATTGCACCATGAAAACCTGGAATTCACATTGATTTTCAAAAACTGTCCTTGAATTTTTCCTAAAACACTTCTATGTTATAGTTCAAAAGTTGGCTTTCCAGTTCCTTACTAAGCGACTGCTTTATTTATGTGTCAAGCTACCGTCGAAGGTCGACTTTCCAGTTCCTTAAAAAGCAACCGCTTTATGAATGTGTCAAGCTACTGCAAAGTTAGAATCAAAGAAGTTGTAGTGGAAACGCAAAGAATGGCCCAACTATACATTCTGACATCACACTTGTTGCTTGCGGGTGCAATAGTAGGATTGTTGACATTCTCGGATGTGACTTGCATTGGTCTTCCACTTGTGCTCTCTCCGAAGAAGGTCCAAACAATATCATTAAAGAGAACAGAACCTGGAGTTCCCTTCTAAATTTTAACTCCCATGTATATATGCCATGTAACTTAAATTACTTTCATTTGCCATCTTTAGCTCTTGTGTGGTATTGAAGTTTGCATGTCTTCTTGAAAAGGAATGTTTTCACCTTGAAAAAACCTGGAAATTACCTTGAATTTGGTTTTCAAATTTTGCTAGACACCATGTATATATACAATGCCTCCCTCCATTGATAGATTTCCTGTGTGCTGACAAGTTTGTTTGCATCATTCTGTTTATGTAGTTATTTGTCTTGTATTTACATGCATCTGAATCTGTGTGCACATTGTGAGCATTAGCAATTGTCTTACTCATTTAAGGGAGATTTGACTATGTCCAAAAATATTGAGAAAGACAGCGTAAGCAAAGGAAAAACTTCACATACTTCGGAAGTGAATAAAATTGTGTTTGGTAAGGTACATGTCCCAATTAAAGAATTGTGCAGTTGATTGTCTACATTGCTGTAGAACATCTCGCAAATTCTTCCTCCTTTCCTAGTGTAATCAGATTTAATTAATTTGGGCTGAAGTAAAGGATTGCATTATGTTATCTGTAATAAAGCAACAGAAGAGGCTCTAACAACAGTAAAAGCAAAAAACTGAAAAAGTGGTTACTCGAATCGAGGGTGTAATAACTGCAGCATGGGAAAGTGAAGGAGTTCTGAAAGAAAGATAGAACAGCTTGTCATTTCCACGAGTAATTCCAGCAACAAGCAATTTGGATATTAGTGGTATTTTCCTATTACAGTATTTCACAGGTGTCACTTTTGTTAAGTAAGTCTTCGCAGTGATATATACTTGCATGTTCTATCCTTTGCATGTAGATTGAATATTTTACTATTGTCTTTGAATACGAATATAAATAATACCCACTTTACATTCTAAATGCAATCTGTCTTCTTACTCAAGCCCTAACACACTCTCCATGTGGTCATAAGAAATTAGTAAAATCTTTTCATTTGTATAAAATATAAATGTACAGTTATTTTAGAAAGCCATAATGGTGGTTTTCTAAAATGCCTTATTTGACTGTTGATACCTATTTTGCAATTTTAGGGCCTACAAAGGGCCTGTTGTACCATTTGCATTCTTTTTTCTCTCCCCTCCCCTCCCCTCATCTCCTCTTTTCTTTTACATTGTTACTTTTAATGACTATTCCACTCGTGCATGACTTGGTCGAAATCAACCAAATCATGGGCATAACAATTATAATTTCAGCCAATGACTATTTGCAAAAAATTTATCACAATTCAGTGCCCCCTCTGAATTTTAATTAACACCTCTGCTTTTCTTAGGTTATGATCAGGTTAGAGAATTTAACTGTACTGTGCTACAGATGCACAACATTGACATAATTTGACACAGCTGAGCTGCTCTTCAAATGTTAAATTTTGGCTGACATTCACTTCAGCAAAGTAGCTAATGCTGAAATAGGTGAATTAATTTGAAGAGGGAAACCTGAGAACATTGAATAGAACAGGAAATATGTTTGGAATCAGCCAAATATTGTGTTGACATTGCCAACGTCTTAAAAAATTGGAGCATCATATGAGAATCTTGTACGCTGTGCTAATGGATGCTGATGTATGTATGCCTGCTACAGTTTCTTTTAAGAAGTTAGTAATACAGTACAGCATTTAAATAACAGTTCATAGGCTATATACTTTAGTTAGTGAAATAGTCTTAATAAATGCAACCCGTCATAGTCAAATTCTCTGTACATCAAGAGATTAGAGGAGACTTAAACAAAGATGTTTTGACCACAGTGCACCTTCTTGATCTAAAAATAATCATAATAATCAGATTATTAAATCATTGAATGAAAAAGACGTAATTTATACTAAATCTGACAAAGGCAATAAAATAGTAATATCTGATTATATTAATAGAGTAGAACTTTTTCTTGAAAGTGAAGATTATTTAAAAATTTATAATGATCCTTTAAAATTATGCATTTCAACTTTTAATAAAATTCTCAATGAAGTGAAAATGATGCCTAACAAAGAAAAAAGTATTTTAAAAGTCAATGCAGTTTTACCCAGATTGTATACACTTCCTAAAATTCACAAACCAGGAAAGAAAATGAGACCAATTATAAATTGTATAAATTCACCTACGTATAATTTAGCAAAATGGTTAAATAAAATATTCAGTAGCTTTGATCAGTTTGAAAGTTAAAGTATTAAAAATTCTTTTGATGTAACTGCTTTATTTCCTAGTATTCGTAGAAAAAAGCTTTTGATTTTTTTAAAAAAGTGTTTAAATTCTTTAGAATTAAATAAAGAATTAATAGATGATTTTGTAAAACTTACAAATCTTTGTTTAGATCAAAATTTCTTTACTTTTAATGGTAATTTTTTTTCAACAAACTTCTGGCTTGGCAATGGGTAGTCAACTTTCGCCATTTCTTGCTAATCTTTTCATGAGCTTTTTTGAAACTCAAATTATAAAATCATTCCCTCTAATTTTTAAAACATGGTATATGACATTTTTGCTGTTGTCCCTAAAAAACAGATAAATGATGCTTTAAAACTTTTAAATTTACAGGATAAAGCCATACAATTCACTTTGGAAACTGAAAATAATGGATGCCTTCTGTTCCTGGACTTAAAAATTAAAAGGCATAACAATAAATTGAATTTTGGTATTTATAGAAAATCTACTCACACTGATAATTACATAAAAACTAAAAGTTTTAATCCTTTTGCGCATAAATTTGCTGTTTTCTATAGTTTAATTTATAGGTTAATAAATATACTCCTTAATAAAGAGGGCGCTGATGACCTTGAAGTTGAGCGCCCTTAAACCATATAATAATAATAATCCTTAATAAAGAAGAATTTGACACAATATAAACACATTATTAACACTGCAGTAATTAATGGTTTTAATACAGATTTTATACATAAAAAGATAGAAAAATTTAAGTATCAAAAGGCTGTTAAAGAGGTTTCTACCCTCAAAAAAAATAAAAGATAATTGTATTTTTACAAAGTTTACTTACCATCCATGGGCCAATAAAAAATGTACAAAAAGTTTTAAAGAATATGGAATAAATTTGGTCCCTCAAAATAAATTTAATATCTACAAAATTTACTAAATTTTTCTAAAAAAGATAAAATTCCAAATTACAAAAAGTCTGGCATTTATCAATTTAACTATTTGGTTTGTGATAAGGTTTATATTGGTAAAACTAAACGTCATATAGAAACCAAAATAAAAGAACATTTTAGAAATATTAAATATAAACAAACTAATAAATTAACTGTGGCAGATCATTTTTGGTCATTTACTCATGAAATTAATCCAGAGGTTTAATTATTAAAACAAATGGACCTATAGATTTAATGGTTTGGGAAAAGATATTTATTTTAAAAAACAGAAACTATATTATGAATTTTGAAATCCCTCCAATAGACTGTATTTATAGGTTTTGTTTTCAGAGATTGGTGATTAAAATGAGCATCAGTATTGTGACTTTGGTGGGTGTAAAGTAGAGAAGACATGTAGTCGAGATAAAGAAGCACTTTTATTTCCGTAAACAGTAACTTTGTACACTCGTTGCAACAGCAAGAAAGTCTTTACCGATTCACCAACAGCGCGGCTCCGAATTCGTAACACAAAAACTGTCCCTTCTCACACTTTACCGCTATTTATATCTCCCAGGCACTATTCTGGAAACTTCAAGAAAGTTCAGTTATTGCGGTCAAATACAAAGCAGAAAATTCCAGAAGTCTCTATCCCTTTCTCTCTTTCGGCAAGCACCCAACAATGCGGCCATTCTCTGTCTCTTCCCTTCGGCTCCTTTGCGGTAGTGCCGACAATAATGCGATGGGCGACAGTATCTATGGTAACAAATTTGTTTGTATAGCTTTGGGAATGAGTTGGAGTCAACTTGAAACTTGTTAGCACCAAACAACTTGGAATATTACTAAGATAAGTGAAGCTTTTAGTTTCTAATTTGTTTTTACTTTAGATTCTTGTTGCTTCACTGCTAATAGCTTCATTATTTCCTTATTCAATAGGAATTTGTTTTACACACAAAAGAAGCTCCTATTAATATCATTTATATCGGGCCAGCTTTGATAGGGAGAAGTTTGCATTTAAATGAGCAGACTATTAAACTGAATGCGCAGAGGGTAGGAAGTCCAACAATGCAGGATGTCGTCAGTGATAATGTGAGAAAGAAATAGAAGAAAAAAAGAAACTGGATGAACACTTGCCACCAGGAACAATAATAGGAATTTGTTTTACATGCAATATAAGCTCCTATTATTATCATTCATTTCAAGCCAGCTTTGACAGGGTGAAGTTTGCATTTAAACGAGCAGGTTATTAAACGATAACATGGAGGTTAATACAAGTGATTCAGAAAATGATACACAAGTAACTGAATGTGCAGATGGTAGGAAGTCCAGGTCGAAAGTGAAAGCACCCAAGAAACCTAACAAGAACAAGAAAATACCAGCTATTGTCTGTTCACATGGGCTACCAGACATACCAGTGAACCCAAAAGCTTTGGGGAGAAAAGAGTGCAGAGCTGCTGATCTCACTTATGATGATATCACATTTTTTCACCATCATGTAAATAGTTTAAACAAAACTGACCATGACAAGTTATTACTAAAGTACATGGTAATCACATCACCAAAATGCAGGATCAAGAAAGAAGCAAAACAAAAAAGAATACTGTTTCAGTAAAATACAGCATAAGGAAAACAGATACAAAAACGAGAAGCATCAGGCCTTCCTACTTGCTCTTTATCGAAATACAAACATATTTTCTATCACTGTTTTAATTTGACATTTAAAACTCTTCATACAGATACAAGCTCAACATGCAAGATTGGCCTGTTGAAACTGAAGAAGGAGCAAGATCTGGGAAAAAAGAATCAATTAAGAACAAACCACAGGTTGCATTAACTCTGTGAAAAAAGTTCTATACAATAATGGAGGAAAATCCAAACGTGATTAAAGTATGTTTTGACATACAACAGAATCAGCCAATACCAAAGCTCTCCGTAGGTGAAGTATTCTGTTCAAGATAGGTTTGACTTTATAATTTGTGCATTGTGACTCATTTCCGAGCACATACAAAGGAAGGGATTACTTTTTACTTTCTCTACTGGTAAGTAGGGGAAGTATTGTATTCCACCCAAAAATTTGATGTCAAGATTTCACTGGAAATATATGTTTTGAGACCCCTGAGTCCAGAAAAAAGCATTTTTAGAAAAAGGTTCGTCTGTGTATCTGTGTCTTGTCAGTCTGTGGACAGCATAACTCAAAAGTGAAAAGTCGGATAAACACCAAATTTGGTATTTAAGTTTAATGTCTTTCAAGGATGCGCCATGAAGATTTTGAAGAAAATAGCCCCACCCTAAACTACCCTTTACATGGAAAATTTTTAAAAAATATGGATTTTCTTGAAAATCGGTCTAACGATTTTGACTAAAATGTCATATGTTTGAGATATTTTTATGACAAATGAAATGTATATTTTGAATTTTCTGGCTATAGCCCCTGTAGTCGTATTTACTCTGGGCGACTTTTGCATAAATTGTAAACCATTAGAGATAGACCAAATCATACTATACAAAACATATAGATCTTGCTAAAATACACAATTTGTCTAAATAAATTTTCTTGTAGGGTGAACCATTTCAGAGATATTCCTTATTATGTGTGTGAGTTTTGGAAAACTTAAAACTTTCGTGAAATGGAACATCACTGTTCATTTTTTTATATGTTAATTGTGCAAAGAGAACAGAATCTCAAAGGTTTAAAACATTTGACTACTGCACAAAGCCTAGTGTATTCTAACATTCCCCTTGCACCTACAAAGAAATAAGCAATAAGATAATTTGCACATATGTTTATCTTAACTAACACGAAGAAGATATAGGAATAAGTTTGTAAGAATGGTTAGTACTAGGGTAGAGAAAGTCATGTGAGTGCAACACATCAGATTTTTATACTTGGCTTGAAACAGAAGGACCAGGGTTGCCAGCTCGTACGATAATTATGGGGGTATACAATAATTTGAATGTATGATAGTTCGATACCAGCGCAATATCATTTTCACTGATTTGTCATACCAGTTAAATGAAACTAATTACAATTAGTGACACCATGTTGGCTCTGATGGCCTATTTCCACCACTCTAAGGCAGCCGTTTCATACCCTACTAAGCCTCCTGCCCTTTATCCTCTTATTGCTAGTGCGCCCAGATCTGGTAATCTCAATGAAAAAGGCACTGTTCAGAAAATTGATGAATTGATGATCAATGGAGAAAACTCGAAATAAGTGATATTCTGTGTGAAATAAAGAACAGGCCTGAACCTGGCAGTTTAAGGAGTGTTGTTAAACACATGTGTCACCTTGATGGAAATACTGATTTCAAAGAACTAGCAGCCTTTGCATTATCAGTGATTTTGTTGCCTCTCAGGCCTCACAGAAGTGCTTCTTGTGAAAGAGGTTTTTCTAAACTGGGTTTAATAAAAATGAAAGTTAGAAACAGATTGGCATTAGATACGGTAAATGAACTTATCCTGTCGTCTCAGCTTATGAAAGAATGTGGTAGATCTGAAAACCTGCAAGTCACCAAGAAGATGTTAAGGTTTATCTCAACAACAAATTTGTATAATGCTGCAATGGTTGAGGAAGATGAATTTTCAGATGAATAGTGCGAGAAACATAAGTCTAATACTGATTGAGGTCATCAATCTTGTAAGTGGATACCATAAACATCAATACTGTTACATAAGTGTTATGGTGATATTTTTTATTGTTGTAGCATTTGGTTTATGATGTATGATAATTTTGAATCCAAATCTATAATTTGAGTGGCTGGTACAATAATTTTACTTTTTAATGTTTGGCAACCCTTAGAAGGACCTAAAGGATACAACCATGCAGCCTCTGCTCTACTGGATTTCCTCAGAAACCTTGAGGTATCCCAGGAAAATGGCCCAAATGAAATTCATTTGTTTTCGGACTCTGTAGCAGTCAAAATAAAAATACGGTAATGATCTGCATGCTAATGGCCTTTATGGAAGAAAGCAGAAAATTTAATAAACTGCTGCATTACTTCCCTATTTGTGGACACAGCTCCTGACAGTCTTTGGTAGAGTGGAGAAAGACCACTGAAAAAAGAGGACATACACCTACCGAATATTATAAAGTGCTGAAGCAGGATGGCATAGTTAAGATACTAAATAAAGATTGGGAAGCAAAGGATCTCAAGTCCAGTGCACTAAAAGCCCTGCGATCTAAGGTGCCTTTCAAAATAACTTCAGCAAGTGATGGCTTATGCATAGTCTAAGAAGAAGGTATTATTATCAGTACCAGACACTTATAATGGAAGTCGTGTAGAGGTTGAGGTACAAAAATCCAGAAACTGCAGCCAGGAAGTGAAGAAAGCAACCACCTTGGAAAAGAAGAACATGGTCAGCAAGGAAAAGAAAAAGGGTGTCTTAAAAGTTATGAGGCACTTTAGCGTAACAGAAGGAGCAGAAGATTTTTATAAGGACATTGTTGAAAGTGATCCATAGGTTACCAGTTTAGTACTGCTGTAGGCAGTATTTTGTTTGTATTTTAATATTTATTTTGCACATCTTATCAAAAATTTATGGAAAAGTGTAGTACTAAAGTACAATACTGAAGCATTGTATCACAGTATTATAGTGTAACATTGTATTTGTATGCAAAATGAAAAATAAAGCAGCCTTCTTTGTAATTATTATTAAAAAGATTTAAAAAAAGCACTTTAAATGTGCTTATCAATAAAAATGTAATTCAGTAATGTTTCTCGCTATTTTGCACTTCCTTTTTTCAAACACGTATGAAAAGTCAATGATACAAAAATGCTGTATTGTAGTATGCTATTGTATTTCCATGCAAAAAGAACAATAAAGTATCCTTCTTTGCAGGTAGTGTTAAAAAAGATACAAATATAAAAAATAAAAATAATACTTTCAGTGTATATAAACAGAACTTTCATCTTCTCTCCTTGCATTTATCAACTGCTCGAGATGTTGAAAAATCATTGAAATTTTCCCATGAAATTGCTAGTAAATCTGAAACTGAGATAAATTGTGTTATTGCTGTTCATCAGCTGTTCATGGAATCACAACAATTAAAAGTACCATGACGATTACATTGATACAGCTTCAGAGGCAGTACAGATTCTCTCTCCTGTAGCTGAATATTCTTCAGCTGTGTCAGTGGGCAATGGGGACCATGACAGAAGTTTCTCATAGTCCATTTAATAAGATTTGTGCTCTGCCAGACGGGGATGGTTCATTGAAAAAACAATTTCTGTAATAGGTCTTGTCAGCATCAGATAGGCCTTGCTGAACATTGGAGCCAAGTATGAAGTCCAGTTTGTTACCATAGATTGATCTGTGTTCCATACAGTAAGGAGACGGCTTCATACCAGCACTCTCAAATGCTGCTATCCAGTGTTCTGGTAATTCAGCTGGATATCTTTTAGTTTATGAGTGCCATGTTCCTGTTGCATTCTAAATAAGAATGACCTCAAACAGGAAATGATGATTAAATACACTGCCCCCCAAAATTAGAGGAACACATGTTTAAACCAAAAATAAAAAAGGCAATGTTAATTTTGACAGACATGTTTTGAAGTGTTGTTTAAAACTGCAGTGGAGTTCTAAAATTTTGTTGTCTAAATAAATAAGTGAAGTTGAAAAATATGTGGAAATTGGAGTACACATTGACTTATTATGTTTTAAAAATAGGTTTTAAGAGCAATCTGTGGTAAAAACTTGTTATTTTGTGTTCTTTGATTTTAATGCAGAGGAATGGGATGTCTGAATGAAACATTTGTCGCAAACACAGTTACATGAATTGAAGACGCCCATGTCTCCAGGATTCTTTATGCCAGTCCTTCTGTCCTCCAAGGGCTTGAGACAGGTGGGTTCCAGAGAGGGCCCAGACAAGGGCTTAAGCAGAAGTTAGCAGAGGTTCAAGATAGGTAACTTTTTATATCTGCTTTGTGCAGGTGCAAATCTTAAGCAAGAGACTTGCAAAATGAGTATGAACAACAATTGGAGTGATGATTTCTGATCAGACTATAAGAAACTGGCCGAGAAATGCGTGGTTGAGACCTGGAATTCCCATTAAAGTCCCTCGTTTGACTGGCCAGCACAAGGAAGCCCAGTTGAGATTTGTTCAGAATCATGTCAACTGGCAGCTCCACCAATGGAAGGTTGTTTCTTCACAAATGAGTCACAGTTTAAATTGAGTGGTTGAGATGGTCATACACATGTATGGAGACATCATGGTGAATGTCTTGCTCCAGCTATTGTTGTTGAAGATGACACATTTTGAAGTGGTTTGGTTATGGTTTGGCCTCGGGCAGAGCTTATTCTTGTTCCTTAGTGTATAAGTGCAGATGCTTACATTAATAATATTCTTCAACTCTGCTTATGGAATGGACAATGATTTTCTTCTGCAGCATGATAATGCCTAACCCCGGAGCATCAAGGATGTCTTACAAGAATGCAAAATTAGTGTAATTGACAGGCTTGCACACAGTTTTGACCTTGAGCTGTTTAAACATCTGAAAAATCTTGTTTGCAAACAGCCTGCTGTGCCACAGATTCTGGGAGAACTGACTGCACTTACTGAAGAATGGGAGAAAATTTGACAAATTGCTATTAGGAGGCTGATGGGAAGCTTACCTTGTAGGTGTTATACAGTTATTGCAGCTCATGGAGGACACATTAGGTACTGAGTATTGAAATAACCACGGAAACACGATTAGCAAACATAATCTTGTATTTCTACTTTGTTTTGAACTTCAGTCAATAATTTGATCTCATTTCCAATCTTGTGAAATAAACGTTTTTTTAGAATGTCTTTTATAGTTTAACACAGTTCCTCAATCTATAATTACGAACTGCCAAACATTGAATTATATCTATATTTGTTTAGGAACATTGGTTTAAACATATTTCTCTAATTTTTTTTGATCTGTGTATAGTCCAGGTCTCAAGCAGCATGCACCACATGATGTAATAACTGGAGAACTGTGTAGTTATTGTTTTGCCTGACACATGCATCGCTAAACTCTCAAGATTCTTCACTTTGGATCTGAAATGTTAAAGATAAACCGAAGGAAGGGGGCAACCTTATCAGAACCTTTTCTTCCATCAGTTTCTGAGTAGCAATAGAAAACTAATTGTACCATGAACAAAGCATGAATGTTGAAACTCTCTATAGTAAACATAGTAGTTTGTCATAAGATTAGGAACACATAGTTTTTTTTCTTTCTGAAAATCAAAAGCAATCGCTTCATGGGTTTCACTCTTAATGACTTCTTTCCTTGCTCTTCTTTTCCTTTTGTAGAGTACTTCAGCTTTATGCACATTAACTTTATGCCCCACTTGAGCTGACTTCAGCTCATTCTCTGTTAACAGTTTTTCTAACGGGTGATCCAAAAGACATCGAAATGGCTGCGTTGTGTTTTACCTGCATGCGTCCTCGGTGCTCGTCGCCGACTGCCGGTGTCATAGAACAGCGCGGATGAAACTATACAATATTTTTTAAAACTACTTTTAAAGGCTTTACCAATGTTATTAAAGGATATGCTAAAGCTGGCCACCGTCATTGTCCATACATTTTTGGCACCTCTTTAGGAAACTATCCGTCACTCGCTGTAGTTCACGTTGAAAAATGCTGGCAATTTCGCGGCGGATAATTTTTAATTCTTCCCGGGTGTGCGGGCTTGTGTTGTACACTTTATGCTTTAAGTAACTCCAGAGATAGAAATCGCAAGAGGTTAGGTCGGGGGACCGAGGGCCCCACAAATCTCGATTAACAATTCTGCCCTGAAACACACTTTCAATTGTTCTCATCGAAAGATTGTATGAGCTGTTGCAGTCTTGTTGAAAAAAGACAAAATCACGCTCCCTGGCGGTTAATTCTTTAAAAAAGAAGGGGCAAGATTGTATTCAGGTATGAACGTGGTCAACTGTTGATTCGAAAAAAATTCGGCCCATAACTTTCTCCACGAATGACGCACTATACACCAATTTTTTCATCATGAAGGGGTATTTCATGAACAATATTATGTTTCTCAGAGTTCCAATAACGATTATTTTGTGTACACATGAATCAAGCCTCATCCGTGAAAAATGTTAAATGTGAGTCAATTTCGCCATTGTATACTCTATTGAGAATCCATTCACAAAATGTGCGCCTAATTACAGGATCACCAGGTTGAGCATGTGTCACAATTATTTTATATAGTTTTAACTTCGGTAATTTAGTAGCTCTTTGCACAGAGCCATAAGAAATGCCCGCTGTGGTGAAAGACGTCTGAAGAATTTTTGGGGGAAATTCTCCAAACGATGACCAACGTCGTCTGTTTCTTTGGTAAGAATCTTTTAGATTTCCGAGCCTGAACACTTCCTGTGGCCTGAAATTTATTGTAAAGTTCATGAATTGTACGGCTTGGAACTTTTATATCTGAAAATCTTCCTGCAAATCGCACTCTCACTTGGCGAGCTAAGTTAACACATACGAGTCATAAATAAATACACGCTGTGCAGAAGAAAACAAATGCTGAGCCATAATACACTTTGTGACTAAGTACAGGACACAGTAATAACTCAACCACACGATATCACCGTCAGCTCAGCACCGCACTTTCAGAGCAGAGAAAAACAAGTCAACCGCGTGACCTTGTGCACAGCAGCTGCGTGTTATCGTGTTTCCTTGTGCGCAGTGTAAAAACACCTAGCAGTAGTTCGGATGTTTTTGAGTCTCTGTATTTCTGATAATGAAGGTACTAAGAGTTGCTTTTGAAGGCATTTGAAGTCACCTTGGTGTTTGTCACATGCACAACATATGTTGCTGTGTGAGTATCCAAATGAGATATGAAATATTGTATTGAATATCTTTCTATAACGTTCATATGAAATAGGCGGCAGGTACTGTGCTTTATGCATTTCATATATTTTGTCTATAAATGTCTGCCAAGTCAATCCTCGCTTTTCTTCCTACTGTGATAGCTTTGTCTTTCTTGGAGTGAATTAACTGAGATCACTATCTGTGACATCTTTTAGTTTTCTGCAAGCCTGTGATCATACTTTTGACACCTATTGCTTGGTGATAGTCCAGTAGCTTTCAGACACTTCTCTAAATATTGAACACGTTTCTTACCAATTCCATGTAATGCATGGACGCCCTGTGACATATAGGAATGCCTGTGATACCATCTTCTTCGAGTCTCACCTTGCGTGAATACCCTTATCATGAAAAGAGGTTCTTTATTCTGGTTTTCTTGATCTAAGATGTTTTATAGTATTCACAGTGATAAACGATAAATATGCATTTTGCTCATCCACGGAAATCGTTTCAATAAATTACGCGATATTATTAAATCCCTGTAATGGGTGTGACTGAATTTTCTCCTCAGGATCTCTTGCATTTAAAATCCTATTGCTATGAGCTATCCACACTAAAGATATTTGTATTTTGGGGATTGAAAACTTGAACTTGAGCACAGACCTATCGAATAGTTTTTGGCCTTATTACTGATTTATTCATTATAGAATAATATAATTATTGGTAATGCTCTACTCCTTTCTTCCAATGGTTTGTCTTTTCTTAATATTTTCTGATCGGCTGCATAAGGGTAATTGTTATCTAACTTAGCCTTTAATTCTCTCTCCTTGAGAGCTTAAAGGAACCAACTTGGTCAATTGCCTAATGTGTTATCTCTATCCTTCCCGTGGTGCAGCTGTTAGTAATCATGTTTCTTACTTGATGAACCAAAGGGAGAGGCTGCTCATCAATTAGCACTGGTCAACATGATGAGTTATCGACCGAATCTAGTATTCTTTCTTTTCTGTATCAGATTCCCTCTTTACACTTTTCTATCCAGCCTCACTTGGCTGAGCTCTTACTTTTTCCGACCCCGACAGTATTAGAACACTCGAGGCCTATGGGATCATTTCCCTCTTTTCATTATGCTGGCCTGCCATAGCATAGAATGTTTCACAATTGGCGCTTATGAAAATGGTCAGAGAACTCAAGAAGCTCTGCATGACAGGTCCGGAGGACCCATTGACCAACGACAGGTGTGGCCCTCCACTCATACTGGAGGTTTTGTGTGAGTGAATGACGTAACCATCATAACAATTAAAAAACTGGTGTTCTCTTAAAAAGGATATATATGGCATATGAGGATGACTCCTTTGGATAAATTTTCCGTTGCTATGGTCCCCAATCAGATCTCGGGAGGGGGACAGCAACAGATCTCTGAAAGCCCTCCAACTAAATATACCACCAACTAAATATACTCCAATGGAATGCCGGAGGTCTTAAGCAGGGCATAAAAGCAGAACTACAAAAAGTCATAAAAGATAAAAAGATAGATGTGTTTATTACACAAGAGACCATTATATCAACAGAGCAGTTAAAACATTGTAAATTTCCTGGTTACACCACATACTTCCTAAAGCTCGTCACATAGCTAGTGGAATTATAACAGGAGTCAGAATAAATATCCCTGCAACATTTAGAATCATTAAAGAGATACAAAACCAAGACAAACTATAAACAATTCTAATTGAAGTGTGGAAAGAAAATCTACATTAAAAAATTTATGGAATCTACGAGTCCGCCAAATAACCCTAATCTGGACATAATAAATGCCAAAAACAATAGTAATAGGACTTTTTAATGCCATTCTCCAAACTGGGGATCCAAAATTATACTAGATATGGCAAAACTAATGAAGTAATACTTGCATTAGAACTTATATAAACCTGACTTACCAACATACACTACAGCGGTAATTGTACTAATCCAGACCTACTACTAATATCATCGAACTTGAAAGATTAAATCACACATATTTTTGAAGACTGATCAAGACATCGAGCAATAATTGCAACTATAGTACAAGACAGCAAGGATATCACAATGCAAACCAAAATACTCTTGGAACTTTCAAAGGGCTAACTGGTCAAAATTCACAGAAGAAACCTATTATGAACTCAACCTTATTCCCCAAACAAACGAACAAACACATCTACAGAAAATCTGAACCAATCCATTTGTAAAATACTTCTTGATGCAGCCAAAGAAATGGATCCCAGGAGCAAACATGAACAGTTTGTTGACTTTTACTTTGATGTCCGTTTTCGCCTACATCGGATGAATATCTTCTGACTTGTCCGCTCTCGGCTCAGTTCCCACGAGATGGATTCAGGAAGTGGTGATTTCTCGAACCTAAGTCCTCTTCGCCTTGATGTCATCTTGGTCACTTAGGTAGCGCCCATCTCTACCGCCGAAAATATCGTGTGTTTCGACGCCCCCTATAATAGCCTCTGTGTCTGCCATGTTCGCTTCCAACCGCGAAATAATTTAGGTGGGGTTCACTGCCCTGTCCCCGGTGTGAATATCGCTGTCTTGCACCAAACCCAAGAACTTCTGATTCATATCTATGTCGGACTTCCATCTCTCCGTCTCTGTTGCGGAAATAATTTCCTCTCGGGAAGTGTGATTGGTCCCTGGAATTTCCTCTGTGACCATTATTGGACGGTGTTCCGGGATTTTGGCCACCATGACGACGCTCAAAGGCTGAGATTAACTCAATGAGTTCCGGGACAGTGTGCGGCGTGGCTATACATATATAATAAGTAATCTGCTCCGGAAAGTGCTGTATAATACGGCTTATGAAGCTCTTTTCTTCAATCGGCGGTTGCAACAGTTGGTAGTTCTGAGCTTGTTCCAGCAAGTAGTCGAGCATAGTTAAGGAGGATTGTTCATTATATCTTCCATTGCTGAGGGCAGACCTGACGTAGTTCTGGGTATTCACGTTCCAAAATTTGTTCAAAACATTTGCTTAACAATTCAAAATCCTGATTTTCTCGCATGATTAATCGGACCCATTGTAATAGTTTAGTGGATAATCCTCGCTTCACAATAAGTATTTTAAATTGATCAGGTACTTGCTTTAAATGAAAATATTGCTCTAGATCGGAAATGTATTGCTGCGGATGGTCCCCGCCATTTTCAGAGAATTTTGGTATGTCAATCTCATTCAATAAATAATTAAATCCCTCAAACATAGGTACCATGGGTGTGTAATGATGAAGATCAGTGCTAGCTAGATTCTACATTAATTCTGTTAATCTGACCTGTACGCCGTTAATTGGTTCTTTTATATCCTGCATTTGCTCTGCCGTTTGTTTAACAAGCACATAAGTGGTTCGTTTCCGGCAGAAAATTTTGCTTGATTTACGGTAGTTCCATCGCAGGTATTAGCTTCTGTACCCATCCCGACGCCACTTTCAATGTCAGCCTGACCTACATCGAATTCTATGCAAGCCTCTTCACATGTGTACTAACAGCTGGTTGCTGAACTTTCCCCTTGACCATGTGGCCTATTTACATGGGTGTCTTCAGTTATTTGCCCTTCCATTTTTAAGTTATTGGAATACTTGATTTTTCCCCACTTCTTAGAAACATAAATGGAATTTACCTTATTGCTGTATTTCAATTAACTTTTACGGCCTTGAAAGCTTTTGCACTTAAAAGTAGTTTCAGCCTACTGTTGCAGATGGTTTCGTGGCAAATCCAGCATGTGCCCCTTCCTCTGAGAAAGCTTCTGTCGTCTTCGTCTTGGTGTGTTTCCAGGTTTCACTCCTTGTCGGTGCTGTTGTGCCGAAGTTCGTTCTTCGTCACTCGCTGCTACGAAGTTTTCGGGCTCCTAATTGGGCGCCAAAGTATGATGCGTTACCTGGCTTGGACCTCGCCGTAGTTGTCGTAGCTCTCCTCCTTCATGCCTCCGGCTAACGTCATAAGCGCTGGCATTTGTAGCATCTAAGAGGATTCGGGATATATGGTCGAACTTCAATGGATTCATACCCAGCCCCGGCTAACGTCTCTTCTCGTCGTCTTTCTGTCCTGGGTTTGATGCCCGTCCTCGGCTGATGTCACCATTTGCTCGTTGGTGTAGCTTGGACCCTATCCTGTGGTAAAATGAGCGATGGCCTCAGGTGGTGGAGAAAGCAGCGAAAACAATTTGTGTGGTTGGATTCAGGAGTAGCATTCCCGAATTTTATTAGATTGATTTACACTCCTTTTTACCACTAGTCGAACATTCGCGTCCTTGTTAAAATAATGCCTTTTAATCCCCATCTACGGCACTGTCCAATATCTCCGCACGATTCTTCTTGAGCCTCTAGCACTAGGCCCACTACGCACAGCCCTAATATGCCACGCACTTCTAAATTTCAATAATTACATTGGAATCACTCGGCGCACCTCCTGGCGCTGTTTATTTTCCGTCGACACCTTCTTTTATTGGTAGCGCGTGTGAAATTGTCTGAAGATTGTGATTTCATGTACATTTAAGCACTCGGGCGCCTATTATTTACTTAATTCTGATTGGTGGCCTTTCTGGACGATTTTACGCACCTTAATATTTTGTACTTAACTCGTGGATTTTCATTGAGGCTTTTCCATCCCCTCCTTTAAATTGCCATCTTGGATCAGGGAATTCCCAGAGTTATCTCCCGTTTTTTCTCTCTCTTTCCGCCATGGTACGTTTTCGAATATAGCAAGAAGGGACAAACACCCTTTGAGATATAACGATAAATGCGCGGAGTGGAGAGACAACCTAACTGCCTTGTTTTCCTAAAATGAGCAAGTTTCTAGCTTTTTAAACTCTCGGTCCCGGGCAGTGTTTTAACATGAACGCTTTACATTTTATACTTTCCAGGCTTACAAATACAGTTAAAATTACAAATCCAATTAAATGCATGCATCGAAAACAATGTTTTCATCTTACCTAATTATATCTAATCACACCAATTATGTTTCTTACTTAATAATGAAACAATTTATAATTGGAGGTTTTCCGGTCTAAAAGTACCGTCTCAAATAGTACCAAATGAAGAAATTGAAAAATGTTAAAGCGGGTAAAAACAGGTTCTAACGTGAAATTAGGGTTTTTTTAGGTTGTATAAGACCAATATTTTCGAACGTATATCTCAATAATTAGTATATACAGGATGTCCCAAAATTAGACCGACAAACTTTGGGGGCTGATAGATAACATTATTTTAAACACTTTTTGTTAAGGCAAGTTTTGTGCTGCAGTGCTTCGTTAAAGCACTAGACGAGTTAATGCCATATATTACTACCTCCCACCTAGTTTAACTATTTACGGCAAAATCAACAATGCAAATTAGTGTTGCATTGATCTTAGTAAGGCACACAATCTTAATTCAAGAAACAAACACAGAACACATAAACAAAACACAAACTTCTCATTATTTGCAGTTAATCACAGCTTTACTATTCAAAGTAAAAGTTGGAACGCACGCTCATTGCGATTAACACAAAGAGTGCATCGGCGTGCCCTATTCTGCCGTACTCTCGCAAACACAGCAGTCATTTCTCTGGTTTAAAAGTTTGTCGGTCTAATAATAAATAGTAAAGCTGTGATTAACTGTAAACAATGAGATGGTTGTGTTTTGTTTATGTGTTCTGTGTTTGTTTCTTGGATTAAGATTGTGTGCCTTACTAAGATAAATGCAATATTAATTTGCATTGTTGATTTTGCCGTAAATACTTAAACTGGGTGGGGGGCAGTGATCTATGACATTAACTCATCTAGCGCTTAAGCGAAGCAGCGTATTAAAAAAAACTTTCCTTAACAAAAATTGTTTAAAATAGTGTTATCTATCAGCTCCCAAAGTTTTTCGGTCTAATTTTGGGACAGCCTTTATAAAACTTTTATTTTCTATACATCATGAGGAACGAAATAGGTTTTTACCTAAAATCCGAGGTCTGCTTATTACCAATAACCGAGCGAGATGGCTCCGCGGTAACGTGTGAGGCTCGCATTCGGGAGGCCGTGGATTCGATTCTTGTGACCGACTTTCCTTACCAACGGCTTTTTTTACGGGGGTTTCTCCGGGTCGCTAGGCGAATGCTGAAAAGGATAATTACGTCCTCCAAATTTCTCCCATTTCAGTTCATCAATAATTTCATTCATTCTTCATGCTGTTGGTTCTTCCAGCGGAGTGTCAGCGAAGGCGTTAGGTACAGCTTGGCAGGGATGATCTGCGCTCTGTAAAGGCACTTTCTCCGTGCCTCGTTTTCGGTATGATCTGGAAAGGCACTCGGAGGCGTTGGACCCCGCGGAGATCCCCCTGGGAGGACACGGAAGACCTTGAGAAGTCGTCAATAAATGTTAGGGACTTCTACCAATATCTGTGCCGCTAGTTTGGATCTGGCCACCCGGTGTCTCCTCTCACCTCATCCTTCCTACCGGGAGTGCCCCTTAGGGGTATAGGTACAACAAACACATCTTCAATGCTGAACGCTCTCCGCATCTCTTCTAATTATTACCCATACACATACTCTTATCCTCGACCACAGTGTGACGCCAAATTTCCTTTCAGGCTAATAATAATTAAACAATTCTGTATTCGATCAAAATATCACAACAGGAAGTGAATACAATATATGAGCAGCCCAGCTCTCACATTCAAGAGGTGCCGAAACTCGGTTAGGGTGAGTTACCAGGAAAAGCTTTTTTTTCCGGATTTTCCCTTATCCTGAAAAGATTTATGTCTTTAACTGTACGCTCTGTGAATTAGAGTTGATTCTAGCAACAGTTCACATTTCATGCAATAACTATAGTCCGATATTTGACATGACTTAAGCGTTTAAAGGCATACCAATAAAATTAAATAGCTTTATAAGTGCTCGGACATAGCAACTTAATATTTTGAGAGGAATAGTTTACCAAAACTAAAAGGAAAGAAAACAAATCAGCCATTATTTTACAGGAACCTACGTCACCTTTTTTTTCTTTTTCTTTTAGTGGCATACTAATCACAAACTTTCAAGCCTGTTCGTCAAATGACGTACATAAGAAAATGTAAACATGAAACATTGCATATTTTAAAAACAGCTGTTTACAAAAATATATTTTTTACAAATTGTGTGTCTTAAGGATATCTACACTAAGCTATGGTTTATCCCCACGATCTATCTTTTATATAAAATTATACAAATGTTCATTCAAGATGAGGAGTTCGCAGGCTATTTCCAGAACATTAAAGATTTGTATTTTATTAATGAGGCAAATATCGTAAATGCGTTTGTTTTAATTCAAAAGCTTTATATCCACTTTGAGAAAATTAAAAATATTGAAACATTTTCAGTGTAAGCCGTAGTTCGGAATGGGAGAATTTTGTTGAAAATTTTCTCACGTCATGCTTAAACGGTGTCACTGGACTTTTACAAAAATGCTTCTGTTTGTCTTAGTTGGTCTCAACGCATATATTTTAGGTGCAATTGCGATATAAACATTTTCGGCGAAATATAATGCTTCGTGTACCTGTCACAGATAGGTGATAAAGCGAACAAGAAAAAATCAGATGTGTTCCACTCACATGATTTTCTCTGGTCTTGTACTAACCATTTTTACAAACTCTTATTCTTCTATCTTCTTCGTGTTAGTTGACATAAACATTTGCAGAAATTATCTTATTGCTCGTTTTCTTGCACATGCAACGGGAATATGGGAATCAGGGTTGCCAACCCGTATGATAATTATGGGGGCATACGATAATTTGAATGGTTGTCAACCCGTACGATAATTTCGATACCGGCGAAGTATCATTTTCACTGGTTTGTCACACCAGCGAAATGAAATTAATTACAAATAGTGACACCCTTTTGCCCTGTCTCCACCTCTCTAAGGCAATTATTTCATATCCTACTAATCCTTCTACCCTTTATCTTCTTATTGCCAGTGTGCCCAGATCTGGTAATCACAATAAAGAAGGTAGATACTGTTCAGAAAATTGATGATCAATGAAGAAAACTCGGAATAAGTGATATTCCATGTGAAATAAAGAACATGCCTGAACCTGGCAAAGAACTGGCGGAGGTTGCATTATCGGTGATTTCATTGCCCCACAGAAACACTTCTTTTGAAAGAGTTTTTTCCAAACTAGGTTTAATAAAAAACAAAATTAGGAAAGATACGGTAAATGGACTTATTCGGTCGTCTCAGCTTATGAAAGAATGTGGTGGGTCCGAAAATCTGCAAGCCACCGAGATGTTAAAGTTTATCTCAACAACACATTTTTATAATGCTGCAACAGTTGAAGATGATGAATTTTCAGATGAATAGTGCGAGAAACATAAGTGCTAAAGTTGTAATACTGATTGAGGTCATCAATCTTATACGTGGATACCATAAACATCAATACTATTACATTTTCATAAGTATTATGCTGATACATTTATTGTTGAAGCATTTGGTTTAAGATGTACGATAATTTTGAACCCAAATCTATAATTTTGAGTGGCCGGTACGATAATTTTACTTTTAAACATTGGCAACCCTGATGGGAATACAGTAGGCTTTGAGCGGTAGTCAAATCTTTTAAAGGTTTCACATTCCGTTCTCTTTGGACGGTTAATATACAACAAATGAATAGAGATGCTCCATTGGACAGAAGTATAAGTTCCCCAAAACTTAAACAAATAACTAGGAATATCTCCGAAATGGTTCATTCTACTCATTTACTGAAGTACAAATTGTGTTTTAGCAAGATCTACATTTTTTGTGCAGTAAGATTTGGTCTATCTCTTAGGGTTTATCACTTATGCAGAGTCATCCAGAGTAAATAGGACTTCATGGGCTATAGCCAGAAAATTCAAGATATACATTTCATTTTCTATAAAAATATCTCAAATATATAGCACTTTAATCAAAATCGTTAGAGCCATTTTCAAGAAAATAAAAATGTTCGGTAGTTTAAGGTGGAGCAATTTTCTTCAAAATCTTCGTGTCGCGTCCTTGAAAGACATTAAACTTAAGCACCAACTTCGGTTTTTAACCGACTTTTCGTTTTTCAGTTATGCTGTCCACAGACTAGCAAACACAAGCACACATTTTTTTTAATTTTTTTTTTATTTTTTTTAATATAAATCAGGGGGTCTCAAAATATACCTATACATATTTCCGGTGAAATCCCGACGTCTAATTTTTGGGTGGAATACAATACTTCCTCTACTTTACTAAACGTAGTAGAGGAAGTAAATAGATTAGAATAGTAACTACGCAACGAAATTGTAATGCTAGTAATTAAAATACGAATATGTTTATTTTCATACGGGCACCTTAATTGCCATTGTAGTCAAGTTTCATACGGCCATCTAAGCTCGAGCACACGTCTTTTCAATGTTTATAAATTATTTTTAATATGCTACAATTACCTGAGTCAATAAGTACTCTGACCTTACCTTCGCAGTGAAACAACTGGTAGTTTTGTAACATGTGTGACAACACGAAAATATTGATTTTATTCTAATCTCGACCTTGAATATTTGATTTCAAAATTGAGTAGTGAGTCCACAAAGTCGATGGTTTCATACTTTGTGACAATTCTTCGAAGTACACCAGCAATACTTTTCTGAAAATGGGGTTATGCATTTTGACTTTCTCCAATCTGTGAATTGTGCATAGAATTTTTCATACATGTTTCTTGATTATTTATTTATTCATGCCAACAAATTTAGTTTTTTAAACACACAAGCCGTGTGTGGGCAATGTTTGAGAGATAGAATTGGAACTGAAAAATCCAATGCCACAGCTGGCATTTGAACCACAGAATTCGAATTGGTTGGAGAATTCGATGCCGTTCTGCCAGGTTGTCACAGTAGCTTAATTGTTAGAGCAGCCGCCTAGTAAGTGGAATGTCTGTGGTTCAAATTTCCAGTTGTGGCACTGGATTTTCCAGTTCCAATTCTACCTCTAATATTTCTTCATATTTCTGGCAATAAATTGTTGGTCACATCGTATGGCTTTGCAGAAATTTCCAACGGTGTAAGTTGCATCTCATTATCAATCATCCGACATTTTTGCTTTTTCTAAACTCGCGCTTCTTCGATTGAACCAGGGGCGGTTCTACCCTTAGGTCAGAAGGTCACGTGCCCCTCCAGTCATGTTCTGGTGCTCTAGACAGAACTGTAATAAGTTTTTTTTTTCTTTAAATGTGTTATTTGCATTGATTTTTGCTTGATATTCACGTTTGCAAGCTTTACGAAACTTAGCAACCCTGCGCGGTCACAATCTCCGTGCGGACTTCCAACTTCTTGTATTTAACATCATCCCATCACTCTTAGCTGCGGGAAGTGACGGGGGTTATGAGGATTTGGCTTGCATATGGTCACAGTAGTGATGAGACCTGACACTATGGGGCGCTGTCTCTAAAACTTATGAATGTTTTCGTTCCTTCACCGGCTTGTTTCGTTTACGTCACCGGCATCATTGCTCAGTTTGGTGCAGTGTGTCCGTTGTAGTGCAGTGTAGATAATATATTTTTCAGTTTTAACTGCGAATAAAATTGTGTATAACAGTTTTCTTATTCAACTGCTAAGCTTATATAATTTAACAAGACTAATGTATAGGTGAAGTTCTTACAAACAAAAACCTTAAGTTTCGAGAACCGATTAATAGCAAAGGAATTAGGAGCTCCTAGGCCAGATCTTTGCGTAAACCAGGTTTTTAAAGACAAAACCAGAACATATAATATAAATTTTAATAAAATTGTGTGTGAAAAATGGGAATGCATGTGCGGGTGTTCTGTAGATAATGCACTGTTTTGCTTTCCTTGTGTGTTATTTGTGGGGATGACACGTGGACCAAAACCGGCATAAAGACTTGAAACATTTGCCGGAAAAAAAGCAAGAAACAGTTTATCAAAGACTCATTTACATAATGAAATGAACCTCACTGTTCTAGGCAAAACTTATGTTAGAATACAGCTTGATGATAGCTACAGAGTGTCTGTTCGCAAACACAATGAACTTGTTGATAAAAATAGGTACATTTTGTCACGCATTATTGATGCTACTAAGTTCTGTGGCGAATTTGAACTAGCTCTGCGTGGCCACGACGAAACAGATGATTCCGTTAACCCAGGTGTTTTTAAAGGTCTACAGCATTATACCACGGCCCTTGATAATGTTTTGAGAGATCATTGAGAAAATTGCACCGTCTTTAAAGGTACATCAAAAATAGTTCAGAATGACATTTTAGACGCAATTTTATCAGTTTTCAGAAATTATATCTATCTGAGATATGTAGAGTTTCTTTGCCTTCAGGCTGATGTAACAACAGACAATTCATGTAAAACTTTACTGTCCTCAATTGTAAGGCAATAAATTGAAGGGTAAATATGTTTGAGAGATTTTAGAGATATTATTTCGAAATGACTGACAGGAGTACCACTGGTTTAGCAGCACTTATTGTAGAACAGTTACGTGAAATGGGAGTAGAGAAAAATCCAAGGAACTTATATGCCAAACTTATGATGGAGCTAATGCAAAATATATTCACTGTTATGCACATCAAGGAAGTGTTATCTTTCAAAGTGCAACGTCATCTTCATCTCACAGCAGAATGTTTTTTTCTAGACTTACGGGGGATAGGGACAATCTTTTTGAGGTCTCCAAAAAGGATGGATTATCTGACTGAATTTGTTCAGAAAAAAAATTTGCATGTCCCACCGACAAGGTGGTATTTTCAGTAAATAAAACCGTTTTCGAGCAGAAAGGTAATCTACTAAATTGTTTCGAACATATACGACACAACGAATTAAATGATAAAAAAGCGTCTAGCAAAGCAACAGGATTTGCACGAACATTGAGAGACTCTGAATTCACTTCTTGGCTTGAATTCTGTCACAAAATTATGTCTCATGTAGCAGTATTCTTTGACTGTATCCCGAAAAAAGACGTCGATGCTGTTGAAGTGAGTTTGTTAAGCGCTTAGTTAATGCTATAGTGAAAGTTAGGAAAATGTATGAACATGAATAAGTGTCTATATACAAACCCCCAAGTAAGGGGCAATAGTAGGAGTAATAGGGTGACAGCTCTACAAGTTTGTGAAATGATTACAAGCAATATCAGGGATAGATTTCAGTTCTCAGGTCATTTGAGGGTCTCGAAGCTATTTTTGGTTGACAGGTTTCCCCACTACTGCAATGTATTTCCTGAAAGTGCCTTTCAGACAACCTTGGAATTATATCCCACAATCAATGGTCCGAAATTTCGAACTGAATTAGAGGTGCTGTATAGTCGTGAATATTGCAGTTTTTATGTGAAAACAACATGACACGAACATTCTCTGAGTGTGTGATGGTTTTAAAAATAATTGTTACCCTTCCAATGACGACTGTAGGGACCAAACGATCATTCTCTACCCTCAATAGAATAAAGACATTCTTACGAAATTCCATGGGGAACGAGAGATTGAACGCACTGGCGATGCTATCAATAGAGAAGAAGGTGATAAACACCATTCCAGTCTTCAACAGACGTGTGATTGAGCAATTTTCCAAAAATAGGAGAATTGAGCTGATATACAAAAAATAACAAGTAAGCCTCTCATAATAATTTATTGCTTTATTTTCCTTATATACTTCTGTATGTCGATTTTTGTGTGCCCTACCACATTTAAATGTCACGAGCCGCCACTGGATTGAACGTACGAGAATAATCGATGGGTATCGGTTAACGTAGTTGGAAGATGCTGGATAGATGGCCGTAGTTGTGTGGTCGCCTTAATACACTTTAATATGAGTGTAAGTCTTGGGTTGTGGTAGTGAAATAGCCGTCAGTCTAGTAACAAAGAGAAATCACGATAGAGCAAAAGATAAGAAATGCCACAAATAATTATATAATGTTAGTCATCTCATGAATACTTTTTCGAATATTATACTTCGAAGTTCCTCTACCTATCTGTAACTTGACCCAAAATTAATGCCTACCCTTTTGCTTTCTTATTTGGTCATTTACCTTACAATCGATTTCAGTTCAGAGTTAAGGCATGATTTCTTCGAATGACTGTTGCAGCGAACGTTACCGTGAGTCATTTGTTCTCGCAGGTAAAGAGGCTACCCCTTTCCTCCACCTTCCCTCCAAAAACCATAACCGGTACAGCGGTTAACCTTTTTTGTCTAGGACGCAGTAGCTAGATTTGTGAGAGCCTACCAATATTCACACAGCTGCGGTGTCCGAGTGGTTAAGGAGTTGGACTTGAAATCCAATGGGTTCTACCCGCACAGGTTCGAATCCTGTCCGCAGCGTAAGATTTTTAAGTTTCCTTAAAGTGAAGACTTTGACCATAACATGCTTTATATTTGAAAATAGTCCAATTGCAGTACACGAATAATATGCAAAAACAACAAGGAGAACATTTTAAATGTTGTAGACGAATCTAAGAACAAACTTTGGAGAGGAAGCGTTAATTATGTAAAATAATACAACTTTGTACTGTAAAATTGTACTTTGTAACTTCGACCATAATCACGAAACAAAATTAGGTATTCATGAATTTCTTTTGGGTATGTTGGCAACGAAATAGAGTTTAAACAACTTAATTTCTTAACATCTACTCAACTCTTGTAAATGTATATAATTTTTCACAGGTACTGGACTGCACCAACTCATATCATTCAGCTGACGATTTCATCATTTATGCTGTGTTTAATTTGTGAATTATTTGTACGATACTTGTAAGCTCTTAACATACACCCCAATTATTCCTGTTTTTGTTATATTATTATTAACTTGTGAATATTTTGTTGTAACATTTTAACTCCATACTATGTAACCCCAAGAGGTTACTGATAATAACTGACATATTATTATACAATAATACTAAAAAGAGAAAGTTTGTATAAAGTGTGTGTGTATATTTCATTTTATTCTACAATAATATTAAAGAGAGAAAGTTTGTATACAGTGTGCGCGTGTGCGTGAGTTTTCTAAGCTTGGACGGGAATGCGCAGTGTTGTTATAAATCACTGATCCGTCCACACGTAACATGAAAAGGAATAGTTATTCGAACTGTTACAAACGATGTTTGGTTCATAAGAAACCATCAACTACATTAAGCAGTAAATTCTATTTCCTCTAGTCGAAGTTCAAATCCATTATGTCATTATCGCACGAACTTTCCAGTTTTAATTTACTTTTGGAATTTTCCCGCATTGTTAATATTTTCACCCGTAAATTCAGACAAGAGCTCAATTTGTCGTATTGGTAGAGCGAAATGATATTACAAACGTATAACAATGTTTTCACTCGTCACTACGAAATTCTTATGTTTTAACTTAAATGTACCTGCAGATTTTGCCATTATAGCATTTGCATATAATATACGGCAAACTCACGCTTTCAATTATTGTCATTTTCGTTCAATGTTAACACTCAGCTATACGCTCAACTGCGGTCCAATATCAAGCGATGGACAACTTGAGATAATCCAATCAAAGTGCAGGTGCCTTCTAATACACGACTCAAGTTTAAACATCACCTGAGACGGTACGCCCTATCTCGCCCATATTAAATTAAACAACTTGATGACCCATTTTCTCTGAAACTACTAATAGCACATGCGTGAAGCTTTTGCAGAATGCTAAATGGTTCTCAGAGAAGACACTGATTTTATTAAGATTGTTTGCAGTCTGAAGCAGTTTATTTTTTTTTTTCTTGGCCATTTTTCTTTTCTTTTTTGCATAAAAAGCATCATAACGAGGATCTCATTAAATCAAGTACCGTGTTTATAGATCCACATCACTCCTGAAGTTACTTTTATAATCTGTAAAATTTTTGTGTACATATCTCCAATAGTTTCAGAGAAATTAGGGCAAACTGTTTTAAAAAAACTTATTCTGAGAAAAACAGTCTTCAAGTTTCCAGAAGGGAATATAACTTACAATTCTTACACTTGATTCTTCTAATCTAACCTCTCCATCACATAAGTTACATGACACAGTTTCTTCCATTACTCTTCTAAAATGCTTAAATCTATCACAATATTAGATTTGGCACGTCTTCAACACAATTTGTATTAATATTTACACTTGTACATAATTTCCTTTTCGAAGCACTTGGAGGAGTTCCACACGGTCGACTGTCACTTGATTGGGTAGCATTATTTTCATTGCTTTCTACAAGCAAGGGCGCTAATTTGTAGAAAATATTGTCCTTGTTCCTACGTTTCTTGAAAACATCTTTAGGTTTGTTATATTTTTGCACCATTACATGTTCTTTTATTTACTTTGTTGTTTAATGACGCTGTCAATAGCCAGGATCACATCAGTGTCGCCGGTGTGCTGGAGTTTTGTCCTGCAGGATTCCTTTTACATGCCTGTAAATCTACTGACATGGAGTTGTCGTTTTAGGCGCACTTAAAAACCATCGGTGTGGGCCGGTTTTGAACTCGTGACCTTGGGATGAATAGGTCAGCGTCTAACCAAATGAGCCACCCAAACCGACTCTACACGTTTAATAAGGTAAATTCCGAGACACAGTTGTTTACAAGCAAACTTCAAACCACAAAACAACAAACCTAGGGAATCGTTAGCTCCAAGGATAGTAGAATAATGAAGATGACAGTCATGGCAAAATGCGCAGCAAAATTTTCTCTAATAAAGGTATTTCGCAGTCTCCTAGGTAAAAACAGTTCTGCAATTATTCCAGATTTTGATGAATAGATAAAGAGCAAGCTAAAAACAGGGCGACTGTCAGTATCTTTTTAAACTCTATTTAAGTGAACTTATAATTACAGCACATGTTCATATGATATACAAAAATGTGCAGAAAAGTGTGAACTATTTAGTTACGCAAAAAAAAAAAAAAAAAAAAAAAAATCGATTTTTGGCGTATCATCTCACCTTAAACACTAGAACTACCACCACTTGCCCAAAGCACGCAAGCGTGTGTGTATAGTAATGGAGTGAGGGACACCTCGACTCCGACATGGATCTTTTATGGACTACCATTCCCCGAATGGGAAAGGATGAGGTGAAATGAGACGGTAGGTTTATCAGAGAGCGGAGCACAGAGACCATAGAAGTTCTAAAAGTTACAGATATTGACAGCTGTGGTCCGGGTCGCAACTTCCAGGAGGGCCAGGGAAGGAGTGTTTCCAGAGCGCAAGCATCTGTATTATCTGCCGCATTCGTTGGAACGTACCTACCAAACCTGAAAGATTTCAGAGACAAATGAGGAAGGAAAGGAATCCGTGAAGAAGATAATCTACCCCAACATTCGCCTAGTGATAAGGGGAACCACGGAAAAACCCAAGTCAAGGCGGTCGGTTGACGGGGATCGAACCCGGGATCTCCCGAATGCAAGTTTCATACTTTCGGTCTGACTTAACGTACTTGTGTATTATTACTTATAAAATCAATAAACTTGTCATGCATTTCTATAGTATATATTAAACACGAATGTTTTAAAATAAAAAACAATTAAAACTTCCTAAGCATTAAACAAATTAAACTAAAACTAAACACTCAAAGCAGGCCATTTTTACTAATGTTTGTAATGGGCAAATATATGTATATCTGAAACAATTATAAACGGTTTAAATAAAAATGTATAGCCTTCGTGAGTTGTACAACCCCCACCCTATTGTACAACGTATCCTGAATGGCCTCCATGTTTTACACGCTTCTTGCGTTGACGTGGTGTGTGCATGGATGCCTGGTCACGTAGGTTTGCCAGGGAATGAAATGGCGCATTTGGCAGCAAAGACGGGAACTACAGAACCCAGTATTACCAGCTTACGTGTTACTTCGGAAGACTAGGCTTGAAGTGAGAAGAGCGGTGCTGTCGTCCTGGCACGAAGAGTGGTCATCTCTCCGCGGTAATAAGCTTAGAGAAGTGAAAGAACTTCCGATAAACTGGGTAACTTCCTGTCGCATATCTCGCCGCGAGGAGGTTAATTTGACTTGGTTAAGAATAGGCTACTGCAATTTTTCACATGGTTACCTATTTAAAAGGGAACGTGCCCCTCTATGTCCGTTGTGTGACAACCTTTTGCCAGTGCGTCACGTGCTGCTAGACTGTTCTTCTCTAGCGCACCTTCGAGATTCTCTGCAGCTGCCTGTTAGACTTGCAGAGGTCTTAGCGGACGACAAAAGAGCGGTTGATAGACTTTTTAAGTTTTTAGCGGAGTGTAATATCAATTTGAGGATTTAAAATAGTAGATATTTCTTTTTATGCTTTTCCATTACCTTGACATCTGGCTATTGCCACTGTTTTTACGTTTATGTGTATATTTTCTTTGTTGCTAGTAATTTTATTTTTTATTAAAATTTATATCTGGCTATTGCCATGAATTTTTTTAAGGGCGCTGATGACCTAGAAGTTGAGTGCCCTTACACACAACAAACCAATCAAAATTTATATTTGTTTTGCATATCATTTAAACAGAAACAATAATGGTATAATAGCAATTTTGATTGACTTAACCCAAATCGAATAAAATTAAATAATATTCCCCTTTAATAAAACAAATTGTGTTAAAATGTTCTTCCAAAAGGTCATCTTTGGATTAGTCTAAAACGATCTGTTAAAAATATGATGAGTTGAAACTTCAATCCCAATGTTCTTGAGATTGTGTATGTGGAGAAGAGTGTTTGAGAGCGTCATCCAGACAATTGAATGGGAGTCTGAGTGTAATGTACATTAGGATATAGCAAGAGGTTATTCATGATCTCAGCAGGTGGAAACTCTTTGATGTACCACAGCTGAATGCCTAACATATATTGGTGCTGCATTATCGTGTCTCGGTCGGTACATGACAACGCAAACTGTCCAACTTGCCTATCCATAACCCTATCTATACTGTAACACAAATATTTTTAACAATTTCTGCTTTGGGTCAATAACAATGTTAACATCTATAATGGGATACATTGTGACAAAAATCCCATTTTACTTTCTCTACCACCTATCTGTATAATAGAGGAACCTGCTGTATACCATCCAAAAACTGAAAGTAATTTTGGAGCTCGAAGAGTAAGTTTGTTTTGTTTTTCTAAAAGTTGTACTTGGAAGTTCATTAATTACGCTTGCAAACATTCACGGATTAAAATCATGAAATTCTGTTAGGTAATAATGCGATATTGGATGGTGTCGGAGGTGAAAATCTAATTCACCTAGAGGGGAAGTGAAGGTGTTCGGCTGTTATCGTCTATAGGGGACCTCTGAAAATGTAACATAGCGCAGCCAATCCTTTCCATTCCCCTGCCGGAAATTATAACTTCTCAGGTGCAGAAGAGTGAGATGCCCGAGGAAATCCTATTACAAAGTATGCAGAGAAAGAGGGAACAGTCGAGAACTGGCAGATACAGTACAGCTAGGTGCCTTCTACCGCGTCTTCAATAAATTACAACATTGGTTCCAGCAATTATCGTAAAGGAAGAGTGAATAGAACGAAATTCGTGAGGCCGTGAGTTTGGAACACTACTGGATGAGCATTTTGCATGTGATCCATTTCCTTTTTTTCCCTACAATATGTAATTTATAGCGTTTTCTTTCGCCTTTGACAGCTAACATAAGGAGTAGTAAAGGAAGTATTAAACATAACAACTGCTTAAACAGTACACTATTGTAAATATATGTATATACCGTCACATCGAATAACTATAAACAAACGATGAAATTCAGTTACGTGTAAGAATAAAATAGAACAAGTATTCATGCAATCCTAGCATTAAAACAGCTTATTGTGATGGTATAAATTGTGCGAAATTACACATATGGAAAGCATGAATGACGTAATTACCATGGCAACAAGACAGCAATCAAGACAGCAATGACGCTATCACCATCGCAATATGTGCCTGTAAGAAAACCTGAAATCTCCAGTCTCGCATTCAAACATAAGAATCACCTCATTAAATTTATTTTCAAACCAAAAGAAACAACAATATACATACTAATCATAGCCTACGTGCTTGGCATACTCACTTTCCTTGATAAACATTACTTTAAATTACTCGTACTTACTATATTAAGAAGTAATTAACTTTTGCATAGTTACCAGATCTGAAAAGTATACCAGTACTGTGGTTTCATTATTTCAACTAATGCATTTTTCGTTTCTCCATCCACAAAACTTTCATATTCTTTTTAGTAAACACCTTTTGATTTATGAGGAATTAATAAACCCCCGGGACTCTTGGCTCCGTTTAAAATGCCAAGCGGAATATAATCCATATTTCCGTTAGTTTTATCATTACCTCCAATTTTCCTCTGTAGGTAAGTGTTGAAGCAAATGAAACATCTGCCTAGCAACCCTATTACGTCATACATCTGTCATCTCTGATGCATTATAACTTTTCATTTAGCAAATTTATCAATTATTTTTACGTATTTAAATCCTAAAATTGCATAAAACGTTGTATTTAACACGTTATAATGCTTTCATTGTGATACTGGTAAAAATTAGCGCGTTGGATTTCACTCACGCGCTAAACATATTCGCTCACAACCAAATTAGACTCTAGTTACATACATAACTTTTAATTTTTTTTTTCAGAAACTACAGAAAACATTTAAGCCCTAGCAGTCTCTTGTACAAAATTATAGTAAAAGTAAAAGTATTCATTGAGTGCTTTTTGTTTAGAAAGGCACAGTAATTGTTTCACTAAAGAAGTACACTTTTGTAGAAAGTAAATGATTTTAATTTCATGTAAGTATAATGGGAAAGGAGAATACAATAGCCTTAAATGCTAGTTAGATTTTTAAAGAGCGGTTCACTATGCAATGGCTTTGAAATTTTATTGTCTTTACATGGCCAGGACATAAAAAATCTGATACGTTGCATTCACACGACTTCCTCTACTCTTATACAAGTTCTTCCCTCAAACGTTTATTCCATCTTCCTCATGTTAATTGAGTTAAACTTTTGCAGAAATTCCTTCATTACATGTTTCCTTCTGGGTACAATGGGAATAGGGAAATGCAGTAGATATAAACGATAGTTAAATCCTTAAAGAGGGCAGTCTCTATGGCTTGTCATTTGTCTGTCCGTTATGGTAGGGATTCCGGCACTTCAGCCAATGGCTTATTGTGTGTCAGACTCTGGGAGGAAGGATGATATGAAATTACTCTACAGAAGTAGACGGTCAGAACTCATCAAAGGCGTAACTATAGCTACGGTAGGGCCCTAACAGGTGCAGGCTGTTCTTCAGCTCGACAGAGTTCTAGGGTCACCACAGAGAGTCTGCCACTATCCATTTCTGCTGAGCAATCAGTCCTCCTGAGATGGCGGCCAGCCGGCCGCAGCATCTCCCCTCAACCGAACACCATATTTCCAGACCGCAAGCACCACAGCAGTGCTTGCCGGACAAATCCGCTGACTCTTGTGTCCTGGAAAGACCGGATAGTGAGAGTGAAATGAAAGGAAGTGAAATGGGGTATGTGAGGTAAATATCCTTCCCAGCTTTCGCCTGAGTGACCTGAGAAAACCCCCGAAAAACCTAAAGTCAGGAAGATCGTCCGAGGTCGATCCCCCGAATGTGGGCTACAGACGTTACCGCCTAAGCTATCCCATTCGGTTGTGATGGCTCTGACATTTTATTATTTTTGCATGTCCAGAACATGAAGAAAACGAATTACGACTTTCCTTTTGAGAGAAGTATAAGTATTGGAAAATACAAACAAATAACAAAGAATTCTCGGAAATGGTTCACTGCATAAAAGTTTATTTGACATTAATTGTGTGTTTTAACGAAATTTACATTTTTATGCAGTAAGACTTTGCCTATCCCTTAGGGTTTAATCCTCATGCAAAAGTCATCCAGAATGAAGAGAACTTCTGATGACATTCTCAGAAAATTTAGGTTATACATTTCATTTGTCATGAAAACGTCATAAGCGCATTTGGAGCAATTTTGAGAAAATTAAAATTGTCAAAGAATGCTCTATAGAAAGGGTAGTTTGGGTGAGGGGATTTTCTCGAAAAGCTTCGTGTCATATCCTTGAGAGATGGTGAACTTTGATATCAAATTTTGTATTAACGACTTTTGGATTTTGAGTTATGCTATTCATAGACACACACGGACACAGTCACACATACAATCACATGGAGCGTTTTCTAAAAATGTTCTTTTCTTAATTCAGTGGACCTCAAATTGTGTATTTCGACTAACATTTCGGTGTCAAATTTTGGACAGTATATTAGACTCTTTTCTAGGAAAAAGAAGAGAACTTCCTATTGCATACATCTTGTGAAACCTGAAAAACTATATATGGGGAAGCTTAGAACATCAAGAGAGAGAGAGAGAGAGAGAGAGAGAGAGAGAGACAGAGAGAGAAAGAGAGGGAAAGACAGGGAGGTAGCAGCAACTAGTTGTGAATAATTAATCATCAAATCAAGAACAAAATAATGAGTTTAGAGATTTGTGTGTGTGTATATATATACATATATACAGTATATATATCGGTATATATCTGTAACGGAGTAATTTGGTTGGCAGCATGAAGGGTCGTTGGAAGACCAGAAGGCGGGGGTGGCCGGCTCAAAGATGGAACAGCCGTGTGTGTTACGTCAGAGACAGAGCCTGGTTGACTGGGTGAGACGTTCTGCGAGCAGTGTGTGAGGTAGTCGACCGTCAGTGGAGTGGGTTGGTCCCGAGCAGCTCGGAGTTGAACGGGGGACCATAGCAAGTTGGTTAGACGGCGAGGAGCCGTTTGTGAACCTAGGCAGGCGTATAAACCTGGCTCTGCAAGTAGCAAATTACTCGGCATTGTTTATGTGGTTCCTTTGGGAATTGAGCTGCGTGGACTTTTGAGTGGAATTAGCAAGTTAATTCCTAGTAAGAATCGGCGCTCGTGTGGAAAGGTGAATTTGCTGAGTGGCCATGAAACCAGAGTGGTCAGCTGTGCATCGACTACGAGTGCGTTGACCTTCCAGGCTGGGAGTTTTGCCGTCAGTCATGTGGCTCTGAGTTGCAACATAGGGATGAGTACCAATTAAAATTAATATTAGTTCTTTGTGGAAGTAGGGAAATTCTAAAGGAACGGTTAACTATCGGGGTTTCACATTATGAGGTACCTTTCACCATATAACTGGGGAGCAACTTGGTAAAGTGAAGTGTTTGTGTAGAGATTGTAACAGACGTTAAGGAAGATTTGTACATGAGGCAGGGGCTTGTTTGTTTAGTGAAAACAGTTGAGGTGGAAGACATAACTGCAGTGCCCGATTATACGAGTAGAAAGCAATGTATTTCCTGTTAGATTGCATTATCTTAATCTGTCAGTTTTGATTTGAAAGTTATGGTTAAATTTTATTGTGTTATTTTAATAATTTAATGTTTAAATTTTACAGTGTTCTTTCTATAATAAATGTTGTGTTGTGTTGTATTTTTTGGTGTTACTTGTTACTATCCTGTCTCGATCCTGCGGAAGAAATTTGTCAGTAAAGGGGGAGATTAAGTAACACAAATCATAGGTTCACCAAAGTTTAAGGTAAGGAAGTAGGTGATAGGAAAGCGCGAAAGGAAGCGTAACAAACTGAATGTGTACATCCATAATTTTCAGCTCACAGGAACAAATGCATACGATTATATACTCAAGTCAGGATACGACGGCATGAGAGACAGAGAAGCGCAATAAATGGTAATGAAAATGTTTAACTCTTGCAAATAGTGTAATTTGAGCTAACAATTGCACTTAACAGTAACTGAGAATAACTATTTAACTGAATAGAGGCAGGCGTACGATTATTTACTTCTCCGCGTTATTGTTGCATGAGAAAGCAGGGCATAGACTATGAATTGTGAATACTAGTGCCAGCGTTACCCCAGGCTTCGACTTTCTCCGCAACTTACTCCGCTGACATTCGGTGACTAAAGCCTCAGATGGCCTCCTTAGGGCAAGGTTTCAACATATGTTCCCTCTTTTTTGACATGAGCTGCCAAAAAGATTGATATTGTTATTCTTTGTCGAAGAGGATAACTACAGCATCATAAACATTTTGTTCCTGTTCTGCTGCTGCTACATTCACAGCTATACTTTCGCATTTAATTCTTGAAGTTGAAGGCGTCATCTTGCTTTGAAGGAAGAGATTCCGAAATTCTTATTTTCTTCAGCAGTATTACTGTGTGCCTAACTGTAGGTGATTTGTAATATACTTGGATAAGTAGACATCCTGTTCTGTGTTGGACCGAAGTACCGTATTTCACAAAATTTTGGTTATGCTTACATCAGTGGAGTTGACTGTGTTCAATAGATCATTGTTTAGCTCGTATATGAAATGTGGATTGTGCTTAATTTTCCAATTATATGACGCCTTTAACATCGAGGGTCATATCGGCGGCTTTTAACCTCTTGGAACAGTTGCTCAACGGCAATGGTGTTCACTTGCTTAGCGTTTGAACTCTGCGTTTCTATTACTTTGAATTTATTTATTACATTAAACTAACACACATTCAAACTGCTATACACACTTCCAGACTCTAGGGAGGATGGGGAATAATCCTAGTGGAAGGAAAATTCCTTCTCATCTGGGAATCGAACCCGGGACCCCTTGCACAGCAGGCAGGTGCTCTACCGACTGAGCCACAGGGCCAACCTGTGTTACTTTTATCTAGGGCTAGGAAATTGAGAAAAAATTCTTTTTTTTCTGGTGTCTGAAGGCGAGGCCCAACATATAACATGTTCATTATGGATCATTACAGGCAAGAGAATGATGGATTTGACAAATTTTGTCCTTTTCTACCCTTTTTGGCATTTATGGTTTAAATCTCCTTTTTGGCCTTTTGATTTCATTTGACTTTTTTGAAGCTTTTTCTTCTGCTTACTAACTTACTACAACAGTGTAATCTTAATTCTAATTTCTTTTAACTAATACACACTGCTAAGACTGGCTAGAACGGGTAGTTGATAGGACACTTTTTATTGTATTCATGGCATTAGCACAAGCAGAGTGTTTGTGCACGTCCTGCGAGAAACTACTGAAACTTCTCTAAATATCCCGTTATTTTTGTCCAGAGGGTGGTAGTGAGTATGTTGCAGTCACCTTGTTTGATTGCAATTTCGCAGTTTTTGGAGGAAATCTCGATGCCACAACTAGTCCCTATCTGACTTTGGAGCGGAGATACGTATTTTCTACTAATGGCAGTGTTGTTTTCTGCAAATATTGCGAGGTGAAATTTAATGTTGAAAGATGGTTCCATGTGGTCAGTATATTGGGCATGAGAAACACTCGAGAACAACCTGCCGGACTGCGGAGGAAAGAAAATCACCAAGTCTAGTGTATGTCCTAAGTCGCCTCCATTTTAGAAATATCTTTGTAGTGCCGTAGTGTGAATATTCCGTTAGCAAAGATATGCCTGTTTCAAAGCCTTTCTCCAGAATGTCCATTACTGGTTCCTGAATCATAATAAACATTTATTTCAGGCAGTTTTTGTCAGTCTGTATGTTGCATGCTATTAAAATTGTATTTTCAAACACATGCATTAGATATGTAATTGAAACTGAAATTATTAATTACTTTGGACCACAACTTTGTTCTTTTTTTTCCAGCTTATAGGCCTTTTTTGGATATTTTTAGGTATTTCTAGATGTCTTTTTAGTCAATTTATTGGTCTTCAATTTCTATAATTTTGCATACATTTCATCTCGACGGAAGATTACATCACAAGAGACAAAACGCCTTACCAAATCATAAATGAAGTGGGTGCGAATTCGAATCCCGCCTGCAAATGTAAATGGGTACAATCAACAAATAATGTTTTGAGATAAGACAAATATATGCTCTCATATACATATATTAAAACATTTAGCAATAATTTACAATTTCACCACATTATGTTCAAAACGTTGTCATTTTTGAGTGACACTAAAAGAGTAAATCTAGTGCTAACGTAGAACATAGGTTAACATAGAGTAGTTCTAAATAGCGACAATGTGCAAAGTTGACAACACTGTCAGTGCTCAGTTTAAAATGCAAAACCTCATTATATCAGCCACCAAGGACATAGCAGCATCACGTGGCAAAGAAATTGATGCCAACAGATGAAACAGAATGACACCAGAAGATCACTCACAAAAGGGGAGGAGGTGGTTCAAAGAATTATATTTTTAATGACATTTCTTGTACATTTCTATTCGTTATCAGAAATGATAACTATACGATAATCTTTCTGCTGCTGTTTCTTTTCCTAGGTTCCCTTGTAACGCATATGTTGATTAAGAGGAAGACAAGATGGTCTGAAGCAGAGATATACAAGTTATTATCAGTTCAATGTTCAGCACATATTGTTTAAAAGCGTTAAAATCAGTACATATTAAATACATATTTTTATTTAAATAATTAAATGTTTAATATTTAATCTGTGTTCCAAAAGTTCTGGAAAGTTATTTCGCAGAGCCTGGCACACCACTTCGTCGTCCAAGCCTGAAGGGCTCCATCGTAAAACCAACCGAGTAATCCTGTGGAAAGTGTAAGAAAAAGGGAGGGCATGAGGACCGAGAACTAATTCATCAATAGTAAGCCATAGGAAATAATCATACACTCAGAAAATATTTCGTAGCTATCTACAAACCTACAAATAAAAAACTGCAGCGAATGACTTCCTAACACAAATTTAAGCATTATTAAAGTAGCCACAGAATTTTGATTAAGATGATAAATGTTTAGGAAATTTTCATGACAAATAAAATCAACATCTTCAATTTTCTGGGAAAAGTTTGTGAAGTCCTCTTCGTTCTGAACGAGTGTTTGAACCGTAAGAGATAGACAAAAGCTTAGTGCACTGAAAATGTAGAGGTCGTTAAAGCAGACAGTTATGTCCATTGACATAAAAAATGAATTTCGACAAATAAACTTTTTTTGCACTTCCAGGATTTTCTTTGCTATTGATTTGAATTTTCAAATGCTTATAGTTTTCTTCGTCTTCTTCTGATTATCCTCCCCACATAGAGGACTTACACCCCTAGGACTTCCAAGCCTGTTCCAGGGTCACATGCCTGTCGGGGAGCAGACGAACCTACGCACCGGATAGAGTGAAGATCTGTAAGCGGATGGTAGTCCAGCACCAAGGTATGAGAGTGAGGAAGGGGATGGTATGAAATGCAGTCGAAATCGATGATTGGAAAGACGATGATGGAGCAATTGGTGGAATGAGTGGCGAGGGAAATCGGATAACCCGGAATACCACATGACACATGCGGATCCCTGAGATCGAACCCGGGGCGCCTGGCGATTGGCACTACGACTACAGTTTTCTAAAGAGAAAAATCGTTACTCTTTTTCTCTCGCGACCATGCAAAGAGAACGGAATTTCAAAGTCATCACATAGCAACCAGCCCTTAAAAGATTTGAGTGTCATTAAGCCTACTATACCCTACTCCTCTTATACCTACAACGAAATATTCAATAAAACCATCTCTGCAGATGTTCATTTCGCTTAACATGAAGTGGATTGAAGCATAAGCTTTTGCAATAGTAGTTTGAAGAATGCGTACTAAAGGTTACGTGAGTGTAACATATACCAATTTTAAAAATATTTTGTCAGATTTCACGACTTTTGATGCTGGCAAGATGTTTGCTCTTTAAATCAGTAAAGGTCAGGTTACCTCCAATACATTTGTGGAGTGTCGGCGTACTTTTATTAAACTCATAAGAAATGCTACTCCTACATCATACTACCGTAAAACTTGAAGGGGAATCCACAACGCCTGGCAAAATGTCAGGCGTAATCTCCGAAAACTAATGAAAGGGGTAAATTCACCTTGTCTTCCTCTCTTTGTTGGTTGTTGTTGTTGTTGTTTTTTTTTTCCATTCCTATATTAAACCACCTGTATTTTGGGCAATCACATTGCTTCAAGCTATTACTCTTCCGTAATACTTATCTGTGAGTTACCCACTGATGTTGGTAATGCATATATACTGATTTTCGTTTCGTTAAACTGTTTCAAGAACTGTTTCTGTTCTGTTTACCATAGTAGATCTTTGTGTGCATAAGTTCTTAATGGTGCAGTTGAATATTTTTGTGCAATACAAATTGTGATAATGAGAGAGGTCAAAGTTTGCTACTTGTGACGAAGGTACATTTCGGAAGTACAGACGAATGCTACATGGGTTGTCGCCTGATTGATCAATTTCATAAAGAGCAAGCGGACTCTACTTTTCAAACTTTGCCTTAGTATTCATGCTCAAACATGCTAAACGCGTCATATTGCACATAATATTGTAACAAAACGCAATTCGACGAATCCCGCTTCTGACACCAGTGTGAAAAATGACAGTAAGTCCAGTCCAACTTCTTTTTTCTCACTTTATTTTTCTTCTAAAATTTTTCACAAAAATACAGTTCTCTTTCACTGACATTAACACAGTCTACAGTCTTTCGTGATATTTATATAGTAGAATTTTAAATATTCTTATAAAGAAATTCTTCCTTACAAAAGTGAAAATATATTTTATACTAGATTTTATTAAGAGTTTGCAGAGATTACCACTTTGGAGCATTCCTGTGAGTTTCCTTGCATAGGTATATCAATTCACAGGAGACAAATACGTGAGATAGTAATTTAATGAAAATGATTACTGTCCAATTCGGTTTTAACATGTACATTGCATAAAGTAGACTTAAAGCAAGGCTCCGTGAAGTCAGCAGGTCTTTAGCTTCTGATGTTTAATTCGAGGTTGAAGTTAGTTTATACATAAAGTAATGTTACTGTAACGTGGGGCAAGCTTCTGCAGTAAAACAACAGGTAAAACCACGTGTTTGCTTAATATATATTATTTCGTTGGTTAACATGCATCTATATAGCCAATTAAATGCTGTTTTCTTTTGGGTGCGTTGGCTATTGCGGAGCGTATGATGGCGTATGATGGCCGGCCATCCTATGTGTGTTTGTTGTTAATTTGTCCCATTCATGCCTTCGAGCACAATGAACTCGTGTATTTGGGGTAGTTGCGTATTCTGGAGTTCGAGCGGCAGGCCCGTAACCAGGACTGCACCTTAGGCGGGGCTCCAGATTTTATAGGTCGGGTGAAATAAAATAATTTTAAAAAGCAGATGTATTATGTTCACAACCTTCTCTACCCACTCTTGTACAAACTATTCTTCCTTACAAACATTTATTCTTCTATTTACTTCATGTTATCTTATAGCTAATTTTATTGTAGGTACAACGGAAATACAGTGACAGTCAAATGTTTTAAGACCGATCGCTATGTGCACGACAAAGAGAGAACAAATGAGTTCCCATTTGAGAAAAGTACCTATGAGTATTTTCAAATTCAAATCAGTAGCAATGAATATCTCGGAAACGGCTAACTACACAAAAAAGCAGATGTATACAACATACATTGTGTATTTTAACGATATCTACACTTTTTGTATTGTAAGATTTTGTTCATCCCTTACGGTTTGCTTGTCATCAAAACGTCTACAATAAAGAGAGCTTCAGAGACTGTTCCGTTAAAGTTTAAAATCATTGCACTCATTTTTGAGAAACTCAATTTTCTAAAGTTTCCATGAGTGAGTGTGTTGGGTTTAAGGGCCCGTCGACAACTTGGTCATTAGGGCCCCGTTTCCATGTAAATAATAGTTTAGAGTGGGGGGAGTCTTCAAAATCTTTATGTTGTATCCTTGGAAGATGGTGAACTTGTATAAAAGTTTGGTTTTTAACGGACTTTTTTAGGGATATGCTGTTCTCTCTCTCTCTCTCTCTCTCTCTCTCTCTCTCTCTCTCTCACACACACACACACACACACACACACACACACACACACACACACATTTTTCTAAAAACTGTTTTCTTTGTGTTCAGGGGGACTCAAAACATATATTTCCGTAAAATTCCTACATTGAATTTGTATAGAATACAATACTTCCCCAACTTATTATACGTAGTAGAGAAAATAGAAACATCTCTTTAACTTCTAGAACATTTGGACATAAACTTTATTTTTCATGTTATCATACAGTCTATTATTTTCATAGAATAATGAGCTTTAACACTTCCAGGAATGGCAAAACTTCTGTGACTAGAAATAAAATAATGCAGAATTGGAATTCAGAATACATCAATTCATCTACATGATATGGAAGTAATGGAAGAACTTCATGGTTTAAAAAGCAAAACATTAACAGACCAAATTTGCATATAATATTACAATAAAATTAAAGACTGCTAACACTCCACCTTACTCAGAGTGTTGGTTGGAAAATTATAACTACCGATACTCAACTAAATTTTTCCAGGCTGGTTTGAAGAGATGTCCTGTGGTTACTTTTCTTTTACAACAGGACGTTCCTTTTGCTGATCGCATCCCAATTGAGAGCCAGAATTTCACATAGTACGGTATTGGATCAAATTCAATTAGAGGAGATTCAGTTAGATCAATGAGTTGAACAAAACTTTTGGATAGTGTTCTTTGGAGATTGATAGTATAGATCATATAGCTTTCTAAGAATATCTTATAGTAATTTATTACATGGAATAATTCACAGTAAACATTTGTCTGTGGTTACAGCAATCCCCGATTATGATAGACCTAACAATTAAGTTGAACCCCTAAAACTCTACTTACTATTGTTGAGGCAACGCTACATGACAAATATGAGACATTATATTGGATGTAGCATTTACTTCAGGTGGCTAAAATTAACTTACATTTTGCTTTCGATTCTTTTGCACATAGATTTGTTTTTGCCCCACGCTTTCTTCAATATTATCGTCTATCCTCCATAAGGTTGGTATTATAAGATTAGTTTTTGATCATTAAATTATTAGAACCAAAAAGTAAACACCAATGGTCTTGTAAGAACAATGCATACTGCATGATTCGGAAATTCCCGTACTCACTTTGGACAATTCATTAACTAATGAACCAACTAAAGCCCTGATTTTACTTAAAGAAACTTGGTAAAAGTGATGATTATGTATTTATGGAACCCCTGATATTACAGAACACACATTGTTTGGATGTGACCCGTACTACGAAAGAAAATTTAGCATTTTTACTTGAACTGTTCAAAATGGATTTTCCGGATCAATTAGTCATAGGCTTAATAAAATTCAGCAAAAAATTATATGATAATTAATTAGGCATACTAAAAGTGTAAAATGAAAATTTAAAGTTTTAAAGAGCAAGTAATTATTATGACCAAAACTTATAAAATTACAGAAGTTGGATCTGGATGCTGTAAGAAGCAAAGGTTTCAAAGGCGTTAAATAAATGTTTTAATTCAAAAAGTTCACTCTTAAAGGACGAATTAATACAAAAAATACAGCTATCAACTGAATGTGCATTTAAAGTAATTGCTGTCTGCGGCTTCATTTGCTTCCACATCTCTTTAGAACTTATTCAAACTACAAGGCTTGTGTTTGATGTTTTTCAAAGATGATGAATCACGGATAGTCCCTGTGGTCAACTTACGACATTTAATGCAGGGAATGTAGATACAAGTTGCTGTTCTGCATGCAAATATTGCTGCTTTGCAAATAATGCATGTATTTTTAAACACATCGCGGTTTTTTATGCCATTTTATTTTCATTAGGTTTTGAGCACGGATAAGCCTACACCACTGACACTTCTTCCTCTTTGCTCGGTACTGAATGCTATCGCAGAGGGGTTAGGAAATTGTTGCGCTTAAAACTGTCCGTGCATGATGATTACCGTGATATAATTTTATTACTAACTGGCATGTATGTTAATCAAAATGCCTCACAGATTATTGTGTGGTGTTTCCGGTGAACCATTTACTACAAGATATGATTCAGGGGGCACATGAATAGGATTTCTTCAAGTTCTCAGCAACATAATTCCACAATTTTGTAAGGAATCTGTTTTCATTGAGCTTAATTTTTAATATCTGCAGTGTTACAGTATCCACATTCACCAAATTTTGAAAACTACCATCTTTATTTCAGAATAACAATTGTGTAGGTTTTCACAATTTATGATAGGCAGTTTAAATTTTAAGAATATTTAAATTACATATTACTCCTTTCCGTAGCAGGCCCCTCCGGTCATAATTTTAGCTTGGGATGATGTGCTTCCTTATTGATGCGCAATTAAACATTTATGACTCATTCTTCCTCTCAAATTAACTTAATTTGTTGAAAAAGTGTCATTCATACTAAATTAATTATTTTAGAAAAACGACGATGTGCAATCGTTAAGTGATGAAACTTTGACACATATAAAAATTAATTACTTATAAGATCTATGTTACTATGTTATACGGCATTATAAGCCATGCTTGAAAAAAATTCGTAAGTCATAAAAGTGATTTTTCAAGTTGGAAGTCATTTCTGAGAAAGGTGGGTAGGGGAAATGTGTATAAACAGATGATTTCCAAGTGCCGCGGATCATGCTATGTTTCGATTGTGTTTTAGCGGCTTTCTGAGCGGCCTTTGACTGCCAAGAGGTTTGGATGTCCGGCACGCTAGAATAGATAATGGATAGCTATTACAATATTGTTATTATTAATATAATCTTCATAACATAGTTACTTTAGTTCTTAACCTATTATTGAAATATTTCTAAAACTTCAAAACAGGAAAGGAAAAATGGGGCTTCTTTCAGTACGGGCCACGGCCCTGTCGAGCGCGTCCCAATCTCAATCCATTCTATTTGTTATACGGAACAAATTGCTGCATCATTTTCTGTCCAAACACCTAGTGCAATCTGACATAAGAGGAAAGCTTAGTCTGTTTGCTTCACTGACGTGGACGCCACATGGTGCTTTATGCCTGGCCTAAGTTTGCGTTATATTCCGTAATTGAGTCGAGTGATACAAGTGAAAATATTTTCTTAAAATTAAATGAAGATGTTTATCACTTAGAGCACAGTACCACAAAAGGGATGTTGTGAGGTGTAGCCGAAGGAAGCCCAACAGAGGGTGGCGATACATCGACAACAGTCACAACTAAGACGTAGGCCTTTCCAGAAACAATTAGATACCATGGATACTGGTCACTGGTCTTATATTCAAGAGGAATATAAGAATACAGTAGACTTTGAGCGATAATCAAATCTCTTAAAGCTTTGAGGTTCCACTCTCTTTGCTCGGTTAACACATAAAAAAATTAATAACGATGTTATATTTGACAGAAGTATAAGTTCTCCAAAACTCACACAAATAAGGCACATCTCCGAAATGGTTTACTCTACAAAAAATTTATTTGGACATAAATTGCGTATTTTAGCAAGATCTACATTTTTGTATAGTAAGATTTGGTCTATCTCTTACGGTTTACCAGTTATACAAAAATCATCCAGAGTAAATACGACTACAGGGGCTATAGCCAGAAAATTCAAGATATACATGTCATTTGCTATAAAAATATCTCAAACATATGGCATTTTAATCAAAATCGTTAAGAGCCATTGTCAAGAAAATCAAAATGTTCCAAAAATCTTCCATGTAAAAGGTAGTTTAGGGTGAAGCAGTTTTCTTCAAAATCTTCGTGTCGCATCCTTGAAAGACATTAAACTTGGTATAACTTTAGTTTTAAACCGACTTTTCGTTTTTGAGTTATGCTGACCACAGACTGACAGACACACACATGGACCTTTTCCTAAAATGCTTTTTCAGGACTGAGGGGGCCTCAAAACAAATATTTCCGATCAAATCTCGACATCGAATTTTTGGTTGGAATACAATACTTCCTCTACCTTACTATACGTAGTAGAGAAAGTAAAAATCAGTTAAACATCAAACTTAGTATTTAGCTTCAGCACATTCCAAGAATGCTAACCGAAGATTTTCAAGAGAATTTCCCAACTCCAAATAACCCTTTAGGTGCAACAGATTATATACATATATTACATTTTTACTTTCTCTACCGAAAGTAGAAGGAAGTATTGTATTCCACCCAAAAATTCAAATACGAGATTTCACCGGAAATATGCTTTGAGACCCCCTGAAACAAACAAAAAAACATTTTTAGAAAAAGGTCCATGTGCGTATGTCAGTCTGTGTGTCTGTCTGTCAGTCTGTGGACAGCATAACTCAAAAATGAAAAGTAGATTAAAAACCAAAGTTGGTATTTAAGTTTAATGTCTTTCAAGGATGTCACACGAACATTCTGAAGAAAATAGCCCCACCCTAAACTACCCTTTCCATGGAAAATTTTTCGAAAATGTTTATTTTCTTGAAAATGACTTTAACGATTTTGATTAAAATTTCATATTTTTAAGATATTTGTAATGCAAATCAAATGCATATTTTGAATTTTCTGGCTATAGGCTATGTAGTCCTGTTTACTCTGGATGTCTTTTGAATAACTTGTAAACCGTAAGAGATAAACCAAATATTACTATACAAAAAATGTAGATCTCGCTAAAACACACAATTTATTTCGGAATAATTATTTTTGTAGAGTGGACCATTTCGGAGATATTCCTTGTTATTTGTGTCAGTATCGCAAAACTTAAAATTTTCGTAAAATGGAACATCGTTGCTCATTTGTTTATATGTTAAGCGTGCAAAGAGAACGGGATCTCAAAGCTTTAAAATATTTGACTATCGCTCAAAGCCTATTGTGTTCTAATATTCTCCTTGCACCTACAAGGAAATAAGCAATAAGCAATGTTTATCTCAACTAACACGAAGAAGATATAGGAATAAAGGTTTGTAAGAATTGTTAATAAAAGAGTAGAGAAAGTCATGTGAGTGCAACACATCAGATTTTTATAATTTGTTTACATACCGAACATTGCAAAGTGTAACATAATGTAGTTAACACTTACACGGTAAATTTAGTAAGTTGCTGATAAATTACTGACGATGACGTAACACGATATCACTGCAAACAAAACTTACTATTTCTGTTCCAAAACTCATGGTAACAAGAGGTGTAATTCACAAATGCACAAATGATGGATTTACAAAAGTACAGAAATTATATACAGTAATGAAATATTAAAATGAACTATGCCTATAGTTATAAACGTTATTAATCAAATACGCATTTGTTTCTTTCACAAAATAATGTTACGAATAAAAAATGCAATTAATCAGTACTGCATTACTAATAAAGCTATATTTATTTCAGTTACACCTATGAATATTTGATATCTTGTTTGCATATGCATATATTGATCTGCAGAATTAACTGTTGTCCATTATGCTATTCGCAGAAGTAACTCTGAATTTAGAATTTTATCGGAGATAACTCTTAGGTAAGGGCGCATTTCGAAAGAAGTGCATTCCAAAGTGTAATATATTTTTACCTATGTAAAGTATTATTTTTATATGTTTTATATGTTATACTGGTTATGCTAATGCTACTGCGCTGCCCATTTGGAGCATTTTTGCTCTCCTCGTGTAATTTTATTCAGAATTTCTATGAGATGGAAAAAGAACCCCTGTGCACAAACATTTAATTAAGCAAATGTGATTATATAAAATGAAATAAATGAAATAATAATTACTCCATAAGCTCAAGATACCGTATCCCTGCCATTAAGGTAAATCATGTTACTACTTAACATAAATTAAGGATAATTGTCACATTAATGTTATATACAGTAAGGTCCACTACTGAAAAAGAAATTTATTGCAGTTAAAATTGCATTTTGTTTTAACGAGTTATAAATTAATAAAGCTAAAAATAAACTCGGGAATGAAAAGAATGTCTAATGAGAAAACTAACAATACTTGGGAGCTAGTTAATGTTTTACAGTACGAAATTTCAAATAGTGTAAAAATAAAACCAAAGAGTTTTTTTAAAAGTAAATCAAGAACTTTTCAACACTTCATAACGTAATAACAAAGGAAGTAAGCAATAAGATAATTTCTACAAATGTTTATTTCAACTAACACGAAGAAGATATAAGAATTAGTTTGTAAGAATGGTTAGTACATAGTGGAAAAAGTCATGTGAGTGCAGCACATCAGATTTTTTCGTTTTGAATAATACTGTTCTCTCTCTCTCTTTCTCTCTCTCTCTCTCTCTCACACACACACACACACACACACACACACACACACACACACACACACACACACCACACATATACACAGAGGCCTTTTGCCAACAATTCCCTTTTATTCAGAGGACCTCTTAAAATCATTTCTGGTGAAATCTCTCTATCTGAATTTTAGATGGAATGCAATACCTTTTCTACCTACAATGTATGTGGGAAAGAGAAGAAAATGGCTTACTATTTTGCTGTTTTGATAATTTGTACTATTAAATGTAATTTACCAGTTTGATGGTGATATCTATGCCTAGTGTCAATAAGTAGTCAGCAAACATATCTATGATAGACACAAAATTTAATGGCGGCTGATAAGTGACCATTGTTATTCTTTCCTGTTGTGCAAATCAATTTTGTGGGCGCAAATGATATTTATATCACTTGCTTTACATCGCGTGTTTAACTATACAACACCGCAAGGCATGGCAAGCCTATGATTAGATGTTGTATCAAGCCACCCACCATTAACTTTTGCGACAGCCATAGTGTGTATATATGTATACGAAAAGTAGTTTACACTAGTGCTCAATGCTGGCTCCGTATCTCAGTCCCGGGTTCGATTTCCGGCTGGGGGGTGGGAATGTTTCTGTAGCCAAGATTATTCCAAATTTTCCCCAGAGTCTGGAAGTATAAATGAGTGTGAATGTGTGTGTGTGTGTGTGTGTGTGTGTGTGTGTGTGTGTGTGTGAATTTAATGTATAAAATCCTTAAGGACTGAAAACTCACCGTTAAACGCTAAGAGGCAGTATGTTCCACAAGGGAAGCAGCCGATAAATAAAAATAGTGCTCATATTGGCAATAAAATGGCTTTGGTATTTATTAATCAACCAATATATTAACGGGATTGGTGGTTCCATTTGATACGGACTGCTTGGAGAAGAATGTCTAAGGTACTTGAAATGCAAAGAAAATGTGAATAAAGTATTTACTGCTGTACAAAGTACTTATTTCCACTAAAAATAAAACGAGAAATTTTAGGCAGCTGCATCCTCCCAACACTAATATAGGAGCATAAATATGGACAACCCAACAACAAACATAATAATTACAGAATACTTAGAGAAAGATGGAAAGAAAACTTGCAAATATAAAAAAGAAACCGGGTAAGAAGTACAGAAATAGCAAGAAGTACACAAGTGAAGGACGCCGCGACAGGAGCGCAATCAGCGAAGTAGAGATGAACAGGTTACAGTAAGGCTCAACAACAATTGCTTGACAACATAGCAACGACAGGAAGGACAGAGGGGTGGGAAGACCGCGAACGAGATGGGCGGACGCAATGATTAGGGACGCTGACAGCACCTGGATCGGTACGACGTGGAACCGATATGCCTGGAGGGCGCTCGAATAACTGCTCAGCAACTAAGACAATCAACCTGACACGTGCCAAAGAAGATGGGATGTATCTAAACCCACCAGTGAAAGTGAAAACAAATGTCAGAAGAAGTGAGAACTAGTGCCAAGTGACAAAATGAGTGAGACTCAAGCCCAGAGGGCAGAGGAGTGAAACTGAAAATAAGTGAAAACATACCTAGGTTAAGGATATAAACTATCAAAGACAAAGACAGGAATTTTACAGTCTTAGCTCAAATGTGGGAAGCGCACATCGAGCTACCCTCTTATGAGAGACCGTTGACCTCTATGTATTAAGACTTCTAGCGTCGTTAAACAAGAATATAATTTTAATTTTCTACTGCTACTGCTGCTGCCGCTACCGCTAGACGGGGGCCCGACGTGATAACGCTGTCTGAGACCCTATGTAATTAAACACAAGTCCCCTGAATTCATCCCCTCCGAAGAAATGTCACCTAGACGTGACGGAGAGGCTCAGTGCCCGATCCAGACGGCCTATTAAGTATGTCATTTTTGACTACAGGTAGGCAAGAGGTGAGGAGAAGCAAAGAACATTCCAAAACGGGTAGATGAGACTCGGTAGTCTTGGTCGACGACTCATCTAGGAGAAGAGGACTCCGAAATCACACTCCCCCAGGGGGTCCTACTACAGTAGGTACGGGTTTGGCGTACCCGGGGCCCCGAGCCATACTCTCGATTGGGTTCTTCTAAGAGGTGAGAGGGCACCTGCCAAACGCCCAAGCAATTTTGGTCCACTTTTGTGTTTGACCTCCCACCTAATATCTCCCTGTACACAGTCTGATGGATAACTTAGGCGCGGCTTGTAGGCGGATGGGTAGATGCAATGGGTGACTGGGTAACCGCGTAATTCCCAGCCCCTGGTTATCATGTAGGATCTGTGTTCGTATCTGTATTCGTAGAGGTCAGACACGGGGAGGGGCCATTGCATGAGCTGATGCACTCCTGAAGGCGATTGGGTCCCTCTATCTATACTTTGGGAGGTGAGACTCTAGGGTGAGCAAGGTCCAGGCTAGGGCTCTCACCTAAGCCGAGGTGGCGCCAAAGATGTGAGCATGTCGTCGGAGACATTTGCAACGGTGGAGGATATCATCGCCATGGGACATCCCAAACACAATTTTAAAACCCAGAAAGTGATTGGAAAGGAAGTAGCAGAGTCGAGTGGCCTCGCTACTTAATAATTAGCAGAACTGAGGAAGGAAGAAAATTTACATCGGTGAACCCACTTGTTATACAAAAGGGTCTTGATAAAATAGCTGGCCCAGTTAAAGCATGTACAAGTTCTCGCAACGGCACGCTCCTGGCTGAAGCTAATTCAGCATCCCAGGCGGCTACTTTACTTAAGGCGAATATGTTAGCCAGCTATCCGGTACGCGTAGAACTGCATAGGACTTTGAACTCCTCCCGCGGAGTGGTGAACACCAGAGCATTGGATGGCATGTCCAATGAGGAGATTTAGGCAAACCTCGAAGATCAAGGTGTAACAGCAGTATACCGGGTTCAGAGGAAAGAGGGAGGCCAACTTCAGGCCACTCGTACCCTGTTCCTTACGTTTAATCGGGTGGATCTCCTGTAAAGGATTAAGGCTGGGTATGAATCCATTGAAGTTCGACCATATATCCCGAATCCTCTTAGATGCTACAAATGCCAGCGCTTATGTCACACAAGTGACTCATGTAACGGTAATGCTACCTGCGTCGACTGTGGAGGCATCGCACACGACGATGACGGTACATCACCTCCCAGTTGTATTAACTGCAGGGGTGAACATCCAGCGAACTCCCGAGAATGCCCCCGTTATATGGAGGAAAGAGCCATCCAGGAGATCCGGGTTAGAGAGAAGGTGTCCTTCTCAGAAACCCGAAAACTCTTACGTTTGCGCCAGCCCGCATTTCCGAACTCCGGTACATATAGCTCGATTGGAGCTAAACCAATACAAGTGATTGCGGGAACTATACCTATACATCTACTAGTCAAGGAGCGCTCATATAGAAATAAATATAACAAAAAGGACCACAGAACACAGGCAAGGGACACCTCCATTAGAAGATGTCAAACAGCTCAATAGACGAAGACCTTAACACCAAAGACAGAACCTTGGTCAAGCTGGGTATTATCTCACACAATTTTTATCTGGACACGGGCGATTCAAAACTTACCTCTATAAAATGACTGGTAAACAGTGAAGCATGTGCATACTGCGAGGAAAAGTATATACCAGAACATACTCCTAATGTGTAGTAAATTGAGTCAATTAAGATAAAAAATATGTGCAGTAAATCGGAGAAAACATTACCAAGGAAAATATCACAACACAAATGCTAGAAAAAGAGAAGAAAATTACAATTATTGTTGATATGATAAACGGTATTCTGAAAGATGAGTAAAAGAACGAAAAGGGGATAAGAGAAAAGGGGATAAGAATGGATGCCACGTATAGAAGTTATGCTGAAAGGTGGTTCCGTAATATGTGCAGAACAGATAGGGGTTTTTTAGTTGGTAAAAACCCAACTCATCACAAAAAGTGATGTTTTGAAGATTTTCCCCCTATAACTTTAAAAAAAAAAAAAAAAAAAAAAAACCACTACACTATTATGATTATCATCGTCATCGTCGCGGTTAGCGCGCTCGCCTACCACCTAGGCGGCCCGGGTTCGATCCCAGGGACCCGCATGTGGTATTCGTGGTGGACGAAGTGGCGTCAGGGCGGGTTTTCTCCGGGTGCTCCGGTTTTCCCCGCCATCTCATTCCACCGGTGCTCCATCTTCATTCCATGTATCATCAGTGTCACCGCCTGCGGTGCCGTAGTAGTTAAAGCGGGCGTTAAACACTACAACATCGTCATCGTCATCGCCATCGCCATGATGATGATGATTATTATTATTATTATTTATTATTATTATTATTATTGGTAGTGGTGGTGGTGGTGTTGTTGTTGTACTACAAATGAGTGTACCAGAAATATATTTACATTCCCTTAGGCTAGTATTATAATCTACATAGCAAACTCGCTCTTAAAATGCTTGTTTTCTTTGATATTAACTTTCTTAGTAACAAGAGGTAATGAATGCTACTAGTTATTTTGGTCTTCCTATTTTCCGGTTTTACCAGTGAAACACATTTCTAGGAAACAATAATTTCAAAAAAATGTTGAATATTTTATGTTGGCAATAAAGCCAACACATTAATTTTAGAAGTTATACGAAGTATGCATAACAGACATATGACGCACTTATTTAATTTATTTGCTAGGAAGCTGATGAAACTGTGCTTAATTTCCTTTCGACTTGTTTACATTACGTCTTTAGATGGTACACATCCAGCGTTGTTAATGAAACACAGTACTTCAGAAGATGTATGCATTAGTAGCAATGCAACATCCCTAAATGTCGGTATGTCCACAGTACATGTTTATTTTATCAGGGAATATTGTTTTCTGAGATTCTGCTTATAATCTGCTAACGAAACTTGCAATACTACTCGTGTTATTGCGTTAAATATGCACAGTGTTTCCCCTTCCCCTCTTCTACTTTTTCAGTCTCCCTACCGCTTTTCTTCCCTTCTCATTCTCCTCTCCCTCCTCTTATACCCCTCCATCCGTTTTTTCTATTTCTGGTGATAAGCAAATAAGGGAATTTTAAAGATTTGGCTGTCACTTCAGTCAGCTATATCCCCTTGTACCTTTAACGAACTATGTAATGAAACCATTTTTGCAAAGTTTTGATCAATCAACCTGAATTAATTAGAATAATAATATTTTGTCAGAATGTTTATACAACATAAAAAGGATAGTCTTTAGAGAAAATCACGTAAACTTTAGCGAATCAGACTCTTAAGTAACAACGGAGGTTCTGGAGATAAGTGGAATAAGCGAAAAATATATAAAATGGATACGCTGTCTCATAAGCCTCAAGTGACACCAGAAACAAATTCGCTTTTAATAAAAAGAGAAAGGATAGAATAGAGCACAATCACAGACTTCCAAACACAAATATTTGAAAAGCAGAGGAAAGAAAAAGGAAAAGAAAATACACAAGGAGCAGTCTTATATATGTAAGGACAATGAAACGTTGGTGAAGAATTCAAGAAATAAGCCATAGATTCATAAATATATATTCCTAAAGTTTTAAGCTTTAAGTTGGTCAGTGAAAAAGACAAACAATTGTAGAAATACCATAAGAACTTAATCGGATTCACTAACAATACATTTGAAAACTTGAAATGAAACAAACTATATACATCTCATCCATCTAAATTGTCCAAATACCTACAAAAATACTACAATTTGTATAATATTTTGCAAGGTAAATCTATGCACGTAGTATTACAGTAATAGAGCATACAGTTTGTATAGTTGGGCCGTTCTTTGCGTTTCCATTTCGACTTTTTGGATTCTAGCTTTGTGGTAGCTTGACACATAGGTAAATAAAGCGGTCGCTTTGTAAGGAACTGGAAAGTCGACTTTCGCTCAAAGTATAAATAAATCTCAATTCTCAATATCAAGCCATAGAGCAAAAGAGAAGCAGATATCAAGGAAGAGCTGCAGGAGAGCTTCAAAGTACTATTGTTATATAACTTAACAGTTCTTTTATAAAAAATTAAAGAAGACAAGTAAAAGAGGAAAAAAAAAAAAAAAAAAAAAAAAAAGAAAAAACGGCAAGACTATACTTGGTAGAATGGATAAATCGTGAACACTTTTCTTGCTACACTCATATGTTGTTTGGAACAAAATCTTCTTACGTTATAATCCAGAGAACGCTTACCGTAGTCCGTGTATGCTATTAAACGTTCTTTTCACGTAATTTCCTAGATAACAGTTTATAACGGAGATGGAGCCACAGGCTACAGCAGAAGGGGCTTCTTCCGGAGGGGGTGAGATGTATCTCAGCTGTGATTTCCGAGTCATTAACGTGTAGTGCCGAGGGCAAGCTTTTTGGAATATTAATTGCCACGCTTTCAATTTCCGACACTAAATTGTTAGAATCCATTATACAGCTTTCGAAATGATACTGCAAGTGAAACAAGGATAGTGATGCTTTTCCGAGTCTGAAAATTAATATCCTCTATGGATGCTATCTTAATTCAATAGAAACAATTGGAGGCTGGTGAATTCTCCATTGCCTGAGCTGCACACAGGGGCTCAAAAACGCCATTGAACTTCTAGCTTCATAATTACATTCCAAAATACTTAACGTTTGCTACTAACATCGTTAACTTAAATCAGCAGCCGTCTACTGGTTAATTGATTGATGCGAAGAATGCTTGATAGCCTCAACTTGACATCTACAAAAGCGCTGAACTTTTATTTTAAATCAATTTGCAAACCTCCTAAAGAGGAATGAAACAAAGTCATGTACAGGAGGATGCAGAGGTAAGATTGTTTTCTTATTACACCGATACCGTTATCGCTGTGCAAGCGAAACAATAAACACCTCATACGTCATCAACTCCATCCGTATGCTGCAGGTACGTGGAAATACACAACTTGCTTACTGCTGGATGTGCATTAATATGTTATAATAAATTGATCTTATTGGTATTGAATTTCAAGAGTAGTGTACTTTATTGTGGTGTTTTGATGATGTATTACTGAGTCAGTTTAGTATTACCTATGCAAACAACGTAATATTGTGAAAACTGAAATACCTCACTGTTGTACATATGACTGACGTGAGAAGCGAAACATACAAGGAAACTCATTTTCACTCGTTTCCAGAGGCAAATCTCCTTAAAGATGTGGGATATCGGTACAAATCTGCAAAATAAAGATTTCTGCCTTGTACGAGTACTCGTTTATTTTCCTCCCATTTTAAGGGCACGGTTATGAATAGACACAGTTATTAAAATAGTTGCTTACACCGGATGAAAATGTGAGATGACCTTTATTGAAACCTGAAACTGGAGATGTTTTCCAGATATGAAATTCCAGTAAAACAATTTATCCTTCATCATCTTCATGCAAGAGCAAACTACAAAGAACAAAACAATATGAGGCCAGAAATCGTAAAAGCACTGTTTCTGAGTTATGTGAGTGTTACTTGCAATAAGACTAACAAAGAAGGGGATGAAGAGAATTTAGAATAGAAGGGGATGAAGCAAAAGGAAGGGAAAAAAGGATTCATTGTTGCTTGGACATCTCTACTTAATTTTTTAAGGTGTGTGTTCTATGTAGAAAAGAAATCAAAACAATCTCCTCGTACATTAATGCTATGTTTTAAAGCAGTGTCATTTGGAAATCACAAAATTTATCAAGAAAGAAACCGAAAGGAATGCTTTAATAGTGAGTTCTTTATTATTATCTGGTATGTGTGTCGGTTTAGAAATGTAAGTCCTGCAAATCACTGGCTTTGGTAATGCTTTCAAGGCCTACGTTTTCAAGAGAGAAAAAAGAACTTGAATTCATTAAAAGCTTGTGGTTTACCTATATGGTTGGCAGGGCAGTGTGACTACCCAGATTTTCAGCCAAATATTTGGTCTATTCTATCATGGATTTAAATTCTCGCAAAATTATTGATTTTGAACTTGTTCAAAGAGGTATGTAAAAGGCGATATGAAAAACGTTGCTTGCGACATGACTAGGCTTGAGAAACAGAAATTGTGCAGAGTTGACATTTTTCTCACCGACAGACATACTTGATAAAAACTTAGTATTCGTAAGTAGAACATGAATTTGACATATAGCATTTGTCTAGAAGTGTAATGAACAAAATTAAAATAGTAGGAAAACAATACTTAGAACTGCTGGCATGGAAACCCCATATAAATAACTGTTTTTGGTGAGCTGCACAAATCTAGTGAGAACAATGCCATGTTAATTGAAAAATACACATAAATTCTTCACAAAATAAAAAATGAACATAATTGGCTAGAAAATGGTAAATGGAAACTTTGTGAACATTATGAATTGTTGGAAGAAGATCAAAGAAATAAATTATGGATTAAAGGTGAATCAAACGCCTATCATATTCTGAAGAAAATTATTTGGGATAACAGCTTTTTAAAAGAATTAGCTCATATTCCACATTATATACAGTATATAACATTCGGCCGTGCCGTAGCCGAGTGGTTAGACCATTCGCTTCTCACCAAAGCGGCCCGGGTTCGAACCCAGGCAACCGCATGTGGGATTTGTGATGGACGAAGCGGCGCTGGGGCAGGTTTCCTCCGGGTTCTCCGGTTTCCCCCGCCATCTCATTCCACCGGTGCTCCATCTTCATTCCATGTTTCATCAGTGTCACCGTATGCAGCGCCGTATGTAATAACGGCGGGCCTTAAACATTACAAAGATGAAATATAATATTCACATTCGTACACAACAGCTTTGCAATGAAAAGCCTTTCTATATTTGCTTAAGAAACTTCTGATTTCTCCGTGAACCATATATATGTGCTTGATGAACCCAATTCAAATGTTTTCCAAAGGGAAATGCATTTCAAAACCAATACTATTGTATGAAATAACAAATGTTAAAATATAGCCCCAACTTTTGTGCAACTTTCCTATTCGTACAGCAGTTAAGAATGCCTACCGCTTGGTAAACAGTTCCAACAGGCATGTGTTTCAAAGGTTGCTACACGCTGCTGTGGTCGCAGTTGTGTACATATGTTCTATCAGTAGCAAAATGGGAAAGGAAAACAAGCTTAGTTCTGACCTTAAGCAGGTAATCACAAACCTGACACTTAAAGGGAATTCACTCAGTAAAATAGGACACAGTTAATAAATTATACTCCTCCACACAATACATAGTGAACACATTTAAGGAGCAAGTACTACGTACAAAGGGTTTACAAAGAAAACCTAAAGAAAGTAGACTGAATGCACGAAAGGAACGTTTCTTTATAAGCATAATCCAAGAAAATCCAAAATTAAGTGTTCCTTAGTAACGAACATTAGTAGAAAATGTGTCTGGAAAGAAGATGTCGGGCCAAACTGTTCTTCGTGTGTTATGGAAGTATGGATATCATGGCCAAACATCAAGGAAGAAGCCTTATGTAAGTGCAGCAAACAGGAAGAAACGAGTTGTGTTTGTTAGAGCACATCCAAAAGGACCAGAACTTTTGGAGCAGCGTGGTATGGTCAGACGAGACTAAGATAAACCTCTTTGGGTCAGACGGAATAAAGAGTCTGGAGAAAAACGAATTCAGACTATGATCCCAGAAACACTCTTCCCACAGTGAAACACAATGGTGGCTCCGTTATGATTTGGGCCTGTATGTCATCCAACGGTGTTGGTAATATGCAATTTATTGATGACATTATAAGCAAGCACGTATACTTCGTCATTCTAAAGAACAGCGTAAAACAGATTGCTGAAAAAAATGGGCATGGCACCTGATTATAGGTTTTAGCAGGATAATGACAGTAAACAGAAGGCGGGACTAAACATGAATTGATTGATATGGAATGTACCCAAACTGCTACAAACATCTCCTCACGTCTAGACTTGAATCCCATTGATCATTTGTGGCGAATTTTGAAGAAACGAGTCCGGAAAAGCAGAGCCACGTCTAAGCAAGAGCTTAAACGTATTGTGGAAGGAAAATGGAATATATCAGTCCAGAGGAATGCAAGAACTTGGTTACTTCTATGAATATAAGGTGTGAGGCAGTTATCAAAGCCAAAGGGTACCCAACAAAGTATTAGTTTATCAACTCTGTCTTTGTTATTAAACTATTACTTATAATGTACGAATAGAAAAGTTGTACAAAAATAATCATGTTTCTTTTACAATTTAAGTTAATTTGTAACTTCATAAATTAGCATTTATTTAAATCAGAATACAGTATTGCTTATATTGCTCAACATGTACAAAATATAAATTAATTAAAATATATCTTCCTGTAAATATTAAAGTATTTTCTTACAAAATTGACGTATACGAATAACACTGCAATATACTGTACATACTTGAAGTTTGGAAAGTTATCACAATCTTCGTCTCAGATATGCTCCAAAAAGAATACGTTTTTCATATAATGGCCTTCTCACTTATGTATGAAGTCAGCACGGTCTTCGATGTTTACACTAATTGTGTTCGAATCGCTATCAGAATCGTTTAAACCTTCAAAATTGTACTTTTTTGGCTCAAACTGATGACGGATAACACGTTCACTCATTTTCAAATCAGATGTTGGACTGGCGTTTATCACCCAGTTGGTATTAACGCGTGAACCTTGTTTTCCATTTAAAACACTGTCTTGTCCGAGTTGATTGGAACTGCTGATGCTACTACTACTCTCCTCTCTCTCTCCCTCTCTCTCTCTCTCTCTCTCTCTCTCTCTCTCTCTCTGTGTGTGTGTGTGTGTGTGTGTGTGTGTGTGTGTGTGTGTGTGTGTGTGTGTGTGTGTGTGTACGTGTGTACGTGTGTCAGTGCCAGTGTCAGTCTATGGACAGCATAACTCAAAAACAAAAGGTAAGTTAAAAACCAAAGTTGGTATTTAAGTTTAATAGCTTTCAAGAGTGTCACACGAAGATTCTGAAGAATATTACTCTACCCTAAACTACCCTTTACATGGACATTTTTTCGAAAATTTTGATTTTCTTGAAAATGGCTCTAACGATTTTGATTAAAATGACGTCATGTTTAAGATTTTTTTTTGACAAATGAAATGTTTATTTTGAACTTTCTGCCTATAGCCCATGTAGTCCTGTTTACTCTGGATGACTTTTGAATAACTCCTAAACTGCAAGAGATAGATCAAATCTTACCATACGAAAAATGAAGATCTTCCTAAAACACACAATTTACGTCTGAATAGCTCTTTTTGTAGAGTGAAACATTTCGGAGATATTCCCTGTTATTTGTATGAGTTTTCGAGAACCTGTACTACTGTCAAATGGAACATGGTTATGCATTTTTTATATGTTAACCGTGCAAAGAGAACGGAATTTGAAAGCTTTAAAAGACTTGATTATCGCTCAAAGTCTACTGTTTTCCCACATTCTCTTTGTACCTACAAGAAGATAAACAACAAGATAATTTCTGCAAATTTTTATCTCAACTAACACGAAGAAGATATAGGAATAAGAGTTCGTAAGAATTGTTAATACAAGAGTAGAGAAAGTCATGTGAGTGCAACACATATTTTTTGTGTTTCGTTCCCCTTTCACTTATTTATTAAAACATAAGAGTACAGAAAAAGGTAAATACAAATTCACTCCAAATAAGTATGCAAGCAAAACAAACTATTCATACATCACTTTAAAAATTCTAGCGGCTAAATGAGTCGAGAAAAATTCTGGTTTGTTATATTATGCCCAAAGAACAAACCATGATATAATTTGATTGTTCTGTAAATGTCAATATGTTGTATTATAGGCTTTCGTTTTTAAACTGTGCTATTTTCAACCTTTTTATATTCGGGAGTTTTAAATTTAACTTAAATAATATAGACAGAGATCAGTTTTATTTAATATCCTGAAGTTTCTGCTAGTACGCCCCGAGTATCGCGATGTATATCAAACAACAATATCACAATAAAATGAATATTTATGATAGGTGTAGCGGCAACCTTCTACTATCAGTTAGTAAGCTCGCTGCGAATTGCTGTAAATAGTTCTGATGCGCGCCACATTGGGACTAGTATGTAATTTGCTTTTAACTCAACAAAATGGATAGCACCACGCTAATGTCCTCAATCCGGAAGCACAGATATAAACATACCATCCGCGGCGAGGCCAACTCCTGGACGTCGCCACCGCTGCCTTTATGGGCACACCGCGGATAGGTGTACTCCACCGTCGAGGTACCACTACTGTGCTGCATCGAATAACACATCTACCTGTCAGCAGCACGACCTTAAACTGCGATGCCAACCATCACCTTCATGTGGAAAGTGCAATGTTGCCAAGAAGTAGGTGTACACATATCCCCCTCGCTACCCTCTCAATTCTCGGAACATAAAACAAGCGTTGGAATTTATTTCACGTTAGCAAAAGCATGCAGATGTAATCAGTATTACCTTACTTTAAGAACAAAGTAATTTGCTCTTAATGTGTATTCACTACGTTGCCGCATCTTCACAGGCTTGATTCTGAGTACCTAATTTGGAGTTGAATCTGTCTGTATGTTATTATCTCTAATGTTGAAACGTCTGTAATAGATACAGTTGTGTTCACATGCCTGTTCAGGCATGCCCATTATACCACGTTATTTCCCTCAAGTTCTTGTTCTGTATTCTGCTTAAAAACAAAGCTCTTAGGACTACAATATCTGACCCTTTTTAATACCAGTCTTCTCTTATTTATTTTTTTCACTCAAATCGCAGACTATGGAGGTCTTTGTTTGAAAAGCTAAGACTTCCCTCAAACGTCTCCGCTTCCTTAAGAGAGGAGAGAAGGTTATGTGTGTTACGATGCTCTTTTTGTGTCAAAGAACCATAACGAAGCCTTCTTACGGCATATAATGAAAACCATCCAGTGGCATGACTGGAGATGGCCCTGGTCTCTCTCCCACAAGTTAAAATTTGCGGTAGCTGTAGCTGATTCTACAAACGGTACCCTCGGTCAGTTTATCACAAGCGTAAAGAAGGTATAGGACTGGCCCAAGAATACTACCTCGGGGTACTCTGTATTTGATGTCACGGAAGGTGGATAGTTCGTTTTTGTATTTTACTTGTGAATATATATCGTTGAGGTAAGATTACAGCAGATTATAACAGAGATGAGAAAGTACCAATTTTATTTTGTGTAGAAGACCTGTATGCCTTACCTTGTCAAATGCCTACTGTATATAAGAAAGACGGCAGTATAGTAGCGGAGTGGTTGAAAGGATTCTGTTATAAGTAATGTTTATTATTCGATGGGCTTATTAAATTTTCAACTGATATTTGCAAAAACCAATTGTCACTAAGCAATCAGGTATTCTACTGAACATTTTGGATTTTTTACATACTATGTCTGTATAAAGAAGTATGGTTATACATTTTTCGTATTTCATTTCTGAGCTATGCATTTTCAAAAGCAATTTAAGCTACCGTAGAAACATTCTCCTTAGTGTGCAATTTAATAATTTCCAAACATAATTTAGTATTTTTATTCCTTATTTAACTAGAAAGTAAGTTCTAAGCCATACCATTCTAAATTAACTGAACTCAATAAATGAACTCACTTTTATTCATTTGTGAATTATGGCTTCCCTCCTCCAAAAATTTATGTGTTGCACTCACATAATGCTCGCTAATCTTCTACAAACTGTCCTTACTGATGCTTATTCCTCTATCTAATCGAGATAAACATTTGCAGAAATTCTCTTACTGCTAATTTTCTTGTAGGTGCAAGGGAAATATAGGATACAGTAGGCTTTAAGTGATAGTCAAATACTTTAAGAGCTGGTTGCTACATGAAGGCTTGAAATTCCGTTTTCTTTGCATGGCGAAGACATAAAAATACAAAAAAGAAAACCGAATAACGCATTTGTATTTGAGGAAAGTAGTTGAACATTGAAACCAGTAACAAGAAATACCTCGGAAATGGTTTGCTTCAGTAATGCGTATCATACTTGGGTGAACTGGTAGATAATACCATAATTGCCTTACCGAAACATGTGCATGCAATGTTCCAGTTTGGAGATGCTTAGAAAGAAATGCAATTTGGGAATACAAAAGTATGACGTAATATGACAGTAGTAACAGCTAAGCCAGACATGGGCACGAGAGGAGAGGTAGCGATTGAACTTGCCTTAGCCATCCCATCTCTTGTCGAGTGATGGTTGTTTTGGTACAACCAGCGCAGTGGTGACTTCGTTCCACCTGCGCGGTAGGAATAATTTCTTAGCTGGTATTAACTATATTATTTATATTAAACATATGTTGCATACAATAATTAATAATTATATCCACCTACTGTGGTTAGGCAAATTACATAATCTGAAAGTTTATAATCTTCCTTTATCTTATGCATATAATATTCTTACACTGCCTTATGATTATCATACTAAATTGTTAGTCTTTTACAAATAAAGTACCAAAGTTCCATGGCTACTTAGCCTTAAATATTTTAAAACCATTTGGTCAACATAATAATTTGTTTTAAACTCAATATTGTTTCAAACTTTGACAGATGAAATACAATAGCTCATAGTAAACAAATTAATAAGAAAATAAACCCCTAAAAAGTGGAATCATATCGTCCCTTTTATATGTTTACAAATACAGGTATTCAGAAAATACCTTTGAAATTGTAAATAAATACCTATAAGATCACCAAAGTTTGCTTTATGCTTCTGATTATAGTGGCGTTTGATATTGTAATGCGTTATATTTGCAAATTGAAATCCGCATATTAAACAGCAAGACCTACTGGTTTTGTAACTTAAAACAAATTATCTCTGCTATTTTTCATGATACAGCCATCCCGATGAAACCATACTCGCCATTGAATGAAGCGTGTTGAAAGCTGAACAGCAGTGAAGGGGAGGGATGACCGGTGGAGTGAGGCAAGAAAGCGTCAGGCCATGCCTGAGTTAAGCTAAATGGAACATTGTAGGTATATTACATAAAATAAATGTTTAGCCACTGAAGAAGACGTAGCAAATCCAAATTGATAAATGCAATCAGAATCTAACTGGTTCAGAAATGTAACAACAAATAGTAGTAGTAGTAGTAGTAGTAGTAGTAGTAGTAGTAGTAGTAGTAGTAGTAGTAGTAGTAGTAGTAGTAGTAGTAGTAGTAGTAGTAGTAGTAGTAGTAGTAGTAGTAGTAGTAGTAGTAGTAGTAGTAGTAGTAGTAGTAGTAGTAGTAGTAGTAGTAGTAGTAGTAGTAGTAGTAGTAGTAGTAGTAGTAGTAGTAGTAGTAGTAGTAGTAGTAGTAGTAGTAGTAGTAGTAGTAGTAGTAGTAGTAGTAGTAGTAGTAGTAGTAGTAGTAGTAGTAGTAGTAGTATTAATAATAATAACAAACGAAAACTGCGAACTTGATTATAAAACAACGTCTATAATTTGCGGATGTGTCACATTTCGCAGTTCATTTGTGATTGTTTTACGCAGACATCTATCATAATATCCTAACTTCTGAATGTTATCAAAAATGAATTGTATAAAGAATAAATTGTGGTTATCGACATATCCAGAAATACCCGACACTGATGATGTGTACCTCAGTCCTGCCATTGTGTATGTGAAGTTGTTCAGCTTGGTCAAGCTAGGCTTGCCATGACTGTTATACCATAGAAAACAACGATAAAGAGAAACATTGCTGAGATAGAGACAGAGGGACAACTATCACCAATTAATGCTATCGCGGACAGGGTTGGGTGTTTTGAGTGTTTCGTTGAAGAATCACATTTCTTAGCTGTCTAAACCGTGCTTCGGTTACCAGCAGAGTTTCATAGGCATTAATGTTAATTGCAATATTTGGCATGATGCATTTCCAAGTTTAGGAAGAGCCTTTGGTCTTAGCCCAAGGATATACGACATTCAATTAGGAGAACGGCCTTTGCGCTTGTTCAACGCGAAGAAGTGTAAGTCTGCTCTGCCTTTGTTAAAACCAGCAGTGAATGGCTCTATCTCTTTCGATGAAATCGAAAATTAATTTTGTTCCGTAGTGAAGCTTCACCTTTCTACTCCCGACGGATAAAGAGGGGCATTTTGTTGACTAGGAAAACACACTTCTGCAAGCGGGAAAGTATTCTAAAGTGCCTTCATTCTTAGGAATGGTTTGTTAAAACTTATGAAAGCGAAATGGCGTTTCCGTGCCAATGACAATATTGCGAAGGCGTGCCTAAGATCCTTACAGAGACCTACTAACAACAGTGCGGCTGCAGGTTAAGAAAGTACCGTACAAAGAGGAATCAAAGTTTATTGAAATTTAGAGTTTTGCGCAACACAGAACAAAATAATTGGGGCACAAGGCGGCACTGTTCTCTCTGTCTCAAAAGAAAGCCTTGCCTCGCATTTCTGTCATGTATATCCATGGAATTATCGCTTGGAAACTTCCAATTTTCAATTTGTGCGTAGCAAACAATGGGCAACTTCCAAGCAATTTCCTTCTGTCGCGCTCAGGTTTATGTAGAGATCCTAAACAGAGGGCGCTGAAAATTGTGAACTTCTAACTGTGTGGAGCTTGCACGGTTTTATATTTCTTTGGTCATGTTATGGAAGTAAATTAAAACCACATATTTTTAGGGAGAGGCTCTTTGAGGTAATAGTTTTTTAGCGCAGAGTCTTTCCTTGTACAAAGGATCTTTATTTGTGCAACTTGCCTGATGATCTTACTTCAAATGAGGGGCTTCAGATTTAAATGTATCAGTTAACTAAAACTTACATAAATGAACAGAAATTGTGACTTTTGTAGCATCTTGGTGATATTTGTTGCTTCTTATTTTTTCATTTCACATGACCCATTCTGAATGCTGCACTTGAGAAACTACCGTACCTATAAATATTTCTGTTGCTCTTTACAAGCAGTTAATATCATAAACATTTTTAAATGTAACTTATTATGCAATTTCTGTTATTCTCTTCACAAAAGTAAATATTCATGTAATGTACATAAGTAACATGATTATAATAGCTGTCAGAGTTAAAATTAAAATGTAAATATGCTAATAATAATAATAATAATAATAATAATAATAATAATAGTAATAGTAATAGTAATAGTAATAGTAATAGTAATAGTAATAGTAATAGTAATAGTAATAGTAATAGTAATAGTAATAGTAATAGTAATAGTAATAGTAATAGTAATAGTAATAGTAATAGTAATAGTAATAGTAATAATAGTAATAATAGTAATAGTAATAATAGTAATAATAGTAATAATAGTAATAATAGTAATAGTAATAATAGTAATAGTAATAATAGTAATAGTCAGTGGCGGCTTGTGACCTTTTAAACCTATGTGCTACTACGCAGTGGCGGCTTGTACCTTGCAAACTAGCTGAAGTAGTTCACTTAAGCGTACTGAAAATACAATGCAAAACGGGTGTCTCCCGGTCCAACATTTTTGACCAAAGTTTTTGTAACCAATAGAATTGCACACAATACCATTTGGTCCAATACAAATGACAGTTCACGTAGCAAGCGAGAGAGAAATAAATATGGCAGATGCAAACACCGGGCAAGTGAAATGCCCGATGTATCCCAGACAACCACCCACCCAGACAAGGTGACTAATGAGGAACTTAAGCATCTCCCGAGAAAAGCCCTGGTGCAACTGACCAAAATATTTAACGCCTGTCTGCAGCAAGGCTACTTCCCCTCCACTTGGAAACGAGCCAAGGTAATTATGCTCCCAAAGCAAGGGAAAAGCACCAGACAACCGCAAAACCACCGCCCCATTAGTCTCTTGTCTACTATTGGTAAATTGCTCGAAAAAATTATACTTTCTCGACTTCAAAAACATGTTTCGGAATCCCATGAACTTTCAAATTCACAGTTTGGCTTTCGAAAAGGACATTCTACTGAGTTACTCAGTAACTCAGGCTAACTGATGACGTAACAGAGCAATTCAACAACGGGGCTTCAACGTTGGCGCTATTTCTGGACGTAGAAGCCGCATTCGACCGGTGCTGGCACAATGGCCTTATTTATAAACTGCACCACAATTTCCCGGCTCTTCAAAATTATCTATACTTGCTGCACAATTTTTTAGAAAAACGGAAGTTCTACGTCCAAGTGGGCCGCTCCTCCTCACGGGAGCGAGTGATGCGGGCTGGCGTCCCACAAGGGGCAATCGTGTCACCCTTTTTGTACATACTATTCACCAACGATTTCCAAGTGGACGCCAGATGTAAGGTCGCCATGTATGCTGACGACACTGCAATATACAACCACCATAGAAATCCACGATTCGGCCTTGCAGAAATGCAACGTTATGTTAACAACTTCCTCTCATGGCAACATGACTGGAAAATTAAAATTAATCCCAACAAAGGCCAGCTGATTCATTTCTCCAAGCGGCATCACACTTTGGCAACGGACCTAACGGTCGGTGGTCAGGTATTGCACTGTCGTCGGCAATTTAAATACTTAGGGGTTACCTTGGACCGCACAATGTGCTGGTCCACCCACATAAAAAATAGCGCCAACAAAGGCATACAGCGGCTAAAGTTATGCGCCCCCATCTTCCGCAGCAAACAGCTGCAATTGAAGTCCAAACTCGTCCTGTATAAAGCTTTCATCCTGTCAGTGGTTCTTTACGCGTGTATGGCCTGGGCAAACGCCTCAAAAACTGCCCTGAAGACTATCCAAAACCTCTCCCTCCGAAAAATCCTCTCTGCTCCCATCCTAACCACTAACCGAACCCTTCACCAGGAAACCCAGATCCCATCCATACCCGAGGCAATAACAAAAAGAGCCGCTGTCGCGTGGGCGCGCATCAGGAATCACCAAAATGACGTGATTGCCAATATTGGCAAGGGCGAGCCAAAGCATCGTAAGCATGCTAGAATTAAAATGTTTTAAATATTGCATGGCTCGCCGACTGATGCGCATCCATGCAACCCAGGCCCTAGGCCTCGCACTCCGGAAGAGGTCTGTGCCTCGGAAACGCCTCAGGAGCTGTAACCTGGCCGCACAGGAAAATTGCGGAAAAACTGTACATAGTGAAATGTATATATTGCAGTGTAAATATGTATATACGAGCGTGTGTGTGTGTGATGGGACATATGTGTGGTATGCCCAGGAGTGAGTGAGCGTATATATCCGTGTATATAAATAAAATAAAATTTAAAAAAAAACTATCAAAAACAGACAATCAAAGGACTCAGAATACCTCCAAAAACTGTTCTCGGTGGGCTAAAGCCGCTCACTGTTTGGGTTTTTTGATAAGAAAAAGCAAACAAGAGTACTCATGTAAATATTATAAATTGTAATTAATGTAAATTTTTAGCCTGTAAGCCGGGCCCCTTTGTACCGGCACCAGGCAAATTTTTTCGGATTAAAATAAGTTGAAAAAAAAAAAGTGTACTGAAAAATGTCGTAGCAGCTCGATTTTGTTCCGCGGCACGTTCCATCACCATATCTGTATGGTCCGCGTAGCAATGAACATAATGAGCATAAGGAAATTGCTTTATTTTAGCTTAAACGCCACCAGTTTCATCGCTCATAACAGATGCTCCGTCGTATGTCTGTGCAATCAATTTGCTTTTATTACCTAACCTTCAAAATATTATCCACATCCCTTAAAATACATTCCGCAATGGCATCGGCATTTTGTCCATCGGGGTTAAAAAATCCCCAGAATCGTTCTTCTGGACATCCATTAATTTCATATCTCAACACTAAAACTAATTGCGTGTGTTGGCTCATCTGACATTACTGAGACATAATCTGCATTGTCAATTTCCGTTGAAATTGCTTCACGGCAGACTTCGAGCATGCAGTCTAATAGCTCGTTCTGTATAGTTTTCGAAGTTCCTTTTAAAACTTTATTTGACTCCATATGATCCTTCACTGCATTGTCAATGCTGCTGATAAGGTCTATGAGTCCTAAAAATACTCCAGGATTTTGTGATTCTGATGATTCATCATGTCCCCTGAGGGCAAGCTCGAAGGCACCGCAAAACCTAATGCAGTCTATTATGCTAGATAAAATGTGTCTAGCTGCTGGTTGTGTTTTATAATACTCTCTTGGTCGGCTCTGCTTAATGTTGTGGCAATATTAGCTGTTCCAAGTATGGACAGATCCAACGCATTGTTGATGTGTTGCTTATTTTCACCATGCAATTTAATTAAATAGTTAAGATGGCCGAAATCTTTAACACCAGTTTTACTAAATGCATCACTATTTCCAAAAAGAAGGCAAGGAAAGCAGAATAGGGCATTCCTAATATCACAGCCACAAATCCAGTTACATGCGTCATATGCTTTCCTATTGAACTGGCGTGTATATTCCCGATTACCAGCGCCTTTCGCTTTTTGTGTCAGGTTTAAGTTGGAGACTGGCCTACCTAATTGTTTAATTTGTATTTTATCTTCTAAAGATTTAGAAGAAAATTATGTTTTTAATAAACTATCAACTGAATTCATGTCTGTTTACTATTGTCTAAAACTGTCACTCACCTCGGAAACTGAAAAACACAACGCTTAACTAGACATAAAAATACTGCATCCACCAAACACATTTAAAAATCTCGTACACAATATTATTTGTGCATGGCGGCTGGCTCTAATCTACGCTTGTATATACGAATGGTCTGACCACGTGCGCCAACACTGGTTTTGAAATACTAGGAAATCTGCTATTATTGTGTATGCAGGTCATATTCACGTAATATTAGACGTACTGTAGTGTATATGTCTAATTTTATTTATTATAAGGATTCAAAATAGTTACTAACTACCACATTTTAACATGAGAAAAGTTTTCTAATTAAATACTGTGCAATTTTAATAACCCAAGATCTTTAGCACCAAGTACGAATGTTGGCAATTCTGGTTTGGCTCTTTTTCCTTCAGCACAGAAAGGCGCAGTTTGTGGAGGATTTCGGTGCATGTCGGGGAGGAAAAAGGGTAACTTGCGCACGCGTACTTGCCTTTTCTCGATGGTGTCCTTGTGCTAAGCACACCTCATACTTCATTGGAGGTTGAATGGTGACGTGTAACTCAGCGGACGATTTAAATCGTTTAACAATACACAACGGAGTGCCTGTTTCAAGATACCATTTTCTTGGTGGGAGAAAATAATAAAATGAAGTAGGTAACTTTCTCTTCTTTTAACTATGTGCTGTAGCACATAAGCACATTAGGGCCGGCCGCCACTGGTAATAGTAATAATAGTAATAGTAATAATAGTAATAATAATAATAGTAATAATAATAATAATAGTAATAGTAATAATAGTAATAGTAATAATAGTGATAATAATAATTATGATAATAATAATTATGATAATAATATAATAATATATTATAATATATAATAATATATATAATATATTATTATATATAATAATATATATAATATATTATTATAATAATTTGAGTATGCTTCTGTTAACATAAAATAGTAATATGATGTGATCACTATCTCAAATATTTCAGCACTATCACTAGTGTTAACACTACTTTGAAAATTCAGTTACAATTAGTAGACAAAGGAAATTCAACCAGCATTTAGCCAAACAATAACTTCAGGTTTCTATGCAGCATTATTATACGAACAGAATTACGTATTACGATCGTATTTTCTGGATGTTCATCATTACTTAAATCTGCAACACTCTTCTCGCAGACTGGTACATATACGTCCATTTTCGTCTTTAGAGGAACAAAATGTTTTTCTAAGAGTATAATAATACATCTATGTCATTCATCGTATTAATATTTACTGCCTTTCTAGACATTAAACCTCACGATCTTGTAAACCACCTCACTTGCTCATGCATGGTTGTAATCTTTCCTTTTTCCTTTTCCTTTCTTCTCATTGTCGATCACGTACAATGCTCCAATGCTCTTAGATTTAGATGTGAATTTATTAGACACAACAGGTAAAAAAAAGTCTAATGTGTTGCACTCACATGACTTTCTCTACTCTTGTACTAACCATTCTTACAAACTCTTATTCCTATGTTCTTCGTATTAATTGAGATTTGCAGAAATTATCTTATTGCTTATTTTCTTGTAGATGCAACGGAATATGGGAATACAGTATGCTTTGAGCTATAGTCAAGTCTTTTAAAACTTTTATATTCCGTTCTGTTTGCTGATATAAAAATGAATAACGATCTTCCATTTGACGAAAGTTTAAGTTTTCCAAAACTCATACAAATAACAAGGAATATCTGCGAAATAGTTTACTGTATAAAAAATTTATTTAGGCATAAATTATGCTTTAGTAAGATCTACATTTTTTGTAGGGAAATGTTTGGTCTATCTCTGATTTATCAGTTACGCAAAAGTCACCCAGAGTAAACAGGACTACATAGGTTATAGCCTGAAGATTCACAATATGTATTTCATTTTTCATAAAAATGTCTTAAACCTATGGCAATTTAATGAAAATCATTTGAGCCATTTTCGAGAAAAACAGATTTTGGAAAAATTTCCTTGTATAGGGTAGTTTAGGGTGGTGGAATTTTCTTTAAAATCTTCGTGTCGCATCCTTAAAAGTTATTAAACTTAAATACTAACTTCGGTTTTTAACCGACCTTTCGTTTTGGGGTTAGGGTGCTCACAGACACACAGACACACACACACACACACACACACACACACACACACACACACACACACACACTGCCAGATACACGGACCTTTTTCTAAAAACGCCCTTTTTGTACTCAGGGTGCCTCAAAACATATTTCTGGTGAAATTCCGACATCTAATTTTTGTGTGGAATACAGTACTTCCTCTACTTACTATACGTAGTAGAGAAAGTAGCACATTTAAAACTAACGTTGGTTCATCACCCGTTTTGGGGTTCCACTCGGGGTTGCGCGACAGGCACATTAATGGCTGATTTTGGAACAATCATAACCTAGCTCTCCTGAATATCTGATGGTCTATATTTCCTTCCGAAAGCGTTCAACATCTCTTCACACATTAATTTAGCAATTTGTTCTACGCAATGGAATGCTATCTACGATATATATATATATTCTAGAGACCACTTTCCTTGTCTTTCAATGTGTTATTAGTCTCTTAACACAAGATAAATGTCACATGCACAAGCCTAGCTAGCGCTACGACAAAAAAAGACATGACAACCCAGGAAACTGTTGGTACTTTTAAAAATGTCATCACTCAGACTGAGCAACAGCTCAAATCCCTTCAACAACAACTCACTCACATCCAAGAAAATATCACCACCTACGTGAAAGAGCTAGCCAGCACCACCATAACACAGTTACTCACCACCCTCATTCCACCCATCTATGACATCATTCCACCAACCCACAGACACAGGTTCCTACAGAACATAGCCCAGACGGCACAAAGGACCCTGAAAAAGACCGTCACCACATCTCGCGTAGGAAACCAACTGGCCATATTCGTTCATGACATCTCATAGTTTTATCATCCATAACATCCCACTATCACCCTCCAAATCACAATGGCACACACAACACAAACAGACACACACCACAATCTAAAACTACTACACATTAATATTAATGGTATTCGCACAAAAAGACAAGAACTATATGACCTAATGACATATCATAACATAGACATTGTGACCATCAATGAAACGAAACTTCACAAAAACATAAACATAAACTTTAAACCACTGCTATCTTTTCGTAGAGACCAACAACAAAGCGCTGGAGGCGGGGTCATGATCTTGGCAAAAGCTGAGCTGAATCCAATCCTCTTGGCCACGCCCCCAGCATTCCAAAACCTTCAACTCCTGCTAGTACAAATCAGAATACGACGAAAAAAGACAGTCATAGCAACTCTATATGTACCGCCAAAAGACCCTTTCCCAACGACGTTACTTAAATACTTAAATGACAACTACCCAGACCTAATATTAGCAGGAGACCTTAATGCATACAGTACCCACTTACTCGACGAAAACACAAACGCACACGGACGTGAACTGAAAAAACTACTAGACCAGACTGACCTTAGAGTAGTGTTGACACCAGGACCGACCAGGATAGGCACTGGAACACAAAAACCTGACAAAATACTGACATCGAAACGCACGTTCAACCAAGTCGACGACATTGGCACAGATGCACCACCAAATACTGACCACCTACCCATAATATTGACAATACGTACCCACCCCTGGTACACACAGTCCAACAGAACAATAATAATAAATGACTACAAAAACGCAGACTGGAATACATACAAACAGACAGCCGAACGACTGACAGACAATGTCACACTCACACCACCTAACACCTGCCACGACATAGACATATACGCTACAACACTTACCGACATAATGACACAAGCACGAGAAGCATCTGTACCACAAAGAACAATTAATATAAACCCCTACAGCAGACCTTTACCAAGACACATAATTCAGATAATAAAAAACAAAAGAAAAGCACACAGACAATACATGAAGACACACGCTCCAGAAGACAAACGAATAGTAAACAAACTACAACAGGACGTAAAAGACGCCATAGCCACATTTAATTGTGACAAATGGAATACACTACTTGACAAAATGACCGAGACGAACAGACGAGACCCAGCCAATTTCTGGCGATTAATTAAAAGCACCAGACACAAGACCTACCCACAATACCCTATCAAACAAAACGGACAAACAATACACGACACAACGCAAAAATTAGAAATATTCCGACAACATTACGAAAACGTTTTTCAAACACCCGACAACCCGAATTTCCACAAGACGCACTATAGAAACGTTAATAGACATATAGAACAAAACCAAAATCTGTACACACCACAAATGGACATCATAGAACTAGACGAAAACGACGAAACTGACCAACCGATAACAGCTCAAGACATTAAGACAGTACTAAAAAGAACACGAAATACAGCGCCAGGTCCGGACAACATCACCTACGAAATGCTAAGACAACTCCCTGACAACACACTAAATCTACTAGTAACCACCTATAATCACATTTACCGACATGGATACCACCCGACTGACTGGAAACGCGCACACATACTGTTGTTCGAGAAACCTGGCAAAAACAAGACTGACCACAAAAACTATAGACCCATATCACTAATCTCCACACTATCAAAAACTTTCGAAAAGATAGTAGCACACAGACTGACAAAAATATGCACGCAAAGACGACTGATACCAATGACACAAGCTGGCTACCGAACCGACATAACAATACAAGACCAACTAGTACGAGTACTTTCAAACCTACAAGACGCTTACAATCGAGGATTTGTCACCATGGCAACCTTCCTCGACGTACAATCCGCCTTCGACAAATGCTGGACTAACGGACTACTATACAAACTGACAGACTTAAAAATTTCACCAAGGATTGTACGTTGGGTAGCCAGCTTTCTTACAGACAGAACGGGACAGATACGTATAAACAACTTACTATCTAATACCATTAATATTAAAGCAGGCACACCACAGGGGAGCGCTATTTCCGGCCTCCTCTACATACTGTACACATCCGACACACCACAACCAACACAAAAGAACCTACACCTAGCCCAATATGCAGATGATACTGCGTATTGGAGCACACACGCCACGCTGATAGGAGCCAAGGGAAAACTGGAAAAACAACTCAGCACATTCCTGAAATGGACCCAAAAATGGCGAATCAGCATAAACACAGACAAAACACAAGCCATTGTGATAAGGAAAATCATGAAACACTCATACAAAACAGCCACCCTCACCTTCAACAATCAACAAATACCATGCAAAACAATCATAAAGTACCTGGGTATACATATTCATAACCAATTGAAAATTAAGACACACTACACGCGACTACTTAACAAAACACGACCCGTTCACTCAACACTGACTTACTTAGCACGACTAAACGGACGAGGACTTACACCACAAATACTACGAAAACTTTACACTGCACTAATAAGACCACAACTGACATATGCAGCCGTAGCCACCATGCCCCTAATCACGACCGATATAATGGACAAAATAAAATCCTTTGAGAGGAGGTGCATCAGAACTGCCCACAAACTTTTGCCCTCATTCAAGACAAACACACTTTACAACTACACACACACAACACCCATAGATACACACATAGCCAAACTAATGATCAAATACATACACAACGCACACACCAGACAATACAGAAGAACACTCATCAACACCGCACAAAAAATGAAAACCATAACACAAACAGAAAAACACAAAAATCCTCCTCTCATAACACTAATCGACGTTTACGACAAATACCAGCAACAAGAAGAAGACAGACTACAACAACGCCTTCAACACTTCCAAAACATCTAAACACATAATAAACATAAACACTTAAAATAAAAACACACACAAACCTAACACACAAACACACAAGCATACAAAAGTAACCGAAGAGCTGTTGCAGTGGACATACAAACTTAACAAAACTACTAGCACAAACGACTTATACTTCCTGGCCTTTTCTTTTTCTTTCTTGGGTAGACGACAGGCCATGCAGCTAGGGATGACCAAACACACACATCACCCATCCAAACACAAAACCCACAACACCAACACGCATATAGGCACTCGCCACTGAAATCCGCCACACGACCAAAAATAAAAACGCAACCACTAGGCTGAAGAGGGGTGCCCCTGAACAGCCAGGGCATGTCGAAAGACATGCCCAAATAACTTTTTCATTCATTCATCATAGCTAGCGCTTGGCTCACCCGGCTGAACACTGACTCCCAGTTTACCATGAACGTATCCAATAAGAACTGTCACACACTGTGATATTTTTCGACCTCCAGAAGGCTTACGACACGTGTTGGCAAACTGGGATACCATATTCCATGTATGCCTGGAATGGTGGAGTATGCGTGGAGTATGCGTTACTGCTGTTCATTTAGAAGTTTTATGAATGACTGCATTTTCCGAGTAAGGACCGACTCGGTTTTTCGAGCCTTTTTGCTCAGGAGAATTTAGTGTCTCAAGTTTAAGTGTTACACTGTCTGCTATAGGGATTCATTTGATATGGAAAGGGCTTATACCGGAAGCCAAGAAAGAAGCAGTGGACAAAGGCCGTGGAAGTCTACATGGTTATTTGACTTTTCCGTATACTATACTTCTCAGTGTACGCCGTTTTTAGAACGCATCTGTAGCAATATTTAGACAATCTTGGGGAATGGTACTCCAAAAACGGCTTTCGTCTCCCAGTTGGGAGGTTAATCTACGTTAACTTCTGGCGCCGTAGGCAATGACTACTACCTTCACTCTGATTCGGTACAGATTTACTTCCATTCGCAGATGAGGTGAATTTCCCGGGATTAACCTTTGATAGAGAGCTTATCTGGTCATCATGTTACGTGACACGTCTCACGTTGGGATGTCAGTGTTCTGGAAGTCTAAGATCCTACGTCTATTATCCGCCTTGCTTTTGTAAATTTCTTTCAGGTTTCAGTGACTGAATTTAGATCTACAGCGATGAATCCAAGAGCTTCAACCGTGTTGGAGGTGCCTATGTACAACATGCACTAGATGTTTATAGTAGTTCCTTCATCTACAGCCCGGAGCTTATGCAATTTTGTATGAGCGCCGTAAAAAAACTGGGTGACCTCATTGTGAGTGATTCCCTTAGTGCACTTTAGAGCTTTCGTGAGCTGTATAGCTACCATCCTATGGTATGGGTATCCAGAATGCCCCCTACGTTTTACACGCCTCTGGCGTTAATGTGGTATGTGCATGAATTCCTGGTCACTTTGGCTTGAGGGAGAATGGACTGGTGGATTTGGCAGCAAGAGCGGTAACCACAGAACCCAGTATTACAATACTCCGTATTGCTTCGGAAGACTTCAGGCTTTCATTGCCGAAAGCGGTGCTGTCGCACTGGCTCGGTGTGGTCAATTGTCTGCGGAAATAGGCTTAGAGCAGTGAAGGAAATTTCAATTAACATTAAAACCTCCTTTTATGTATCTCGTCACGAGGAAAGTATCTTGGCTCGGTTGCGTATTGGCCACTGCACTTTAACGCAATGTTACCTTTTTAAGTGAGATCATGCTCCTCCTTGTCCGCTGTGTGGCAAACTTCTGTCGGCCAGTCATGCGTTGCTAGAATGTGTTTCCCTGGTACATCTTCGGGACTCTCTGCAACTGCCGATCAGCGAGAGACAATAAACCAGCGGGCGAAAAGGTTTTTAAATTTCTATCAAAGGCAAACTTCTAAGTAAGGATTTGGTATTCTCGATACCAAGATTTCATACCTTTTGGTCCTATTTTGTAAAATCGCTTTACTTCTAGCCATGATTAGTTCTGTATTTTTATCTGTATTTTTTGCTAGGATTTTTACTTTGTATTCAACCTTATGTTTGAATTTTCCATTATTCGTTTTGTAATGGTGCTGTGGACCTAGTTGTTCAGCGCCCTTAGCGATATATCTTCATAAAGCCGTCTCCGTGATGTGCTGGGAGGTCCGAGGTTTTTTCTTATCCTTAGAAGACGAATGTTGGGCAACTTTCTCTTATGGACCTTGGGCTCATTTGAGCACCATTTCATTAATTACATTCATCTACTACTACATACCAGAATTGCATACAATAGCAATTTGATATAATTTAAAATGCGCATCTCTCAGACTCTCATTGGCATATAAGATTTTATCTTTCTAAAAAAGGCAGGAATTCCTTTCTAACTGGTCACATATGTCTATTTATGAAACATTTTAAAATTAATGACTTACACGACTCCTGCTATATTTCATACTTATTTCTAGGGCATGTTTTGTTAATTTTAAATGCATATTGTACACATATTTATCATTTTTTATTCTCTCTATAGTAAGCAGAAAAATGATTGCATTTCATCCAAAAATTCCGTAGTAAGATGTCACCAGGGATACACATTCAGGGGTTCATAGAATAAAACAAACAGTTTTATAAAAATGTCAAAGTGTGTGTGTGTGTGTGTGTGTGTGTGTGTGTGTGTGTGTGTGTGTGTGTGTGTGTGTGTGTGTGTGTGTGTGTGTGTGTTTCTGTGACAAGAGAGCAGTGTGCTGTCTGTTTATTTATCTGCGAAAGGAATGCCTCAATGCTAAATGTTGGATAAATACCAAGCTTGGAATACAAATTGATTGTATTTCAAGGATATACGATATGGATATTTTCAAGAAAATCGCTTCACCACTAACCAAATGCTAGGGAAACATTTTCACTATTTTTATTGCCTCAAAATTAAATAACAACTTTAAATATAATTGCATATATTTAAGATATATGCATGACAAAATATACAGCTTGAATTATCTACAAATAGTCTCAAAGTCCTATGCATTGTGAATGACGGTTGTATAATTGGTAAACCATAAATATACAACATATGCAAAGTATATGTGGCCTTTAGAGTATTATTTTGCAATAGCAAAATGCGTAAAAATACCAATTTATTAAAGCGCAAAGGAAGAAATTAATGTTAAACATAATAAGTTCTCAGCAACAGTTGCTGCTTTTATTCATGTATTTTCACAAACATTTTGTAACAACGCATCAAAGATAAAAATTCGATCCAAATATTCTTGCACAAATATTCTAACACTTGTATATAAATTCCTCTAACAATTTCAAACACCTCCTAAAACGGAATAATTTGCCTCATGATGTTCCATTTGACCAGATATTGAGGCAGAATAAAACCTATAAGCCCGGGATAATTTTAATATTTGTTGGTTTAAGAATAATTAATTTAATGTGTGTCTAAGGTAACGCTTATTATGTACTGTGAACCGTGTATTTTATGTTGTAATATTTGTACGTATGTATGGTCTTCTGGTCAAGTTGGGTTTAGGGGCTAAGAAACATACAGTTTTCGAGAGGTTTCTCAGGTCACAGCAGGGAGCGGCAGTCACCCTCGCATTTCCGGAGGCTGCATAACAGATGTCCTCTGAAGACGCGTCGTACCGCGCGAAAGATAAGCCAATCAGAGGAAACAATACTGTAACTTCCAAGTGGGAGCATAGCACATAAATGGATGAAATCCTCAGTCGGAGGAAGATAGCCTACGGCGAGACTTGCGTCACTCAAGTTCAGAAATTGCCGTACAATTATGCCGGACCTAAAGAAAACTGTGGATAGTGAAAATTAGAGTGCTTAGAGCCGAAGTACTGTACCGGGATCAACTCAGCGATAAAGGGAAAAAACAACGCAAGAATCGAGAGCTAAGCCATAGTGATACTTGACCAGAATGCCAATGTGGCGTGCTACAGTATTGAATGCGAAGTATAGTGTAAATGTTTCCATCATTTCTCAATTTTCCACTTCCCACGTCCGAAGATCAACCACTATCTAGTGAAAAAAATTCTAGGCAGAGTCCATGTTCTAGCTGAGTATCGCCACGAATAGCCATAGTAACCACCACGGGACGTGGAAGGCAACTGTTGATGAAGGGACACCGTCCAGAGGACTTCAAAACAAGTCCTGTGCTTTCATCCATCCCAGACCAGTGAGCAGCTGATGCGTGTATGCGGAGTAAGCAATTACAACTAACTGTTCCTCAAAACCACAACTTTCTCAAGCCGCAAGTTATTGCAAAACGAAAAGCAAATATAAATATATTAAGTACTCTTAAAACAATGAATTCTATTAAGTTGAAAAAGAGCGCTCTTTCTAAATATGCTATGCACGCACTAAATGGACGGAAATCGCCTGGATATAGTAGAATTTTGATAATACACTTACAAGATAAAGATTACATTTTAAGATTACGAAAACAAGGCCGAAAATCCGAGCGAACCGTTTCGACGTGCTCGTTTACGTCGATGTTGCTCCTAAATCTGCCCGTCGTTGAAAATTGTTTCCCTTGCTCTGGCGAGGCATACTAGGCTTCTTCATCAGCTAAATTTTAACTCAACCTCTTCAAGATAGGAGAGTGGGACCATGACGTATGTGTTGCACGGCGCTGTAAAGTAGCATGGGTTCTTCCTAACCATAATGTCATATCTTGTTTTCTTAAATTTTCTGGATGTGCTGCTTCAAGTCTCAATGTCAAATTGGGCGAAAGTTTTACTTTTCACTGGTACATTAGTGAGAAGGGTGCACAAACGGCTTAGGTACACCTAAATCGTTGCCATCGATTATCTTAAAAATGCGTCATTCGAAACGGCTCTAGCACACTTAAGTTCGGTTAAGCGGGGATCCACTGCATTTTATTCCAAGAAATCAATTTATGCCAAGATTACAACTAAAATATTTTTGAAGCCATTTGAAGCCTAATAGTACATTTCTTTTAGAAAGTGTGTGTCTAATTTGTGACTGTGAACAACAGCATAATGCCGAGTTAAAAAACGATGGTTCAATGAATAAAACAAGCTCACTACTAAAGCTCAACATCTTCGAAAGAAGGGAAATGGAGCTTTTACAAGTAATTCATGCATCCAAAATTACCTCACCATGACATTTTCCCGATATTTTTATTTCCTCAAAATGTTTTATCAGAATACCATGTAGCGAATAAAATTTATACCTTCGGCTTACCAGGAATAGCCCATTAAGTTCAGTTCGTGTAGATGGAGTTTTGTTGGCATAATTTTGAGTATCTGGTAAACCTAGGAATTACACAAAAATTGATGCACAAGAGATGCAGACCTCTTTAAAACACGCAGTTTATTTTTATTTCACATGGAATCAGCCATTTTCAAGATATCCATTATAATTTGTTTAAAATTTTCTACAAATTAACCATTTCTTAAGAATGTCGCATTCCGTTTTGTCTCGTATATAGCGACTAGCTTTTTTACATATTACTACGATTCGGTTTCCTAAATGTGCTATGTCCTACAACGAAGCGTATAATGCAACTATTCCTGCAAATGTTTATTTCGATGGACATGAGCTTCTATAAGAATAATCTCCTAAGCTGTATAAAAGTAAATGAAAGTAAAGTGGGTAATGAGAGTCATGTGAATGAAACCTATTATATTTTGTTTCTGTAGGTTCCCGCCCCTATATCTCCGTCCAATAGCCATTTTGGATCTAACAACTTCACCATAAATTGTCTCTAGCAATTTTACAGGTATATCTACCACATTTCTCCCCATATATCATATCTACCTAGTTTCATTCCTGTTTGGGTTTCAAACATGTATGTATTTAGTCCATGTTTAAGCTTGGGTATATGAAGCTGTTTACATTATCCTATTTCTCACAGCGTAAATCCAGAAGTTCCCTAGGCTATTACCGAGCTGATTTTAAACATAATGGTTGTTTCCTTGCATTTATGGGTACTTTAACAGCCAATTGAATTTCGTCACAGCATATCCGTAATGTATGTAGTTCTTTTCGCAACCTTTCCACAGTAGAGAACAGTGTCATATCGTCTGCCTACAAACATACTGGAATCTGAATACCACTGTTCTCAGACACCTTCACGTTTCTCTAATATTACCTCTGCTACATCATCCACAAAGAGATTAAAGAGAAGGGAATGTAAAATAGAGCTTTGCCAAACACCTTTGTGGCTTTCAGAACTCTGACACTATTCATGTCGCACTTTGGGCATAACTTCACTCTATGACACGTAACCTGCATAGCTGTGAACATCTTGTTCGGCAAAACCCTAGCTTCTAAATTATACCAAACTGCACTGCGATCTCCAGAGTCAAATGCGTTCTTAAAATAAACACGAAAAAATACTTGCAGTACCACTATATCTCTTCCTAAATAATGCTTGAACTTTTGAAACTATATTCAGTTGGTCCACCTATGTCTTTATCTTTTTGTAACGTACTCCGTCATAAATTTTTCCACACAATCAGGACCAGGACTACTCCTCTGTGTCCCCAGCTTTCCTTTCCGTTATAAATAAGCTGAATAATTCCGATCTTTCAGTTGGTTTGAGTGAACCTTCTATTACAAATCTTGTAACGGCCATGGCACGAATTAATGAAGTTGAATTAATGCCCTACTATCGTGGCCCTAACAACTGGGATTGCTGGGGATTCCAGCACGTCAACGTCAGCTGATAGCTTATTGTGCGTCAGACCTGGGAGGAAGGATGATATGAAAGTACCCTACAGGTGGCCAGAATGCATCATAGGCCGAACTACTACGGTGGGTCCCTAACAGGTACAGGCAGTTCCAGATCACCACAGAGAGCGCACCGCCAGCCAGGCCCGACTGAGCAATCAGTCCTCCTGACGGGCGACTAGCCAACCACAGCGCCTCCCCACAGCTGAAACCGATATTTCCAGAGTGCAAGCTCTACCGCAGCGCATCCTACCGGCAACCTCACTGACTCTTACAATTTGGAAAGACCAGATGGAGAGAGAACGAAATAAATGAAGTGAAAGAGAGATTCGGGGATTTAAGGTAAACATCCTTCCCAGCATTCGCCTGAGTGATCTGGGAAACACCCCTGAAAAAATCCAAGGTCAGGAAGGTCAGCCGTGGGAATTGATTCCCCCACAGACCCATCTGGGTCATCCCACTCGGTGGCACCGGAAAGCTACATCAGTGTACATGCATAATTAAATATGTACCAAGCAAAATGGGAATATACCAAAATGAGGAGATTGATTCAACTTTAATAATTTTAAAACAATAGAACTCTACCTTTTGTAACATCTCACGTAAAGAATAGCAAGTCAAACCTCCAGCCACGAGGAGAAGCGACGAGTGCGTTTACACATGTCACTTTCATGGTTCATTCCTAAGAGAGGATGATCACGCCAATTCGACTGCTAATATCTCCCATAGCTCCATCCTCCTACTTCTGTCTTCAGCCCGTCAGCAGAATTCTAGAAGTATCTCTTGCTACCAGGTCTAGGGGTAACCTTCTTGTCCAGAGTTACCACACTTAAGACCGGAAGACCAGCCCTAAACCAGCATTCTAACCTAGATTCTCATGTGCTCTCCACAATATTGTTGAAAGTTCGGTGCATAATTGTTTGAAACTCAAGTACATCCCGAGCTGTTTTGAGTATTTATTTTATGTTTTAGCAGCAGCAATGTCACACCCCGGAACCTTTCTGTGTTTTGACTGATAGCTACCAGTGTGACATTCTCTGCCAAAATATCTGCATCAAATAAAATATTGAAGCTTTAGCAAACTCCTGCATCAATTTCGGTGTGCCTCATCACCTTCCTGACTACTCCCGAAATATATTTTTAAAATATTTCGCCCACGTTCTGAGAAAATTTCTTTCTAAGAGGTTTTCTTTGTCCTTAATTTGTAACCACTTCCACATTTCTGCAGTTTTTCCTGTGAACTTTCCAATTTTCAATAGCCCTTTCTGCTTACCAATACCTTATTAGATTTTTTTCTTTCAATTTATTACATTTTTTCAATGAAGCCTCCCCCCCCCCCCCCCCCGTTTCTAAATACAGTGCATTTGCTGTTTTAATTTCACCCATCTTACGCAGGTTTACATACCAGTGATGCGATTCCCCTCCAGGTTCAGTTTTCATCATTTTCATCCTGGATATGATATTTGATAAAACACGAGTAAAATTCTATACCGTATTGGTTTAGCTGTCTCCCCTCTTCTTTACTCATTTTCTTTTCCCTTTCATCTCTCTTCCCATTTTCTCAAAATCTAATTCCAGAGTAATTAACTAGTAATGTGACACACTTCTGTTCCCCCTGAAAACCCCTAATTCTTCTAATCCGATTTTGATTAGCTAACCTGTAGTCAATATATTGCCGCTATTCGCGTTGGCTCTTTATATACCCTGACGGTGCTCTCGGTCTAATATTTTTGGGACAAAGGCGTTGTAGAAGGCAAGAAGTTCTCTTCCGTTCGCAGATACTACAGGAACCTTAATCCTTCCTTCTCTTCCTCTGTCTTCTATTCCCTTTCGATGAAAAGTTCTCCGCCGATATCTCAAATAGGTCTCCCATAATGAGGATATTTGTTTCTATAAATTGTTGTTCTTATATATCTCATAGAGCTTCCTTAATTAATGTTCTTATTCTTTTGCCTTTCATGACTTAGGTTATTGGGCCGTTCCACTTTAACACGGGTTTTCTTTTGATCTCCTCTCTTTCAGTTTATAAATTAGCATTTGTTTTCATGGCCCCGTTGTATCCATTCTATTAATGTAGTGTTTCTATTTTTACTTTCTCTGCTAGTACAGTATCGTATTCGACCCCAAAACTTCGATGTCGAGATTTCACCGGAAATATGTGTTTTGAGACCTCCTGAATCCAAAAGAAAGCATTTTTAGAATAGTTCCGTGTGCCTGTGTGTCTGCCTGTGGATAGCATAGCTGAAAAATGAAAAGTTCGTTAAAAACCAAAATTAGTGTTTAAGTTTAATATATTTCTAGAAAAGGACCAGAAGACTTTGAAGAAAACCTAAAGTACCCTTTACATGGAAGACGTTTTTAAAGTTTTAATTTTCTCAAAAATGGCCCTAACGATTTTGATTAAAATGCCATATGTTTAAGTTATTTTATGGCACATGGAATGTATATTTTGAATTTTTTGGCTATAGCTTACGTGGTCCTGTTTACTTCTGATGACTTTTGCACATCTGGTAAACTGTAAGAGAAGACCAAATCTTACTATACAAAAAATCTGATGTGTTGCACTCACATGACTTTCTCTACTCTTGCACTAACCATTTTTACAAACTCTTATTCCTATATCTTTTTCGTGTTAGTTGAGATAAACATTTGTACAACTTATCTTATTGTTTATAGCCTTGTAGGTACAACGGGAATATTAGAGTTGTTGTTGTAGTGTTTAACGCCCGCTTTTACTACTATGGCACCGCAGGCGGTGACACTGATGACACATGGAATAAAGATGGAGCACCGGTGGAATGAGATGGCGGGGGAAACCGGAGCACCCGGAGAAAACCCGCCCTGACGCCGGGAATATTAGAATACAATAGGCTTTGAGAGATAGTCAAATCTTTTAAAGCTTTGAGATCCCGTTCTCTTTGTGTGCTTAACATATAAAAAAAAAAGGTGAACAACGATGTTCCATTTCATGAAAGCGTTGTTTTCCGAAACTGACACAAATAACATGGAATATCTCCGAAATGGTTCACTCTACAAAAAAAAAAAAAAAAAAAAAAAAAAAAAAAAAAAAAAAAATGATACTTTGATTTTCTTGAAAATGGCTCTAATGATTTTGATTAAAATGCCATATGTTTAAGATATTTGTACAACAAATGAAATATACATTTTGATTTTTCTCGATATAGTCTATGTAGTCCTGTGTACTCTGGGTGACTTTTGAATAACTCGTAAATAGTAAGAGATAGACCAAATCTTACGATACAAAAAATGTATTTCTGCTAAAACACACAAGTTATGTCCAAATTAATTTTTTTTTTTTTTGGTGGAGTGAACCTTTTCGGAGACATTACTCGTTATTTGTGTGAGCTTTGAAATACTTAAACATTTCTCAAATGGAAGGCCATTATTAAACTTTTTATCCACTGGCCGTGCAAAAGGAACGTAATTGCAAAGCCAGCGACCAGCTTTAAAATATTTGACTATCGCTTAAAGCGTACTTTATTCTAATATTCCCCTTGCACCTACAAGAAAATTACCAATAAGACAATTTCTGCAAATGTTCATCTCCACTAACATTAGAAGATAGAGGAATAAGAGTTTGTATGAATAATTAGTACAAGAGTAGAGAAAGTCTTGTGAGGTCAACTCATCCGATTTTTATTTACTTATGTTTTATTCTATGCTAATTTTGGAGTAAACTGTATGACTTCTCTTATTTCTTCAAACGTTAAGTTGTAACATTTTGTACTCCGTGTTCCTTTGACAGATGTAAACCATCTCATTTCTGCCGCCTGATGTTTAAATTTTAAAACCCAACTTTCACTCCCATGGTGCCAGGGACGGTTATGACTTTATACGATCTACGCTGAGTACACTTTCTTGTCATGAAATATGTTACTTTTTTCATACATGTGACGTATTTACATAAGTTATTGAAATGGGGAAGAGAAAAATACATCGAAGTATTCAACAAACAGGCCAAAATGGGGTATACCTACAAGGAGAGGTGTAATGCTTTTAAATGTCCTAAGAGGGAAAAAAGTGGGAAGAGATGCACAACTGTAGCGCATTGCCCGCCTCTGTAGTGTGTCCACGTCACATCCAAGAGGTCCCAGTTCGAATCTCGTTAGGGTGACATCCGTGTGAGTTTTTTTCCCGATATTTCCCTTATCCTGAGAAGACGAATGTCGAGTAACTTTAAGCTCTATGGACCTCGGACTTATTTGAGCATAAGTTCACTAATTTCAGTCATTCATCGTCCGATATGACACTATGTTGGAAGACGTTAATACACACGACAAATGTAGCGGATTGATTAGAATTGGAATTATATCCTGGAATGCAATAATACGGGGGAAAAGTTAAATTTAATACGAGAGAAATGTAAAAATGTCTTCCAACAGAGCTGAAAGATGGGAAGTTTAACCCAATATTGAATACGTATATGGAAAAGCAAGGAAATACTTAGCAAATGTAAGGTTAAAAGAAATGCGAGGCAATTCGAGAAAAGGTTAATGGGGTTTCAAAGCAAATTTATAGGCTTTCCCATCATATACTGGGTGGAGGGCATATACGTTAACCAGGGATTCTACATGATGAGTGGAACAAATATGTCGAATACAATTATTGCCAACAAAGAACCGTTTCGCCGAAAAAATAAAATTTGTCGTATATTTGGAATATATGGGGTTATCTAGCTTCTTGACGAATGGATATAAATGGTTTATTATTTCAAAAACTGTAGCGCAAATATTATGTGAACAATGCTGTAATGTCTTTTTATTTCAGTTCGAACGAATATAGTCACAATTTAATGTTAACGCGACGTTACCAAATCTTGTTTTAAATTGTAACTAAATTTATCCGAATTAAGTTAGAAATGCTTTTATATTTATAGCTTAGGTAAGATACAAGACAGGTAAACGTCTCTACTTGGTAATTTTACCTTTATTACTATTTTTGTTATAAACTGTTGCTATAAATCCCGTTATTTTCGTTCATTTATAGAACTGTTCAGTTCATAGTACTTAAAGGCTTTATTTAATTCCTATATTAACCTCTAAGGGTTAATTTCAGTTTCCTGTAGTATCAAGAGATTGTCTGCGTAAAATAGTACTGTAATCTGTAAGATTTATTTAGTGGTGTTCCTTTCTTATATCTATATTTTCTTACTTATAAGATGTTTGTTTTCCTCCCCTCTTTCTCTACTGATAAGTAGAAGGATATAAGTATAGGATATTCCTCGGTCTGGGTGGCTTAATTGGTTAGATGTTGGCCTACTGATCCCAGGGTCGCGGGTTCAAATCCAGCCCAGAGCGGTGTTTTTAAGTGCTCTATGTCAGTAGATTTACTGGCATGTAAAAGAACTCCTGCTGGACAAAATTTCAGCACACCGGCGACGCTGATGTGATCCTGGCAATTGGCAGCGTCGTTAAATAATAAAATAAAAAACCCAAAAATTCGATGTCGAGATTTTTTTTATATGTGAAGCGTGCAAAGAGAACGGGATCTCAAAGCTTTAAAACATTTGACTATCTCTCACAGCCAACTGTATTCTAATATTCCCCGTTCACCTACAAGGAAATAAGCAATAAGATATTTGTACAAATGCTCATCTTAACTAACACCAAGAAGATATAGGAATAAGAGTTTGTAGGAATGGTTAGTACAAGAGTAGAGAAAGTCATGCAACACATTAGATTTTTTATATGAATGCCCTCCAACGTAGTGTGATATCGGACGGTGAATTAATTAAATGGATGAAATAATGCTGAAATGAGCCCGAGGTTCATAGAACTTTAAGTTAAGTTCTCAGGATATTCTCGGTAAAAACCTCAGTGGGATAACTCGTCCTAAGCGAGATTGGAACTCGCGACCGCTTGGACGTGAGGTAGACACGCTACCATCACGCTACAGAGACGAGCCATAAAAGAATAGATACTAAACTGCAACCTTACCTATAAAACCATTTTTCTTTATTGCTCTTTTGTATCGTAATATAACACTCTAACACTACTAATTATATCTTTCGGCTATTCTCTATTCTCAATTATATTCCATAACTTTTTTCATTTAACCCATGTAAGAGTCTTTTCAGTAGAAATAAATGCATTAAACGTTGGCAGATTATGTTCTCTCCTGTTTTTAATTATTTGATTAATTATAGATCTATTGTCCACACATGACTGCTCAATTCTAAAACCATTGTGTTCCTCTAGCAGCTATTGTTTGTGTAATCAATTTTCAGCTCTTTTTCAATATATCAGCATATTAAGCAAAATCACCTTTAATTAATTATAAATATTTATTTCAAATTTCCTTCACAGTACTAGTGGATTATGGATATAGAACTGTAAGATAACAAACAAATGTTTTTAAGAAAAGTTGAAATTTCATTTTTGGGCATAAAAGAGATATATTTTTTTTTTATTCGAGGCAAGTTAAGTATATTAATTCCTCTGTAGCTTACCGGATTGATATTGTGAATATCATATCACTTCTGTATTTCGTGAATTATGGGTACTATCCCAACTATCCATCAAGTATTTCTTATATGCAATATACTAAATTTAAAAAATACTATACCCGTTATAAATAATTAATTATATGTTTATTCTTATCAGATGTCGGAGATATCTTTTACTTTATATACCACGCCTAGTAGGTAAGGAAGTATTAAATTTCACCCAAACATTTGTTTCCCAGATTTCACGGAAATACCTGTATCTAAGCTCAGCATCTTCCATAGGCGATTTAACGATTTTTCAAGAAAATCTCTCCGCCCCAGATTACTCCTTACATTGATCATATATCTATACTTTGATTTTCTCAAAATTACTAACGGTTTTTATTAATAAACCACACATGTAACCTATTTTAACACACACACCTACACACATACTGTAGATATGGAATACCTGGGAATTCTCTGTTAAGTCATCATAATTCCGAAGTAATCTTGCACGATTTTATGTAAAAGGTAAAACATAAGAGATATTCAGAAACATAATACATACAAAAAGAAATAAAATAAAAGAATAGAAATCTGTTTAAAACATACAATTTATTTCAAATAAATTTTCAATCATCCCCGGGATATTCGTTTATATTGATTTGATTTTTTCAATGCATTTGAATTCTTTCTAAAGCACTGCTCAACTTCTATTGTTTCTCCGATGCCAAGAAAACCAGCATATTAACGAGCTTCATTCAAAGAATTTGAATATCACTATTTTTTTTCAGAATCCAGGTTGTACCTGGAAATAAAGTGTTTCACAAAATTATTTCTGAAAATATTTTCAATTAATTGCTTTGTATGGAGGTGTAAGCTTTCGTAAGAGTGTTTCTAGAGGCTGTATAAAATACAAAGTTGGAAATTATGTGGGTGCAACAAATCAAGATTCTTTTGTTACATGAATGGCAATTAGCACAAGAAAGATTTAAAGTAGCTGTACCTTTATGTCTAGGGAACAGAATTTAATTTTCCACAGATTGCAATTTACTACATACTCAGGCTAATAGCTCACCTGCGTCACTATAATATTTGTTTCAGTGTATCATGTACCTACATATTTAGTTGCCATTTTTTCAGAGAATGTATGCTGCGCAGTGAATCACAATTAACATAAGCACATGCAGCGGTGTTCAGTAGTCGTTGGGAGATGTATTTTACTTAAGTAATCCTAAAGGCCCAAAATTTGATCACAATATTTACTTTATTACCTATAGGAAGTAGGGGATGTATTGTATTTGACCTACAAATTCGATCTCGAGATTTCATCGAAATATGATTTGAGGCCCCTTGAATGCAATGGAAGACGGTCCATGAATGTGTCTATGTACGCCTATGTGTGAGTGTGTGCGTGCGCACGCGTTTTTGTGTGTGTGTGACTGAAAATAGCATAACTCAAAACGAAAAGTCGGTTACAAACCGAAGTTGATAATTAAGTTTAATATCTTTCAAGGATGCGGCACGAAGATTTGGAACAAAACGCCATCACCCTAAACTAACCTTTATGTGGAGAAATTTTCAAAAACTAATTTCCTCCAAAATGGCTCTAACGATTTTGATTAAAATGCCATTTGTTTAGGAAATTTTTATGGCAAATAAAATGCATATTTTGAATTTTCTGGCTATAGCCACGCAGTCCTGTTTACTCCTTGTGACTTTTGCATAACTGTGAAACCGTAAGAAATATATCAAATCTTACTATACAAAAATGTAGATCTCGCTAAAACAAAATTTATTTCATATTAATTTTCGTTGTGGAATTCACCATTTCCGAGATATTACTTGTTATTACTTTCAAGTTTTAAGCTCTTGTATTTTTCTTTAATTGGAATCGTTATTTTATATTTCTTTTTCGTTTTCCTTCTTTTCATCCCAAACGCTTGTTAGCGCAATGGTACAATTGAATGCGGTTATTGTAAGATATACTTAACTATGACACTTTTTGGTTACATTCAATTACAAATGTAAAAATCTGTAGTAGGCAATTTAAGATACATTTTGGGAGCCGTTCATCAGCGCGAGGAATTACCATCCAACCAAATAGCAAGACCGTTTCATATTAAGTTTGATTTGTATTTATTATTTGCTATTATACTGTTTTCAGCTGTTCCTACTATTCGTTTAATGTTATGTTCCAGGAGTTTTCATAATGCCTTGTAAAAAAGAAGTAGCTTAAATTTTAATCTTAAGTCCTTTGCGGTGAAAATGGCCAGAGTGATTGTGGCTTCTCTGATATTAAAAATATGTAGTGAACAAGTAACTCAGTGATGGCGTTATATTTATCAACTGTGATAGGTGTTAGTGCTTGGAGTTCGCATGTAGTTGATAAAGTTCTTCATTTAGGCAATGATTTGCACTTGAAACCAATTTAAAATTTTAATGGTATTGACGTAAATGTAACCTGCAGTTCAGTGACAAATAATTTTGAGTTAAACGGGACCATACCAAGAGATATAGTAGTATCCTAATTTAAGAATAGCTTGTACAAGAGTGAGTAGAGAAAGGCCTATGAATGCACCACGCCAGGTTTTAATGTAATCGGGCACTGTTACTTTGCGGTTTAAAAATTAGTGTACATTTCTATGACGGACCCATATGACCTAATCATCGACGGGCCCTTAAACCCCACTCACTCACAAATGGGGAGGCAGGAGATTATGGCATTCATAAACGATTATTATTACTAATGACATTAATTATGACAGTAAGAAACATCAGTTATAAATTTAACGAAATTAGTTTTAATAATTAATACTAATAATGAACATTTATCCGTAAAACTACCTTTTAAAAGTATAAGAATCCCTAATATTCTTAAAGTGCGCAAAATACCTCAAGTTCATCATTTATACATCGGGGTCACAATTGCCTTTAAAAAGCTGAGATTGAAACAATTAAAGTGCAGACTTAAATACGAACAGAGTTGGAGAGAGAAACAATGAAACAATGGACTAATTGAAACTGTGTCTAGAGACAATCGTAAAGATAATGAACGTTCCCAGTTTTTGTAACGGCACAGTTATATGTCTGCCCCGGAAGGTCTAGAAAATAACAGAACCAATCAGATTGGGAGAATTGACTTCGTTCTTCTTTGTAGCAACAATTATCATCCATCTTCAAGAAGTATCGCCTTTGTCACGAGCGGAAAAAAGGAAGAGCGATACAAAAACTTTGCCATCCCCCGAATAGGAACATCTGCAATTGCACTGCAGTGAATATTGCTCAAACATTTGAAATGCTTTTTATAACTCATTTTTGAGACGTACTACCTAGTACGTGAACATACCTAGAACATTATGTTGTGTAGCAGCAATTGTATTTAGATACCGCAAATATTGACTGGTAATATTAATAGTTTTATATAGAAATGACAGAGAGGTAAATAAATAATTGCAATAAAGAACTTCCAAATGTTAAAATCAATGCGTAGTGAAGGAAACATGGATTTAATTTCTTCCAGTGAATAAGAGGTCATTAACTAGGGGAATTATGTTTTGGGGAAAAACAATTAAGTTAAAATAGCTTAGAGAATAGGCGTTCGGTGAACCAATAAGCAAGAAAGCCATTAGAGTTTGGGCAATTAGAGTTCAGTATGTTCAGAAATCAGACTTGCCTACAAACACACACGTACTCAAATTCTGAAGTCTAGAAAGGAGAAAGAATTGCTAGAATTTAGTAAATCACAGAGTAGAAATAGAACGTTGTTTCATAAGTTCGTTCGGTTTGCTCCCAAGTTCCATCCATAGTTTCATAGTTCCTGAAAACCCTGAACTCTCTGTACACTCAAGTTATCATAGTTGCCTAACCACACCCACAACAACAACCAGACTTGCTATTGGGTACGTCAATCTGTGTTTGACTGACGTTGGATGGAACAGCGTGAACTTGTATTTACAAAATTTACTATGAAAAGTAAACAGGAACATTTCCAACATCTTATGCTGCTTTACTATAGTAAGGGCAAAACCGTCTCACAATACCGGCAGAAAATTTGTGCTGGCTACGGGGAACATGCAATAACGTATTGAGCATGTCAAAAGTGGTTTAGTCGATTTCGGCCGGGGAATTTCTCCTTAAAACAGAAAGTTTGGCAACTATTCTGTTGTAGCTGTATTGCGGGAGAGGTGTGCTCCCAGACGTTTTTAGTGATTGAAGGACAACGAGAAACGAACTTATGAGTCACCTTATACTGTTTCAGGTGCGAATAGAGTTTCAAGATTAGCAACGTATTGTAACAAAATGCCAAGTCCAATCACTTTTTCTGTCACTTTTATTCTGAAACTGAAGCACAAAAACACAGTCTACAGTTCCTTGTGACCTTGCAACTCACAGCTATTCCGTTCTCTCATGGCGACCTTGAAACACATTCTTCTGTCTTTAAATTCCCTCTGTCTAACAAATCGCAGGCTTCAACGATCACATTCACTAAAACTGTTTCTCACGACAATAACTACGAAGTGACGTATCAATGTCCCAAACTGTCTCTGTCGACACGTACAGTTCTCTCACGACGAAGACTGGACATGCACTGCTGTCTCGTTCAACACCGACAACTCTATCACAAAAAACACAACTCCCTCTGTCTCACAAACTGCTTCACTTCAAAACTAACTGTCCGGGCTTTCTCGCTTTTATAGTTCATGCGAAACGCCTGCGAGTTCTTTCCAAAAATGCATATTTTCTCGAACTTGCCACAAGTAAGCCGGCAGTCAAAAGTTGTCTGTAACAATCGGCCTTTATTCCGGGCCGCTCCGTTGTTGTCAGTCACGTATTCATAGACAGTTGTGTAAGGCAGCTTCGCCTTTGCTCGCGCAGGCTAGCGTCACAGCATAATGTAAGAAGTTGGGTGTGGTAGTTATAAAGTAAGCGGGACTTACGTTGACCGGAGGGTCTTATTTGTAAAGTTCGTGTTTTTTGTACCTTGCGGTCTGACAAATTTACTCAAGTGTTCTACTGTGATCGATTATCGGCAGTCTAGTGCTTAGAAATCGCGCTCGGATAAATATGTACTTGGTGGTATCCCTAACGAAATCCTCCGCTTAGCATTTCAGCGACCCTTATTGAGACATCAAAAGTGTCGCATAAAGGGAATCTTCGTTGTTAATTTTCAAATTAACTACAGCAAATTTATTTAAGCAAATATTTCATGGTAGTTTCAACCAAGTGATAAAATGTAATTATATCATTGAATCTAACATCTTTCAAGAGAACAGACATGCTGTCCTGCTTCTTCTCAGTAAAATATACTAACAACAGTCTTTACGATTTAAATTGCATACGATAGGAAGCAGACAGACCCTTGTTACTTGTAAGAAGATACATATAAGGGACGTTGCTTGTTATAACTATGGAATATCTTAAGCGGTCAATTAACCCAGCTTAAATGAAAGCTGGTTGAAAATGAAGAGCTATCCTGAGAGAAAGCATTCCTTTTTATGTTTAAAGGCGTTACCTAACTTTACGAAGTATGTTTCGATTTTGTACCACGTTTAGCCTTCCTTATCCATGTGTGTAAATCGAAACTTCGGATACCTATTCATTCCTATGTGTAAAGTGATGCTCGACTTGGCTGCCAATTAACCTTTGTAGCTTTCAGACAGCGCTTGAAATTAAGGAACGTCCAGTAAATTAACTGCCCCGGATTACTCGAGATCACCATGAGCTACCGAAGTTAAGAAGTCCTTGACATGCGGTTCAAACATTTGGAAGTTTTTTCAAGCATTACGGCTCTCTAGTCATGAGTTTCACACAAAATGTCTGACTAGCAGCCTAGGAAGTCTGGTAGTGGTTTGGGGGTATGGCAAGGCAGGGCTGGAAGATCATCTGGCAGTACATATTGGTTATTTTAATGTATTAAAATTTATTTGTAACCGCCTCTGTAGCGCAGTTGGTAGCGCACTTATCTCTGGCGCGGAGGACCCGGGTTCGATCCCCGGTACCAGCATGGGGATTTTTCCCTCACTGGGAGGTCTGGCACGGGTGCACTCAGTCTCGTTAGGTCACAGGGGAACCAAATGAGGAGCTACTTGATGGTGTAGTGGCCCCAGGTCGCGAAGGCGGCATAACTGGCCGGGAGGGATTGGGGTGCTGACCACGTCCCAGTATTGCACCCCACCAATGACGCCTGTAGTGGGCAGAGGTGGGGGACACAGCGGCTAGACGGCAAGTCTTGGCTCTTCATGGGCTGTTACGCCACGGGGTTTAGTTTATTAAAAAAAAAAAAAATTATTTGTCTATCCAACATATATTTCTGGCAATAAGTTTACATCCCTCGTAATTATGATTATTACATGAATCATTAAGACACATTGCTCAGATTCAGTAATCATTGACTTATTGGTATCTGTTTGTAAATGGTGGCATAGCGGTATAAAAGATGACAGGGGTGAGAAACTGGAAGATCTCATTTCGGAACTTAATTTATATATTTTTAATAAACCTAATAATCCTCCTACTTTCCAAAATCGTGCAGGAGCAATGTCCAATATTGACATCACTTTAGGAAATAGTAGAATTATACCCAAAATCCAAAACTGGAAAGTTGGACAGGATTACACCTCCAGTGACCATAATTTGATCCTATTCAACTATATTATTAAAATTTCAAGATGGGATAGAAGTTATACAGTACCAAGTTTTAATTTTAATGCTGCAAATTGGAAAGACTTCAATAGGACACTACAGAACAGACAACTAGGACATATAGGAGCTGAAGCTAATCACGAAGCGACTAAATTAGAGCACATTTTAAAATCCACTATGCTTAAATATATTCCTAAAAGGAGACTCAAAAAATTTAAAGATGATGTTTGGACCGATACATTACAAAATTTACGGAGAAAAGCTCGAAAATGTCGGAGAATTTATCAGAAGACTATTGTAATAGAAGAGAGAAATAGAAATTTAGAAATCTATAGGAAAGCCAAAGAAAAATTTAAGAAAGAATTATTTGAAACAAGAAGTAGATCATGGAAAAGTTTTGTTGAAACCAATTCTATGCATAATATATGGGGAGCACCTTATAAAATCACTATGGAAAAAATCAGGAAACCGGAAATTTTAAATACCATTAGAAGGGATGATGGGACTTTAACCCAAAACTGGACCGAAACTACACAGGAACTGTTACAAAAACTACTACCCGACGACAGCCAGGAGACAGACACTGATGAAAACACACAAATTAGAAGAAATTTGGAAGTGCCGTATCCGAATTCTAACGTTATATATCCTTTTGACAAATCGGAAATACGACAGATAATTAGAGGACTAAAAAAGAAAAAAGCAGCAGGACCCGATAACATCAAGAACGAAATTCTTATAAATACTGCAGAATCATTAATCCCAATACTTTGTAATTTATATAATAATTGTTTGTGGCAAGGAAAATTTCCCAACAATTGGAAAGTTGCAAAATTAACTGTTTTGAAGAAAAGTGCTGATAAAGATCCGATGGACTGTAAATCTTACAGACCCATCTGTCTTTTGAATACTATTGGAAAAATTTTTGAAGCTTTAATAAATAAGCGTATTTTGGAATATCGGACACTTATTGGGCTTAATGATGATCAGTACGGTTTCAGGAAAGGGAGATCCACCGAAGACGCAATTAATACCCTTATCACTGCCACCCTAAATTCCAAATCAAAATACGTTATGGCTATTTTCGTGGATATTTCGGCTGCTTTTGATAACGTTTGGTGGCCCCATTTTTTCACTAGGCTTAGAAATTTAAATTATCCCAGAACTTTGTATAACATTTTAGAAGATTACTGTAGAAATAGAAAAGTACAACTTGTTGGTGTGAACCAAATCATTTCAAAAGACATCACCAAGGGATGCCCCCAGGGTTCGATTCTCGGGCCCACTTTTTGGGACATAATTTTGGAAACATTATTAGAACAAATTACTCGTATAAATATCTGTCTTAGGGTAGTGGCATATGCAGATGATGTAGTCTTTTTGGTAGAGGGAAGAACTAGGAATATTTTGGAAGAAAAGGCCAACAAATTGTTAATAGAGCTATCCAATTGGTGCCAGGTTGCTAAGATGAAGATTTCATCAGCGAAATCTACATATATGATACTTAAAGGCTCATTTAAGCGAGACCCCATTATTAAATTTGAAAATAATCATATTAAACGTTCAATACAAGTAAAATATCTGGGCATATTTCTGGACGTAAGACTAAATTTCAAATTTCATACTGATTATGTGAGGGTTAAAGCAGAAAAAGTAATGCTGAAACTTTCCCGTTTAGCACAATTTGATTTCAAAATTCCCTTGAACACCATAACCACCTACCATACGAGCATATTTGGAGCCATAGTGACCTATGCAGCATCAACGTGGGCGCACAGAGCCAAGCTTACCACAGTCAAGACCTTACTGAGAAGATCACAGAGGAAGATCCTACTCCGATTTACAGGAGCAGTGAACACAACACCAACCATGGCTTTGCTAGTTATCCTGGGAATTTGGCCTATTGACCTTACCCTACGATACAGGGGTGCATGCTTTTGGATGAAAAAAGGAGATCAAGGAAAAGTTTTTGAAATAATGGATGGTTTTTATTACAAGAAACGAGACGTCAAAAATAAACTATTACAAATCTGGCAAGAAGAGTGGGATTTAATAGAAGAAGGCAGGAGAACTTACTCAATTTTCGGTAATATTAGAGAAAGATTACAAAAGAAGTATAAAAGTTTTAATTATACAAAAGGTACAATACATTTCCTAACCGGGCACGGCCCGTATGGAACCTACTGGCTAAAGATTAATAAACAATTAACCGATATATGTGATATATGCAACATCCAAGACACTCCTGAACATGTTTTCTTTGAATGTCCAAAATATGCACACCTGACAGAAGAACATCGGACACCATTACAAGGACACCAAATCTGCAACATCGTAAGGGATAAGGATTTACTCCACCACCTAGAGACAATGGCTAATACCATCAGCAAATCTGCCATCGAGACCAAAACTCTGCCAAGGCAAATAAATATTCAACATCAGGACCCATTAATAAGACGATCCGAGAGGATACAAAATCAACAGCACAGAAATAATATTGATATTGGTTTATCTGATACACAAGATGACCAATAAGATATAAATACCGACAATAAAGAAATGTTTGAAATTTTTATGAAAATGAGGTTTTGAAAATGTTTAAATGTTGCATTTTTATGTTAGATGATGTTTTAGTGTATTATCTTAAATATGTGCAATTTTGTTTATATTTAATTGTCATTTTGATTATTATGTCTCGCATTTTATATAATTATGTACGAGTGTATTTGTGTTGTAGTATAGAGTTTAAATAGTTTCAAATGCTTTCTAAATTTACGGATCAAAAATTTTTTGTAATATTTAATATATAAATCTGAATTTGAAATTTTAATATTTGATTTAAATTTAATGCAATATTTTATTTTATTAAATAAACTCAAATGTTTTAAAGCTTTAGTAGATTAAGAAATTTGAAGGATTTGTTGTTTATTTTGGAGGTCTGAGATTAAGAAATTTGAAGGATTTGTTGTTTATTTTGGAGGTCTGAAGATAATTTGTATTTTTGAGTTATTTAATTGAGGTTCTGAAGATTTTGAATGTTGTAATGTTTGTGTTGTATGATGTTTATGTGTATATTTTTAAATGTGTAATTTGATTATGTTCAATAGTTACTTTGATTATTGTTTATTATATAATTATGCATGAGTGTAATTGAGTTGTAGTGTGGAGTAAAGGAGTTTTGGTGCTGGGTACCAGTACCAAAATGGCCGCCGGATTCCGGCGGTCATATTTTGTTTTGTTATGGATTTTTTATATTTGTAGATTTAGTAGTAACTGGTTACCAGTTATTTATTTTATTACTGGATACCAGTAATATTTTATTTAAAATTTTTTGTTTTTTTTATAAATTTTGATTTTGAAAGTTAAGGTTCTTATAAGTTATTTTATAATTTATAAGAGCTTGTGTTTAAAGAGGTGATTTTTTAAAACTTTTATAGATTTTTTATTAAATTTATAAAAGCTTTGAATAGGTATGATTAGGGATGAGATGGAAATTTTTAGATTTTATTTTGGTAATTTATTGGTTTTTTTTTCTCTTAATTTTAGTTAGAAGAGGTGTGGTTTTAGGATGTTAAAATGTTGTGTTTTAAATTATTTTATTTTTATTTTATTTTGTTAATCTGTAAATTTTGTAAAGTGTATATTTGTTTTATATTTGTAATAAAATAATAAAGATCTGAATATTGACCCCGGTTTAAGAAATTAGGTGCCGGGGTCCAGTATGCAGATTTTTATTTTTATTTTTTATTTTTATTTTTATTTTTTTTATTTATCTGTTTGTAAATGATAGGAAGGTAATAGGGAAGCACATATGAATGCCACTATCGCAGAATCTCCCCCAAGAAGTAGAGGAGAGATAAATGTACTGCAACCCTCTAAGCCTTCTTAATGTGTATGCCTGTCTGTTTCTCTACCGATTTAATGCTTCAAACTTTATTTTGTTCAATTTACACATTATGATCACAATGTTGCAGGTACTTATAGATATCGTGACGTCGGGCTCGGCGCACAACAAAGGACGGACGGGGCCAAGCTAATTTCACACCACATGCCGTGCCAGCGAGCGGGCAAAGCCATTTGAGGTCAGGCTGTCTCGCGCGACCACTATGTGCACGTGACTAACAACAATAGAAGCGGCAGAACCAAGAGGGGGTTTTCTAGCGCCTTGGAGAAAGATCTGGTTGCATGATCCTGGTGCGTGTGTGAGGAACTCAAGAAAGGTCCATGTGACTTCTTCCTCACTATACAAGGAGGCAAAAGTAAAATAGCAATGAGTGAGTTCACAGTTAGAGTTCTACAGACATGAGTCGGTCAGTGTGTCAGTGAGTGTCAGACAGCTGTGCGTGTATGTGACGTCGTGAAAGATACGTCGATGCGTCGTAAGATCCCACGAGCGTCGAGTGATTATGACATCGTAGGTAGTGCATGGGAGACAGAGGAAGTGAAGAAAGAAATTGAAAGGACTGAGCGAGGTATGAGAAGGTAAAGTTGAGAGAGCTCGAAAGAGTGTGTTAACGACTAAAGGAGAACTGTGTATTTGTCATAAATGTTTATAATGTTTGTCATAATAGAAAAGTAATCGGACTGATTTTGTCATTTTATCACAGTATGTTATCTTAAAAATACCTCCTTGTGATTTACCGCTAAAAAGCATGCGAGCCAGTTGGAACATTTAATGTTGCTGTAGTAAGTAAGATAGCGGCACTGTGCTTCAATGTTGGTGGTTCAAATCCCTGTTATGCCACTGAATCTTTTCATCAGGGCTGTGCACGAATAAGAAATTTGCTTTCAATTTAGGAATGTTGGTCATGGTCATAATCCAGGGATTTACATTGGGACGCGCCTACATGCAAACTATGTCATCATTTATTAGAAATCATAAACTAACCGGAGTACTAAGGGACATCCAACAAGCCCACGTGATAGCAGCATCAAACCCAGCGTATTAACCCAACTTATCCTCCTCTAATATGCGTGTAGCATGATTAGACATAATGACACCTGCATGGGAAAGCGATGTAGCTCAAGTGCTTAGGAGATTGTCAGTCACCTTTGGGGTATGTATTCTCAAAAATAAATTTGTGAATGGCTTATGACTAATCAGAAAAAGATCTGAGTCATCTAAGTAGAAAATTTTCATGTTGCCATGGTAGCGGCACAGAAAGTCGAAAATCTGTGATTAAAAAGTTGGCTGTGGTTCACAGTGGGTAGAAAAGGTATTGCATTCTATCCAAAAATTCGATTCTCAGAAACTTTGCTGGAAATAAACGTTTTAGCAGTCCTGAATTTAAAGAAATTCTGATGTGTTGCATTTACATGACTCTCTCTACTCTTGTACTAACCATTCTTACAAACCCTTATGCCTCTATCTTATTCGTGTTAGTTGAGATAAACATTTGTACAAATTATCTTATTGCTTATTTCCTTGTAGGTGCAAGGGGAATGTTAGAATACAGTAGGCTTTGTGCGATAGTCAAATGTTTTAAAGCTTTGAGATTCTGTTGCCTTTGCACACTTAATATATATATATATATATATATAAAAATGAACAACGATGATCCATTTCACGAAAGTTACAAGTTTTCTGAAACTCACACATATAACAAGGAATATCTCCGAAATGGTCACCTTACAAGAAAATTTATTTGTACATAAATTGTGTATTTTAGCAAGATCTACATTTTTGTATAGTATGATTTGGTCTATCTCTAACGGTTTACCAGTTATGCAAAAGTCGTCCAGAGTAAATACGACTACAGGGGCTATAGCAACAAAATTCAAGATATACATTTCATTTATCATGAAAATATTTCAAACATAAGACATTTTAATCAAAATTATTAGAGCCATTTTCAAGAAAATCAAAATTTTCGAAAAATGTTCCATGCAAAGGGTAGTTTAGTAGTCTTCGTGTCGCATCCTTGAAAGACATTAAACTTAAATACCAACTTTGGTTTTTAACCGACTTTTAGTTTTTGAGTTATGCTGTCCACGGGCACACAGAGACACACACAGACAGACATACATAGCTTTCTCTAAAAATGCTTTGCTTTTTTTTTTTTTTTTTTTTTTTTTTTTTAAATGCAGAGGAAAATATATATTTCCGGTGAATCTCGACATCGAATTTTTGGGTGGAATACAATACTTCCCCTACTGTAAAAATATATTAAACGCTCTGTGTGTGTGTGTGTGTGTGTGTGTGTGTGTGTGTGTGTGTGTGTGTGTGTGTGTGTGTGTGTGTGTGTGTGTGTGTGTGTGTGTCTGTGTGAATAGTATAATTCAAAAACGAAAGTTTTTAAGACATTTAAGTTCAGCACCTTCCAAGGATGCGACACAGAATGTCCAAGAAAATCCTCCACCTCAAACTACATTTTACATGGAACAATTTTTCAGAAGTTTGATTTTCTCAAAAGTGCCTCTAACGATTTTGATTAAAATGTTATGTTTTAAGATATTTTTTCTGACAAAGGAAATGCATATATTGAAGTTTATGGGCATAGTCTCAGGAGTCCTTTCTGTTCTGGATGACGTTTGCACGAATGGAAGTGCAAATGGAATGTAAAGTGAATGGAATGTAAAGCAATCACGTAGCGACCGGCTCTTAAAAGACTTAACTATCACTTAAGTCCATTCTATTCCCCTTACCCTCTATACAAAGAAGGAAATAGGTAATAAACCCACTTCTTAAAATGTCTATCTCGATTAGTATGAAGTAGATAGAAGAATACGTCTTTTAACCCTAGAACGCTAAGCCTCGTTATTTTTACGACGCACGATTGGCAATCCTGCTTTTACTCCTATAGTTTTCGCGCCACAATTATTTCTTTTTCAGTAGCTTCCTAGCTTTTGAAGAGCTTTGTCAGTGGGTGTGCATTGTCGAAATAGGGTGCAATAGTGCATTGTTAGTAAGTGCTTTGTCGTAAATTTTACGACGATTAGTGTTCACGTATCCAGAATTTCATAAGGAAGCAGATGTATTTTTGTAATAATATGAATTCAGGAAAGCAGGACGTCTAATAACAATTCAGGAAAGCAGTTGAATCATTGCTGTCGATCGTTTCAGATGAGTATTCTGCGTGCAGATGACCCAAATTTTGGAAAAAAGGATTATGACAATGCTTCTTGAAGAAGATAGTAACCCCCAGATTGATTTTAGCTCCGACGAAGAAATTGATAATGTGGAGTCTGATGATGTAATAATGACTGATACAGATGGTGAAGATATGGCAGGACGAAATATTGATATGTGTATGAGCAACGATGAAAATTCTCCTCTAACTAGGCAAAGAATGTCGCCATGGATACTGCAAAGAACATAGGGTAAATCTCTGCACAATTTGATGTAAGTGAGGCGAGATAGAACTGTCTTTGTTGTCTCATAACAGTTTAAATGAGTCAAGATAATATTTTATGAGGCAGGCATAAACATTTGTGAGATAATAGTAATGTATTTTGTAATATAAATAAACAGTAGTAATTATTATTTATTTATGCCAACAAACTTACTGTTGGTGTTTTTAAACACACAAGCCGTGTGTGGGCAAAGTTTAAGAGGTAGAACTGGAACTTAAAAATTCAATGCCACAACTGGGATTTGAACCACAGACCTTCCGCTTCCGGGCGGACGCTCTACCACTGAGCTATTGTGACAAACTGCCAGAATGACATTAAATTCTGAATTTGTAAATTTGTAAATTTGTAAATTTGTAAATTTGTAAATTTGTAAATTTGTAAATTTGTAAATTTGTAAATTTGTAAATTCTGAATTTAATGTCATTCTGGCAGTTTGTCACAATAGCTCAGTGGTAGAGCGTCCGCCCGGCAAGCGGAAGGTCTGTGGTTCAAACCCCAGTTGTGGCATTGAATTTTTAAGTTCCAGTTCTACCTCTTAAACAGTAGTAAATTTTACGAGGCTTAGTGTTTATGTACTATAGGAATAGGGTTAGTGTTCCAGGGTTAATAGTAGCTTGTAGAAGAGTGAGCATAGAAGGTAATATGAGTGCAAAAATTAAAGTTTCTCAGTATTAGTTTACCTTTGCAACAATTTTCTGTTGTATACGAATGTAGACCTTAAGTATTTATATAGGTTTCGCTGTAGGCCACACATTGTTTGCTTTACGCATGACTCTTGTGAAGTAAACAGGAAATCTTTTTAATTACTGACAAGGCTACCGAGCTCCAACATTTAAATATAAAAACACCCAGCAGCTACAATCTGGACATTAAAATCCAATAGACAGAGTTTGCCATTCATGAGAGTGGGACAAACACGAATAAATAAAGTAATTTAATTTAATAACTTGAAATGAGCGGTGAGAGGTTTGGAAATAATTGGCTGCAGTTGTTGGGATGGAGCGAAAGGGTTAGGAATTAAAAACTATGTCATCAGGCAGCATACCTCTTCCCACTCCCTCTGCTTCAAAGGCTGTAATGAGATGAGTCCGATGAATATTTCTCTGTGTGCATGCACTGCTTTTAACGTCCAGCCTCGACAATTAGCTACCAGAAATGTCAGGGAGCGGGTGCCAGAGCCTGTGCGTACCCATTAGTCTGGGATATAGATTCTCTTAGAGCTTGTGTTGCTGCGTTATACCTACGTATGTGTATGAATTGTTGAACAATTGCGTGGAGAATCGCTTATTGATTTCATTACTGCTTTAGAGGCAAGCTATAAACGGCAAATTAATGCATCAAATATATAACTATAATATTGTGACAAAAACGACAAAAGTCCAGTCCAACAATTTTTTTTCTATCACTCGATTCTCCTCCAAAACTTTGTACAAATATACAGTTCTCTTTTGGTCGTCAGCACAGTCTTCAGTCCTTCGCGATATTACAACTCACAGCTGTTTTTTTTTTTTCTCGTAACCTTGATTCTCTGCTTTCCCTCACCTTCTCTGTCTCAAACAGCTGACTTTGAGGATAAAATCACTCAATTCTCCTTAACATTGCTTCATTAATGTCCTTTCGTTGCGACAGTTCTCTCACGATGACCCTACACACGCAGGTGACACACACACAAATACACACACACAGACTAAAACTAAAAACTAACTCGAGTGCTCTGCAAGCCTTTTATGCCGGCGATAACCCAGTCAGAATTTTCTCGAACTTCACCTTTTCTGGAACTTGCCGGTAGCCAGAAGATTCACGCACTATCAATAACCCATTTTGGTTCTGCCGCTCTGATTATTGTCATGTATTTGTTCGTGTGAGTGGTGTGAGGTAGCTGACCTTGACCGTCCTTCGTTGTGCACGGAAGCCACGAGATGTGGTGTGGAGCAACTTTGTCCCGAGCCTTACTTTGATGTGCACCGCGCGGTCGGCGTCACAATATTCTAAAAGGTATCCTTAATGCTGTAAGAGAAAGTAAATTGGGTTCAATATTGAAGGTGTAACATACTACTAATGTGCTAATTTATTAAGTGTGAGCATCGTGGTTACCGAAGGTTCTTAAGTTTAAGTGCTTCCTGATAATAGAACGACTATTTCATCTACATATTGTGACAAAACGACAAAATCCGTCATGTTGCTTTTCTATCGCTTTATTGTCTTCTAAAATTGTATCACAAATACACAGTTTTCTTCTCGTCGTTAACACAAACTACAGTGTTTCGTGCTATCACAGTTCACAGCTTTTACTTCTCGTAACCTTGCCTAAGTTCTTTCAGCGTGGTTCTTCACTTTCTCTGTCTCTCATACGACGGTGCAATCACTCGACGCCCGTTAAATCTTCTTCTCAACCACTGATGTATCTTTCACGGCGACAAACACAAGCACAGCTGTCTCACACTCACTGACACTGGCCGACTACTATCTGTAACTTAGCTCACTCCCCGGTGCTTTCTCGCCTCCTCATATATAGGGGATGACGTGACACGGACCTTTCTCGATCTCCACAAACGTGCCGCCGGTGTCGGAGCCAAAACTTCTTGAAGACTTTGGAGAAAACCCATTTTGGGGCTTGCGATTGTTTTTAGTCACGTACACACAAACAGACGCGCAGCAGCCTTATCTTGAACACCTTTGTTTGCTCGCCGTCCCGACATGTGGTAGGAAGAAACTTGCCTCGCTCCGTCCTTTATCGTGCGCCGAGCCCGGCGTCACGTTGATGTAGTTTGCTGTCCTCTTAATCCAACGTTTCCATTGTAGCACTTCGTTCTGTTAGAACTAATTTTAAATATCTTAAAATAAACTTCAGAGCTTAGATGCTTAAAAATAAATCTATTTTGCTAAAGATTTACATCCTGTTTTACTGTAGCATCTTCAAAGAGGGAACGATCATTCATAAATATCATGCCCAATAAATACAACGGCTTGTTAAAGCTTCTTGGAGAAGGAATAGTGATGTACTGTTAGAGATAAGGGTGAGTGTTGTACTCGTATAATGTATTTATCTAATTAAGGATTATTATCAGAAATAAGCTTGTAGACATACAGGTGCAGTTATTAACTATCCCAGCGGCAACAGCCCTTTCCGGACCAAGGCTACCGCCTGGCCACTATGTCCTCCGCCTCTGCCCATCACAGGCGTCATGAGTGGGGTGCAGTACTGGAGGTGGGACGTGGTCAGCACCCGGTCCTTTTCGGCCGGTTATACGGTCTTCGCAACCAAGAGCCGCTGCTTCTCAATCAAATAGTTCCTCAACTGGCCCCTCAGGGACCTAACGAGGCTGAGTATACCCCGGACCAGTGAGACAAAATCCCCACGCCGGTACCGGGAATCGAGCCCGGGTCTCCCGCTTGATAAGTAGCAGCGCTGCCGCCGCGCTAAGGAGACAACCAGATATAACTCCTGGTATTGGTATTTTCCGATAATACTCGTATATCGAGTAAGCGACTTTATGTAGATTAGTACAAATAATAAGAAATTACCAAAGTGTGAGGGTGTACGATGTCCATAAATTTTGCGGTAATTGGCCGTCAATTATGAAATTTCCTAAATTGATCACCCTCAGTATTAATTAAGCAATCTTCCACTTCTTTTGCTAGAAGCAACACAACTGGGTTCCAGGTGACATTTAGTGCTGGTTTGCTACAATTTGTGGTCGGACATGCGTTAGACATATCATATTGTCACCGCGCCCGCCGCATCTAATTGCCGACAACAGCAGTGTCACCCATCGCATTATTGTCGGCACTACCGCATAGGAGCCGAAGGAAAGAGACAGAGCATGGCCGCATTGTTGGGGCGCTTGCCGAAAGAGAGAAAAGGATAGAGACTTCGAGAATCTTCCGCTTTGTATTTCACCGCAATGACTGAACTTTCCAGAATAGTGCCTGGGAGATATAAATAGCGGTAAAGTGCGACAGAAGAGTCAGACGTATGAGAAGCGTTGAGTAGTCGTGCCGAGGACAGGAGTCGTGCCGACGGAGAAGAGTTAGTTCTTTGTGTTACGAATTCGGAGCCGTGCTGTTGGAGAATCGGAAAAGACTTTCTTGCTGTTGCAACGAGTGTACAAAGTTACTGTTTACGGAAATAAAAGTGTATCTTTATCTAGACTACATCTGTCTCCTTTACATTACACCCCAACCAAAAAGTCACAATATGTATCATATGTATCTCGGCTCTTTCAGCGCATGCCAGCAAGTAAGTGTAACTATGATACTATCAAGCCTTTACCGCAAAGAGTATATAGCAATAGGAAATCCCGGTATTTATTTTTGAAGACGTATAGTTATTGATACCAAAATTATATATTCAGAAAATTAATCATTTGAAATATAATTTAAATACAAGAATTACAATAGCAATTATCAAGAAAAATAGAAGAAAGGAGCAAAAATGTTAACATCACGAATTTAAAAAGCTGAATAGCTTTAACGGTTTTGATAGCATCACCACCAGAGAAACGGACTCCTCGTTGGCAAGTCGACGGGAAGGACAGTTATTTTTCTGGGAAGTGTTCTGAGTGCGTCAAACAGAAGTCAACGGCCAAACGTTTGAAATATAGAGTAAAGCTTATATTTAAGTGTTTAAATAGAAACACAGTTTTATTTAATAGGTGAATTGTTTTATAATCTACGGCAAAAACTCAATGCAAATAGTGAAAATATTGAAAACATTTATTAAAATACGTTATCACCATAATTAACATCATTCTTCCTAACCCAAACCCACAAACATCCAGGAAGGTGTTCTATCGGCTAGAACGAACTGAATCAGAGGACTTTAAGACATTATTAGGCGACGTAAAGTATTGTTACTTCAAACTACTTTATCAAAACGCCAATTTGGCTTCTAAATTGGCGAATAAGGCTTCAGATGGTCTTTCCAACGTGCAACTGAATATAAATGGCTTCATTATGTTATATGTAATCATTGGACTTCTTTTCTACATACCTAATTAAGTTAATTTGTTTCCTTGCATTGGAATCGGAACTTCACTATATCATAGCAACACACCTAAAGGCAGTAACAACTTCTTAACTATTAATCATATCAGTATTTTGTAACAAAACAGAAGTTAGTCCACAAATTATACTTACAAGGTTCTGTTATATAACATTTTTCATAAGTTTAATTATATGCGTGTTATTCGATTTTTCTATTTTGCATCACTTTGGACAAAGTATTTAAGATGCCATATAGACTGTTTTAAACGCGAAATCCAAGAAAAGGTATTTACCAGTTTCACAATGTTAATTTAGATCATTCTTACTTCCTTCACCCCTGCTCCACCCCTCAGTCACACATTCACAGGCATTGTTGTGCGATTTCTGACTTCAGAGATAGCATTAAATTATTCATTAACAATATAAAATCTCGAGAAATATTTGTATCAGAATTTGATTGCATGATGTATGAAAAGAAATATATCCCGGTAATTGTGGCATCTAGAATTTGCGTATTCGTCTATTTTAAGGCTCTGCTACTAGAAAGAATAAAATATGTTGACATTACCAGTTAACCACTCTGGCATTTGTACCATTGATTGAGAAATATTATCTTGCTGCTGAAACCCTCGCAATTCTTAATCATGAGAATAACCTCTCATTTTTATGCTCAAAAACTAGTACTCACATGAAAATTAGTTGAAAACTTCATTAGAACGACATCTAATAATACCGGATGGAAGATACGTACTGATTTGGCCATATGCTAACCAGGAATTCTGCATGATGAGTATAGCAAGTATGTCCAATACAATTATTGTCGATAAAGAACCGTTTCGCAGAGGGGGAAAAATTTGTGTCAAGTATTTGAAATATTTAGAATGAATATAAATGGTGTATTATTTTATTAACTGTGTAAACAATGCTATAATGTCTTTTTATTTCATCGAATGAATTTAATCGCAATTTAATGTTAAGGTGACGTTGCCAAACCTTTCTTAGAAATTAAATTTTTCATGACATTTTATCATTAAATTGTCAACATTCATTGGAATTAAGGTAGAAACGCATTAAGCATTGTTCACAATGGTTTGCGCAACAGTTAGTGAAATAAACCATTTATATCCATTCGTCAAGAAGTTAGATGTCTCCAAATATTTAAGAGAAATTATTATTTTTCACCGAAATGGTGTTTTATTGACAATAACTATTGGACATATTTGTTACACTTACAGTGGAATCTCTGGTTAACGTCTGGCCGAAGCAGTACCTTCCACCCGGTATAAAGAGTTTGGAATCCATAATCAAAGTAACCTCTTCCGGTTCACGAAGGCAGTGTGAGGCAAAGTTCCTCACATAACATTTTTTCAAATATTAATTTAACACTACAATGTAATTGTAGTGATCTGAAAATCAGCAGACGTACTATAATCAAATATCCCCTACAACGCAGAGATGACCAAATGTCTGCGATTTGTACAGACTTGGAACAAATGATTGAGTGCTTTAGGAGAACAGAAGATTTTTTAAGTTCCACATCGTGTGGCAGTGCGGTTTACACCAGTCGGTATTCCAACATGCAGCTAGTTTATTTACAATCTCTGATCCATATGTCTAGAATCACCACTGGCATTTGTATACATACTCGCAAATACAAACGCGGGTGGCAATTCAAGACACTGCCTATTTGTGTGTCCAACAGACGATAACATATGGAACAGACACTATAAATAAGCTCAGCTGTATGTTGAAATATCGACTTGTGTAAACGGCACTCGACATGGAAGTTAAAAATATTCTGCTCTCTAATGCGCTTAATCATTTTTTGCATGGCTGTATAATGTCAGCGCGACGTCGAATATAAGTATTGTTTACTTTCTCTCAGCCTTCTTTAATTTTTCAATAAAATACTAGCAGTTTTTATACCTAATACTACTGAAAATTGTTCGCGAAGACCGCCTAACCGGCCGGGTGGGCCGGCGCGCTGACCAAGTCACCACCTTCCAGTAGTCATGACGCCTGTAGTGCGCAGAGGTGGGGGACGCAGCGGCCAGGTGGTAGGCCTTGGTGTGATAAGGGTTCTGCACTGGGGTGTATTTTAGTTTTAATTACTAGTGAAAATACAAGCGAGGAGGACATTATCGCGGACGGCAGGATGCAGGGGAAGCCTTGCCGGGTGCTAGTGGACAAGAGGCAGCGGTGACCGTGATTCGAACGGATGTGGCGGGAAAACTAGATCGACCCTGTGAGATAGTCGCGGGATCGAATGATACCTTCACTGTGGAGAAGGAGGCCTAGCTGATGTTGATCCAGGGGCAGAGCGTTATAAGTCTGTGCGCGTTTGTCAAGGGATGGCTAATTTTATGTAGAAAACATATGTTGTGCTCCACGTGGTTGGAGCTTTCCTTGAGGTTTTAATTTCTCATAATTCGAATACATTTCAGACTGCAGAAGATCGGATCATCGTTGTGCCGATGAGAACAGATGCAGCATGAGAGAATCTGGGAGTAATTTCAATGGAGTGGTTTGGTACAATAGATGAGCTGATACTGGCGCTGGATGCCACAAGGCGGAGGTCGACGTCGGCAGGAGGGTCCTGAAAAGATAACGCTACGAAGCCCTAGCGATGGATTAGAGGGTAACCCTGGTGGAGGTTGAGTTTGGGCCCACCAGGAGCAACGTAGCTGCAAAGGTGCACCGAGGGGGTCGGTGGTCATGGAACCTGCTGGGCCGTTTTCGCGTTGTGCGCATCCTGGCCCGCCAACAAACCGGGTAAAGGGCTACCGGACGAAGATCCGTCGCTACCGGCGAGCCTACCGCAGAGGTTTTAAGCAGGATGGTACACATTTCCCTACCGGACCAGGGAGCCACACCCAACAACGTTGCCAAGAATGAGGTTCGATGGCGAACTCTACCTCATCCAGAGCCTGCCCCTAGGGAAGATGCTGGTGAAGATTATGGTACAACATAACAGTTGTGAATTGTAGTTCTGCACGTGTAACAAGCGACTTTTTTTAACAGTGTTAATATTTCGTTAACAGTTTTAGATGAAATAAAGTGACATAAAAAGTAACCGAACTTCTCATTCCGTCACAACATATAATGTCTGGTTCTATGTTCTTATCCGCTGGAAGTCCTAATTAACAGTTGTCATCTGTACTAGAACATATCCTGTGTGTGTATTTTTTCTCTCGAGACAATGTACTAGCTATCAATGTTGTACAATTATCTATTTTTGCGCTTTTTTTCTACATATAATAAGAAGGGTATTTGTATTTCACTCTAAAGATTTTCAAGAAAATCTCCCCCCCCCACCAGACTACGCTTTACAGGAATATTTTTTGAAAATGTTGATTTTTTAAAAAATGCCTCTAACGACTTTGATTAAAATAGTACATGTTTATAATGTTTCCAAGGCAAATGAAATATATGAATTTTCTGGAAATTACTTTTGCATAACTGGAAAACCTTTAGAGAGAGACAAAGTCTTCCTATACAAGAAATATATCACTATAGTACATAGAAGTTATGCCAAATACAAGGACAAGCTTAATGAAGGAAGCCTTGTTCGGTTTTACAACTTTCTTCCGGAAGAAAACTATCCCAAGATCAAGGAGTTTGGCCCAGGTTTGTTAGCTGTATTTATCTTCACCTATAGGCATGAAAAAACATTTTATTTGCTGCAATTTACAAAATCTAAATACAGAAATAACCTCAGTGACGAACATTTATGAAATATTTTACTCATACAACAGACCAAGTTAGAACCACGATTGGGGATATTTTGGATTCAACTAAGTGCACTAAAAGGTAAAAAAATGTACCTGAGATTTTCATTCAGTACATATTGCGTTTATGTTCAGTAACAAAAATGTCATTATAATTTTCTTCTTTAATTTCTGAGAAAATGTGGAAGTCGGCTCCAATTGAGATTCAAAACGACATATGACCCTCATGGTCTAATAATTTCGAGATCCCTGTTTTAGGCAATTCCCAGAGAATGTAAAAGTAGTGTTTTTTCCTATACAACTTAAAATTAATGGGCTCCTCGGGAGGGCTCGGGGCGCCGACCACGTCCCACCCTCCAGTACTGCACCTCACCAATGACGCCTGTAGTGGGCAGAGGTGGGGGACGCAGCGGCTGGGCGGTAGGCCTTGGCCCTTCGTGGGCTGTCGCGCGGGGTTTGCGTTTACATTACAATGGGCTCCTAGCAATGTACTAAATAAACTTTTTTTTTTTTTTTTTTTTTTTTTTTTTCAAAATTGACGAACGACAGGTAATGCGTATTTTGAGATAGAAACAGCAGTTTAGCTATTAAAGGCTCTCTTAACTTAAAATCAAATGACTCTGAGTAAATATTTTGTTTAGTAAATTATGGCAGGGAAAACCACATGTTTCTACAATCCTCCGTCCTCACAAACTAGAAGAATAACTTCTGAAGCTTCAAACGGAATTACGTCATAGATCCCTAGCTGCCCGCCGTTCACTGCAATAATCGAATGTCTTATGACAAAGCAGCTTATGTGTCATTATTGCATGCGTCAATTTGCATGCCGTAAATACCTATATTTTGTGTTTTTGGGTGCTCGAACACAACAATTAATGTAGTTTTAGGAATAAATGTTCATAAGTTTCCAAATTGAGATCGATCAACAAGCGTGGCTGAATAGAATATATTGACCTAATGTCGAGCCGAAGTTCCATCGTTTGTTATGAGAACCTCATTACAGATGAGTTCTAAATGCCTTCCTTGAACTTCTGGAAATCAAAACACGTAGAAGAATTTAAAAAGAAACTACTGAGCTTTGTAAAACTAAAACCAGGGAAGACTGCAAGTTTCGAGAGCGCATAGTGCTTACGTAAGGAAGAATATTATCATATCAAAGAAGCAACAATAATCCTTAATAAGTGCTCAAGTGGTATCCAAAAGCAAACTGATAATGGGAGTTAAATGTACTAACGGGTGCAGTGTAAGGTAGATAGGGAAATGCTTAGGGATATAACCCTGAAACTTCTGAAGATTATATGTATGTGTCTTTTTGTGAAACAGCTGGGAATAACAGAAATGATTCTATTGATTCCTTACCACCAAAGATTTTATAGAAACAGAATTAAAATTGAGGCCAGGATGGTCCGTTTTTGTTGTTTTCTCGGTTTAGCGTTTGTTTTGAATGTGGCGAAACTAGGATCTCTGTGCAGCCAAAGTTTCGGGTGCTTTCACTATCTGTGAAAAATGAGTGCATTAAACCGTCATAACTGTATATGGCTTTCGCAAAATAACTTAATGAAACAATCTCTTTCACTTAAATTAACAATATCAGAAGTAGACAGCGAGCACAGGAGCTAGTGCACACAGTAGAATTTAGTAATATACATTGTGTGAGGCCAACTCTCAGTTTCTTATCGTCTTAAGGGATCTTGAAAGTCAAGGGGTACAAATAATGAGCAATGGACTGCTGTCAGCTTTGCAATACGCCGCAAGAGCGTGCCGCTATAATGAGTACAAGGAAAGGTGGGGAAAGTGGAAAGGTAGATACAGCTGACCTCGTAGAAAAGCCACGTTTTAATTTTCTTTAGATATATCTTCAAATTCTTAAAGCATATTTTGGAAAACGTCGCAAATATTGCTTGAAATAAACAGCCCTTGTTGGGATAAACAATTGTACGTTACAGGAAAAGCTTTAACTTTGTCCTTAAAATCACGAAAACGTGTAAATCTTTACAGTAAACATAATACAATATTATGTAGAAAAATATAGAAATGTTTAATCCTTCTACAAATTCTCCGTATATTTATACTGGAATTAAAATTCCTATCGAAATAGCTCTAGACTTGTTTGCCTATTAGTTATGTTATAATACAGCTTCTCTTAATGAGTAACGATGTCCAACCAGTAGCATGAATACTGCTGTCAGTGGAGAAAGGTAAAGAGAGGGAAAGAAGGGGAAGGTACGATGACCTCGTTAAATAATCGTGATACCCTTGCATTTTATTAAATTCGCTTTCTGTACATGTAGAAGAGATAGGGAATACTAGGTAAGGTGGTGATAAGGGTTGAAGGTGTTGAAGAGTGTTCATGGGTGTATAGTAGTATACCTACCTACATGTAAGTGTAAGTTTGTTGTTGTAGTTAATTTGAGCACTGAGAATGGGTTTAAAATTTATATTTTAAGGGTTTGATTTTCTTTTCTAAAATAACCAGCGTGTTGAGTAAAATTATGTAAGTCAATTTTATGCATTACTACTTAAATAACATGCTGCTGTTTGTCTTTTTTTGAAATTCTACGTAATGCCTCATGTGGAACACCTGGTTAACATAATTAAAGTAAAATGTACTTCTTTCTCAAAAATATGATAGATGTCTGCATGGTGTCTCGTTATTATTGGGGTAAAGTTTAGTAACATTTGGATAAACATTGTATACTTAAGATTGTCTAAGTGCTTAAAATATCTGTGACTCTTTTAGTCTTATTATTCATAGTTGACAAACTAAAGTTCTTCAACCCACTCTCCACTTTTGTATAAAAATATAATTCTGGGATTGTTCGTTTGTTGTTGCAAGTGGAGCTAGTGGAGTTTAATTTAGCTTAACTTAACCGATGTTGTATCGATTGCACGCAGAAAAACATTGATTTGATTAAATAACAGTATGCGTGTACCAACAATAACACGCCACATCACACACAGACGCACATACATACACACATTGTTTTTTTATAGAAAGCCATGTATGTCTAACATTTTTTGTCAGCTGACAAATTTAGTTCTCATGGCATCTGCTGTTTAGCAGTCTCTAAATTGGTTGTTTAGCCTTTACTCCGCAATTGGATGTACATGTTTTTCTGCCGTTTGTTACCCTAGTGGCGAAATTGTACTTTTATGTGTTCAAGAGAAGCGGTGGCTGCAATGTGACAAGTGTATAAGTATACTTTTCCATGTTCATATCAACGATTATCAGAACATGATAATTGCTTAATTTCTGGATTGAAAGGATATATACGATAGTGTAACCACCCCGCTCGTCTGAGGCTTTCCCTTCTGTGGAAGCACAACTACCTGAAATAGACTCGAATTATTTCTGGGATTCTTCATTATACAAGAGCTACAGAAATATTTTACATACTGAAATGTTTTCTAGAAGTTGCTTTGGATGTATTTAGATTAGTTGTTGCCAGACTGCGATGTAGGTTGATCAAGGTTAAGCCTGAAAGATGTTCTTCCTAATCAATTCTCGCGAGCCTCACAGGTATTTGTCTCTTACTCCCCTATCTCAAAATATTCTGTTTTAGCTTCTCTCTCATCTGTGCCATTTTCATCCAAGTACTGGAAAAACTTCAAGGTCAGCCAGAAAACCGGTGGTAATACGCAGTCTGTAATACGATAAAGTGCATCAACGAAGCGATTCACGAGTATCTTTGGATACAAAGAGAAGAAAAGGACAGCCTGCAAACGTAGAGTTCCATAATCACGTACAGCGATATCATGACGAAATGCAGCATTTATGTTGATAAGGAAATACTAAGCCATCTGCGCCACAATAGCCTCCGTTCCTTACCCGCTTCTAGCATTCCCACTAATTTTGTCTTACTCACCCCTTTTCTTTCGCTCCTGAGCCTACAGCTGTTCGGTTTGCATAGGTTAATGTTTGAGCGCCCGACTTTTAACGTCAAACCATACAAAACGGAGTCAAAGGTGCTAGTCTGGACCGTCGTTGCGAAGCGTGAAATATTTCCTTACTCATGCCCCTTTGTTGATAAGCCTATGCATGTGACTCAGATTTGAATTCAAACCAATAAAATATTGGTTCATCCAGGTTTCATGTGGAAAACATATGATGAGAGTTTCTGTCAACATTATTTAATGTTGAAAAACACTGGTTAGACAGAAACACTGGCACATTCCGTGTATTTCACTGCACACACAACCACAAATTAATTTCCGACATAAAACATAGCGTAACTCCATCTCTCAAATGTAAGCAGTGCGGCTGTTAATTGCTGGACAGAAAAGCACTGCTGTACAAATGGACGCAGCGGTAGATGCAAAGACTGCCATAGAATATCGCTCATTGTTCCTGCTAATTACGACTGTAAAGTGATGGTATGTTTAACTCTAGAATGCTCACCAGTGGCGGGAAATATTCTTTAGTCTGAGTGCCCATAAAACAAATTTTGTGATTAGGATCAGAAATTGTAAATAACGGCAATGACTCCTACTATGTTTGGAGTTCAACTCATTAAAGTGCACTCGGAAACAAATTCTATGCTATATTATGTAAATAAGAAAATTAATCACTAACATATAAGTAATTTATTACGAATATTCAACCAATAAGTAGTAAGGATTAATGAATAAGATATTCCTACTACTTCACCATAAGCAAGTAAGCGGCAATTTCCTCTTAAACAAATACAAATTAAATTTCATCATTAGTTTATATAGTATGTATACAGCAACATCTTTTAATCACGAAACTGAACGTGCTGGTCTTACTGCGTATCAAATAGACTGAACTGGTAATACTATATGACGCCGGCCAGAGGAGGCGCACATCAAGGCGAGCCAAGGTCATGGGGCCTCGCGCCACTGCTTGTGAATACGTGACTGACAACAGAGCGCGGCAGAACAAGTGTTTCGACAGTGTTCGCGAGACTTCCGACTGGTGGCTTGTTTGAAAAATCTGATGTTGCACTCACATGACTTTCTCTACTCTTGTACTAACCATTCTTACAAACTCTTATTCCTATATCTTCTTCGTGTTACATGTGATAAACATTTACATAAATTATCTCATTGCTGCTTATTTCCTTGTATATGCAAGGGGAATATTAGAATACAGTAGGCTTTGAGCGATACTCAAATCTTTTAAAGCTTTGAGATCCCGTTCTCTTTGCACGCTTAACATTATTTTTTTTTTAAAAAAAGTGTTGCATTTCTCGAAAGTTTTATAACAAGGAATATCTCAGAACGTGTCTGCCTCACGTTCAAAGAGGTCGCGAGTTCAAACCTCACTTAGGGAAAGTTATCCGGATAACTTTCCCTTATCCTGAGAAGACGAATGTTGGGTAACTTAAAAGCTCTATGAACCTCGGGCTCGTTTGAGCATCATTTCACCCATTTCAGTCATTCACTCTCCGATATGACATTACGTTAAAATATATATACGTATATATATTATGTCTCAATACATATATAGAGTATATATATATATATATATATATATATATAGAGACATAAATTGTGGGTTTTAGTGAGATCTGCACCTTTTGTATAGTAAGATTTGGCCTATCTCTCACGGTTTACGAGTTATTCAAAAGTCATCCAGAGTAAACAGGACTACATAAGCTATAACTAGAAAATTCAAAATATACATTTCATTTGTCGTAAAAATATCTTAAACATATGTTATTTTAATTAAAATCTTTAGAGCTATTTTTAAGAAAATCAAAATTTTCGAAAAATTTTCTATGTAAAGGGTTGTTTAGTTTGAGGCTATCTTTTTCAAAATCTTCGTGTCGCATTCTGGAAAGACATTAAACTTAAATATCAACTTTGGTTTTTAACCGACTATTCATTTGATTTATGCTGTTCACAGACTGACAGACAGACAGACATACACACACACACACACACACACACACACACACACACACACACACACACACACACAAACACACATGGACCATTTTCTAAAAATGCTTCTCTTGAATTCAGGGGGTCCTAAAACATATTTCCGATGAAATCTCGACATCGAATTTTTGGGCGGAATACAATACGCACTCATTTAGCACTAATATAAAATATTCGAGAAAAAGGTGCATCATTTTAGCTTGCATGATGGCGAGAGAGGGCAGTGCTGGTCTACCCACCTAAAGCTACCGTCAGAAAAGGCAGACTGCGATTAAAGTTATGCGTCTCTATCTTACGCAGCGAACAGATGAACTTCAAATCAAAACTTACTCTGTGCAAATATTCCATTCTTTCGGTGGTCCTGTGCGCTTGTGTGGCCTGGGCCAACGCCTACACCACCGCCATTAAACAAATCTAAACCATCCAAAACCTTTCCCTCCGTAAAAACCTCTCCGCTCCCTTCAGCACCACCAACCGTATCCTACACCACGAGAGCAACCTACTAGCTATCCAAGAGGCAGTGTTGAAAAGAGTCTCCTCCATGTGGGCGCGCATTAAGAGACACCAGAACCCCGCAATATCCAATATTGGCAAAGGCGAGCCGAAACACTGCAAATATTCGAGAATTAACATTTTATGGAACAGCCACGGACCGCCAACTCTGCGCGGCTATCCATCCTGACCCTAGGTCACAATCAACTACGGCAGGAACCACTGCCACTGGCAACCTGGGAACCACAGGTTTCACGCTGCCGTTCAACAAAACCGTGGTTAGTGTACAAAGTGTGAAATAATGTGCATAGTGTAAATAGTGCAGTGTGTGCGAGTGCGCGCTTGTATGGGACGTACAGCGTATGTCCAAGTGTCAATGCGCGCGCACATGTATGCAAATTCGGTTTCTTAATGCATACATACCTACATTAGTAAAAGTTCTCGGTGACCTACAGGTGGTCACCATATGGGTTTTATATAAACCAAAAATACTATACAAGAATGTCGATAATTGTAAACTTATGAAAATTATAGCCTGTAAGCCGAGGCCCATGTACTGGCACCAGGCGAAAACCTTTTCGAATAAACAAATCTGTAATCCGTAGAGGGTAGTTTTTGTGACAAAAGGAAAGAGTAGTTGTTGGCAGCTGTTAGCAGTGTGCAGTGTACAAAGTTGTCGTCGATGGAGAGAACTGTATGTGCCGACAGAGATATTTGGGACATTGATACGGTGGAGTTGGTCTTGAAGTGAAGCAATTTTAGTGAGGGTTGAGTGATTGTATCATCAAGGCCAGGTATTTGGAGAGAGAGAGAATGAGCAAAGAAAAAAAAGTGTGTTTCGAGTTTCAAGAAGAAAGCTGTGTGTTGCAAATTAGGAAGAACTGTAGATTGTGAACTATGTCTTGTGCTTCGGTTTTAGAAGAAAAATAAAGTGGCAGAAAAACAAATTTGACTTCGTTGTCATTTTGTCATACTGGTGTTCAGAAGTGGGATTTGTCAAATTGTCAATTGTTACAGTATCCAATAATATAGCTTCAATGTTTAATATAGTCGGATATAAAGGTATGAATAAGTGCTAAACCATTAAATATATTGTCAAATAATAACAGATGACCATTAAAGATAAGCCAGTGGTGATTCTTGCTCTTCTCTTGAACTCGTTTGGGGAATGAATTGAATGATAGCTGGGAAAAGAATGTGGTTTATTCAGAAATTGTTTTAGCCTCTTCACATCTTCTTAATAGAGCCTCTTGCTTAACATTCTAGTCTAATGTGTTCTTCAATGCTTAGAACAACTAGATGAATACACAAACAAGACATTTGGAAAAAATACAATGGTCATACACTTAGCTTGGACAGGGTAGTTAACTTGCTTACGTCAACCATTGTTACGCGAGTGTTTTGATTTTGGTATAACCTTCATTCAACCCTCTGTTGATGTTCGTATTGTCCATAAATATGTATTCCCCAGCCCATTTATGGGTACGGTTACTTCTGTTGTGGTCGCGAAATTTGTTCCTAAAATTGCTGTTTTGGTTTGTGTTGGCCGAAAGTTTTGTAACTACTGGGTTGTTGTACCCCTTCTCCACGAAAATTGTGGTTTTTGTGTGTTACAGCATAGTAACCATTTTATTGATTTACCTCTAACCTCACTTCGGTTACTACACTTTTCTGTCTTATTTTGCCTTCTAACTTTTGCTTATCTATATTTGGTTTCTGTAATTTCTCATTCTGCTGCCTCTTAAACTCACCAATTCTTTAAGTGCACCTCTTCTTATTTGCTTTATTACATTCTTCTGTCCTAGGCTTACTTCTTTTAGTAAATTATCTATTCTGCTTTCATTTTGTTCTAATTTATGGGAAAAATTATTTGCTAACAATTTCATATTTTCCCTACATTCCTCTCCACTTAACTCGATTTCCTGTTTCAGACTGCGCACATTATTCTCATATTTTCCTATCTCATGTTCTGAAGTACTGTATTCATTTCCATATCTTTGTTAAATTCTCCCATCTCCTGATTTAAACTATTTGTATCCAATTCCCATACTCTTTTCTAATCCTCGAATATCCTGTTTTAAAGTCTTTCTAACATTTTGCACTTTTCCGACTACTTTATTATTTCTTAACAGCATGAAGTTGAAAGAAGTTATGTATTAAAATCCTACTTGTTTTAATATTGTCTTCTTTCTTGTTTCTCACTGAGTATATCTTCAATCGTTGTACCATCTATCAATGGCCATTTTAACTTTCTCTACTACGTGTAGTAAAGTAGAGGAACTATTGTATTCCACCCAAATATTCGATGTCGTGTTGTCACCGGAAATACATGTTTTGAGGCCGCATGAATCCGAAAAGCATTTTTGGAAAATGTGTGTATGCGTGTGTCTGTGACCACAGTAGCTCAAAAACGAAATTAAACACCAAATTTGGTATGTAAGTTTATTATATTTTAAGGACACGACGCGAAGGTTTTGAAGAAAATTCCTCCACCCTAATCTATCCTTTACATGGAAATTTTTTTGAAAATTTTGATTTTCTCGAAAATGACTAACGATTTTTGTTAAAATGCCACATGTTTAAGATATATTATGACAAATTAAATGTATATTTTGAATTTTCTGACTATAGGCCACATAGTCCTGTTTACTCTGGACGACTTTTACATAACTGGCAAACCGTAAGAGATGTACAAAAAATGTAGACCTTGTTAAAACAATTTATGTCCAAATGAATTTTTTTGTGGAGCGAAACATTTCGGAGATATTCCTTGTTATTTGTATGATTTTGGAAATAGACTTTCGTTAAATGGAAGATCGTTATTCATTTTTTATATCTTAGGCGTGCAAAGAGAACGGGATCTAAAAGCTTTAATAGATTTGACCATCGCTCAATTCTACTGCATTCCCATATTCCCCTTGTACCTACAAGGAAATAAGTAATAAGATAATTTCTGAAAATGTTTATCTCAACTAACACGAAGAAGATATAGGAATAAGAGTTTGTAAGAATGATTAGTACAAGAGTAGAGAAAGCCATGTTAGTGCAACACATCAGACTTTTTTTTTTGAGGTTGCGGGGAAGGTAACCTCGAAATTTGTTGCTCGTATACTCTAGGGAATACGGCTTTATTTCAAAGCTTCTCTAGATTTTTAAGATCAACTAGAATGCTGAATTATCCCCTTCTTAGCAACCCAGGAAAACAATGGATTACACATTAGAATAATTGACCACTATATTTTGGTTGGAAACTTCTATAGGTGCACGCTGGGCTTGAAGCTTTCCAGCTGGATATCCTTATGGAACCATCATTGGGTGGGGGTCCAGGAAGATGGTGGTCCACTAAGAATACTGATGTTTCCTCGGGAGCGGTAGAGTCATCAATCATTCTCTTACACAAGCGTTCTCTTTTGTAATCTTTAGAGACGTGGTCCGGCGGGCGTCATTGTTGCGCGTATAGCGAGGCTGCTGCCTCCTGCAGCAGGAAAATAGTATTTTGGCAAGGCAAAGCTGCAGAATTTTACATTTACATCCAAAATTTCATTTAAATGCGCACGTGAATGTGCAATGTTATCTTGTTTGTACAGCTATGTATTTAACCTCTTGTTCTTTGTCTTTTAAAATATTCTGGATGCTCCTTTTGGGAAGACGTGAAATAAAAGTGCAGCAACATAATTAGTGGTATTTATTTTTCTATAGCTTCCATTCTAGAAGAATGAAATTTTTATGTTGCAATTATTTTCATATAGAAAAGAAAAAAAGTTGCACAGCAACAACTGAGAATAAACTGTTATTATATTCTCAGCTACAATCTAAGGGAACATAACACGGATGTCCAATTCCAAGTAAGTAATATTTATTCTGACAATTCTAATTTAAGAGACACATCCTTAACAGTCAGGAGCTATTGCAGCTGGTTTCCACCTGGAAATGTGCATAGTTTATTCATCCCTCTTGGAGTTGCTTATTTCTATTACTTTCCTTTTTCCTTAATATTTAACATTTTGTAGTATAGGGAAGTATTATGACCACTATTTGCTTTTACCCTCATTACCCTTTTCCGCTTTTATATTACTCATACCCCTTTCATACACTTTAACCTTATTTTCCTGAAATATTTTCCTGCTTTATCAATATATTCACCTGGTCTTGAATTAAAAGTTTTCCTAACTGTTAACTCTAAAGCAAAAATCTTTCAATTTCTTGGGTATTAAATTCTCTTTCCCTTTTTCCGTACCCCTATATTCCAAAACATAGTACAAATTTTCATACATTATACCGCATTTTGTGCATTTTTCTCTCTTTTTAACTCTATTATGCTACTTAGATTCATTACCACTATCCTAGTTCATGCGTACGCCATTCTGGCCTCTTTAGTGCATTATTTTGATGGACTTTTCTCGCCCCCGTTCCATTTTTAACAGTCTATATCATAACAATGCCCGATTTACATTAAAATTACTTACAATTCCTAGATTTGCGATATCCTCCACCCTTGTTGTTATTTACCCCTATAAACCACTATTTTTATTGTTTTTTTCTACCCATGTTTCCCCTATTCCTGTTTCTTCCAACATTATCTTTATTTTGCGCGTCCAAGTTTCTTTTCCTCCGTTTTCTCCTGTACAACTATACATCGTTTTAATATGTCGTTTTCCTCCAATAAATTTATTCTAAACCAGTATTTAACTGCTCTTTCTACCTTTTTACCCTTTCCTCCTATTCTTTCTAGTTCTGTCTGTGCTAACTCCATTTGGTAACGTCCTTAGTAACCAATATTCAATTCCAAGTAATGATAGCTCTCTAAGCAAAAGACGTCTATGATTACTTGAATGCCAATTCGACAACCCATGTTTGAGAGAACCAATTACACGCCCGAATTTTTCCTCTTTGTTTTCGTGAAGATATTCGTGTATGCATAGTAATCCTTGAATATTGATAGTACCAGGAAAAAAGATAAATGCAAACCTTTTGGGAGAGTAATAGCTGATTCTATATCACAAATGGGAGTAATTCGACTCGCATGGGACTTTTTACATGTAAGTAACGATGAACAGGTTGCAGTCTAACATGAAGAAATCTCTCTTCGTCTAGAAGACATTTGCAAAATACAGAAAAATAGATGTGATTCTTATGCTACACAGTTTATAGTTTATACTTTTACGAACTGATCACATTACATGCTGTAGATTTAATTTGGGATCAAGGCCATGCTTTGTGAGTTTCTATCTCCCTCTCTAACAGTGCTGCAATGGTGAACGTTTGTTTTCTTATAATGTAAAAAAGAAGTTTATGTAACCTTCAAACAGGAGTTGCGATATGAGTTTAATATCACCCATAATATATTTAAGTGAGTGAGTAGGTTGAGTTTAAGGGCCCGTCGAAAATGAGGTCATTTGGGCCCCAAAATATATTTAATATCTATATGAAGAGAGTTCTCAAAATGAAATTCTTCATCTAGAGGAAGGAGTTGCTATTAGGAAAATATATTTTTCTGGGTACATGATAATTAAACTGATTGGTTTTTGTTTACGACTGCTAGAGAAAAATATTATTTTCGAGCCTTAGACGAAACCAGAATGTCGACTAATATGAGCAAGGAAATAGGCTTTCTTAATAACTGCGTAATACGTTTCATTCTATGCTGTAGTAGAAACAAATTATTCTGGTTAAATTTTGGAGCCTACCTGAAGATATACAAATATATAGTTCATTACCTAACAATATATATTCTAAATCCCTGTAGACTCGTATCAAAACAGTGATAAAAGTGAAAAAGAGTGATGTAATTATCTTGCAAGTGTTGTTTCAATTCGATGTAGAGCGTGGAACTCGCTGACCTTATTTTATAGAAAAGTAATTACATATGAACAACAAACATGGCCAGATTCTCGCTACACATGATGGGATATATCAACATAAATGAGAAGCGAAAGCCGCCTGGACTGGCAATATTTTGATTTGTTTTTCTTCTTGCTTCGCTCGCGTGCTTTTAGTATAATATGTTCCTAATTAACCTAAGCTTATAACAATAATAAAAAACTAACCATCATCTAACCTCTTTCCAGACTACCATTAAATAGGAATATAATTTTTCCTATGGATGCGAATAAAAGACATACTAAGTTACTCTTATTCTCAATTGAATAGTTAAATTCCTGGTGTTTGAAAATGTATCCTTATGGGGAACACTTATCAGTAATGTAAACATTCTTATATGACCAATATAAACGCAAAAAAATGACTGATAGAGACGCAAAGCGCAGAAAAATGATAAACATAATAAATATGGATTTTCATAATCTGTGGCGCATTATAGTGTACGGCAGCAATGCCTATCATACAACAATTAACAGGTGTCATCAGATTGTAATTAAAGCAAACAGTCATGCTTCATAGTGCTTTTAGTCTAGAAACATGTATTTTTCAGCATGGTGTGGAAAAATGTTAAAACAACACCGAGAGAAATTGCCTTATTAGGAACGAGTGGAAGAAAATTCTTACTTTTTCACATGTTAAAGATTTGTATCATGTGAAGAATATTTGTGGGACATACATTTGTAAACCACAAAAACACACCAAGAAATATTGAAGTTCTGTAATATAGTGTTTTAAATTTAAAATAAATTAGCATTAATAGTTTCCTGATGTATTAATTTGCTCCTTGTTACATCCAGTAACCTTAAACGATAGTGAACTTGAGGCCCAAGAAAATTAGTTTCGTTCCATTCTTCCCTTCCCCAGCTACATCTACAATAAGAACTTAAGTTTTTCGCACAACTTCTAAACTTATTTAGGGAAAGAGAAATAAACGGCACAGATGTACATAGGTACAGGGGAATTAATTGACGAATATTTAAATGAAGAAACAGTATGTCTGATCTTACTATAAAATTTCTTTCTTATAAAATCACTAAATATCATATACTAAAATACCGTGCTTTTAAGCACCTCTTGTACAGTTTCACAAAACAAACCGCTGTGATGACCCAGTGTATGTGTGCTGTATATTTAAAGCCCTATTTAGTTCTCTTTCTTCAATAATTCATAGATCCAAGCTGTTCATATACTCAGGAGAACTATATATTCTTCGTAACTAAACGTCGCCAAGAGAAGCGACAAGCGTTTGTTTTTTTTTCTTTTCTTTTTTTTTATAAGAGAGAGGAAGAGCTGTGTAGCAGTTTTTTGTATAGCGCTTATGATATACAAAATATATCATAGTTACAAAATCCAGTAATAGCAAAGGGTTAAGAATATGTACCACAGGTGAAGGGATGCCAAAAAGGCACTACCAAGGGTCATTAGCGAACGTCCCAAACATTAACGTAAACGAGATACAATTAGTTTGGCAAGGTCTTCAACATAAAGAAAAAGAGCCTGCTATTGTATTTTTACAAAGTATCGGAAACCCGAGGGGTTTCGCCAGAGGGCAAAGTCTTGACTTAATGAAGTGAGGGCCATTATGGATGTTTGGGAAGCTAAAAAGGATAATGACTGAGGCACAGTAGGAGACAGGCATCATTACGAGGGAGAGATACATGTAAGCAACACGGTGAAAGTTCGTTCCAACGATTACTTGAAACTGCATATTTTATTCTATTTAAAATTGTTCAGCAAAGCTTAAACGTGTAAAAATAAAACAAATAAAGGTTCTTACAAAACTACAATATCGCTCTCTGTAACCACCACGGATACCCGAGATTAAGACTCATGTGTGAGCAGCCGTAGGCACCCATAATAAGAAGCAGTCAATCGAGTGATATAAAATGCTTCAAATTGGCGCTCCAACGTGTGGCGTGAACTTCAGAGAATTTCAGGAATGCTGAGCGTGAACTTCAGAGAATTTCAGGAATGCTGAGCGTGAACTTCAGAGAATTTCAGGAATGCTGAGCGTGAACTTCAGAGAATTTCAGGAATGCTGAGCGTGAACTTCAGAGAATTTCAGGAATGCTGAGCGTGAACTTCAGAGAATTTCAGGGAAGCTGAGCATGAACTTCAGAGTACTTCAGGGAAGCTGAATAAGGTATGCGGAGAATTTCAGGGAGCTGAACAACAAAGGCCGTGAACTCCAGGGAAGGTCACCCAGGACACAGCAGGAACGAGAGGATCCACATCGAATAGCAGTGCAGCAAGCTGATTAAGGTACTGAGTGAGAATTTTATCTACGTGTTGTAGTATATAGTCAATGTATTTAAAGAACGGGAAAATGATCGAGCAATTAAATATAAATATGGAAGTGCAGGAGGGTGATGAGAGAGTGGGAGAAGGTGTATATAGTAATGTAGATAATGCAAGGGACAGAGTAGCTGATACGAATATACAAAATCAGGGAGAAGAAACAGGGGGAAGCATGGAGACTAATGAAATATTAAAGTCACTTATGTCAATGATGACGGGGTTAACAGAAAAGGTAGATCAGAGTCAGAAAGAATTAACGGGTTTAACAGAAAGTCAGAAAGAGATTAAGGAAAAGGTAGAAAAAAGTCAGAAAGATTTAACGGGGTTAACAGAAAAGGTAGATCAGAGTCAGAAAGATTTAACGGGTTTAACAGAAAGTCAGAAAGAGATTAAGGAAAAGGTAGAAAATACGAGGGAGAACTTAACAGCTGATTTAGTCAAAATAGGAAATAAGATTGAGAAACAACAGAAGGTTTTAGAAAATTTCAAGGAGGAAGTTAGAAATGAAATAGAAAATGTAAGAAGTGAGGTTAGAAATAATCAGGAAGAGGTTAAAATTGAAATTGAAAATGTACGAATTGAAATGAGGGAAAGTCAGGAACAGGTTAGGGAAGAGGTTAAAACAGTTAATAAAAATGTAGAGAAAGAAAATAGAAAATTAAGGGAGGAAATAACTACTGAATTAGCTAAGGAAAGGGAAATTAATAGCAAGGAATTAGAAATCTGTAGGAAAAGATTAGAGCAATCAGAGAGGGAAACTAGGAGATTAGCTGTGAGTGTAGATGAGGTAAATGACAAACTGAAAGAAAGATTAAATAACATATGTATGTCTGACAATGTTAGTGACTCTGTGAGTAGTAATACTATTACGGTAGCAGCACGGGACGAAGCGATGCATAATGCGTCCGCGGACATTCCGATGTTAAATTTAAATGCTGGTACCTCAGGTAATAGTAATACAAATGTTAATGTTAATGCACGCAATAGTCCACATTTGCAATGGCCCAACCATGTTTTGAATGAAATTTCACCACCAACCTTTGAAAACGAAGAATTTGATGACCCCAAGGCTTTTATAAATAGCATGCAAGAGTATTTTCTTGTAAAAGGTATTCCCGAGGAATATAAGATGACGGTTGTCAGAAAATGTTTTAAAGGCAACGCTTCAAACTGGTTAGAGTTATCAGTAGGATTAAGTAATGATTATCGGACATTTAAGGAAATTTTCTTAAATAGATATTGGGGAGCTAGCAGGCAGGCAAATATAAGACTGGAACTGAGTAATGGGAAATATAACCCGCATAAAGATCAATGCATGGTTAATTATTTTATGGCTATAGCTAGAAAATGTAAGATGCTTGACCCTCCGATGGGAGAAATAGAATTAATTAATTTAATAACCACACATTTTCCGGAAACAATTCAACACTATCTGATTATTGCGAAGCCGATAACAATAGCGGCAATGATTGACTTGTTAATCGCACTAGAAAGAAATAAGAGCCAAAACGAGGCAAGTAATGAGAGACCTTTTGGAAACAACCGATCTCCAACAAAAATTTTCGGGCAGGGGGCAGGTTCAGGTGATGTCAGGAATTTTGATGCTCGGCAACGGTATCATGGCCCAGTCCCTAAAAACAATAATTACCACCGAAAAAATAATTTTGAGCCTCAGGATAGGAGACATAATTTTGAGCCTCAGGATAGGAGACATAATTTTGAGCCTCGGGATAGAAGAAATAATTTTGAGCCTCAGGATAATAGAAGAAGGGTTGAGAATTATCCACGGGAAAGAAACCCTCAAATTAATTACGTACAGGCAAATAGATATTACGGAGATAGAAGGGGGAGGTACACTAGGAATCGATTTCCTTCGGGAAATAATTATCACCATGATAATGATTGGTACAGACCGAATTCCCCTAGGCAAGAAGAAAGAAATGGGAATAGCAGAATTTCTCCAAATCCGGAAGAAAGGGTAGACGCTATAAACGCGGTAAAAAGATTGGAAGAAACAAATTTTCACCAGGATTCAAACCCGGGACCTTCATATAATGGGAATGGGGCAGGAGCCATTAGTAAGCTTTCGGAAAACTCCAAACCCAGTCAACTTCGCCTTCAGTGAAGATTGGGAATGATGAATGTTCTTATTATGGGAAGTACTTCGAAAATAAGGGACAGAGAAGGCAATGTTTGATCGAAAAACATAAAGAAAATACAGAGAATGAAATTTTAATTGATCCGCCAAGAATAAATATTGGTATTAACGGGAAATTATTTCAGGCTATTATTGATACAGGCGCTAATACTACTGTGTGTTCCCAATTTTTTTTTGAAAATTTAGTGAGTAGTGGTGTAAAATTATTATCTTTGCCAGTTTATGGGATATATTGCTCTGTAGCGGTAGGTAAAAGGAAAGAAAGGGTAAAATTTCAAGTGATGGTAAAGGTCGAGATCGCACATAAATGCATTGAAATATTATTTTTGGTTGTACCCAGGCTTGTTTTTGACGTAATAATCGGTTGCGATAGTCTTTATGTTTGGAATTCCATCATAGATTTTGAAAATAAAAGTTTTAAGTTTGAAACAGGACCTGACACCATAATTGTACCATTTTTAGACCATACTTCGAGGATAATTGTACGGGATCAGGTAGAGGAAGAAATGGAGGGGGAAACATTCTTTGTAGAGGTAATAAATATTGGAGCGATGGAATTAGCAGAATTAAAAGTTGGGAACTACGATGAAATAGAGGAACAAAATATTGTAAGTAGAGGTAATTATTTCTGTGATTTTGACGAAGAAAAGAAACCCCGAGAAAACCCAAAATTTAACTTGAAGAATAGTAGTATAAATGAGTACGACGAAAGAAAGGACTGTGTCAAGATAGAAAATTTAATAGAATCTAAGGTGAACCAAGCTGAGAGACTAAATGAGGAACAAAAAGGAAAATTACGGGAACTTTTAATAGAAAACAGGGAGGTATTCTCGGAAAAGCCTGGAAGATGTAACTGTTACACACATTCGTTTGAACTAGCGAATATTAAACCATATTCCCATAAAGCCAGAGCAATCCCATGTACAATTAGAGAGGAAGTTGATCAGGTCATTAAAACCATGTTAGATGATGATATAATTGAAGTGTCCAACTCCGAGTATATAAATCCATTATGTATCGTTTATAAAAGTGATGGCAAAGTTAGAGTCACATTAGACGCTAGAAAGTTAAACGCTTATTGTAAGCCAGATCGCTTTAGACCCGAAAGTGTTGAGATCATTTTAAATAAATTGCGAAGAGGAAAATTCTTTTCGGCGTTGGATCTGACGTCATCTTTTTGGCAAATACCGTTAAGAAAGGACTTAAGAAAATATACTTCGTTTTTACACGGGGGCATATTATATAATTTCACAGTGTGCGCATTCGGTATGAACACAAGCAGTAGTGCACTATTAAGAGCGCTGTATAATATTTTTGGCGAGACGATAAAGAAATTTGTGGCACAATATGTTGATGATTTTCTCATATTCTCCGAAAGCATTGAAGAACATATGGATCATTTGCGGTACGTCTTAGGTAAATTAAAAGAGGCAGGCATGACAGTTAAGCCTAACAAAACAGCTTTCTTTGTCCAGAAAACAGAATTTTTAGGATATATTATTTCAGAAGAAGGAATCAGGCCAAATCCCGTTAGAATCGAAAGTATCAATAAGATTCCCGCACCGAAAAACATAAAACAATTAAGAAGATTTTTGGGTATCTTGAACTACCAATCTAGATTTATCATTGATTTTGCTTCGGTAGTAGCTCCATTAAGAGAACTATTAAGAAAGGAAACAAAATGGAGATGGGGAACAGAAGAAGAAATGGCTTTTGAGAAAGTTAAAAGATTATTCGCAACCTCTATTTTATTAGAGAAACCCCGCGAAGATCTTCCATATATTATATTTACTGATGCTTCCAGCCAAGGATACGGAGCTATTTTAGTCCAGATAGACCAATCAGGAAATAAGCATTTGATTACAGTGGCATCACGTGGTCTCTCTAGAACGGAATCCCAAGCTTGCACCACAGAAAAGGAAATAGCCGCCATTCATTTCGCCTTAATAAAATTTCGAGAATATGTATTTAACCGCCAGATAATAGTATACACTGATCATGTAAGTTTAGCCTTTATAAATTCTTGCAAACTGACGAATACCCGAATCTCAAGATACATTCACGAGATAACATCTCACAAGATCGAGATAAGACATATACCGGGTAAAGAAAATACCTTTAGTGATTTGTTATCCAGAATGAAGGAAAACTGGCCCATACCAGATACTCTTAATGACAGTAAACATGACGTCACACTTTTGTACCTGGACACTGCAGAAGGACAAAGGTTATCGAAACAATTAATTAAGATAGCTGAGCTGCAAACTGAAGATGAAGAAATTCAGAAATTAAAGAAAAATGCAAAACCTATCGTAGAAAACATGCCCGATACTGTGGGAATATATAATGGTAAATTGTATAAGTTGCATGGTAGGTTTGAGCCAAAATGGAAAATCATGGTTCCAAAGTCTATACAGAAAATGTTAATCCTAGCATATCATAAAGCACTGGCCCACACAGGAAGTGAGCGGTTAACGTTAATCATAAGTGAAAATTTCTATATAAAGCAACTTGCCCGAAAAGTGAGAATAGTATGTTCAACTTGTGAATTATGCCAAAAGGCCAAGCACTTCAATGTGAAATATCATATAGAACCGCAGGCAATTATTAGAGACCGAAAGAATGCCTTAGTGACGGCCGACGCACACGGGGAGATGCCCCGGGGACAATACGGGTGTAGATACATATTTGTACTATATGATGTCTTCTCAAAGTTCGTAAAAATTTATCCCGTTAGGAATATAACAAGCAAAACTTGTGTAGGCAAGATCATAAATGAGTACATTCCAAAATATGGGCAAATAGAAGCCGTATTAACCGATAATGCTACAGTACATCGTAGCAAAATTTTCAGAGAAACTCTAAGTAGCCACCAGATAAAACTATATCATTGTTCTTATTATTTTCCTTCAGGGAATCCGACAGAGCGGATATTAAGAGAAATAGGGACTTATTTTCGAGTGCTTACTCATAATAATCATCGAAACTGGGTAAAGTATTGTCCCATCATAGAGAAAATTATTAATAATACTGTAAATACTACAACTGGTTTTGCACCGATACAGATAATGCAGGGAATTGACCCTGAACCCATTTTTAAAAATACTCCAAGAACGATTGAGAGAAGTCAGCCATTATCAGAGGAACAAAGGGCTAAGATCGCTTTTGACAGATTGCAAGAAAAAGCGGAAAAGAGGAAATCAAAAATCAAGAAACGTAAAAATAAATGGAATCCTCAGGTAGGAGATCTAGTCCTCGCCAGGGATTATAAATTATCCAATGCGTTAAGGGGGAGAAGTCATAGATTAGAGCTATTATATAAAGGTCCGGTAATGATTACTGAGAAATTCGGAGAGCATACTTATGAATTAGTAGACTTAAAAACCAACAAATCGATTGGGAGATGGCATAAGCAGCTAATAAGACCGTATAGAAATTCCTCAAATAGTATCGAAAAGTAAGAAAAGAAATGGTGAGAAGTAGTTGAAAGAATGGTTGGATCATGAAAATGAGGGCCTAATTGTTTCTATGTAAACTTGTAAATAACTGTAAGAATAACGTAATTAATATTAAGCAAAGTGAATATATCGAAAAAAAAAAAAAAAAAAACAGTGAAGTGGATAATGTGCGTGTGAAAAAAGAAAAAAAAAAAAAAAAAAACAAATTAAAAGTGAAACCAGCAGAACAATCCATAACCATAAAAGACTTTTGATAAAAATAATTATATAGAATCAGAAGATCAATGAAAGAAGAAACATGTAAAATAATATTAAATCACTATGTAGTATTAAAAATATAACCCTATGTGTGTTGAGTGCTGATTTGTGTAATGTAAATATGTGAAGGGTATTCTATGTACAAGCTATGTCTTTAAGAATTTGAGTGTAAACCCTTTTAAGTATTTGTATGTAATTGACGAAAGATTTGCTGAACAATCGCGAAATTTTAACAAGAAAATGATTTTCGGGCAAGACATATACCTTATCATATTCTTACATAATATGATAATGTATATGGGGGGCATTTGTAGCAGTTTTTTGTATAGCGCTTATGATATACAAAATATATCATAGTTACAAAATCCAGTAATAGCAAAGGGTTAAGAATATGTACCACAGGTGAAGGGATGCCAAAAAGGCACTACCAAGGGTCATTAGCGAACGTCCCAAACATTAACGTAAACGAGATACAACTAGTTTGGCAAGGTCTTCAACATAAAGAAAAAGAGCCTGCTATTGTATTTTTACAAAGTATCGGAAACCCGAGGGGTTTCGCCAGAGGGCAAAGTCTTGACTTAATGAAGTGAGGGCCATTATGGATGTTTGGGAAGCTAAAAAGGATAATGACTGAGGCACAGTAGGAGACAGGCATCATTACGAGGGAGAGATACATGTAAGCAACACGGTGAAAGTTCGTTCCAACGATTACTTGAAACTGCATATTTTATTCTATTTAAAATTGTTCAGCAAAGCTTAAACGTGTAAAAATAAAACAAATAAAGGTTCTTACAAAACTACAATATCGCTCTCTGTAACCACCACGGATACCCGAGATTAAGACTCATGTGTGAGCAGCCGTAGGCACCCATAATAAGAAGCAGTCAATCGAGTGATATAAAATGCTTCAAATACGTTGGGCGCCAATTTGAAGCATTTTATATCACTCGATTGACTGCTTCTTATTATGGGTGCCTACGGCTGCTCACACATGAGTCTTAATCTCGGGTATCCGTGGTGGTTACAGAGAGCGATATTGTAGTTTTGTAAGAACCTTTATTTGTTTTATTTTTACACGTTTAAGCTTTGCTGAACAATTTTAAATAGAATAAAATATGCAGTTTCAAGTAATCGTTGGAACGAACTTTCACCGTGTTGCTTACATGTATCTCTCCCTCGTAATGATGCCTGTCTCCTACTGTGCCTCAGTCATTATCCTTTTTAGCTTCCCAAACATCCATAATGGCCCTCACTTCATTAAGTCAAGACTTTGCCCTCTGGCGAAACCCCTCGGGTTTCCGATACTTTGTAAAAATACAATAGCAGGCTCTTTTTCTTTATGTTGAAGACCTTGCCAAACTAATTGTATCTCGTTTACGTTAATGTTTGGGACGTTCGCTAATGACCCTTGGTAGTGCCTTTTTGGCATCCCTTCACCTGTGGTACATATTCTTAACCCTTTGCTATTACTGGATTTTGTAACTATGATATATTTTGTATATCATAAGCGCTATACAAAAAACTGCTACAGCTGTGTTACCTTAAACAAATGTAACGCTTCTACAACACTTAAATCGTAAACATAAAAATACACTAAAAGTACATAATACCATAACAATCTGTGTGAAAAAAAATATAAATCGAATATCTATAAAAATAAATTAACAAATTGAATATGACAAAACACTAAATTTGGGGACGTGACATTTAATTATGTCACAAGTATATTGAGTATTGGCGTTACGAAAGAAAGGAAAACGTTCTGAGAACTGAACCAGAAATAATATTGACCTATGAAAGCCAAGATAGGATTTATGTGTACGTGTAAGATGAAAATACCAGTTCTGAAAGTAAATGGCTCTAGGCGAGGTTTAAGAATATCGAGAAAGTAGAAAGAATAAGAAATGATACGGTCACACCAAATATTAATACAAACGAAACAGCGACTGAAGACTTACAATATCGTGCTTTAAATTGATATGGACGTTTAAGAAAGGAAAGGAAGGAAATCGGAAAAAACACAACTGGATGGTCAGCACTCGGAAAAGGAAAGAAACGCTGCCTCGGGCTGATACGGCCGGTCGCAGCAATCAGAAAAACGATAGGGAATACCAGAACAGGATATATAAACTAGGGTAACAACAGAAACTGAAGAGCCTTTCAGAATGAATTAAAATTTGATGACGATTACTCGCGCATCACCCTTGATGGTGTATCCAGTCTTTTCACTTTCTCTACTGGTAAGTAGGGGAAGTATTGTATTCCATCCAAAAATTCGATGTCCAGATTTCACCGGAAATACATGGTTTGCGACCCTCTGAATCAAAAAAAAAAAAAAAAAAAAGCATTTTCACTTTCTCTACAAAATGGGGAAGTATTGTATTCCATCCAAAAATTCGATGTCTAGATTTCACCGGAAATACATGGTTTGCGACCCTCTGAATCCAAAAAAAAGCATTTTTACTTTCTCTACAAAATGGGGAAGTATTGTATGCCATCCAAAAATTCGATGTCGAGATTTCACCGGAAATACATGGTTTGAGACCCTCTGAATCCAAAAAAAGCATTTTTACTTTGCCTACAAAATGGGGAAGTATTGTATTCCACCCAAAAATACGATGTCAAGATTTCACCTGAAATATATGTTTTGAGGGCCCCTGAATAAAAAAAAAAGCACTTTTAGAAAAAGGTCCGTCCGCGCGCGCGCGCGCGCGCGTGTGTGTGTGTTTGTGTGTGTGTGTGTGTGTGTGTGTGTGTGTGTGTGTGTGTGTGTGTGTGTGTGTGTGTGTGTGTGTGTGTGTGTGTGGACAGCATAACTCAAACGAAAAGTAGTTTAAAAACCAAAGTTGGTATTTAAGTTTAATGTCTTTCAAGGATGCGACACGAAGATTTTGAATAAAACAGCCCCACCCTGAACTACCCTTTACATGGAAAATTTTTCGAAAATTTTTATTTTCTTGAAAACGGCTGTAACGATTTTGATTAAAATGTCATATGTTTGAGATATTTTTATGAAAAATGAAACGTATACCTTGAATTTTCTGGCTATAGCTCCTGTAGACGTATTTACTCTGGACTTTTGCATAACTTGTAAACCGTTAGAGATAGACCAAATCATACTGTACAGAAAAGGTAGATCTTGCTAAAATACACAATTTATGTCGAAATAAATTTTCTTTTAGGTTGAACCATTGAAATGGAACATTCTTGTTCATTTTTTTGTATGTTAAGTGTGGTCTTTAAGCGCTAGAACGGCTGATTACAATACACTTCTGCAATGGAACGAAAGACTTGACGGGAATGAAAAAAACACACATTTTAGCAGGACACGCTCTTTTATTGGTTTAAAGGGAGGTTGTAAGCTGGTTTGAGTAAAAATATTGATTTTGTGTGCTTTGCTGATTTTGCAATTTTAAACCCTTATTTATCATAATTAGTCTTTAACCCAGAAAACATGCCAAAAGTGTCTTTATAATAAACTTAAATCTCCAATAACGGATATAGGCGGAAAGATAGTATACTCATTATAAAAGTTTTTAAACATATGGAAATCACATCTATACCAGGCGCGTCAGCTGCCCCTTACTTTCCAATTTTATGCAATCTGCACTTTATACCCACTCATATACACTTTAACATGAACATCGACACCTATGCTAGGTTCCACCCAAGTCTTCAACATACATGTTGTCTTCGGTTATCTCTGAAGTTGCTAGATAGCACAGTTGGAACGAGCGCACAATTCGTAAGTTGTCCATGTGCTGTAAAGGTGGTTTGAGTCCTCTGCGTGTACTAATTTTTTTTTACTGCGTAATGTTTACAAATAACGTTATTTATACAATTATTCTATATAAAGCTGTTATCATTGAATTCGTAATTGTTTTATTTCTACTTTATGGTATTGCTGCATATGAGGATATCTCTCCAAGTATAGATTTTGAGTTGCTTGCACTTTGGCTCTTGCTTCTCCGTAGATCAAAGGCGTATCAACGTACTCGGCTGTCGAATACATGGTGAAGAAATGACACAAAATATCGTGCGATACATACGCGTAGAGAATGATGGGAGTCGGAATTCATAATAACACTCATCATGCTAGTCCAATGCGGCAGAAGTCATTATACCTATTCTATTACAACATGCAGGCAACCAAAAACGTTTTAAATTATATCCTAACCCTCAGATACTTTAAAATTAGATTATTGTGAATTCGGTTTCCAAGTTTTGAACAGAGAAAATTTGTACAATGTCGAGATGCAAACCAGTTACCCGGTGGTTAGTGTACAAAATACGTTCATAATTTTATTCAGTTATTTGGAGGCTTGATTGAAAGCACTCTTCGAGTTCCAACCCTAGAGGTAGTACTCCAGGTGCTATGCCATTGCCAGCGAGTTTTCGAGACAGTTTTAAGACAGTTTTAAATCTTTGCTCGGCGTTTTAATACTATTACTTACATGGCAAAAGCTATTATGAATGTTATTTGAGCTGTACTACACGTAGTTTACGCCAAAATTTAAATAAGCCGTTATTTAATAATTTGTGCGTTTTGACTGTAATGGTCCATGGTGGATAAGGCGTCTTTCTTTTTTTTTCAGTCTAAGTACAAGAATGCGTCATTTGCTTTTTACCTGATTTGTTAATGTACTCACATGATAGGTCCGTTTTTTTTTCAAAGACATTTACTGAATTGCGTTGCCATGTATACTCTAACAAAAAGTTTGTAAAATCGGCTGGAAAACCGGAACTCATTCTCAGTAAACCAGTCGTATGTTTTTAAGGTGTATTTTAGCGAGGAGTATGTTCTGTCCCTAAAACCACTGTTGCTCTTAATTTTGCGCATTCATCTGTCTAAGAAGGTCAAGAAATACGTTTTAGTGAGCACAAAACTGGACAGGCTCATATGGCGTTTGATGGGTGGCCTACCTTCCAAAAAATAAGGCGCGGCTGACTCACCTGGTATAATATTTTAATAGAGATAAACTTGAGCACTTTTGTAGGCATAAGAAGGATACTGCAGACTAAAGGAATTATTCCATTTCTAAAAAGGGAATCGCCATGCCGTGAATTTGAAATTCCACGTTCTTTGATGATCACGATAAATAGGAGTAACTATTTACAGACTGAAAAACGTGTAAGTTCTTTAACATTTAAACCAGTGACAAAGAATATTTCATAAGTTGTTAACGTTACAATAAAGTTGAACATAAACGGGGTACATGTACATTTTTTGTGTAGGAAAACTTTGTCTATCGCTTACGATTCCTCACATTCCTCCTCCTTTACATAAATGTAAAGCCATTCATACTGAAGAGGTCTTCCCTGGCTATTCCCAGGAGATGTACATTTTGTTTGTTATGCAAATGTCTTAAAAGTGTATTAATCAAAATTGTCAGCAATTTTTAGAAAAAATCACAATACCAACAATTTTTCCCTAAAGATAGCTTGGGGTAGGGTTTTCATGAACATTTTGGTGCCCACCCTTGGAAGGCTTTTTCTCAAATACCAAATAGAGAAAGACTCGGGGTGAGTGCGGCTTAAATAATTAGGTTAATCACATTAAGATTGTTGTTAATGATACTGAATTTTTATTATCACAGACTACGTTTTCATTGAATAAAGAACTGCAATGACGCGGTTCATAAATTAATCATTTATTTTATAAATAATCTGAAACAATAATTCCTGCCTCATGTTTTAGGAATGGCAAAATGCGAATGTAATTGAAACTATACTGCAGCGATGGTAAGGACTTCTGCTCCATTGCGTATCCTTTAAGAGAACTCAACTGAAAACATCAATACCCATGAAGAAGCGAGTATCGTGAAACGTCTGAAGTCTTGAATTAGTGGTAATGTATTCTCTATATAAGATCACTCAGAGCTAGAAGCACATCGGTTCCCGGTCTTCAGCATTAAGCATTCAAACCTTACTTCCTTTGGTGACTCTCTCCTCTTAAATTTCAGATTATCTGGGAACAGCTCTGGTCTTGTTTCCAGTTGAAAATCCCCAGGAAAAAGTAAATACAAACATTACTCCCTTGGAGAAAGGGCACAGGTTACCCACCTGACTTGCAACAGAGCACCTAATGGGAGTTACTGCCAACTGCTCTTGAATTTCTATCAGCACCCACTTGTTTATCTAATAATCAAGGTATTTCTTTTGAAGGAGGCTGTTTTTAACTATAAGATTATTCTAAAACAAGTTCGAGTTTAAAATGGTAATAAATTTGTAACATGTTTAGTTCATAAAAAATAAAACAACCAATTTGTTCCTAAAGAAATGGGATTTTATTAAAACAAGGTAAAATTAAATATGACCACCGCGATATTCAATAAGCAATAGTATTTCATCTATGCTATGAACGACATTAGCAACGAATTCTTAGGAATGTTCTCAATGTCATCCGATATTCACTGCTTCGGTTCTTCAAGTGTTGAATCTGGTAAGAAATGCCTTTTCTTTTAGATAACCCCATAACCAGTAGTCAGCTGAATTTATGTCCAGAGAACTAGAAGGTCAACTGTTCGGGAAATGTCAACTGATTACATGATCACCAAATGTGTTTCTTAATAGTGCTTGCATGAAAATGTTTTCGGTTTCATGATTCTGTAACTCTGGTATTGCAAGGTCTTGACTTTAAAATATCGCTGCCCATTTACCATCACTGCTTTTGTTTGTTCATTTTCAATTTCTTCGTAGAAATATGGACCTATAATGAAATGATGTAAAACCACACCGGACAGTAACTTTGGTATCATATAATCCTTGCTGTATAACTGTGTTTGGATTATGTTCTGTCCATATCTTGCAATTATGAGTGTTGGTACCTCCGTTTAAAGGTGCCTCGTACGTGCACAAGATATTGTCTAACACTCAAAGTTCATCTGAATTTGTGCTAATATTTACAATGCGAAGGTAACACGAATCGGCTTATCTTTATATTTGAGTTCAAAGCGCATTTTAATTTTGAAAGGGTAGAACCGAAGTTGTCTACTCAGAATTCGCCACACTGTGGAATAACTTACATTCAGACGATTTGCCACTTCATTAGCACTACATATATTAATTATATCCTGAATTTTCAATAATTTCCCGATCTTCTCATAATACTACATTAATACACCTCGTTTTGCATTACTCTTGGACATAGTCTACTGCAAACAAACCCACACCGAATACTTGAACAAAAATTCCAATCACCATCCTAAGCAGAAACGCGCCATCATAAAGACCCTCGTCCCGCCTGCTCTCTTGCTGACCAGAACATCTAAGAAGGCCAGTTGTCCATCTTTTTCTTTCTCAATAGTGAATTGAATACGTGGATTGATGCTGTTGAGATATTGGCCTACCTGATCGCTTTCTGTCGATAAGTGAACCAGTTTCCAAGTTTGTTCATCTTGCGAAATGCATTCAATGTTCGATGTTTTCTCAGATAAATGTAATACTAATTTGCATTATTGATTTTGCCGGTAATACTTAAACTGGGTGGGAAGCAGTAATATATGACATATGACATTACTCGTCTAGCGCTTTAACGAAACACCGCAGCCAAAAAAAAAAAAAAAAAAAAAAAAAAAAAAAAAGTGTTTAAAATAATGTTATCCATCAGCTCCCTAAGTTTGTCGGTCTGATTTTAGGACATTCTGTATATATCTCGTCGTTACTGGTTAGGTTTTGCAATTAAAAATAGACGTCGTTCCTGCCCAAGAATTTTGATCCTCTGGTTTAACTCATTCGTTCTCTTGGAAGTTCAACAACAGCATTAATATCAGCATCAGCAGAACTACGCACATCAGTAGTAATGAGTGCCCTGGCGTGCGAAATAAAAGTAATCCTTCTTTCCAAAATATACTAGGGCTATAAAACCGTAGCTGGCTCATAAGGACAGCAACAAAGAAAGATTTTGAAATTCGGAAAGGAGATTTAAAACCGTAGCATAAAAATCCTTATAAGGATTAAAAACAACATAAGCTATGACAGTCACAAGGTATAAAGAGTGGCAAATAAAATCGAACACTGGCTTTTTCGGCTTTTCCCCGAAGTAAAGAAAGAATGCCAATGATCCCGATAGAATGGCTTCTAAGGAAATATATTCAGTAAAAATGAAGGATGTTAGTTTCCAGCCGTAATAGGGTCAGGCTCGCGCAGGGTAAGTCGCGCTGAAAGAGGAAATTATTTAAACGGCAGTGCTTCATACTTCAAGGAAATGGCCTAATCTGTTTCTAGTTGCAATAAATAAGCACATAATACCTCCAGTAAAGGCGCTTATTTGATGACTTGATCCTGTAATGTAGGGGTAAAAACCAAATAAGTAATCAACTCTTACAGGGAACTATTAACATAAAATATGGTTCTTTCAGATAGCTTCAGAATGTCCCAAACCAAATCTAAATGCATATCCTTCTGTAATTTCATGCAAAAAGGTTAATCTCCTCGGCTTTATGTCGACCAGAAGAAGCTAAAAAGTTGACACACTTAAAATACTGGGAATAATGTTCGACAAAAGCCTGGGTACCATACATAAAGAAAATAAAATCCGAGAGTCTTACTTGATCTTAAGATCATTTCCCTCAAGTAATTGAAGATCTTATAAAATTGCTTTAATGAGAACCTACAAGTGAATAATAAGGTCTAAGATGGACTATGGTGCCCTTGTATACAATTCTGCTTCGCAATTCTACTTCTTCGACAAAGCAGTCCTCTGCTCATCTGGGTTTTAAAAGGAAACTTCAAAGAAACGTTATAGCAGTTTACCTTTTTCTGATTTCGATCTGTATTCCTTTGATAGATCAACGGTTTTTATGTCAGTCACCAATTTTGGCTTAGATGGATTTGACAACCTTCAATCACAACCGAAGGTTGAGTAAGTGTTGCGGCCTTATGAGTAGCATATAGACTATAAAAATCACTTTTGGTGAAAATGTTAAGTCAAGTAGGGTAACATTGGGGAAAACGGGGCAGATGGATACTTGCTAAACTATTTAGTGTAATTTTCTTATCAATGTTGGTGTCACTGTGTATTGAGAATTCATGTGTGCGTTAGAGTTGTCGACATATTGAGGAAAGGATCTATGATAGTCGCAAAGCAAATGTGCAATCCAACAACAGAAATTAAACATGTAAGAAACATTTGCCAAACATTTCAATATAAAATTCCATCCTTCCCACACAAGGTTTTTATTTTCTGTTTGACTTAACGGGAAGCAAATGGACACGGCTCGCGTGGGTCAAAAGGACAGCTCACTTTTTGTCTCGTAATTAATTCAATACAACTTTCAAAACATTTATAGATGTACATCATATCTAAGTAATGATTTGAATTACAGTTATTCAAGTTAAATTAATTTCCGTGTTCATTTTCACACGAAAATAGAAAACCTGGAGTTATTCATCTCAGAATCAAACTTCTATGGAGAATCTTCAGGAGGAAATCCCAAATAATGGGAACACAACAACCCAAGAACATCAATCTCCAGCTTCTACATCCTCGACAAATTTCGAAAAGCTAAATTTTCCTCGGCAACTTCACTAGGTATTAAAAGTAAACCAGTAATCAAAAGGAAATCTAGAAAATGTAATTTTATAACAAGCCTAGAATTTATAAATGATCTAAAAGCTAATAAGACTTCCCGCTTTGGAAAGGAAAAACAGCAGCAGCGAAAGCCCGAAGAGGTTAGAAGAAGCTTGCCTATGAGACAGAGAATATCTGTAAGGAATGTGAAGAATGTTATAAAGAAGAGGAGAACTGGGTGCAGTGCCTCAATTATGCAAACTATTACCACTTAACTGAGTAAGATAGGAAATGATCCATATATTGTCTGCGATAGTTGTATGAGTGACGACAGTGACTAAAATGTTGGTGTCAGTTTGCCGCAGTGGATGGCTTTATTGCAGCATGCTTCACTGATTATATATTTGCTGCTCTTATATCTTACTTCGGAAGAATACATTTTAAATGATTGTTTGGTGCTTTTGTTACAAGACAGTTTGTGACTGCAATGTCCTTACCATGACCGTTTGCCCCGGCTTTACCCTACCGCACTATTAGTTACAATAAGATGGAAAATTTTCAAATAGTCTTTATTTGCCAACAGAAAAAAATGAAAGTGGCGCGTAAATATCATTTACTAGTGAATGAATAGTAGACAATTATATATATGTACTTGGGACAACTTTTGTATATGCTGTTCACGTAAGGTCTTCGCAGGTCTTCCACAAAAGAAAGGTTAATTTTGTTGTAGTTGAGAAACTAATTATACAGGTTAAGCTATCGTTTATCACTGTTATTGGCAACTATTCCATTTCTTCATGTGTATTTGTGGCACTGTTGCGGAGATTGGGGTGACTGCGAGCGCTTGCGTTACGGATGTTCCTTTTAATGAGGGTCGTAGGACACTTGGTAGTGTCAGAATAGCAATTTCCATGCAGAATTTCAACGCAATGTATCCTGAAAACTATACAATATATCATAATGAAACTTTTGCCACTTATAAAACAGCTTCTAATTCAGAAACCATAATTAAATCATAAGTAAAGTTAATAATTTTTACTCCATTGATATTCCAATAAACAAAACATTTTTAGGATTCTACACATATTTTCTTCTTTAAGTGCACTTTTCTCCTAAACAGTTAAGGTGACACGGGCATTGCCCGTGATTATATCCCAACAACTTTTAGGATTACGTTGGATACTATAAAGAACCCAAAAGAAACAAAACAAATAAATAAAAACACCGGGAAAACACTGTGCAAAAACACGGTTGAACGATCCCAAATACCACAGGAAGAAAACAAGTAGAGAAAGCTGTGTGAATGTAGGATGTTGCATTTCTATGTAAATCATACAAAAAATTGTATGAATGCTTTGTAGAAGGAGGAGTAGGCAGAGGAATACGATTGTGTTTCGTAAAACAAACGTGAGTAATAACCATGTGAATGTAATGCGTTGCAATCCAATTTCAAACATATGGAAAACATTTGAATTGTTTGAAGAAGAGGAAACACAGAAAGAAGTGTGATTGTGTTTCATAAACGAAAAATGTAGAGAAAATCGTGTGAATTTAAAGTGTTGCAGTTTTATTTCAATCACAGAACATTGTATAAATTATATATTGAAGTGTGAGTAGAGAAGGGTATGTGAATGCATTACGTAAAAGAAAACCGAGTTTATGTGGCAAAATGGATAGCATACAAAATGTTCTCCGTGAAGAACTACATATACTTGGCGAATTTCGCAGTGATCGGTCAAGCGGTATTGGAAATTAGCAGTTACATATATACAGACATACAGTTTTATATATACAGATTGTATGTTGAAGAGGAGTAGGAAAGGCTGTATGAATGTGTTAGGTAAAAGAAAACCGAGTAGAGAAAACCATGTGAATGTAATACGTTGCATAGTAAAATGGATAGCATAGAAATATTCTCCATGAAAAACATATGTGCTGAATTTCGAGGTGGTCGGTGAGTGGTTTAGGAGCGCGTAGAGGACAAACATACATTCATTTTTACTTTCTCTACTGGTACGTAGGGGAAGTATTGTATTCCACCCAAAAATTCGATGTCGAGATTTCATCTGAAATATATGTTTTGAGGCCCCCTGAATCCAAAAAAAGGCATTTTTAGAAAAAGGTCCGTGTGTGTGTCTGTGTGACTGTCAGTCTGTGGACATCATCATTAAAAACGAAAAGTCGGTTAAAAGCAAAACTTGGTATTTAAGTTTAGTGTCTTTCAAGGATGCAACACGAAGATTTTGAAGAAAATAGCCCCACCCTAAACTACCCTTTACATGGAAGATTTTTAGAAAATTTTAATTTTCTTGAAAATGGTTCCAACGATTTTGATTAAAATGTCATATGTTTGAGAAATTTTGATGAAAAATGAAATGTATATCTTGAATTTTCTGGCTATAGCCCCTGTAGTCGTATTTACTCTGGACGACTTTTGCATAACTGGTAAACCGTTAGAGATAGACCAAATTATACTATACAAAAAATGTAGATCTTGCTAAAATACACTATTTATGTCTCAATAAATTTTCTTGTAGCGTGAACTATTTCGGAGATATTCCTTGTTATGTGTGTGAGTTTCGGAAAACAGAACTTGCGAAATGCAACAACGTTGTTCATTTTTTTATATGTTAATCGTGCAAAGAGAACGGTATCTCAAAGGTCAAAAAGATTTGACTTTCGCACAAAGCCTTCTGTATTCTAATATTCCCCTTGTACCTACAAGGACATAAGCGGTAAGATAATTTGTAGGAATGTTTATCTTAACTAACATGGAGATATAGGAATAAGAGTTTGTTAGAATGGTTAGTACAAGAGTAGAGAAAGCCAGTGAGTGCAACACATCAGATTTTTATATATGGACTATATGCCCCGGTGAACTTCATACCACTTAAAATTGATTTGATTGTAACTCTTCAAAAGTGATTATCAATCCTGTTCTGGGTCCAAATTTATTGATGCCAGGCTGTTTTCATAACATCCATCCATGTTGTCATCGGACGTCCCCCTTTTCTTCATTTTACTGGTATCCATTCCAGTATTTTCTTTCACAGTCGTTCCTTTGGAATTCTTTTAACGTGCCCATACCACAGTAGTATTTTCTTCTCTATAATATCCATTATTATTAATATAATATTATTCTCATAATTCCCTTTGTTTCCTGGTTTTTTATTTATTACAGCTGAACGGGTGATCAGCCGTGTGAGGTTTAAAAACATTGAGCTTTCGGCCATTGTAGACTTTATGGACGAAAGCTCAATGTTTTTAAACTTCACACGGCTGATCACCCGTGAAGCTGTAATAAATATAGCGCGCCGTGAAAGCTTTAAATCTTGGTTTTTTATTCTTTCCAATATTGATTTCGTAGCAGATTTCCTCAATACACTCATTTATGTTGCTAGGATTTTATTTTTTTCTGGTTGGGACTTGCTATATTTCTGCAAGTATTGTTTTATAAAAAATCTGTAATTTCCTACACTTTGTTATATTTATTTTCCCACCACATAGAATTTAATGTGATTATTACCGTCTTTGTTTCGGAAATTCGATGTTTTATTTCTGTTACAATTTATCCTGACTGATCTATTTTTGTCCTTAAATAGGTAAACTCATTGCTTAGTTCCATTTCTTCTCCAATACATAATTATTAAACTTTATTAATATTAATCTTAAGACCCCATTGTTCATGTTTTTATTTTATTTTTCTCGCCATATATGAGAAAGAATAACTATATTATTATTTAAGAATACGAAATAGATAAGAAATTCCGGAAGAGTGGAAAGCGGCAATAATATCGCCAATACACAAAAAAGAGGTAAAGAAAATGTGAATATTACAGAGGTATTTCAGTTAAAAACACATTCAGCAGACGTTATGGTCGGCTACTAACAAAAATATTAGAAAAGGATGTATGCATTTCTTTGAAAACTTTGTGACAGCATATATACAGTGACTCCCATAAATAATTGGACACACCTTGCATTTCACTATGGAGTGCTCTATAAAGCAGGATAGATTATGTCCGTTAATCTCAAGGTACTCTCTGTGTTAAGCATATACCAGGAGGCCCACTTCATTCGGCATCGCCGTTAGATATACCTTCGTGCGTTAAGAGAGTTGCAGAACGCCACGGGCATTCTAGCCAGAGAGGCCAGTGGCGTATTCTACCTCTCAGCGAAGATATGAGATAAAAGGCAGCTGAACTAGAGTGATTAGTTCGTGATAATAGAGAAAACAGTACAGACAACCGAAAAGGTCTCTCTTTACTTACAGGATCTTTATTTTCCCGAGAATAAACTCAATCCTCTATATAGTGCTATTGTTTAACATCACGAAATACCGATTGTAAAGTGCAAGAATGAGGGCACGTAAGCTTCATTAGCATTTGTTCAATTCTTATTAATATTATTGTTATATTTTATTACTTATTTTTATTATTACTGCTGTTATATTATTTATTATTATAATATCATTAATTTTAGTATCTATTATTATTTTATGTTTTATTAGTGTTAATCATTATAATTATGCTTATGATCAACATTATTATTGTTGATAATAATAATAATAATAATAATAATAATAATAATAATAATAATAATAATAATAATAATAATAATAATAATAATAATAATAATAATAATAATAATAATAATAATAATAATAATAATAATAATAATAATAATAATAATAATAATAATAATAATAATAATAATAATAATAATAATAATAATAATAATAATAATAATAATAATAATAATAATAATAATAATAATAATAATAATAATAATAATAATAATAATAATAATAATAATAATAATAATAATAATAATAATAATAATAATAATAATAATAATAATAATAATAATAATAATAATAATAATAATAATAATAATAATAATAATAATAATAATAATAATAATAATAATAATAATAATAATAATAATAATAATAATAATAATAATAATAATAATAATAATAATAATAATAATAATAATAATAATAATAATAATAATAATAATAATAATAATAATAATAATAATAATAATAATAATAATAATAATAATAATAATAATAATAATAATAATAATAATAATAATAATAATAATAATAATAATAATAATAATAATAATAATAATAATAATAATAATAATAATAATAATAATAATAATAATAATAATAATAATAATAATAAAATAATAATAATAATAAAATAATAATAATAATAAAATAATAATAATAATAATAAAATAATAATAATAATAATAAAATAATAATAATAATAATAAAATAATAATAATAATAAAATAATAATAATAATAAAATAATAATAATAATAAAATAATAATAATAATAAAATAATAATAATAATAAAATAATAATAATAATAAAATAATAATAATAATAAAATAATAATAATAATAAAATAATAATAAAATAATAATAATAAAAATAAATAATAAAAGAAGTCACTAGCGAACAGATGTTTATCACATAAGATTAGAAAGTGATTTCGTAAATAAGACACAAAAGATTTCGTAAATAAGACACAAAATATATCTCATCAAACCACCACTGCAACACAATGCATGGCTGGTGTTAAAGAGAGGCAAAGCCCGCATGGAAGGAGGTGAATCCAACTTCTCCTCTTTCGCAAAGGTTGGACATCGCAAATATATCGTATACTGATCTGGGCTGCATCATACCGTAAATAACCTAGCGTCACAGTGTGCTGAATGCCGCCGGTATAGCCAATCGTAGCATACTCAGTTTACCGTATGAATGAAAATCTTTGGGGCTAGTTTACCACTCGGAGAATGGTAACCAATGAATTATGGACTCAGTTTACCTGTATGTGTGGTGATCAACACCTGGTACAGTCACAGGAAAAGTATTTGAACGCATTCTGAAAGTAGAATATTTCTAAGTTCTACTTCGTATTGCAGCTCGGTTTACACAAGTCGATATTTCCAGCATGCAACTAACTTTATTGACACTCTCTATGATATTTGTTATCGCCTATCGAACACACAATAAACGTATCTTGAATCATGCCTCAATTTGTATTTGTTCCTAACAAAAAACAGCAAACTAATGTTCCCCTCCCTACTTTTCGTTAGCCATTGCATAAATTGAACGCAAAAATATATCTGTCTGACGCTATGCTCATTGGCATTTATTCAAATAGGAGGAGCAGCTAAAAGCCATTAGACAGAAAGAATCAATGATCTGAACCTTAAGACAACAAGTACCCTAAATGCAATAAAAAATTCATGTTAGCATAAAAAATACGACTGCTGTTATAGCGCCTCTGGGCAGCTTACTTGTGCTCACGGAACTTTTCGTCATGGCTATCAGAATAGGCCCAAGAACGATTAAGTATATTTGACACAATAGTTACAAAAGAATTCTGGCTTGACAAATAGAACGATGTTTTCAAATGACACTATAATCTGTGGGTTGCGTAGATACGAAAACATAGGGTCAGCTGATTCACCTGATATATAAAAGGCAGTGTTCTATAAGGAAATAAATAACAGTCGCCGTGTACAATATAGTATATGCATTCTTTAATACAACCTGCACGAACATTGCAGGCACGTGTCCATTATTTACACTCCTTCAGCATAAACAAGGCTATAGTACAAGTTAAGTGAAGCTCACAAGAACCGTTGATCCCCTCAGTTATAGCTCTTTCGGCGCAAACAGCCATCTTGGCTTCAGTTGTTGACTGACTTCGTCAACATTACCAGGATAACTAATCGATCACCAGTTCGCAGATGGCAATGGGTCGACCTTGGCACTGCATTTGAACAGCTGAAAGTGTTTGATTTTATTTTCGCGTAGGCATTTCTATTATTCACTATCGTCGAAAACAGGTATGCATGTGTTAAATGTTCTGTAACATTTAGAAGTGAAATTTGTGGAGTTTGTGTATTGGAACTTTTACCCCATTATCTAAAGATGCAGTTATCGCATTTGTATCTCAAGTTTATACCTGCAGAATAATTTTCAGTCACATGCATGTAACAATACACTGCACGAAGAGAGCTCGTTATAGCTGTAGAAATTGCCAGCATGCCAGTTGTTAATGCCACTATAATTAAACCGTAATGTGAAATGTATCTCTGTGCGTGCAACTGAGAAGGCCTTTTTGTAATGTCAATTTGAGAGAGGAAGAGAAACAAAATAGAAATTATCTACAAATTCCTTTAATTGCTTTTATTTATACACTCACGGTAATGACCTAACCAAAATAAAAGCAATAGCAAACGACCACTCGCAAAAAAATGAACCAAAATCAGCACAACATGCATCCGTAAAACAAGATAGGATTATCGACGCCCAGTTTGTGGCTATCAAACGAGAAGGACGGAGAATGTTGTGTGTATGTATTTTATTATTTATTCGTCACCCATCCTCTCCATCACTGTAATCAATAGTACAGTAAGGGTCTTCTCGCTGTGAAGCCAGCGCCGTAACCCAGGTTTCAATATCCGGATGAACAGTCTTTTCACATTCCACTGTCGCAATATTTATGATAGCACGCAAACATGTGGAGGGTTTTGACGTTGATTTATGTGTTCAACAATCGTATACTGCTTGCTGTTTGCATGGCTATTTGTGTTGCACCCACGAATCTTTTTCTTGAAACAAATACAGGGTGTCAGCACATATATTTTGATAATTGATACTTAATGTGTATCCACTTCAGTGTATTAACTGTTTTTTTCTTTTCGTCTAACATTATTCCCTCAAATGCGTTCACATAGTTTATTATATGCTGTTTTCTGCACGATCATAACTGAGCCACGAAATCAACGATATCTGTCAGTATAGATAATTCTTGGTTCCATGTGTTCACACTTTAATACCCGACTTACTGACTCAGGTAGTCTGGGGTCATTAGCCTTGCACAAAGCATGGGAAATTAATTAACCCTACCATTACCAAGGGGAGTACTTTATGCCCACTTTCTTAATTTTTTAAATTCTGTCTTTTAATTTTTTTATTAAAGGCATGCAGTTAATAGTTATTGACAATCACTATTTCTACTACTAAACTGCGCAGTTGTTTCAAAGTTTTCATTGTTGGTCTTTTTGAAAAACAATGAAATGTCAAGGTGGTCATAAAGTACTACCCCGTTGGTGTAATGTGACTCGTGTAACAAAGTAAAAAAAGGAATTGTTAAACAAGGTTAAATGTTTCCTTTATTAGCATGACAAGATATAATACCCAGTTTTAAAATAAACTTGTTTTAAAAATTGCTCAGAGATTTTGTTACCAGTGGCTGTCACAAAGAACCCCCCCCCCCCCCGGGTAATATAAGTTCCGTGATAAGCATTGACATAACATAGAATGCGATTTACGTAAAAAAGTAAAAAGTAATACTTAAACAATGTTAAATATTACCTTTATAAACACAAGACAGAATACCCTATTTTGAAATAAATTTGTTTTAAAATTGCTCAGACATTTTGTTAATTTTGTTAACAGTGGTGGTCACAAAGTTGGTAGCATAAGTTCTGGAATAAGGCTTGGCATTGTCAGGATTAAAATTAACAATGATTGTATTGGAAATGCAAGGAAAAGTGTTTAATCTTCAATTAAACGTATTTAAAATTCCTCTGTCATTTCTTTCTCTATAAAAGCGTAGAAAGTATAGAAGTTGAGATAACACAAATAATAAAAATTTGGGTACGTGCGAACAATGGCTGTTTTCTCCATTTGTTATTAGCAGGCAGCGAAATTTGGACACCGATGAAACAGGTTAGGTGTAGCTATACCACAGCCTGTAAGAGTAGGAGTGAAGGAGTGGTCGACAAGTCAAAAAAAAAAAAAAAAAACTCATGAATACCATGCGACACTCGAGGTACTGCCTTAATGTTCACGCTGCGAAAAATTTAAAAAATGAAGCAAGTGATGTCCACGATTCTTGGTTGCAGAAATAATGGTGCAATATATGTTATAAAGCATCACACTAAATCTCCTGCGGTTTTTACTTAAACATTATCTGTATTGTGAAAAGGTGGCTCGGGGTCACAAGATATGATAGGGACAAAGCGTAAATATATGTTGTGGTTACTAGCTTCATAAGAGGGACCTCGACATTCGTTATTGCGAGGACTGCCCACTCTACCTTGCTGCTTCCAAGAATCTGTCCCGCGCTTTCGGGAAAAATGCACATATATGGACGGTGTGTGCCGCACCTATTTGGAACTATTAAGCAACCTGAAAATATATTACTCTCCATAACTAAAATCCCTAGTTTTTAAATAACGTAAATATTGATGTAATGTTGTTCATTACACTGTCCTCAAGTGTCAATGCAAATATCTGTAGTTACAACCCTAACATCCTGTATAACAATCATAATGAGTGTTCTATTCATGTTTTTGACAAAGAAAAGCATAAGAAGTAGTAGACAAATTACCACACTAATGGTCGTTTACTTGTTATTCTCTGTTACAGGAATAAACGTTTCGAGTTTCCTATCTGCAGTTATAACCTTTAATATCCTGTATTACATCACAACTGTATATAAGTTATTCATGTGTTTGACAAAGAAAAACAGAACACAAAGTGCAACACAAATGATCTTACTTTCTATTCCATGTCACGGAAATAAATGTCTTTAGAGGTTTCCTAAACCCCAGGTGTGTGTGAGAGAGGGAAAGGGAGAGAATACACACACACACACACACACACACACACACACACACACACACACACACACACACACACACACACACACACACACACACACACAAAACACACACACACACACAGAGAGAACTGCATATTTAAAAAATGAAGCTCTGGATGTGTGCTGAAATTTGTATTTAAGTTCAGCATATTCCAAATATGAGACGCAGAGATTTTCAAGAGCATACCACTAATACGCATAAAAACTATGGGTCAATTGCAATACTCCCCCTACTTCCCTTCGTACTATAGGTGGTAGAGAAAGTAAACATAGAGCTCATCAAAATATAGGAGTTGTGTCAAATAAATCTTTATGTTGGGTTAGCTGCTTTCAAATAATTACGTGCTAGATTATTAGATTTTTATAAGTGCGCCATCTTACGAAAGATGCTGGAAAGTTTCTCGTTCTTCATTTTTACTTTCTCTGGTATCTTTATGCAGTAGTAGGTTAAACGAAATATTGCGTTCCACCAAAAAAAAAAAAAAAAAAAAAAAAAAAAAAAAAAAAAAAATCTTATGTCGAAAGTTCATTGGAAATCTTATTTTTTAAACCACCATGAATGCCAAAAGTCTGATATGAATGACACATAACTTTCTCTACTCACTCTCCTCTAGCTATTCTAAAAAAAGTTATTCTCCCTTCATCTTCTTGTTAAGCTTTCAGGTTACAGTTCCACATTCGTTCTAGGACATGACAGGTAACAGAAAGTCATATGTTGAGAGAGGGTGTCGCTATGTGATGGTTTTGAAATTCCATGCTATTTTCATATCAGGAACAAATAAAGAAAAAAAATTACCACTTCCCTTGTGAAAAGTGAACATATTTGAAATGCAAATCAACAGCAAGGAATATCCAGGAAAGAGTTAACTCAACAAACAAGTTTATTTACATAAATTGTGTGGTTTAACGATACCTACATATTTTACTTAGGAAGGTTTTAGGTTTTTTCTATTTCTTATGCTTTACCAGTTGTACAAATCATTCAGAATGAAGAGGATTTTACAGGCTATGGTATTCCCAGGATTTAGTTAGTCACTAAGATATCTTAAATTTATGATATTTTAATCAAAGTCTTAAAGCCGTTTTTGTGAAAATCACAATTTTCGAAAAATACTGCATGTAAAGTATGTGTGGGTTTTTGGGAATTTTGTTGAACATGTTCATGGGATATGAATTTAAATATCAAGTTTGCATATTTAACTGATTTTGTGCTTTTGTGTTACGATGGTTACTGACACACACATAAGCACAACTTTTTGTGAAAACACTTTTTGGGGTGAGGTTCAGGTGGCTCAAAATACGTTTTATTACTAAAATCTCAGTATAGAATTTTGGGTTTCTGTTCCTATTCCCAAAAAAATGCAAGACATATTATACATAATTTTCATGAAAATGTATTATCTATATATTTGGTGATTTATTCAAAATAATAGTCATTTTTGGGAAAATCGATATTTTGGAAAAATGTTCGATGTAAAGGGTAGTTTGGGATGTAGGGATTTTTTATGCAAATCTTTGTGTCACATACTTGGAAGACGCTGAGCTTAAAAGCTAATTTAGTATTTAATCCACTTTTGGTTTTTTCGTTATGTTGTTTAGAGCCAGTCAGACGTGCATACAGAAACACACACACACACACACACACACACATACACAAACACACACACACAGAAAGAAAGAATAACATATTTTGTTTGTTAACGATGCCGTCAATTGCCAGGATCATATCATCGCCACCGGTGTGCCGGAGTTTTGGCCCACAGGAGTGCTTTTATATACCAACATGACATGACACAATAAAACACACTCAAACACCATCAGTCTGTGCCGAGTTTGAAACTGCGACCATAGCGGATAGAAGAGAAAGTGTGAGCTCTCCCGCTAGTTCACTGCATGATCCGTGGTCCTGTGGCAACTGACCGAAACTGTGGCGTGGCGATCGCAGTCGCCTCAAAATGCGACCGAACTGCCTAGTATGTGATTCGGAAGTACAGACAATTTTATACGTATGCGTTGTGTGTTGTGAGTAATTAGGTACATAACTTGTGAAATTGCTTCTAAGTTTGTGCTTAAATGTGTGTGTTCTTCAAAACGTAAGTTTCAAGCAACATCAATAATTGATTAAAAATGCCAACTTCTTTTGTACCCGGGTGTCGTTCAGGATACAGAAACTGCTCAGAAGCTAGACTTTTTTTACCCCTCCTAAAGATAAAAATCTGTTTTACAAATGGGAAAAGTCTATTCCTAGGAAAGACACCAAATTATCTGTTAAATCTAGTATTTGTGACAAACATTTTCCAGAGGACTTCTTAATGAAAGTTGATTCATTCGTTGTGCATGGAAAACTAGATGAAATCCCTAGAATTAAATGGCGGTTAAAGCCAGGGGCAATTCCCTGTATATTTCCTAATTTACCCAGGTACTTAACTACAGTGCATAAATCCCGAAAATGTCCACAAAACAGAGACAAAAAATTACTGAAAAAGCAATATTCAACAATCAGTAAATTACCAGATGCAGGATCCAGTCAACCAGTTCTTATTTCAAACGCACCGTCCTTCAACAATGAGGAATTCACAGAAGACAGTTTTAATTCCTCCAAGGTCACAAACACAAGTGTCAATAATGAAATTGCTACACTGAAGAAAAGAATTAGAAACCTCAATAGAAATTTATTTAGAACTAAAATCCTGCTATCTAAAGAGAGGGCTAAATTAAAAATAGTAGAAAAGAAATTAGCTACTAATTGTTGCGAACATAAACGAAATTTAAATTGTTTAAGTAAAAAACAAAAGCTGGTTCTAGATACAATGCTTAAAAAATGTCAGACGAGCTCGAAGGGGATGCGTTACACCAATGAATTTCTATTAGAAAGCTTGCTATTTAAAATTAAAAGCCCTAAAGGTTATAGACATTGCTTAACACATAAATTGCTGCCCCTGCCTTCTGAAGCCCATTTAAGGAAATTATCTAAAGGGATAAAACGCACATATTGTATAAATAGCAATGCTCTAAATGCGATTTCTACTACATTCAGTCAAGAAGAAGATGAAAACAAACGTCTCGGAGTTGTAACATTTGATGAAGTCAAATGAAGAGAAGAAGTTACGTTCACTAAAAGTGGACGGATTCGTGAATCTAGGTGAACACACTCCTGACAATCAGAACAATTCTATGGCTAACCATGCTTTAGTTTTTATGTTTGTTTCCTTACTACATAATTGGAGCCAACCAGTAGCGATTTACGCAAGTAGAAATGCTACACCCGGTGATATACTAGCTAAGCTCCTTATAGAAGTAATTATTCAGTTAGAAAACTCAGGGACAAGGATTGTTGGTTTTACTAGTGATGGAAGCCAATCAAACAAAAAGTATGGAAAAATGTAGGAATAGGAGCAACATGTGAGAATGTACAGCACCCACTTGATAAAAGAAGAATATGGGCTTTTTCTGATTGCGTCCACATAAGAAAATGCATGAGAAATTCTTTTCATGATAAGGTGGATGTCTTATATAGAAATAAGAGCATCCAATATAATTTTTATAGATATATTTATGAAGCTGACACTTCTCCTAAATTTGCTGGTCTTAGAGTTTGCCCGAAATTGACCTCATCCCACATAGACCCTACCTCTTTTCAGAAAATGAATTCGTATATTGGCAAAACAAACTGAGCAAAAAAACCGTGAGCTGTTGGATTTTGTTGGAAACAAAGAAAAAAACTAAAATACGTGACTGGAAAAATGAAGTTCCCGAACTCTATAAGGACAATATTTCTAAAAGATGCTTAGTACACAACTTAGGGGGTTATATAGTAAAAAAGATGCTCGAAAAACTTAGTTGTAAAACCTGTGCCTCTACTCTGTCCACCGATCTACCCTCTGACACATTAGCTTCCACTTTCACTATTGTCGGTATTTAAACTACCCCTCTGAATGCTTGGTTAATATTCTTTTGCAAGTCGAGGCTATTTTGGAGAAGCAAATGTGCTCGTCTGAAAGTTTGTGGGATGATATATTTTACAGTGCTTAGATAACATAGACGAAATCATATTAGGACCCAGTGGAATAGAATGCTGCGTGGAACACAAACTGGATTTAGCTGAAAAGCTAACACTACATTACATGAAGTGTCGCTTCTTTTTTCGTACTAAGGATATCAGTAGAGAAATGACGTCATCGAAGTCAGCAAAATCAACACGTAAACTCTCCAAGGTCTCCAACATCTAACTCCACACTGAGTTTCGATATTTTATATACATAACATACATAATTTGCATTATGGTTTAATTTTTCAGCGTAAATTCATGTAAGGAGATATTTCCCATTGTTCTTCATTAATTATAATACACATTATTGCAAAATAGCATCCTATATTATGTGTCAAGGAAAGACGATGTTTCAAAACAGTATTTCAAATATTCCTGCTCACGAATTTAGGTATTTAAAATGTTAATTGATAATATGAAACCCATTTTCACCATGCTTTCGTTCACCTGGAAAAAACACATATGCACCAAACGCAAACAGTTAAATTTAAAATATTCCAAAATGCACTGGCTTCTTGGACCTAAATCACAACTCTCAGTGACAAGCAAACTAATCATCTACAAAACTATACTGAAACCAATTTGGACATATGGAATTCAACTATGGGGTACAGCAAGCAACTCAAACATCGAAATACTAGGACGTTTTCAAACCAAAACTCTGCGAACAATTGGTAAGATCCCCTGGTACATCAGTAATAAGTACATCTACAATAATTTTAAACTCCCAACAATCAAACAGGAAATCGCAGCATACAACCTGTCCTACCAAAAGCGTCTCTACAGTCATCCCAATACACTGGCAATAAATCTATTTGACAACAGCAGCAGTACAACAAGCCGACTACAGAGAAACCAAGTCTTAGAATTGCAGTACAGATTTGCACCCAAATTATAAGCAAATTTATGGCCAATGGGCCATAGTTTGAAAAATTAATGTTATCATTGTTACTTATTGTTCAACTATTGAACAGATTGTAATTTTGCAAGTGTCTATATATATTTAAAAAAAAAAAAAAAAAAAAAAAAAAAAAAAAAAAAAAAAAAAAACCATGCTTTCGTGAACTAAAGTGAAGCGACCGCGACACCAGTGCCATCTTGCGAGCGAATCCGCTATGCTGCGACCTTGGAATCCATAGCAGGCGCTTTACCAACTGAGCCACTGAGACCCACCCACGCACTCACACACGGTCCTTTTCCTAATTTTTTATTTGTAATCAAGACGTTTGAAAACCTGTATTTTCGGTGAAATCTTGGTATCGAAATTTTGTGTGGAATCAATACATCCTCTATTTACTGTAAGTTTGTAGCAGGGAAAGTATTTAGGTTTGATAACAATAGGTTTTAAACGTACTAAAACAAACGATGGTAGATTCTAATCCTTCTTTCCTTTCTCAAGGGCTCAATTTCTGAATTTAACCCTCCGTGCTTCTGATTTCAACATGTCAGTAATAACTGAACCTTTTGCTTAATTCAAAATTATATCAGGGCAAAAACATGTCGTAAATAACGTCATGTTAGAAGAATCACTTTTTAATGAATAGCACAATCTATTGAAGTCGTGCGTGTGAGTTTGTAATGTGTAGACAAAGTTGGATGATTTGTAACAGTTGAGGAACGTTGTGTGCCATTTGCTGCTGTTCGCTGTTTGCAGATTGCCTCGGGCTAACTCGTCTCGTGGGCGTGGGTGGTAGTGATTTTAGAATTATAACATGTTCATTGCCCTCTACCACTACAATTTATGTTTATTTGACGAAGTTTACTACAACAAAGTATTAAATTACGCACGCCAACCAAGCAATTACCGCGTTACTCGAATAAACATGTTCATATTAGGGACGTTACTTTCGCACAACTAATATCGCTTACTACGTGATCCAAGAACACTTGCACGATTTTCCAAACTATCTGCACTGGTGAATATTGTAACAAAATAACAATTCGACGAATCCCACTCCTGACACCAGTGTGATAAAAACAAAATCCAGCACAGTTACTTTTCTATCACTTTATATTTCTTCTAAACGTTTGCACAAAAACACTGTCCATTAACGTTATCACAATCTACAGTATTCCGTAATATTACAATTCACAACTGTTCTCTTCTTGTAGCCTTGGTTCATTCCTTTCACTGTCTCGCTTCACTTTCTCTGTTTCTCAAACACTAGCTCCGAGGATCCAATCACTCAAAACCCGTTAAAACTTCTTCATTTCGATGTGACGCATCTTTCATATCAGCAGTAACACACACACACACACACACACACACACACACACACACACACACACACACACACACACACACACACACACACACACACACACACACACACACACACACACACACAGACACACACACACACACACCCACACACACAGAGGTAGCTGTCTCGCACGTACTGAGACAGTGACCGACTCATTTCTGTAACTGAACTGAGTGACTGACTGACTCTCTTTCCTCAACTCCTTATATAGAGGGAATGACGTAACCGGATCTTGCTCAAACGCCTATAAACACACCGGTCGCCATATGTCTTACAACTATCAAACACATCAGTAATACTCGCTGTTACTGCCACTGGCAGGCAGCTTCCATCTCTCACCACAGAATGCGCAGGTGCTTTATGCGGTACTGCTGCATCGAGGCCTTGACCTCAAGACTTCCGGTGGGGTTTTTAGTGAGTAGGCTGCCCGGGTTCGAAGCCAGGGTAGGAGTCTTACACTCGCATGCATGCATGCGGTTAGGGCGTAAGTAGCCTTTTTCCCCACAAAAAAAAAAAAAAAAAAAAAAAAAGTCTCTCAAGGATTTCACCACTCCTTAGTGTAACCGCTTGCTTGTTATTCACGTGTTAGCTCACCTGAGTGATGTGAAGAAGCTCGACCTTAAGTGCCTTGTTACGCGCCGCATCAGGGTGATGGGACAACCTGGTCCCAACCGTCATTTGTGTGTTGCCACTGCCAAGGGACGGCGTGACAATATAAACATTGGGGGCTAAAAAGTACAATGACTGCGTCGTACGTTGAATAAGTACAGCGTAAGTTAGTGGAATTCTTCCTTCTGACCTTTAAGTGAATCAGTAAATAAATGCTGAATGAACGCTGAAACAATGATGTTCTCTGCCTCCCATTTTGTGCTTTCTCTCCTAACACCGACGTGTTCTTCATTCCCTAATTGCCTACGTGGAATGGTTGGCTAATTTATGGGAGCCCTAATTTATCTGCTTCTATCTGGCATTTACCTTTCCAATATATTAATGGAATCCTTATCTTGAACTCCGTTAATAGCTGCAGTCTGAGCCAGTATTTACTTCCCGTCCACCAAAATGTTAATGTTTCGCTCTTTTTCAATTCCAATTCTTATACAAAGTATTACACAAAGTTTAAACTGAGACTTATTTACATATATTCCAGCTGTTTCAATCATTAAATGCATCACTATTAACTTAAAGTATTACTTTTTTATTGTAATTATTATTTTGCGTTGGCTATTTCTCATGAATCACTTGATACATATTTACTTTATTTATTACTAAATATTAATTAATAGCGGATTCTAAATATTAGTGTCTCAGATTGTCCTCTATCAGACTTTTTGTTAGGTCCTTATTGCACCAGGTGAAAAAGCATTAGGTTAACAAATTTGTGTGAAAAATTGGCATACGTTAATTTGTTGTGCAAACATATATACAGTTTGTATTTACGTTTATAATATTTATAGTATTTTAAACCGTAAACATGCTTGAATATGGCTTTACTACTACTACTACTACTACTACTACTACTACTACTACTACTACTACTACTACTACTACTACTACTACCACCACTACAACTATCACTAACACTACCTCTACCACTACCACTACCACTACCACCACTACCGCTACCGCTACCACTACCACTACCACTACCACTACCACTACCACTACTACCGCTACCGCTGCCGCTGCCGCCGCTGCTGTTTCTGCGACTACTACTTATACTGCTAGGTAGTTCCAGGAAGAATCTCTCACGGCTTGAAAGGGCTTTTTAGGTGGTGCGAATCCAATTCACCCGGTGCGTGTCTTTGTAAGATTTTTCTCCTGTCTAAATAAAAACTACTACTACAACCACGACGACGACAACGGCTACGACTACAACTTACTCTGTACTACCTCTACCACTAGTATCATTTATAACTATCCCTACACTACGCTCCCATCGCCGTTGCTGCCATTACAACTACCACTACTACTATTACCACTACCACTATCAACACTATCACTAACACAGTGGACGGCGCCGTGGCCGAGCAGTTAGCGCGCTCGCCTACCACCTACGTGGCCCGGGTTCGATCCCAGCGACAAGCATGTAGTATTCGTGGTGGACGAAACGGCGTCAGGGCGGGTTTTCTCCGGGAGCTCCGGTTTCCCCCGCCATCTCATTCCACCGGTGCTCCATCTTCATTCCATGTATCAGTGTCACCGCCTGCGGTGCCGTAGTAGTAAAAGTGGGCGTTAAACACTACAAAATAAAAACTAACACAGTGCACCGAGCAGCACCGAGATTGCTGCAATTAGAACAACAATTACTACTACTATGTATCTGTTCATTACTTAATAAACCATTATTTTATTATACTTAAAAATTTTACCGATGCCTGATCATGATCCTTTGAAATATTGTTGTTGTTGATGTTGTTGTTATTGTTGTTATTATTGTGATTATTATTGTTGTTATTGGTATTATTATTATTATTATTATTATTATTATTATTATTATTATTATTATTATTATTATTATTATTATTATTATTATTATTATTATTATTATTATTATTATTATTATTATTATTATTATTATTATTATTATTATTATTATTATTATTATTATAGTGTACTTGTGATTTTTCGGGGTTCAGATATGCTGCTTATGCTATTCAACTTGTTGCAGAACGTCAACGTATTAAATTAATATACATATTATATATATTTATTTATATATTTATTTCATACAGTAACTTTATTATAATATTGTTTTTCAAGCCGTATTCTGTATTTTGAACTATCATCACACAGTATTGTCTTTACAGCACTTATTACCAATAAAATGTGTCAGAATTTCCTATATTCTACTCCAGTGCGAAAAAAATCTCACCTTTTTCAATTACAATTCTAAATAGAAACGAAATTAATTAGTTTGATTTTAAAATTTGCTAATTAAGATGTCATAAATCCTGGTACAACGCTTAAACTTGCGCGCATGTTAAGTTCAACATAGCAACTTTACATCGTAAATAACTATGACGATATTAATAACTGGTGCTATGCTTTCGCGATTCATCGGAAAAGCAGTAAAACATGAACAGAAATCTTCTTAAAACTGAGTTCTTGTTAGAAACGTATTTAAAGAATTACAAGTTGAGTACGAAAGATAATACATTCATATATATTATATTAACACACAACTTCGGTGTGCACAATGATGTACGAGTACGTAATAATCGAATGCATAACCAACGTAGTTTTAAGCAATAAATAGTTAATTTCTTGAAAATGCAATTTGTAGTTGACCATGAGAAAGCACTGGTCTCTGTAAAATATCCCTAGTTTTGTAATGTCTGCCTTGGGCTACAAATGTTGGTACGTGCGTATGAGGAATTTGGGTTATCTATTTTTAAAACTGCGTGCAGTGCGCAACAATAATTGATTCACTTGTAAAAGATAAAAGTTGGGTTAGGATGGTTAAGATGTGCTTTATATATTTAAGGTAAAATAACTTGAAAACTAAACGAAAGGGCTTAGCTATGTAATAAAGAAATTACAACAATAAAGTTTGTGTGTATCAGATTATGACACTCATTCACCCACGTTTGCTTTTTCTGCCACTTATACATGGTAGATAGAGAAAATGTTGCACTCCACCCAAACATTCGCGCACGTGTGCTTGTGATGTGTGAACAACATAACTAAAAAGGTAGAGCCCATTAATACCAGTCATGGCTCTTATGTTCTGATCTCCCAAGGCTTTCAAGAAAATCCTCTAACCAAAACAATTATTTAGATCAGGGTTTTCAAAGCTTAAAATCACACTGGGTGGAGTCCAAGGTGCAGAGCTTCCTTGCAACGTGCATCGTGAGGAACTCGGTTAAGCTCGGTTCAACTCGTGCACTGCAGAGCGAAAAAAACAAAAATCGAGAAAGCCTTTGTTGATAGACGGCTGGGCCAGTTTAACACAGGGTACTGTACATGGGCGTCGCGAAGGGGGGGCAAGGGGGGGCCGCGGCCCCTCCCTGGAAGTCGGTCAACTTAATGTGCAATCAATTACTGACTATTAAACTATTTTAAAAGATCAATTTTTATTTAACACAAATTAACATGGTTATATGCAACGAATATTATAAATTTTGACAATAAAATAGTGAATTAATATTATCTGATTGCAAATTTCAAACATGTGGCCCCCCCCTGGAAAAATGTCTGCCGACGCTCATGGTACTGTACGTATACATTAGGAAGTGAGGAAGATTAAGTGCTGAAAGTGAGGAAGAGGAGGACGGCAAAGCGAAGAAGAGAGAGAAAGGTAAGCGGAAGGAAAGAGCGGTTGGAAGATTGCACCGAGATGAACTTTTCATAGTCGCATTTTGCACCTTGCACTGTGCAATACATCGATTTTTCGTATGTAAGATAACTATATAACAAATACAATTCTTGGATTTTCTACGAATAACCTGCAAAATCCTCTTGATTCTGACTTAATGGTAAAAAGCTAACGGATAAAACAGAAAGTTATCATTATTGTTACCGTAAACCAGGAAACTTTGTGACAGTTTGTGGAACACCGGGACACCGACGCCACATGACTATTGTTGAGCTTTACCGGTAATATACCGTCCACCAGAGAGCGGAAAAGTTTGAGCTATCGTCAAATTGTTCCAGCTGCCTAGTTTATCCATTGTGCGTACAGCTTGTCCAAGTAAATTTGAGAAACTTGTTGAAACTTTGTGTTGTGGACCTTAAGGTGGGTTTATCCAAATACCAGGCTAGTCAGCTGCCCTTTATTTTCCAGCTTTATGCAATCTGTATTTTAAGCTCTAACATGAAAACATCGACCTCTATGCTAGGTTCCACTCAAGTATTCAACATGGATGTATTTGTCTTCGGTTATCTCTGTACTTACTAGGTAGCTTAGTTGGAACGAGCGCACGATTTCTAAGTAATCCATGTGCTGCAAAGGTGGTTCGAATCCCCTGCACGTACCAATTTCTTTACTGCGTAATATTTACAAATAACTTATTATGTGTAAAACTGTTATTATTTGAATTCACAATTGTTTTATTTCTATTTTATGGTATTGTTGCATATGAGAATATCTCTCCAGGTATAGATTTTGAGTTCTTGCACTTTGACTGTTCTCCGTAGATCAAAGGGATACCAACATGCTTGTCTGTCGAACATGTAAGAGAATATTTTGTGCTATACCAATGTAATTACCGAGCGAAGCATGTTGGCAATAGGGATAGATTGACAACACTTATAGTGTCCATAACTCCATGTTTAAAACAGTTGACTGCAGGGAGCCAGCGAGTGTGGACGTTAGAAATATTAGGTGGACATTTTAAGTTGAGCGAAAGAACAGTGCATACGTATGTATTAGTGTTTGAATTGATCAAGTTTATGAGACGAAAATTAGTGTTGGGGAAAAAGGAAGTGCTAACTGCTTCGCGGGGATATAAGATAAGAATTAAATAACAGTTTAACCGTCGTTCCTTGTCGTTATTAATGCCTTCACCCACACAAAAGCCCTGTGATAGTTAATTATAGGTAGTAATCTGGAATGTACGTAACTCAGTTCTACCGAGCAGCCGAGGACGCATTCGTCAAGGAAAACCAAGGACAAGGAAGCTGAGCAAGATTCCTGCTACAAATGGCGCCAACGTGATTGTTGTAAGCAAGGAAAACCCAAATTCTCGCCAGGAAGGTTCCAACCAATTTCCTAAGGAAGACAAATACCCAGCAGGACCAAGAGGATAAGCAGGACTTCAAAACAGGACAATCAGGACTTCAAAACAGGACAATCAGGACTTCAAAACAGGACAATCAGGAGTTCAGCACAGGACTTCCACAACTTCAGAACTTAATAGTTTCAGCACCAAGTAATGTACAAGTGTTATTCAATTTGTTATTTGGTAAACCTTGCGTGTTGCTTAGAAGTTCCCAGTTACAAGAACATAGGTTATTACAAGAAAAAGATGCAAAGCTTTTGCACTTCAAATTAGAAAAACCTAATGCAGAAGCTAGGTTAATACAAGAAAAAGATGCAAAACATTTGCACGGCAAATTAGAAAAAGATAATTCAGAAGCTAGGTTATTACAAGAAAAGATGCTTTTACAGGAGAAATAAGAAAACATTAGAGTAGGTCAAAGTAACATTCAAACCGAAATACTTAGTCTTAGACAAGAACTTAATGTAAGTAATGGCGGAGTAGTCAGTTTATTAGAATTTGTCACAAACCAAATTGAAACAATGTCACACAAACATACACAAATAGAAAACAGCAATTATATCACAATTATATCAGGTTCAAGAACTAGTAATATGAAGTCAAAAATGTTTAGAAGATAGAGCAGATTCAGAACTCTCAGTAGTAAAACGTGTGATGAATGCTACACAAATTGAAAGTAATAGAGAAATAGACCAGTTGAAAAATGTAATAGAAACTATGAACAATATGTATGATAAAGACATTGTTGAACTTAAAAGCAACTTCCGCAAATTGGAAGATCAAAGTTCAGCAAAAGGCACGTTCAGTGATTGTCAAGAAATTGGGTGGACACAGTGAGCAGGCCATTGCTCTATGGCCATGCCCATACCATAGGGTTACCATTGTTTTCGAATACTTTGGGAAACCACCCGTTTTTTAGTTAGCAGTAAAAAATATATTATTTGTTTTTCACTTTTCAACTTATTTTGAAAATGAATTCACAATTGCCTTTAGCAATTGCTTTATATTCCTCTAGCGGGTTTTTGCTGAACTCTGCTTAAAGTTTAATGCACCTTACTCCGCATTACTTTCTCTCTCTCTCTCTCTTTTTTTTTTTTTTTGTGTGTGTGTGTGTGTGTGTGTGTGTGTGTGTGTGTGTGTGTGTGTGTGTGTGTGTGTGTGTGTGTGTGTGTTCTGCGATGAAGACGCCGTGAACTGTAAACAAGAGAAGCTTCACCGTAAAGTTTTTGTTTCTAGTGAACGAAACCTACATATTCTTGTTGTAGCCTGGACTGACTAGTTATGCCGATATATCATATACAGATCAGGATGCCAAAAGATAATTATAAGTGCAAGTTTAAAATTAGGGCAGAACACCATTTTGTCCCTTTAAAAGTAAAGGAAATTATTTGTAAATGTGACGATGGACATTTAGCTAAAGTCTTTGAAAGTGATATGTATACTTTTTATAGTTAGTTATAATTGGATGACCCAATACAGTGGTATGTCTGTGTTTCAATGGATAACTCTGGATAAAAAACCAGAGTGGTAAGCGGTGGAAAAAAACTTATTTTTTAAGAAATGTTAGCATAGTTATTGACGACTCTGTACTCTTTGGTGAACTAAGTGCTAAGAACTAACCACAAAATGAACTCTGCAACATTGGTAGGGAAGTGTTGCCCAGGAATGGTACGAATACATGAATAATAATGTTGAGTGTATAGAACTTTTGAAAGTAGTACAGCCCTATTTTACCATACCTGCACATAATGCAGCTGTAGAGAGATGGACAGATGTGTGAAATAAGCTCGCTGCCGAAAATGTAAAGTTAATGTTGATCATAACGTACAACATTAAAAATGTAACTTGTACTCAATGTTATGACAGGTTTTCTGTAAAAAAGATTTGCTGAAAAAGGTCAAAGGAAATGAAAAGTGTGTGAAATAAATGTTAACTGAATTCCCTCCAGTTTCTTCACATTATGATATGGTAGCCCTACCATACCACTGCAAACAATAATTATAACAATACTAAGGTGCATGCTTGTAATGTCTCTACACAGGCTACTTGCTCTCAGTATAAACAACATGTTCAATTCACATTTTCTAAATGAAGTAACTCTTCCAACTTTCGATGAGACGAAAGGAGATCATGCAAAAGAATTAATTAAATAAATGGAGCAGTATTTTAAGTTAAAGTCCATTCCGGAAGAAATTAAGTTAACTGTGGTGAAGAAAACTTTAAAGGGTCGCGCCTTAAACTGGCTGCGGTTAACTCTGTGAGACTCCCTTTCGTATACACAGTTTAAGCAAGTATTCCTGCTGAGATATTGGGGTCCCACAGAAATCAACAAAATAAGGTTAGGGCTAAATAATGGTCGTTATAATGCTAATATACATGGTACCTTGATAGATTGTGTCTTAAAACTGGCTCAGAAAAGCAAGTATATTGAACCGCCTATGTAATAGGGAAGTGATAACACTCTTATTAAATAATTTTGAACCACAAATCCGTAACGGACTCATTGTTGTGCAGCCACCAACAATTGCAAAAATGCTTGAGTTCATAACTGCCTTTGATCAAAAGACAAACAATACGAACACTTGGCAGAAGCAACCGCGGGAAAATACCCCTCCCCCTCCTACGGCTTGGTGTCGGACGTTGGACGACTTGGCCTCTCAAGGTTTGACGACCTGTCGGACGTTTGCCGACTTGGTCTCGCAGATTCCGCGACTTGGTCTCGGACGTTTGACGACTTGGTCTGGGACGTTTGACGACTTGGTCTCGGACGTTTGACGACTTGGTCTCGGAAGTTTGACGATTTGTTCTTGGATGTTTGACGACCTGGTCTAGGACGTTTGACCACTTGGTGTCGGACGTTTGACGACTTGGTGTCGGAAGTTTGACAACTTCGCCTCGGACGTTTGACGACTTGGTCTTGCACGTTTCACGACTTGGTGTAGGACGTTTCACGACCTAGTGTCGGACGTTTGACGACTTGGTCTTGGACGTTTCACGACTTGGTGTAGGACGTTTCACGACCTAGTGTCGGACGTTTGACGACTTGGTCTTGGACGTTTCACGACTTGGTTCGGTTCGTTTGACGACTTGGTGTGGTTCGTTTGACGACTTGGCCACGGACGTTTGACGACTTGGTGTCGGACGTTTGACGACTTAGTGTCGGACGTTTGACGACTTAGTGTCGCACATTTTACGTCTTGGTGTCGGACGTTTGACGACTTGGTGTTGGACGTTTGACGACTTGTCTCGGACGTTTGACTACTTCTCTTTTTGAAAAATTCCCACTGCTTCCAAATTTGAAATTTTTTAAAAGCTAGGAATTTTTTCAAAATTTTAAATTTTTTCTAACTGGAATGTTTCAAAATATGGATTTTTTGTCATGATTTGAAATTTTATTAACATTTAAGAATTTTTCAAAATTTGAAATTTTCAAAATTGGAATTTTCAAGATTTGAATTTCTAAATTTACATCCTTAAAAGTTTTTATTTTTGAAATTTCTTAAATGTGACTGTTTTAAAATTTGAAATTTCACGACTTGGTTTCACACGTTTCATCAAAGCTAGGGCTTTTCCAAAATTTGGAATTTTTTAAATATTTGGAATTCTTCAAGATTTGTTTTTTTTTCAAAATTTGGAATTTAATTAACATTTAAGCATTTATCAAAATTTTGAATTCTTTTTAAGTTTGAAATTTTCTAAATTTTATTTCAAATTTTCTTGGTCTCGGACGCTTCGCGACTTGGTCTCGGACTTTTGACCACTTGGTCTCGGACGTTTGACGACTTGGTCTCGGACGTTTCACGACTTGGCCTCGGACGTTTGACGACTTGGTCTTGGACGTTTGACTTCTTTTTGAAAATTTGAAACTGCTTCAAAATTGGTAATTTTTTCAAAGCTAGGAATTTTTTCAAAATTTAGAATTTTATGAAAATTTGTAAATTTTTCAAAACTTGAAACTTAAAAAATTTAGATTTTTTCAAAATTTGGATCTTTTTTTAAAATTCGGAATTTTATTGATATTTAAGAATTTTTCAAAATTATGAATTCTTTTCAAAATTTGAAATTTTCAAAATCTGAATTTCAAATTTCCATTTTTCGAAGTTTTCATTTGTTTGAAATTTCCTAAATGTGACTATTTTAAAATTTGAAATTTCACGATTTGGTCTCGGACGCTTCACGACTTGGTCTCAGACGTTTCACGGCTTGTAGTCGAACGATGTACGACTTGGCCTCGAAGGTTTGACGATTTGGTCTCGGACGTTTGACGAATTGGTCTCGGACGTTTGTCGACTTGGTGTCGGACGTCTCACGACTTGGTCTCGCACGTTTGACGACTTGGTCTCGCACGTTGGACGACCTGGTGTTGGGCGTTTGACGACTTGGTGTCGAACGTTTGACGACTTGGTGTCGGACGTTTGACGTCTTGGCCTCGGACGTTTTACGACTTGGTCTCGGACGTTTGACGACTGGGTCCCGGACGTTTTAGGACTTATTGTCGGACGTTTGACGACTTGGTCTCTCACGTTTCACGACCTAGTCTCGGACGTTTGACGACTTGGTCTCGGGCGTTTCACGACTTTGTGTCGGACGTTTTACGACTTGGTGTCGAGCATTTGACGACTTGGTCTCGCACGCTTCACGACTTGGTGTCGGACGTCCGAGGACTTGGTCTTGGGCGTTTCACGACTTTGTGTCGGACGTTTGACGACTTGGTGTCGAGCATTTGACGACTTGGTCTCGCACGTTTCACGACTTGGCCTCGGACGTTTGACGACATGGTGTTGGACGTTTGACGACTTGGTGTCGGACGTTTGACGACTTGGCCTCGGACGTTTGAAAGACTTGGCCTCGGGCGTTTGAAAGACTTGGCCTCGGGCGCGTGAAGTGTCTCGTGAAGACTTGGTCTCGGACATTTGACGAGTTGATCTAGTTACGTTTGACGACTTATCTTTTTGAAAATTTGGAACTGCTTAGAAATTTGAATTTTTTTAAAAGTAATGAATTTTTTTAATTTTAAATTTTTTGAAAATTTCGAATTTTTTCAAAATTTGTAATTTTTTCAAATTTCGATTTTTTAAAATTTGGAAATTTTCAAAATTTTGAATTCTTGTTAAAATTTGAAATATTTCCAAAATTTGGATCTTTTGTCAAAATTTGGAATTTTATTAACATTTAGGAATTTTTTAATATTTTGAATTATTTTCGAAATTTGAAATTTTCAAAATTTGAATTTCAAATTTTCCTTTTATTGAAGTTTTTATTTTTTGAAATTTCTTAAATGTGACTGAAATTTTGGAATTTCACAACATGGCCTCGGACGCTTCACGACTTGGTCTCGGTCGTTTCACTGCTTCGTGTCGGACGTTGGACAACTTGGCCTCGGAGCTTTGACGACTTGTTCACCGATGATTCACGACTTGATCTCAGACGTTTGAGTACTTGGTCTCAGACGTTTGACGACTTGGTCACGGATGTTGGACGACGTGGTCAGGGATGTTTCACGACTTGGTCTCGGATGTTGGACGACGTGGTCAGGGACGTTTCACGACTTGGTCTCGGAGGTTTCACGACTTGGTCTTGGACGTTTCACGACTTGGTCACGGACGTTTGACGACTTGGTCACCGACGTTTCACGACTTGTTCTCGGATGTTGGACGACGTGGTCAGGGACGTTTCACGACTTGGTCTCGGAGGTTTCACGACTTGGTCTTGGACGTTTCACGACTTGGTCACGGACGTTTGACGACGTGGTCACCGACGTTTCACGACTTGCTCTCGGACGTTTGACGACTTGGTCACAGACGTTTCACGACTTGTTCTCGGACGTTTGACGACTTGGTCACAGACGTTTCACGACTTGGTCTCGGAGGTTTGACGACTTGGTCACGGACGTTTCACGACTTGGTCTCGGACGTTTGACGACTTGGTCACAGACGTTTCACGACTTGGTCTCGGACGTTTGACGACTTGGTCTCGGACGTTTGACGACTTGGTCACAGACGTTTCACGACTTGTTCTCGGACGTTTGACGACTTGGTCACAGACGTTTCACGACTTGGTCTCGGAGGTTTCACGACTTGGTCTTGGACGTTTCACGACTTGGTCTCGGATGTTTCACGACTTGGTGTCGGAGGCTTGGCGACTTGGTCTCGGACGTTTCACGACTTGGTCTCGGACATTTGACGAGTTGATCTAGTTACGTTTGACGACTTATCTTTTTGAAAATTTGGAACTGCTTAGAAATTTGAATTTTTTTAAAGGTAATGAATTTTTTAAATTTTTAATTTTTTGAAAATTTCGAATTTTTTCAAAATTTGTAATTTTTACAAATTTTGAGTATTTTCAAAATTTTGAATTCTTGTTAAAATTTGAAATATTTCCAAAATTTGTATCTTTTTTCAAAATTCGGAATTTTTTTAACATTTAAGAATTTTTTAATATTTTGAATTATTTTCGAAATTTGAAATTCTCAAAATTTGAATTTCAAATTTTCCATTTATTGAAGTTTTTATTTTTTGAAATTTCTTAAATGTGACTGAAATTTTGGAATTTCACAACATGGTCTCGGACGCTTCACGACTTGGTCGGTCGTTTCACTGCTTGGTGTCGGACGTTGGACGACTTGGCCTCGGAGGTTTGACTTGTTCACCGATGATTCACGATTTGATCTCAGACGTTTGACGACTTGGTCACGGACGTTTGACGACTTGGTCACGGACGTTTGACGACTTGGTCACGGACGTTTGACGACTTGGTCACCGACGTTTCACGACTTGTTCTCGGATGTTGGACGACGTGGTCAGGGACGTTTCACGACCCTGTCTCGGACGTATGACGACTTGGTCACAGACGTTTCACGACTTGACTCGGAGGTTTCACGACTTGGTCTTGGACGTTTCACGACTTGGTCTTGGACGTTTCACGACTTGGTCTCGGATGTTTCACGACTTGGTTTCGGACGTTTGACGACATGGTGTCGGACGCTTGGCGACTTGGTCTCGGACGTTTTACTTCTTGGTCTCGGACGTTTCACGTCTTGGTCTCGGACGTTTCACGACTTGGTCTCGGACGTTTCACGACTTGGTCTCGGACGTTTCACGACTTGGTCTCGATTGGGTGATGACTTGGTCTCGGACGTGTGACGACTGTATTTTTCCGAAAGTCACACACATAACAAGGAATATCTCCGAAATGGTTGACCCTACAAGAAAATTTATTGAGACATAAATGGGGTATTTTAGCAATATCTACATTTTTTGTAGAGTATGAATTGGTCTATCTCTAACGGTTTACCAGTTATGCAAAAGTCGTCCAGAGTAAATACAACTGCAGGAGCTATAGCCAGAAAATTCAAGATATACATTTCATTTGTCATAAAAATATCTCAAACATATGACATTTTAACCAAAATCGTTAGAGCTATTTTCAAGAAAATCAAAATTTTCGAAAAATTTTCCATGTAAAGGGTAGTTTAGGGTGGGGCTATTTTCTTCAAAATCTTCATGTCGCATCCTTCAAAGACATTAAACTTAAATACCAGCTTTGGTTTTTAACCGACTTTTCATTTTTGAGTTATGCTGTCCACAGGCTGACAGGCTGACACACAGACTTGACACACAGACACACACACGGACCTTTTTATAATAATGCTTTTTTTGGATTCAGCGGGCCTCAAAACATATATTTCCGGTGAAATCTCGACATCGAATTTTTTGTGGAATACGATACTTCCCCTACTTACCAGTAGAGAAAGTAAAAATGTAAAGGGTAAGTGCTAGTGTTGCCTCATTTTCAATAATGTCTTGTAGCTCATCCAAAATAGAGGTCGTTACATACGGAATTTTGTAATAGGCTACATTCACAGCATGGTACACAACAAAAATCGAGTTTCAGTAGCTGCAAGTATAATAACAACGTTGCTATTATTGTTTTTATTAGGGAAATAATGCATGAAGTTCTTGAGTATTTCCTAGGCTGTTGATTTCTGCTGTGATTTTAATTTGCATAATTTCACTGTTGAAAATTTTATCGAACCCATCATAGCATAAGTCTTACTTTAGTTTACTGCATTTGTTTCTCTTTATTTTTCTTTAATATTTAAGCACATTATTGTTGTTTGTAGTATGTCTAATTACCTTTGGGACCCTCTAAAACTGTCATGTTTTATTACAAATAACTGAGATAGTTTTACATTTACTTTACAATAAAGATTACAGATTTATATTTGGATAGATTGATAGTTACTCAAAATTATTCAGAAACTTATATGAATAATTTAAAATGGTGCAATACAATTATTCTGTTCCAATCTGTCCCCTGATTCAAATAATACTATGTACATATACAATGGCAAAACTTTGCATGTACTTTAGGTATCAATTTCACTCTGGACTCCGTGAAATACATGTCTTTCCGTTAGCTAAGGAAGAAACTTCTAATAGATATTCATATAGGAATACGCATACATCGCTTATCTGAACTACTCGTAGAGTATCAACAGTTGAGCAATTGTGTTTCATTTCTGCATGAAACTTAAGATCAAACCATTCAAGTACGGTACTTCATTGTGCTAAAACTTTTTGTGTTTTTAATTACAGTCCTGGGAATGAGATGCTGTAATTTTAAGAAATTTATGACTATTTCCATGCAAGATACATCCCAGTTAGTGGTACATTGGCAATACTTTGAATGTTAAATATCGAACTCCGTAACTAAGGACTGTCGTAGTGATGACTGTATCATATTTCTGTTATTTAAGCATTTTCTTGAGGAAACTAAACTGTGTAATGTATACTAATATACAGTAACCAATGTATACTATACTAATGTATATTCCTACATGTTTTTACAGCACTAACTCTAGGCATATATTCCTTAGCACATGAATATATGGAAGATATGTCTTTAGAATTTTAACAATGACAGCATAACGTTTTTTGGTCTACAAAATACTATATAATATAATAAACCTCTGTTTAACTTAGGGTATTAAAGCAGAGTAATACATATAGGAATTTAATCTTTGGAAAATCCAGGTGAAATGTACAGGATACTTTGAATTAGAAATTTCTTATTAAATTTTTCTTTTGTCATGACCGATTTTTCATTTTCATAAACACCAATTTTATTTTCAAATATTTGCTTCAAACATACCGCTTATTGTATTTTACTTTACGTTTTTCTATGTTGTTTTTCAGATAGAGATATAAAATAAAGTAAAGGGTTAGTTCAGGTGAAGATAGAACTTTAGGGTTCTCAATTTAGTCTAGATGTATAGATGGAAATAATTTTTTCTCACAACTGGGACGATCTAATAAAGTTGTGTTAATAACTTTTCACAATAGCGTGAAAAATGAGAAGCTCAATTACGATTCCCTCACTATCTATTGAGGTCGACCTGTTTTCTTGATGACAAGCCCTCCGCCATGTCAGGTCGGTTCATGGTCATAAGTGCACCCTTGTCCACCAGTACCCAATAAAGCTTCCCTTGTACCCGTCCATTCTCTATAAGAGTGCCGTCCATCCTCCTTCACAAGGCGTAAACTCGAAGGGCCGGTACTCATTATTTTTCCACTTGCTCGAGATGTCCTAGCTCGCGACACTCCCAGCACATACAACTGGAAGATCCTTGGGTTACTCCTCTATCCTCGTCATGTCGTATACGTCTGTTCTCCCAGACGGGAGTAGCGGTTACCTTGGCCGCTAGCTGCTACCTTCTCAGGTTAGCACAATCACGTCCACCCTCTAGCACTGCGTGCTCTTGGACTTACCGTGGGCAGCTCTTCGCTAGGTGTCCTGGCTGGTCTCGGATCCAAAACACACCCATGTGAGATCGTCGACGCTCTTGCGCTGATGCTCGTCCCCGACGTACCAAAGACACTCGATCTTCCTGGCAGGGGAAGTTGTTGTGCTGGTCGCCTCCATCCTCAGCGCGGCCGTCGTGGATGATCTTGGAATCGCCGAGCATTACACGCTGACTTATCTCGCCGTCGCGCATCCCGTCTATGATGGGATAGAAAGCTTCTTTGGATACTAAGTTGGCTGGGAGAATCTTCAGAGCTTTGTTCACCAGTTCAGTGGTGAGGGAAACTCCTGCAGCGTATTTCCTGGCTGTTGTAGGCTTACCTTGAGCTGGCTGCAGGCTGCGGCCAGACGATGGTTTCCGAATCGTCTTCGAGAGCCTCCCAGATATCTCCGGGCACCGCCAACTCAACATCGCGTTCAGTATTTCTCCCACAATCCTGTCCCACCCTGGCATTCCACACTTGGGGGATAAGTCGTTTCTCGATGTCCCCCAGGGCGTTAAGGTGTTCCTGCCCTCTTCCAAGGCATTTAATGCTCCTGGAATCTGTGAACCAAATGATGAGTCCATTTACTTTTTATTTCACGTCATTTCTTCTCAAACTGAATGACAGTTCATAATTCGTGACCTTGCAACTTGTAGATTTTCTGTTGTATAGTGAGCTTGACAGAAAAAAAGAAGAAAAAAAAAACCCCACACAATTGTTAACAACTTGTTGTGATAATTAACCTTTAACTCGATTCATGCCGGCTCACTGGTGACTTTTCTGGAAATAGAAATTTCTCGAAACTTCTCGGAATCAATCCATGCACGTCAAAAGCTTCTAGGAATGTATGGAATAGCGTTTATTCTTAGCCATCCATTGTTCCTGGCCACCGTAGGGATGTGAGATAGCTGAGCTTGTTTCTCCCTTGCCCCAGCCAAAATATTTGAAATGCGGATAGACAAATTAATGAAGTTATGATCTAGAAATAAAAGAAAAAATAATCATACTAGTTTAGAATGAATTGCTTAAGGAAAGAAAGCGTTGAAATTCTTCAGAAAGAGTAAAAGAAATTGGCTGGGATATTGTATGGAAACAAACCGCTCCTTAAAATGATTTGCAAGGAATGGTAAATTCGGCGTTAGATAACATCAAAGTCACAGATTTAAACTATAGGAGGTAAGGGGAAATAAGGAAAGAACTGGAGAGGGCTGTTTGCAAAGAAATCCCTTACCTTGGAAGAAAACTATAATTGATTGAACGCTTATTGTCAGATAAATGGGCTTTATAATCATAACTACCAAAGTAACGATAGAGATCGGCCTAAAGAATCCTATGTTAAATGAAAGATTAAGAACAAAAGCGTGAAACGTGCTCATAAACTACCTTTATTCTCATTGATGATGAAACTGGCACTGTTACACCCCTGTTGATATAGGGAGATGCGTCATTTTTATACTTTCCCAACTCTGTGCACGTAAATGAGCACCAGTCTCCAACATTAGCTTCAGTGGGCATTTGAGCAAAACGCAAAGCATGCTTTGTGTAGCTTTAACACGGTAGAAAGGTTTGTTCCGTCGGCAGGAAGTGCTCATCTGGATGAGAAGGAAATTGGACCGGAGCCGCAACATGCCATTTTCCAATTATCCAACTCTTGCGGTGGGTGTCGACATCAGACAGGCATCATAGCAATCTCACGGAAGTTCAGTTCGCGGCGAATCGACTAACTCGCACACGAATAGCCAACTCAACAATTAAAAGAAAAATCTATATTTATTTCACGTCAGCTTAGCGAATAAAGGAGCCCCAAATAACGATTATATATGTCGTTTAGTTTAGGTTATTTCTTCCTTCTAATTTTATTAGAAGATAAACTTTGTTTGGCGAAGTGCTTTCTCAAGTATGAACGCTTATCATCAACGTGCTGTGTTGAAAAATACTATGTTTACGAAAGAAGACAATTTTTTTTCTAAAGTTTAATAAACTTTTACTGTGCATGAGATGCACATTTTATTTACGTAGTTGCGAAAGAAGGCAATGATTTCCTTACTAAGAAGAATTAGCTTGAGATATTAGCAGGCATAGTAATATAGCTCCAGAAGAGGATGAAAATGAGCAAAGATGGGACAGGCAGGGAACTTGAGGAGAAGTGGCCGAAAGGACGAGGAGGGGGAATGGGTTTGAAGGTTGGTATACGATGTTTGAAGTGTATACCTATACTATGCAACCTATGTAAATCTAATCTTACTAGGCTTATCATTATCTAATCAATCCTTAACCAAATATAATCTGACCTAACCTAACCTAACCTAAACAAAGGTAAACTAAGCTCCACAACCTAGACAAGCTTGGCATAATATAATCTGATAATATTAACCTAACCTAAATTTCGCAGATAGCTCAATCAGGCATCTCACCCCATGCTAATCAAACTAAGCTGCAATCTAAGGTCACTCATTATGACCCCACCTGCTTTCAAGCTAACCTGCTTAGCCTAATCTAACCTAACGTAGTCTAACCTGACACTTGTGCCTATGAATAGGATATCTCAAGAGTGAAAAATATGAATACTCGAATAAATATGAAACTTGATATCTAAATTCAGCATGTTCCATAGATGTTAGATGATTTTGATAGGTAATGTTTCGGTATTTTTAATTTTCTCAAAAATGGCTCTTACGCTTTTCGTTAAAATACTGTGCATTTAAGATATTTAAGTGGAAGATATCGCACATACATTTTCAATTTTATGGTAATGGACAGTGGAATATTCTTCATTCGCAAGGAATTTTCTACACTTTTGTATAACTGTTAACCTTAAGTAGATAAAAATTGACAACAGAAATGTAGATAGATCTCTTTAAAGCATAAAAATATTGCAAATAACTTTTGTTGGGGCCTCGAACACTTTTTAATATCCGTTATTATTGGTTTGGAAAAAAAACTTAAATCAAAATTACTTTGCTGTTTAACGACGCTGTCAATTGCCAGGATCACATCAGCGTCGCCGGTGTGCCGGAATTTTGTTCCGCAGGAGTTCTTTTACATGTCGGTAAATCTACTGACATGGAGCTGTCGTTTTTAAGCACACTTAAGTCCATCGGTCTGGGCCGGATTTGAACCCGCGACCTTGGGATCAGTAGACCAGCGTCTAACCAACTGAGCCACCCATTATCACTTTCACTTTACTGCCTCACAGCAGGTAGACAAGGTATTGTATTCCACCCAAAAATTCTCATCAGAAATATACGATTTGATGTTCTCCGAGTCCATTAGATAATTTTTTTAAAAAAAGGCCCTATGGTGTATGTGTGGTGTAGGTATATGCATGCGTGTGCCTGCGCGCTTGTATGTGCGTGTGTGTGCGCGCGCGCACGTGTGACTATCCGCGGGCCTGAACTCAAAGTTCAGAGATCGGTTAAGTATTAAATTTGGTATTTAAGTTCAGTATCCTTCAAGGATGCGACATAAACATTTTCAAAAACATCTCCCACCCCACACCATTCTTTAAGTTGAACATTTTTAAAAATATTGATTTTCTCAAAAATGGCTCTTGATTAAAATAGCATGTGTTTAAGATACTTTCATGTGAAATGTAATTGACTTTCCTGGAAATGTCCTTAGAAGTCCTGTTCATTTTGGATGACCTTTGCCTAACTGGTAAAACAGGAGATAGTGATGTTACATAACAAAGTAGATCTAGTTAAAATACACAGTTTAAATTAAATACATTTTTCATTGAATGATCATTTCCGACATATTTCTTGTTATTTGCTACTTAATGCTTTTCTCCAATAGGAAAGTGGTGTTCTGTTTTACTATCTCTACCATTACACCATTGCATTCCACCTAAAAGTTCGATGTCGAGATTTCAGTGGAAATACACGGTTTGAGGTCCAATGAATCCAAAGAAATCAGTTTTATAAAAGTATCTCTGTGTATGTCTATATGTCCTTGTGTCTAAAAATAGTATCACTCAAAAACGAAGTGCCTTCAAACTGGCAAGCTTTCAAGCTTGGTTGTTAGAACATTGTCTAATTTGTATTGTAACTGACGTTCAAGTTTCCTTTCACCTACTTCCTTACTCTTTTCTAACAACTTTCTTCCGCAGGATCGAGACAAAATAGTAACAAGTAACGCCAAGAAATACAACATAACACATTTATTATAAAATGAACAATATAAAATATAAACATGTACATATTAAAGGAACACAACAAATTTACCTATAACTTTCAAATTAAAACATACAGATCAAGAAACTGCAATCTAATAGGAAAACCTGGCTTTCTATAATCGGGCAGTGCAATTCTGTCCTCGCCCTCAACTGTTATCACCAAGCAAACACCCTTGCCTCATGTACAAATCTTCCTTAACGTCTGTTACAATCTCTACACAAACACTTCACTTTACCAAGTTGCTCCCCAGTTTAATGATGAAATGTACCTCATAATGTGCCACCCCGATAGTTAACCGTTCCTTTAGAATTTCCCTACTTCCACAAAGAACTACTATTAATTTTCAGCTTGGTACTCATCCCTGTGTTGCAACTCGGAGTCACATGGTGGACGGCAAACGCCCAGCCTAGAAGGTCAACGCCCTCGTAGTCAATGTACAGCTGATCCCTCTGGTTTCATGGCTGCTCAGCAAATTCTCCTATCCATACAAGCGCCGCCTCTTACTAGGAGTTAACTTGCTAATTACACTCAGAAGTGCATGCAGCTCAATTCCCAAAGGAACCACATAAACAAGGTTGAATAATATGGACTTGCAGAGTCAGGCTTACACGCCTGGCTAGGTTCACGAACGGCTTCTCACCCTCTTGTTAAGGTCCGTCGTTCGACTCCGGGCTGCTCGGGACCAACCCACCCCAGGGCACAACTGACGGTCGACTCGATCACACACAGTTCACAGAATAAATCACTCCGTCAACCAGCTTTTGTCTCTGACGCAACACACCGGATTGTTCCATCTTTGAGCCGGCCACTTTTTGGCTCTTCCTAAGGCCCTTCATGCCGCCAAACAAAATACTCCGTTACAAACCGAACCGCGTACATTCGGTATTCATTGGTATTCAGGTATATGGCATTTACCGAACCATTCTGTAGATACGTCGTCACAAATTGGTTGACTACCTGATTTTAAGGAGTCCTTTAGTGCACTTCGGAGTATTCGTGAGCTGTAAAACTACCATTCCATAGCACAGTGCATCCAGAATGCCCTCCATGGTTTGCACCTTTACAGTGTTAAGGTCATGTGTGCTTGAATTCCTGGTCACGTTGGCATGCCGGAGAACGAAGTGCTGGACTTGGCAGCAAAAGCGGCAAGCATAGAACTAAGTATTACAATTCCGTGTGCCCTCGGAAGACTTAGGCTTGTAGTGCGGCAAACGCTGCAGTCGTGCGGCACGAAGAGTGGACAGGTCTCCTTGAAAATAAGCTTAGGACAGTGAAAGAAATTCCAATTAAGTAGTCAACGATCTGTCGTGTATTTCATCACGAGGAGATGATTTTGCCTCGGTTGCGTATTGACTACTGCAATCTTATGCACGGTCGGTTTATGAGGGAAACCCTGTTGCTCTTGGTCCGCTGTGTAGCTACGGTTGTCGGTCCACCACATATTTCTGGAGTGTGTTTCTTGCACATCAGAAATTTCCGCAACTGGTAGTCGATCCTGCAGATGTCCTAGTGGACGATAACCAAGCTGTCGAGAGGGTACTTTAATTTTTATCAAAAGTAAACTTCCAGCTAACGATTTAGTAATATAAGAGATATCAATGTTTCATATCCTTTGGTGCTTTTTTGTAAATTCTTCCTTGTCTCTGGTTTTTGCCTTGGTTAGTTCTATGCATCGATTTATACCGGGTGGGTGGGAAGTAATTACATTAATTTAAACCAGGGACACATTGGAACACATTTTATATCTTAGGATTTTGTCTCTGACCATTTCTTACGGAGATTTTTTAGCTTTTTTCGAAAACAAGAGACAGAGAAGGTGGCAACGCTGCAGGTTGTATGGGTTTCACTTTCACTAGGTCAGTACATAAACACCGCAGCGGCGTGTCTCGTGAGCATAAACAAATACCATGCCGTGTCCTTCCGTTTTTACTGTGCGAATGTAGGCCAATCAGAATGCCAAGTGCACTCGTTATCTCCCAAAACATTATGCCACCCTACGTCGTGTTTGCAAGTAACCGACATGTTTGCATCCAGAAGCCGGTTCAGATCCCTGACCAATCTCAACGCAACCTTGGCGAGTTACTTCACATCTGTAAAAACTGCTCGGAATATTTCTTTAACTGTTTTAAGTGATTAATTATTTCGAAGCTCTGTGTGATGTCTCATGTTTAATACCGAGACAATATCAGAAATAGGCTGCTCTAGCATCTTACAATATTAACTTTGTATATTCCTGTGGAATTATGAGTTCAATTTGGAACAAAAATCATTTATTTTTTCGAAATCGGCTGACCAAAGAACAAAATCCCATTATACTATTTTGTATAGTATGCTTCTATGCTTCTATGAAGCACGTATTAGAAGGAAAGTAATAAGTTCCCTTCCACCCGGTATTTGTGACTTTTGCTCACATTTTTATTTTGAATTCAGCTTTATCTCTGGCTTTTGCCACAATAAGTTCTGTATAAGGAGCTTGGTTTTTACTTTAGTCCTTTCCATGGTTCATTATATAAGGGCACTGATGACCTAGTAATTGAGCGCCCTCAAATATACATAGTTGTCATCATGTTGAGAATTTCTGAATTAGCATTCAAAATGTCAGTAAACTGTACACAACACTACATTCTACAAGTTCACGAGTTGGTTTAACTCGATGCAGAAACTGAAATTTGAGGTAACAATGTGGGATGAACGAAAACCTCTGTCTGATAGATTCAAAGCCACTGAATGGCACCAGCGTCTTTGCTGCACCGCTTCTCTAACTTTCGCAATGTTCTCTGGTGAGGGGACTGCCTTTGAACTACCAACAAACTGATCATAAACATCTCCAGAATTGTTAAACTTACTAAGCCCCTTAGAATAGTGTTTCGGGAAGGAATTCTTTCATGTCATGGGATTTAAAATTCATTTTTCAATCTTCTATGCACAAAAAGATACCTTTTAACTATAAACAGACCTTACTGTGAACACTAGGGTGGTCCTTAATTTTAAGTTTTAAAAATTTACATTTGGCACCCTTTAGTTACATTCCATTGAGGGTGAAAGTGATCCAGAATAAAATTAGACAAATCTGTGAATATTAACATGTGCCCCAGTGACCATCTACTTTGTAGAAAGCGTGAAATGTGTGTTAGGCCAACCGCGCGGCGTAACAGCTTCAAATGCATCAGCCAGTTAGTCACACATTGTATAATGCTTTTAACTTCGTGCTGCATGGGATACGATGAACTGAAATTTTATCTTATAAGTATGATCAATGTTTACAGGAATGCTTTCAACAGTTTTTTTCAGATTAGTTTGCCAGAAATCTCCGGTAGTAACGCATTACTGAGCTTCGTTCCCGTGGCAAATCGTGGCAAAATAGAAAATTAATTACTTAAACGACTTTCAGTGATAGTACCTTTTAAAAGAAAGAAATGTTAGTACTGCAGCTACCGAGTGGATCAGGACGGGTACTATGTGAAACTATGTTTAAATGCTTAGAAGAATGTGGTCTTACATAGTGTAGGCCATGTATTGTGATTATCATCAAAAACACGTGGGGGATGCACATTACTGGAACAGCATCTTGGAAAATATTTATTATATTTTCTCTGCAGACATATACACAAAATAATATTAAGAAGTGTGTATGAAGAAAAGATGGGCGATACTTCAGAACCTGATGTAACACTTTTCAAGCTGATCCGAAAGAAATGGGGTTCAATCAATGTCCAAGAATTCGGACCTGGTTGGAGGATCTGCAATTAAGTGAACAGTTTAAAGATTCATCAGAAGGTATTCTATCATTTGCCAAGGAGGCGCTGCGTAGCCAACAAGCAACAGAAGATAACAGAAAATTCTTAGAACTGGTTGTGATATTTCTAGGTGTCGCTCTGCCTCGTAGAATATTCTTCAGAGCTCCAGGAGCAATTACTCATGCACGATGGATGTCGAAGGCAATCTACAGCCTTAAACTATTCTTATTCCCCAGGAAATTTGTAATCGGTGACGGGGAACACTCAGGTATACGTGCAGCATATGCATTTCTTGTATCTGTGTTTACTAGGGCCTGGTTTTGCTCCAACATTGTAGTAGAAGCTCCAAATTAAGACTGAAAGCTGTTACAGGATCTACTACCTTATGAAAGGACCGATCACATGATTTCTTAAGTAACTTTAAAAATATATTGCCATATTAGATATCTTACACATGAGAATTCTACACTATTTTTTTGACAGGAAAGTGCCCGCTGAAGTGAAGAAAAAAAGATAAAGGCTCTCAATTGCCAGAGAAACCCAGTTTATTACGAAAATGTGAAAAAAAAGAGTAGTACTTAAACCAACAGACATTCTTAGGTTTAGTTCCACAGATATTTCAGACTTTATTTGCACAGAATCTTTTAATTTTTTAAGAGATTTAACATTTCCAAGGATTTACGGTCCTTAGATACCCAGCTCTGGGAAAATAATGAATATTATTTGCAACGGTATGATACTGTTATACCTTTAAAGGTATTCAATGATTCAACAGAAAGGTGTATTAAATCAATGACCGACATTAATGGCGTTTTGACAAAAAATGAAGAACAAAAGTAGTATATATCGCAAGTTTTGAGAGTTTAGTTTTTAGTTTAGTTTAATAAATGGGGAGGGCCATGACTTCCCTATGCACTACGACCATTTATGATCTATTGTGCTTCTCCACGTTTAGCTCCAAGAATACCGGAATCCTTGATAAAAGATGCCAGTACCTTGGGGGAGACCATTGACAGTTCATGCTTAGATATGAATCAGCGTTAAAATGTTTAACCCTGGGTGCTGCCAATGATTCAGTCAGTTAACAAATGAAGCGCCAATTTATCTGCTTTATGGCATCTTCTGCAGGTGGGATCAACTCATAAGTTGTGAAAGACTACTGTAAGCAATTTCCTGACTGAAAAAGGGGAACACTGGCACAATCAGTTTAATTATGTGCAGTTCTTCTGTAACGTCTCTATTTCCCATAACATGTATATGTATATTTGAACTCAACATACGTATCAGTCAATATAATTTAAAATTAAGTGCAAAAACATTAAAGTTAAAATTGTCTTATGTTTGACGTAACAATGTCACATTCTGTTTATAAAACACTACGATCTAGTGTCACTCGTGTCAAAAATGTATATTAAATATATTATAATATGACCATATATGAGCTAAGGGCCACCCTAGCGAACACACGTTCTACCACAGACCAGTTATCTCCATAATATATTTCACAATGTTAAAACCAAATGCATAGTTTAGGGATCTCATTAGCAACACTGTTGTTTACATCATTCAAAGCCACTAGACAAGACGACGTTTTAAAGACCATCATAATCCACTGCCGCATTCTATATAAGAATAATATATGATAAAACGAGCTCTTTAAGACCGATAGAAAAAGAAGTCAGTATGTACCACAGAAGTGCACAAACCATACCAATAATAGTTTGCATTATTATTCTCATTTGCCACCATTAACCCGATTGGGCTTTAATCCATCAGCAATCATAGTATCATATCCAATATTTTAAGAGCTAGTCTCTGTGTGGTTGATAGCTTTGATATTTCACTCTCTTTGCTGGCCCGGTTCATAAAGAAGAAGAATAACTATTTCCTATTTGAGAAAAGTATAAATATTGGAAAATTCAAACATATAACAAGCAATATTTCGTAAATGATTCACTCCACAAACATATCTTTGATCAGACATTGTTTTGTGCAGTAAGATTTGGCATATCTTTTGCGTTTATCAACTATGCAAAATTCATCAAGAGTGAAGACATTCACTCAAGACATTTTGAGGACATTCCCAGAAAAATTCAAGATATACATTTCATTTATCCTGAAAATATTTTAAACATGTGGTATTTTTATAAAAATACTTAGAGCCCCTTTTGTTATAAAAAGAATTTGAAAAATGTTTCATATAAAGGGTAGGTTGAGATGCAGGATTTTCTTGAAAATATTTGTGTTGCATCCTTAGAAGATACATCTTTGGTATTTGGACAGTCTTTTCTGTTTTTGAGCTATGCTGTTTACACATCCTCATACACGCACATACGTACGCCCATAGACAAGCACAAATATTTTCCAAAGCGCTGTTTATGATTCAGAGAGTCTGAGCATATATATTTCCGGTGAAATCGTGCTATCGAGTTTCTATATGGAATACTTCCCATAGTTACTACATATAGTAAAAATATCAGCCGTAGCACAAGCATCATACCAACAATATACCACATGAGGACTGGATAGAGGTGCAGTTAGAGTAAGTACGGAGGGGATTCCACAATGAGCCTTTACAGGCTATTGTATGTCAAATTCCTGGGTGGAAGAGTACGTGGAATGAGAGTGCTCTGTGGGCATGAGGGAACCCGGTCGAGCAGCGAGCCGGCGTGAGGATCCCTCACGTGTGCTGGAGACTCTTTATCCCGACACCAGGGTTCTCCGAGCAGCAACCAGTCACATGGTTTGCGACAGTGGTCCCCTTGTCAGGCTCAGCATCTACAAGGCCACCCATCTGCCGAGAACTGTAGTTACAGTGCACGAATCGCTCGGACGTCAGGACTAACTCGCCCATCGCCAACGCTTCCGACCCTGAAAAACTGAATTGAAAGCAAGGTGAAATGAAATGGTGGAACGGTATACTCAGGGGATGTAATCGTATTCGCCTGATGACCGGGTCAGCATGGGTCAGGAAGATTGACCGCAGGAATCGAATCCACGACCTCTCGAATGCGAACCTCACAGGTTACTACGCAGCTATCTCGCTCGGTAGGGCAGGATATTTGAAATTATTACACGATATATGCACATTGCAAGGAAAAGTGTGGGTTTAAGAAAGGAGAAAACAAGACAAAAAGAGCAAATAAGATATCTTACATTATAGAATCCCTATTGGGCGCTGTAATGCTTCTGTAAGATTATGAAGCATTGGGTTGCATACTCAGTAACGGTGAATTGCGTTAAGGAGCTTGAACAAAATTCCTATATTTGCCACATGATTGAGAATCCGTCCATTACCAAAGTGTTGCTAACAGAGCGTCAGATCTCCGCTTGACAGGTGTATTGTGTATCGCATGCATTCTCAAGTCAATGAGGCGTAGAATGTTTACGCTTCAATGCATGACCATTTTTCAGTTAAAACGGGTGCAATTTATGAAAACTGCCTATGAAGATACAGGATGGAAGTGAAATGATCCGCCAGACTTTAACAGCGAATTTCTCATGTTGTGAATAACAAGAAAGTCTAATACCAAAATGTTGAAAAGTTTATAGTTTTTTAGAAAAAACAAAACAAAAAAAAACAAAAAAAAAAAAAAAAAAAAAAAAACAAACTATTTTTCACTAAAAAAACTTATCATCACCTGGCTGAAAAAATATTCGTTGAAGGCCCTGGATTTATGGCTATATTCATAGAAAGTTGAATAAACAACAACTTTTTCCTTTGGCGTATTTCAATAGATTCAACTGTTTTTGTGTGAATTAAATTTTAAAAACCCACAGTTTATTGCAACAAAAAGGTAACAAATTGTGGGTTCTTTTAAATTTAATTTACACAAAAACCGTCGAATCTACTGAAATAGGCCAAAGGAAAAAGTTGTTTATTCAATTTTCTATGAACGTAGCTATAAATTAAGAACCTGCAGTCAAAAATAATTCAGCCAGGTGATGATAAATTTTTTTGATAAAAGTATTTTTTTCTAGAAAACTATAAACTTCTCAACATTTTGGTATTAGACTTTCTTGTTATTTACAACATGAGAAGTTTGCTATTAAAGTCTGGCGGATCATTTCACTTCCACCCTGTGTAAGTAGAGGATAGAAAGTTAGAAATAAAAAAAATATAGATAGGCCTTTTCTATCGGATTGAAAAGCTTTGGGCATTTTATATGCATAAGTGAATGAGAAATTGTCAATTGTTTTTAGTGTTCAAATACATATCTCCGCAGGTAGAGAGAGAGAGAGAGAGAGAGAGAGAGAGAGAGAGAGAGAGAGAGAGAGAGAGAGAGGGGGGTGGGGGGAGAAATAAGCATTGCTACATTTTGGTGAGAAGATTATTTAAGCACAGAATGAAGAAACCAAAGGTGTGTGTAACAGCAACATTTGATGTGCGTTTCTGCTTTCTCTGTCGCTCACCCGTGGTATAGAGGGCATTTTGTACTGTCTAAAAAGTTCGATTTTGGGATTTCATCACGAAAATATAATTTGAGATTACGTGTATTAAGAACACCCGCCCCCGAAAAGAAAAGCTTGAGCTATCTTCATTTTCTTACCTGCTAAAGATACAATTATCAATGCAAGACCTTGAGCAGACTGCGCACAGCGAGCACCAGTTCTCCCGCCCTGTATCAGCTCGCTCTAAAATACTGGCTCCATAGGTTAAAATTGGCTCGCGAGAAAGCAAGAATAATTAATATGACCTCCTTGTAAAAATCTGAAAGGTCATTACTACCGGATTATTCTGTCGATGTAACTTTGAGTTATCAGAGTGTCTAACACAACAGACGATTGAAATTTATGCACTGTAATTTTAAAGAGGTACGCAGTCTTAATACTGAACTTTGGAAGCGCAGTTTTAAGCTGCGAAAATATTTAAGAACCTATGTAATTTACTTCGAATGTAATTTTATTTAAAAGTGTCAGCTTCTACATTGGTACCTAGTAATTGCAACAGTGAACAATTAAATAATTCAAAGATTAATTTATCGACTGCATTTCAGGCTTTTAAAAGTATGACGCACATTTATGCAATTATGCACTGCAATATTAGATAATAATACTACCATGCATTAAGAGCTGAACTTGCGACATGAAGGACCAGCAGTATAGCATTTGTATTCGATATACGTATTCGAAATTCAGAGAAGTTCAGGCATTTTCAAGCTGAAAAGAACCAGGATAAGAAAGAAGTGCAGCTCCCCTTATATACCTGAAGCTTTAGCTTAGTGATAAATTGTGCATTAATTAAGACCAAATGGAGTACGTGTAAATTAAAAGCATAACTCAGAAATATCTGAAAAATTACCTAAAATGTGAAGTTACATATCACAAACGGAATGCCGAAAGGAGAACAGACTGTATATAAACTCTTTATGCGTCAAACGCAACCCCTAAGAGGAAGGGTTGAGGGAGAGGCGCATAGGGCAACCAGAACCGGGAGACGACGTGGGCAAGCATGGACGAGTTCCCTAAAGATTACAGACTGATTATATGTTCAAGCCTGACTACAAGTTCCAAGACATCCACTCACAGATGCTGATATACCTTCAGCACCGCCCAGCCGCAACACGCTGAATACCATCGTCTGTTAATTGAACCCTGAAATAGATAGTGATGAAAGAAATGATGGTGACATAAAATGAAGGTCAGGAAATTCGTAACAGAAGATGAACCGTCTCCATCATTCACTACCGACCCGGAAACAACGAAAACTCCTGAGCGAGTGGTCGCCGCGAATCAGGACATCCAGAAAGCCAGGCTCACACGTTACGACAGAGGCATTTCACTCTTTGTTCAAAGATTATTGTTAACAATTCTCTAATAGAAATGCTGTTTCCTGATATTTATGCCCAATGGGACAGAGCTTCTCATACGAAGTTTTTATATCAAGTGCGATGTGGTATTATAATTCTACCTTTTAGCGTCCCTTGCCTTAGCGTAGCCGTAATTGTGGCATAGAAATATTTTTCCTCTCCGGCTGTTGGCCTCGAAGAAGTAAACTGTACTATTTGCTTTTAATTAAATATTAAACGTTCACTAACAAATTAAATTTGTATTCGTTGACTCCTGAAATGCGTGTAATGCTTACTGAACAATTATAAGGCTTTCACATTCCGTACAACACATTTTGTGTTCTTGTGTCCCTGAACGTTTTTCAGTGGCTCCTCAGGACATGACCTCTCATGATCCTCCTGTGATGGGAATATTAATACTTGAATGTCGTTAATCAAGTTTATTTTCTCACTGGATTTGGCAGATTTTGCTTATGGTATTTTAGTTTTATTACTTGAACGTATAGTGGGGTTTATAATTGTAGATGTTTTATAATATATATGATTCTTTACTTCCTACTTATTTAATCTGGTTGCACATTGAGGCGCAACTCGTAGCAATTTTCCAAGATGTTTGCAGGCCTCAGCGTAGCTACAGTCGTCAAGTTGTTAGACTCCTTCCTATTTGATCTTCAAAGGTTCGTGATAACAGATCGATGTGAAGTTTATTAATAACTTGTCTTTTTAAAATAATTGTAACGAGATTTGTTCTTTGAAACCCGCTATACCTAAACATCAACGTAAATTATGTCAAATTTCTTATGTAATATCTCTCTTACCCGTCGTTAATAAAACTTGTGAAGGACGACTTTCCAATGCCTCTGTTTTTGCCTTTGATTATGAAGGCTTGGAAAGAAACTGCCTCAAATATTTTGAAGTTTTAACCATATTTATGTTCTTAATTCACACATAATTAAATAAAACAATGATCTGTTTTGAAAAAAAAATTGTAACATTTTGTAAAAATATTGCCTGAGAGTTTATAAGGACATATCTGTCACATTACCAAAAGGGTGTTTGGGCAAATATTTTTCGTTTGTTTCCTTACCATGAAATTCTCTTATCTTTTTGCCTCAAAGCTCCGTATGCGTTAACAACTGTGACCTCCCTTTTTGTTTCTCATTGTTTCCCCATCTCTCTCTAGCCACCTATGTCTCTGATACATGTCAGAGGGTTCGAAAAATTCTAGTGGTTGCCATGACTGTCAATTGTTGCAGAGCTTTTCTAGAGTTTTCTAATTAAACATCTGATAAGATAGAATAGCCAGTTCGTTTGTGTGTAACCAGAGTGGAAATAAGTTTACTTTCATTACACCATACTGTTATTTATCTGATATTCTGACGATTCAGTTACTAGTTTTAAAGCTTACAAACTGTTTCACATAAACGAAAATAACTTAAATCTGTGTTAAAATACACAAATCAAACGTTAAAGTACCAGAGAATATCATTCCTTAAACATAGACATTTCCTTCTTTTTTAGCATACTTAGCACCTAAATCCGATTTCTTAGTTACGTCTAATTATATTATAGTAAACATCTCATTAATTTTTGAAAATAAAACTTTCCAGAGTTGATGTCGGGCAGGAGGGGGCTGAGTGTTGGTATTAGGGACTAGATTGAGATTATCAAAGTACAAAATCGATCGAAGAGATATAAAAGAAGATAAACACATGTTAAGTTACTATTGCATCTGCCTGTTAAGTGCAGTTTTATAAATCCATCCAAAAGAAATATAAAGCTATAATATAACCACCAATCCAATTACTTTCAAGCGAATGATGCTCTTCGACTGCCACTATTTTGTGAGCTTGAGATTCACGAGGTATTTTTTAATGTCATATGGATGAGGGATACTCCTTCCATAAGCAGGATATTATAATATAACTATTATAAGTCTAGACTTGCTAGATTGCATTTTATTTTTATCCGACGCTAGGTGAAAAACAGCTGTAGCTCATTGTTGCTTTCAAACCCTTCAGCAGCGCCTGGTTTCTTAAGCACACATTGCTTTTATTTACTTTTTAAAACTATTGCTGTGGCTTATTCCGTGCTTTGAAAATAATGGTGGATGCCCGCATATCCCCAAATTGTTAGGTTGTCATGTTTTCGTGACAAGTGGTGATCACTTATTTTGAAAAGAAAAAATCTAGAAGGCAATTCTTTTAGTACATCTAAATTTGGATACAGCCGAAGTTTTCCTCTTGAATTATGAAGTCACTGAAGAAAAATCTGTGTGTACTCGTATCTGTGAAGGTGTGTAGTATTGGAAACGATGCTTCAACTGTTATTCTTCTACTTAAATCCACAAAATAGAGATTTCAAAAAGTGGTCTAATTTGTGTAACACGTAATGCTTTTATGTATAAGGACATAACAATATGATTATATCTCTGAAAATAGCTGATAACAGTGAAAATAAGAGTCCTAAAACCAATATTAGCTTGCCATTAATACTCCAAGAAAAGTTGGAAAGAAAGTTGTACGAGGAAGCAAAGGTGACAAAAACAACGAAAAGAAAGTGAAACAGAAGAAGTATATACGCAGTCACATTTGAAGGCGATAAGAAAGTATTATGAAAACTCTGCATATAATGAAAGGCAAACAATACTTAAACTGAAAGTTTGTTGTAAAGAAGTTAGCTCATTTTACACACGAATGATAAAAGCAAGGGATTTATTCTTTTTATTAATGGAAGCATCTTAATCTGCCGTGCAAAGCTACGAGGGTGCCCTGTGTAATGCTAGCTTAAGATTAGGGGAACTATTTACCTGGACTTAATTTAAGATGACAATAAAAAGTAAGCTAAGCTAATTTCGCTTTTTACACATGGATTTTGTAGATAATACAAAGTAATTCGATTTAAGTATATGCTGTATTACAAGAGAAATAATAAATACCGTACAAATGAGACTAAGGAGGCAGTGACAGCAGGAGAAGTTTGAGATCACTATTAGAAAGTGATATGGGAAGAGGATATACAGAATCGCCTTAAAATCTCACTGCATTGTCTTTATTTGGACACCTACCACTGTACACACTGCCGACTGAATTGTTGCCTTGTATGCTTCTAGAGAGGTGACTAACAAAGACTGATGTGCTTTCTGGCAAGGTAACTTAATTATTCTCAATCACTCAAGCATTTGTTGATGAATTTCATGTTAATTCTTGACGACGTGGCAAAGGTTACTGAAAGAACGCGCTGCTAGGATGATGGTCGTGCTATAACTCCCAAGTTTGGAGAGTCCTGCTTGTCGAGAGCAGCAAGGCATCCAGTTAAGGTAATCGAGAATTCGCAGTGAAGAACTTTTAAGGGGCTGACGTGTAAAGGAGAAACAGCTGACTTGGTTGGCAGAGGCGTTGCTCATCTCGCCAAATGAAAGCGATGGGGCACAGAGATAGATAATATAAGGGAAGGAATTATAGGAGTAGGTAGTGAGATCCGGCATAGCACCGGCAATTATTAGGCACAAGGATAAAGAGTTGCTGTTCAATGGAGGGGAGTGGGTAAAAGCTAAGGTTCTAGGCTACAGCAATGCCAAAATTTCCCAACTGCACCCTAGTGTCTAGAAGGAGAGGTCGAAGGAAAAAGAAAAACATGAAGAAATTTCCAGTCTTGATCTCTGCGTCGTCTTCATCGTTGTGGCTCCAACTTAGTGGTCTGGCACTTCTCAAGGAGATGCTGCTAGTCCAGAGGAATTACCAATGGTGGGGGTTGAACTAAGTTAACTAGTTGATTAGAGTGATGAGTTAGTAGGTTACTGTGATGATGGTGGCGAATGTTCCTTCCGGGACAGCTAAATGAGCACCGATACTCAGCGCCTCACCCTGGAGGTTCTACATACCTATATGGCGTCCCACATCACTGCTCCCGACGAGGCCGCCGGCGTTCATGTGGTGTTCGACGATGCATGGACGGGTGTCGGCTGCATCAGTTGGCTTTTCCTCGGACAGTGGGGGTCTTGCGCTGATGGCACACCGCAGGTGGCACAGTAACGTCTGGCATATATCGTGCACATTGCACTCTGCCGTGTAGAGGTTATCATCCAAGTGTAACCTCGATGACGAGGAAAAGACGTCGGCGCTATGCCCGATGGTACAACTGCGATGTCAAGGAGCTGCATGTTGTTATCCGCTAACTAACGCGGCCAGATTTGAAATCAAGAAAACCTCCAAATGGGTACTGCTGGCCTGCTACAGTGAAGACTACTTTGCTACATGGCTACCAGCACAAAGCGGAAAACGCTGCGAAGACCAGCAAATTCAGCACTTTCAGGTTAAAGTCTGGAGGTGGAATTTGTAGATAGGGCTACTGCGGAAGTAGTTGCAACGCACTGCTACATCGAATTTGGCGCGGATTTAGAGAAATTTCGCATAGCCTTTAGAAGGTGGATAATACGCTATAAGGAGCACTAGCAGCGTTATTTGCCGTTTCCTTGAAGATTTCACATTCTGAAAAGGGTAACTACTAGGATACAAATACAAATGCATAAAAACTCTAAAACATAGGGTTTGCAGATAGTACTATTTTGCTATCGGAGCAAAATAACAATTGTATAGAAAATATTAATGATTGATAACCCAAAGAGTAAAGAAGTTTAATTATAACTAAATTAAGACAAAATAGGTTTCAAATATGAAGAAGGAATAGCATGAAAGATTAGCCGTAAGATTCCATTTCTCTCTTACTTTGACCGACCAATGCGATGAAATTGCATGGTCTTAGAATTTTAAAGAAGGAACTAGAAGAGAATAACTCCAGAATTCAGGAAAATAAGGAAATGGTTAAGCATGTGTGAATATGAGTGCGGATAATTCTTTCATCACCGACGCAAGTGTACGATAAGGTACTGGGGGGGTAAAGAATTTGATCTTGATATCTTCAGTTACAATCACGTTTCCTAGAATATCAATATATCAGGTGTCCCACTTCATCCGACATCGGCGTGAGTAGATAACCCTTTGTACGTTAAAAGAGTTGCAGAATTCCACGGCGCAAGAGACGGCAGTGGCGTGTTCCGGCTCTCAGCGATGACGTGAGGTGAAAGGCAGCTAGCTAATGTGCGTAGTCCGTCGCAATAGACATTAACAGTATAAACAACTGAAAATATCTCATTTTAATTACAGTATCTTTATTTTCCAGGGAATAAGTTCACTCCTGTGTATGCTACTGTTCTCTAACATTACGTATTAGAGATCGTAAAGTGCAAGCATGAGGACACGCAATGTTTCGTTGGCATTTATTAGTTTCTTATTAATGTTATTGTTGTATTTTATCACCATTATTATTATTATTATTATTATTATTATTATTATTATTATTATTATTATTATTATTATTATTATTATTATTATTATTATTATTATTATTATTATTATTATTATTATTATTATTATTATTATTATTATTGTTATTATTATTATTATTATTATTATTATTATTATTACTATGATTATTATTACTATTTTGTAGGAATAGGCGTGGCCTCCTTACAAAGTTTACCTCAACCAACAATTCTATGGCAATAATTCTGCCCGTGCAGTTGAATAATGTACACGGGTGACACCCCTGGCTTTCTTGAAAGTGTTCTTTGAAGCGATGGATGTTATTTCAGCAACTATGCCACTATGAATAGATACAACATGCACTACTGGGCCCCTCATAATCCTTGCTGGGTACGATAAATTTGGGTGTGGTATTCTTGAGGTCAATGTTTTCGGATTTGTCTTTCTCCCAGCCAGACTTAGAGAACCGCGGTACCTGGAATTCCTGTAAGATGAGCTTCAGGATTTTTTTGATGAGGTTCAGGTACGACTTGTCTTAAAATATTGTTTTCAACAAGATAGTGCACCATCTTGTAATTATGAACCTGTAAGGGTCCATTTCAACTAGTTGTACTCTGGTCGGTGAATCGGCCTACGTGTCTTATCAAGAATATTGCGTTTGAACAAAATCGCCTGAATGTTGAAGCATGTGTCTCTCACACCCTCAGTTCTTGGAATCGTTCTAATGAACACAAGAGGACGGTTGGAACATTGTATCAATCAACAAGGCATCATTCTGAACACCTATTCCATGAATGAAGTCAGCATATCAGTAGCGTTAGATGATAATAATAACAATGAAAATAATATCATCATAAGAAACCATAACACTAACAAAACCATTAATATTGATATACTAATGATAATAATACGAGTACTAAAACTAATTACAATAAAACTACTAATTATGATACTTATGTTAATGACAGTAACAATAACAATGATGATAATAAGCGTAGTGTTGGTGATGAACATGCTAATAAAAGTGAGTGAGTGATTAGGGTTTAAGGGCCCGTCGACAGCTAGGTCACTAGAGCCCTGCTAATAAAAGAATATTACACAACAGTAACTACAAACTAAAATAAAAACATTAAAGAACAATAATGATGATAATAATAATGATAATAATAATGATAATAATAATGATAATAATGAGGATAAGGATCATGATGATGATGATGATGATGATGATGATGATGATGACAAGGGCAGGGGCAGGGCCCCGGCCCCGGCGCCAGAACAATAAAATATAATAGTACCATTCCTAATAAACGAAGAAATGACAATGAAACTACCTGCCCTCATGCTTGCAGTTTACAATGTCTAATCCGCAATGTCAGACAACAGCAGCATGTACAGGAGTGAGTTTATTCACTGGAAAATAAAGATGTAAGTAAAGTGGGGCCTTATCGGTTGTTTATACTATTATTGTCTATTATCACGGACTACACACGCTAGTTCAACTACCTCTCACCTTATGAGAGGCAGAACAAGTCATTGGCGTCTCTTGTGCCGTGGAGTTCGGCAACTGTTTTAACGCACGAAGGGTTAGCTACTTCGCCGATGCTGGATGAAGTGGGCCATCTGGTATACACAGAGGACAGTAATTGCTGGCACTTCATTACGGACTTGAGAGATGATTAAGTTGTAAATGTGGAGGCTAAAGATCCTTTTGATATATTGAAGGTGATGCAGATATTTGTGTTTAGGTCCACAGGTAAATTTTTGTGAAGCAATGTTAAGTTTTTGAAAGGAAAAGAAAAAAACAGCATATATTTTATTTCAGATAAGACATGATAAAGAAAAGAATTTGTGAGTTACATTCACATTAATTTGAAAATTAAGTAACAAGCAATTTGTTTACGTTTGTCATATGGTAATGTTCGCAACAGACAGTGATCATGAAAAGTTACACCTTAAGGAGACTGAGAAAAATTTTTGTCAACAAAGAACTTCTAGATAAGTAGTGTGATTTGAGATAAACATTTGCAGAAATTATCTTATTTGCTTATTTCCTTTTAGGTGCAAGGAGAATATGGGAATACAGTAGACTTTGAGTGACAATCAAATCTTTTAAAGCTTTCAAATTCTATTCTCTTTGCACGCTTAACATAATTAACAATGTTCCATTTCACAGAAGTATAAGTTCTCCAAAACTCACACAAATAACAAGGAATTTCTGCAAAATGGTTCAGTCTGCAAAAAAATTGTTCCGACATAAATTGTATGTTTTAGGAACATCTACATTTTTGTATAGTAAGATTTGGTTTATCTCTTACGGTTTTCCAGTTATGCAAAAGTCATACAGAGTAGTGGAGGAATTTTCTTCAAAATCTTGATGTCGCATTCTTGAAAGACATTAAACTTAAACACCAACTTTGGTTTTTAACCGACTTCTCGTTTTTGAGTTATGCTGTCCAGACTGACACACACACACACACACACACACACACACACACACACACACACACACACACACACACACACACACACACACACACACGAAAGTTTTTCTAAACTTACTTTTTGGATTCAGGGGGCCTCAAAACATGTATTTCCGGTGAAATCTTGACATCGAAGTTTTGCGCGGAATACAATAATTCCTCTACTTTACTATACGTAGTAGAGAAAGTAATAATTATTTTAAACCAGTACTACATTTATAGTGAAAATTTAATCAAAATAAAAGGTTAAAGTTATTTGTTCATAATATTCCAGTACTGTTTTGAAGCTTATATTTTTTCTGTACCCGTCACCCTGAGGAAAATAGGAAGCTTCATGTAAGGTTTGAGTCTGCGTCGAGGTAGCCAGAGGACAAAAATAGATAAGCATTTCAATCTACATTGCGCTGGGTGCACTAACATTTTAACAAGATTCGTAAAAGAGAGTAACGCAAACAGCATAAACCACAGACCAGCACGTTAAAACCCCGTCCCAAATGGCACCACAATGTGAAGCTAATTACATTAAAACCCCGTCCCTGAGGGAGGCGTTATTTGGGTGTTCACATCACAAATTCCCATTCTGATTTCACTGAAATGTGTCATCAACGAGTATTCTGGTATGATTTTGACAAAGCATGGAACATTTGGGTTTAAGAATTTGAAAAATTAATAAGCTACTGCTTTTAAAAACTTAACCTTTTCAACCACTAAACAAAAAATCATCATTCTTTGGCCTATCTAGAAAAACCTCTGCAGGCTTATACTTTAGGAGCGACTACAAAAAACAAACCATCATATTTTCAACTCCTTTTAATATAGCAATATGGGCTGCTTAAACATTTGGTCACGTTATTGGGAATTAGAATGTGGGAAATCTTAAAAGGTAGGCTACTTTACTACTTTCGAAAATGTTTAACCATAATTATAGTATCTAGACTTTATAAAGCCTACTCAACCGTTTATTTTTAACCCCTTATAGACAATTTGCTCATGGAATGCCTCATAACTTCAAAAAAAGCACTTCACGCATATTCTCAACCCTTTATGCAAATCAGCACTATTTGGCCAATCTGGATAAAACTTTAAGCATACTCAGGCTTTCACGGCCGGCGTTAATCCAACAGATGGTAGATTTCGGGCTTGTAGGCCGTGGTCCAGTCGATGAATTTTCTGACGTTCCGGCCAAGACTACGTTGGGCATCTTCAGAGAATGACTCCTGGCTAGTTAACAACTAGAGAGCGATTCCAGCATTTTCCAGCATTCGAGAACAGGTCGTACAGGTTCTCCTGTGCGGTTTGAGGTGTGGTTTGTTTATTGTTTATTGTTTTTTGCCTGGTGCCGGTACAATAGGCCCGGCTTACAGGCTGCAATTATCATTAACTTATAATTATCAATATTTACAATATAGGTGAGAGGGACCACCTCTCTTCTCCTATTGGTTGTCCGTACGCCAATCACTACTATATGGCTGTGGGTACTGCTACGTGATTGCCAGCTGATCCATCTCTCTATGCGGCATCACACTTTGGCAATGGACCTAACGGTCGGTGGTCAAATATTGCACTGCCCTCAGCAAGTTAAATACTTAGGGGTTACCTTAGACCGCACAATGTGTTGGTCCACCCACATTTAAAAAAAAAAAAATAATAATAGCGCCAACAAAGGCAGACAGCGGCTAAAGGTATGCGCCCCCATCTTCCGCAGCAAACAGCTGCAACTGAAGTCCAAACTGATCCTGTACAAGGCTTTTATCCTGTCAGTGGTTCTATATGCGTGTGTGGCCTGGGCAAATGCCTCCAAAACTGCTCTAAAACAGATTCAAACCCTCCAAAACCTCTCCCTCCGGAAAATCCTCTCTGCTCCTCTTCTAACCACTAACCAAACCCTTCACCTAGAAACCCAGATCCCTTCTATCCCTGAGGCAATAACAAAGAAAGCCACCGCAGCGTGGGCGCCATCAGAAATCACAAAAATTACGTAATTGCCAACATTGGCAAAGGTGAGCTGAAGCATCGTAAACACGCACGCATTAAAATGTTCTAGACGTCGCACGGCTCACCGACTGATGTGTGCCCATGCAACCACAGGCCCCAGGCCACACACCCGCTACCTCAGAGGCCTGCACCCCAGGGAACCAGTTAGGAACTGCAACCTGCCCGCTCAGGAAAACAGCGGAAGTGTAAATAGTGTAGTGTACATAGTGGGTGTTTCAATGTGCTGGGACGCATAGTTTGGTGTGCCCAGCAAACGAGTGGGACGCTTTATCTGAAGTGCCCACTGTGCGCGTGTGTGTGAGTGCGAGTGTGTAGGTGTATATATTGCGTGTGTGTGCGTGTGTATGTGAGGAGACCTATCTTACGATATGCCCCAGAGAAAATGCGAGAGTGCATGTGTGTATATAAACTATAAATATATGTGTACAAAGAGGAAAGAGACAAAACAAAAACACTTAAAAGTGAACAACAAAAACAATACCGTGAGAAACTGTTCACGGTGACCCAAAGCGGGTCACTGTATGGGTTTCTTGAGAAACCTGCTATACATATTTTTTGTAAATAGTCATAAATGTAAGATTAATGTAAATTTAAGTCTGTCAGCTGGGACCGTTGTAGCAGCACCAGACGATATTCTCCAATAAATAAACTTAAACTAAACTGAAGCTGGAGTTTGGGTTTTGTATTGTCTAGCACTGGCACCTAGGCTGTGTGTATACGTCCTGTTTCTTCTTTCTAGTTTCCTTCTTCTAGAAAAGATGGTCTGTGCTGCCATGCTCTGTACTGCTGCCGCAGGGGAAGAGAGCATAGTTTGTAGCATGCGGGATGCAGCAATCTAGGAAAGAAAGGAAACATACCTAGTGTTAATAACACAAACTTTGGGTGTTGTAATATTAATGCTGACTGTTTTGGTTACTGACTTGGTCACAGATTATAAACAGTTACATCGGCTCTGTGCTATGAGAAAAAATATAATAATTCTATGTGTAGGACAGTCATGTTATAAAGCAAATAGAACAAAATATGAAGTTTTCGCTGCAAATTACAAATGAACCTAGAAAGCAAAATTACATGGACGCTTTCCAATACTTTGTTTCGTTTTTTCTTTAGCTTCTTTATTAATATTAGGAAGTAATGTAGGGGAAATTTGTAATTGAAGACTTCATGTTAGTTTGTGATCTGACAAGGTACTTCGGCATTTGGACTTAGCTAATTTCATAACAGAACCAGACGAAAACACCGGATGCTGCGTTTGGCTAATGCTTGTAATATTATTGTCATCGAGAGCGCTGCACCTGGCTGAATTTCCAGTTCTGTACTCAAGTTCCGTTTATCTAGACAATTAGGTTGTTACAGACTTTCGTCTGACATCACACGAACTGATAGCTTGCTCTTCATTCCTATACGTCACACTGCTTGAAGCTGTCTTCCCCTGAGCTAGCACAACCGGTATCTTACCCTGCTGAAGGAGGGCATATCCTGGAAGCAGGAAACCAGGGGTCGGAGGTTTACACATACCCTCCTCTTGACCTCCATGAAGCCCCGGGACACCAGTTGACGTGGGTCAACCCTGAAACAACCAAGCGAATGAAGATTGAAGAGAGATGAGATGGGTAAGGTGAAATGGAGGGAGAGGAATCTCGAGGGATATACGAATTACCTAGAATTCCCGTAGCGATCCGGTGAAAGCCCCGAGGAAGCCATAGATCAGGAAGGTCGACCATGGGACTCGAACCTCTGGGAGAAGGAACACAAGACGAGCCAAGTGGAGATAGCAACGAGACTGTAACAAACCACAGAGCCTAATACCTCCAAGGAGGAAGAAGGAGAACTTTTGTTGCTTCTGGAAACTTTTAGCAATATGAATAGTGGTCGTGTAGACCTAAGAAATAATCCAAGGATTTCTAACTAACGCAAGAGCCTACAAGTGAGCATCTTAAGTTAATCATTTAATGCCTAGCTTATAGTGGTATTATTCCCAGCCTCACAGCTACACAGTTATTGTCCATAGTAACTATACACTTAGGGTATTAGTGATTTTTTTTAACTCTTCGAGCAATTTGAACCGCACATTATATCGATATGCATCTCTAGTGCCATGAAGTGTTCTGGGCACTTTTTTGACTCGCGAAAATATAATTAATACCATGCATTGTAACTTTCTCTAATACTATAGACCTATAGAGGAAGTACTGTATTCCACTACAAATTCGTTATTAAGAGGCAGTGAAAAATATGTACGTGTTTTGATATATAGCAATTAAAAGGCCTGCGCGCGCGCTTGTGTACAGCATGGCTAAGAAACGTGAAGTTGAAAAATTAAAACTTTTATTTAAGTCGAATTTCTTCCAAGGATACTAAAATGTCCCGTGAAGGCAAAAGGCCTACTATCAATAGGGAAAGCTCATTTATTCTAACGTGGTGAGCTACTCCATGTTAGGCGTTGCACATGCTACTTTCATTTGACAGTATGATGCACTATTTAGCTACTGTTTACTAACAACTTTTAATCTTTACACCATTCCACTATTTAGTCTCTACTATCCATACACTATTTACAATTTAGACTTTACACAGACGTGTCACCGGAGATTTCCAGTTGCTGGCTACTCGTGACCACTGCCGTCTCCTTGAAGAGGTCTGTCCATCTGCGTCTCCTTGTAGTCGTTTTCCTATAAGGGGGATCCCACATGTCTATTGTCTTGTAATCTCTCCACGTGGCCTCCCCATTTCCATTTTAATCTTGTGGCTAATTGTGTCAAATTTTTTGTGTGTGATAACTGGTGTAATCTCACAGTAGAGATTCTGTCCTTCAGAGACACCCCCAGGAGTTTGTGTTGCATCTTCCGTTGGCATATTTGGATTTTGTTTTTCTGATGTGTTGTTAGTGACCATATCTGAGCAGCCATAGAGTTATGCAGGATAGACACATATTTCCAATACGTGGAATTTAATTCGTCTGCTTCGCGTGTTGTCTAAGAGTTGGAACTTAAAGACCCCAAGTTGCCTTCCAGGCTAGAGAGATTGTTCTTTGTATTGCCTTCCTCTTCTCTTAGTTGTCCCAGCTATGTATGTATACTGATTTACGCATGTGGGGGATATTCCATAAATTAATATTGGTGTTGCTGGTCCATTAGACTTCTTCCAAGGATACTATACCAGATTTTAAAGAAAAGTCCTAGTCCCACAGCACATTTTGCAATAGAGAATGTTTCTTATTTTTGATGTTGATTAAAATATGATAGGTTCAAGACATTATATGACAAATGAAGTATATATATTTTATTTTCTGGGAATAGTCTGCAAAGTGCACCTAGTTCTGAATTAATGTTCTATACTCTTGTAAAAATGATGCACTGTTAAGAGATTAGGATTAGTCACAGGGGGTCCCAGACACTACCTGTGACACGTAAACGCTTGCATAGCCTCTGTAACATACTGATTCCTTAGATGGGATGAAGGAGAGACTTGAAGGGAAACCAGAAATGCGCACTAAAAGGTCGAATTCTCACGATTCCAAACTTATTTCAATTCTGAGGCTTCGCCAGCTAGAGTTTGTCCGCAGGGGGGACCTGGGGACGCCGATCCCCGCTAGAAGGGGCACCAACAGGTCATTCAAGCGCCAGGTTTACAACTGCAAACTTCACCGCACCAGTCGCTGTTGCCTAATTCTTCAGTAATAAAATACATGAAACTGAAAGAGATGAAAGATAATGATAGGGACAGGAAATTCATGACAGAAGAGGAACCATCCAAGTTTTTGACTTACGACCTGAAAAATCACGAACAAATTCAAGTTGAGAATAATGGAGATGACGGTAATCGAACCCGGGATCTCCCATTACCGAGCCTCATATGTTGCCACATCTCACTGCCAATACTGATTTCAAACTAGGTTAGACAAGGTTGCCCTATGTCAACCACTCTTTTTAATTTATATATAGCCGTCGTGGAAATAAGAAACAATACGGGGATTTAATTTAGGGACAAGATTAGTAACAACAACGATATACGCAGATGATGAAATATTAATAGAAAAAAAAAAGAGAATGATCTTCAAAGAGACAGCAAAAGCGTATAAATGAGAAATATCTATAAATAAAACAAAGACAATAGCATTCAGTTCGTCTAAAATAATTTTAGAAAATAACATAATTGGAAAAGTCTCAAAATTTAATTTCCTCGGGTGTGAAATAATATACAGAACAGAAATAGATAAACGGATTAACTCAGCTAAATAACAGATAACAATAAAAAGAACCTTAACGAATAAAACAAGATATGATTCCACAATTAAGCTATATAAAACAACGGCTGTCCCAATTTTAACATACGGCTCAAGAAGAAAAAAATAGTTTGTTGTTTAACGACGCTGATAATTGCCAGGATCATATCAGCGTTGCCGGTGTGCCGGAATTTCGTCCCGCAGGAGTTCTTTTACATGCTAGTAAATCTACTGACATGGACCTGTCATTTTTAAGCACACTTAAAAACCATCGGTCTGGGCCGGATTTGAAACCGCGACCTTGGGATCAGTAGGCCAGTATCTGAGCTACCTAAACCTACACATACGGCTCAGAAGTATGGATAATGATAGCACATAAAAGAAATATACAAACAGCAGAAATGAAATACCTTAGAGCCATACTCGATATACAGGACTAGACACAAAACAAAATGATCAAATGCGATAATAAACAAAAGTAGAAGAATTAAACAAAACAATAATAGAATAGAGAACAAATTGGAAATAGCACAAGTAGAATGAAGGAAAATAACTTTCCAAAAATAGCAAGTAACTGCTCGTATCAACCACAAGAGCAAAATAACAGAACGACCGAGGAAAAGGTGAAAGGAATACGGAACTGGCTAAATGGTCTAAGCCGTGTGAAAAAGGAATAAAGGTAACTTTATTTAATGTATCTTGTGTATCAAAGTATATCGAAATTAGTTACATAATTTTTCTTCTGAAATTTTAAAGCTTAGTATTTTCGTTACTGTGTCATAAATATTAAGAATTCATAGTAAGGGATAGAAAAAATAGTACTATGCAAATACGTAAATCTGGTTATGGGACAGTTTTTTTCCTTTCCTTTTCTTTTTTTTTTTTTAATATGAATTAACGTCCTCCAACATTGTGTCATATTGGACGAATGAATGAAATGATGCTCAAATGAGCCCGAGGTCCATGGAGCTTTAAGTTACCCGACATTCGTCTTCTCAGGGTAGGAGAAATCTCGGAAAAAACCCTACCCGGATAACTTACCCTAAGCGAGATTCGAACTCGCGACCTCTTGAACGTGAGGCAGACACGCTAACCATCACGCTACCGAGGCGGACACAGTTTGTTTTTTCTGTTAACGTTTTTCTGTTTTTAACCATTTCCGAGATATTCTTTGTCACTCGTTTGAATTGTCAAATATACTATTTTTTTAATTTGATAAATCGCAATTGGTTTTGCTTTTTTCGTAGTCATGCAAAGTAAATATACTCTTACAGCCATTACAAATTGACCCAATTTTAAAAGATTTGTCCATTGCTTTGGTCAGCTATACTTCCCCGTGCCTACAACGAAATGTAAGTACAGGTCATAAATCTATTTCAGCAAATGTTTACTTCGATTAGCATGAAGCAGATTGGAGATTATGTATGTTTTCGTAAGCACAGTTTGTGGAAGAGGGTTAGTAACAGAAATGCACGTGTATATAGCACATCAGATTTTATCGGCGCAAATCGATATACATTTTCAGTGCTGCTTTCAGTCTTTCCCTTGGAGTCCGTAGAATTCCCAATATTTCAGTTGACCAATCATTGAATTTGGTTACACCACAAAAATTGAGTTTAAAAGACATAATTATACAGGATTTATAAAATTTTGGTTCTTTTATCAAACATTTCATTGGGCAGGAGCATGGCATTGATAAGAATGATAATCGTATCAAATTAGTCGAAATCGATAGGTCTGTTATAATCATGAAGGGATAAAACACACAAACATCGCGTACAAAGGCATACAAATTAAATGATGAATGCTCATGCGCACACATTAACAAATGTTCCAAGTATAAACAATGGTGGAATAATGTCTAGGGCAAATGTAAATGACTGAAACCAGCCTAATAGGTGTAAATAATGTTGTGATGAATTTTCGATTGTATTCAGCTTTTGTCATTGTAATTAGCAAATAATTAACTGTGCAATGTGTGAGATGACATGATGTAAATAGTGGTCTATAAGTTTGTTACTTTTGGATACACATAACGCTAAATTTGGTACCAATACAATAACATGAAGTCATATAGCCTACAATGCATCTTAGAATAATTACAGTACACAATGAAACTTAAATTACTAAAAATCTGATGTGTTGTACTCACGCGACTTTCTATAAGCAGTACACAACGGTGATAAGTAATATTATTATAGTACATAACGAAAAGAATGAAAGGCCAAAACATAAGAGAGAAAGACACAGAGAAAATGTTTTTTGAATTGTTAAAATTAGATTCCAATTCACATTGTGACAAAAAAGGTAAAGACGACGCTGTATATTATGTGCATTGATCCATGACTAAACTTCTTTGGAAAGTTAACTTGCATTATGATAATTAAAGTTGCATTTAACCGAGTTACTGGGAACCTGTTCCAACATAAAGGCCGTTAGCAGCTTTGGAATCTAAGAATTACATCTCTTTACCTCCAATTGCTAAGCATTCATCTTATTAACACAAATTTCCATAAGAAAGCCTATAGAGAAACGACCCTAACATAAACATACAGAAATGCAATTTAACAAGTTTTTACAGAAGTTCCGCTGTATTGGAATAAACCGGCAAGGTGAGCTTACAAAGTTAACATTTTCCTTATTTCATAAGGGACGAAAAGGGTAAGTAATTTAAAGTTGAGCTCGGAAAATCTAACAAACTCCACAGCAAGTTGCTTGCCTTGTCGAAATAAAACAGAGATATCTCATTTAACTTTCTCTAACTGCCTCGAGCGGCTACCAATCCGCAAAACTATCTCCAGCGAGCAACTGCGTCTTTTTTAACATCTCTCTTGCTTTCATGCATAGGTAGATATTTTTCAGCCAGAACATATTAGATTTACTAGGACATATCTAAACCAGTAATGGGGTAAATCGACGACATTGGAAGTAAATTCATGCGCTGGACCTTGAAAATTGTTGATATGAAATGTAGTCTGTCTGGCATTCTTTTGACATGCCCATACCAATAAAATCTATTTTGTTCAATAATATCTGAATTATCAAAATCTTCCTTTACTCCCATAATTTCTTTCCCAGTTTCATTTCGGACCTTTTCTAATCTTGATTTTCTAGCTGATCTTCTCAAAACGTCCATTTCTGCAGCTAAAATTTTGTTGGCTTCCTTTTATGATATTTGCCAAACTTCTGATCCATATACGAGGACACTTTGTATAATAGTTCTGTAAGTTTCTATTGTTTATGTTTTTACTCCACCAAATTGAATTTAGGCCATTTTTAGCTTTTTTGGTTTGGATAATTCTGTTTTTTTATTTTTGCTGTGTTATTGCAAATTTTTTTATTTCAAATTTTTTGGACTAAAGAAATATAAAAGGAACATCAAGAAAAAATACATGATTTTTGAAATGATTAAATACAAAACAAGCCCTAATAATGGAACACAATACAAGGCAGCACAAGCAAGAGTATGTAGAATGGTAACAGCTCAAAAACAAATATTTTGGGAAAAGAAATGTGCGGAGAAACAAACATATTTAGGAGGAAAAAAGGGCTCTGAATAATGGAAATTTATAAAACAAGAAAGATATAAAAGCATCAAAGCGTTAGATTTATGTCACTTGATAGCAATTTGATATACAGATTGAGGCAGGATAAGAGCCTCTGAGTCTGGAAAAATTCTAAGTTGTATACTATTTAATGAGGGTTAATTTAATGTGTGTCCATGGAAATGTTAATCATGTACGTGTAAATAATGTACATAGTCTCTGGTAAAGTGAAATTCAGAGGTTGAGAAACAATCACACAGTTTTAGAGGGAACTGTCTAGTCATTGCGGGGGCGTGATCCACGTTTTCACATTGTTGGAGACTGCAAAATACATGTGCATTTAAGACGCATGGGAACGCGCGAAACAGTAGCTGATGAAGAGGAAATAAGCGGAATCTTGCCAGTGGTGACAGAGCATATAAATACTTCAAAGTTTGTGATTGAAGTCAGAAAGGTGTCGGTCCTCAAAAGAGTTGTTCGCGGATTGTGTGTAGTTTCAAAATACCTAGGCGCGAATTCCGAGATAAAGTGAAAAAGTTTCATACAAATTGTGCAGAGTGCTAAGCTGTAAAGATACTTGACCAGAGCGCCGAAACAGTGTTAAAATCCGAAGTAAATTCAGTCCTTTTCTTCACTCCTCAATTCTGCACCTCCCACATCCGGAGATCAACCATCGCTTATTAAAGAAAGTATAGGCAGTGTCCATAGTCTAGCTGAGCATCGCCACCAATAGCCTAGACAAACATCAGCGAGACACCAAAGGAAACATCGGACGGAATATCATCCACAGGGCCTCAAAACAGGTACGGCGATTATTTCATCCACATGGAGAGTGAGGAGATTAAGAGATCTAGCCGTGGAGCTGTTCATGAAATCACTCATAATTTCAAAGATTGAAACCCTTAATGGAATTTTTGCCTCCCTTTGTGTTCGTTCTTATCTTGTTTCGTTTGACTTCCCTTTTTCTTTCTTTCTGGTTAATTTATCTATACTAGTTGATGGTACTTGGTCAGCTTATTATGCAACGAATAATACGGCAATATGAAAAACAGTAGATAATCAATAATAAAGCAAAACTGAAGATATACCAGGTGACCCACTTTATCCGGCATCACCGTAAGTAGATAACCCTTCGTGCGTCAAAACAGATGCAGCACTCCACGGCGGAATTCGGATCATAGAAACCACAGAGGCTTGTTCTGCCTCTCAGTGAGGACGTGAGGTGAGAGGCAGTTGAACTAGCGTGTGTAGTTCGTGATAATAGACAATAACAGAATAAACAACCGAAAGGGTCTCACTTTATTTCCCAGGGAATAAACTCACTCCTGTATATGCTGCTATTGTCTAACATTACGGATTAGAGATTGTAAAGTGCAAGCATGAGGGCACGTAATATTTTATTGGCATTTTTTCGTTTCTTATTAATGTTATTACGAGGGTGGTCCAGAAAGTAACCGCCGTTTGTGTGTAGCGCAGGAAGTGGTGGCGGTGGCGGTGGCGGTGGCGGTGGCGGTGGCGATGGCGGTGGCGGTGGTGGTGGTTCAACACTTTGTTTTTTCAGCACTAGTCAACGGTTTGCCCACCTTATGCTTTAGATAAGTCGACGAAGACGCCAGAGCATATTCACCGTCACCGTCCACCATGATCCTAAATAGAAACTGCTGACTGTAAAGATTACTCAGTAAATACTCGAATTACATTCGAAGTATTGTTACGACTTTTAGCTCTATCAGTTTACATCAGCGGTAATTAACCTTAAGTATTGTATGGAATATCATATCATTTAAGGATAAATTCATTCTAAAATTCAGATTACTAGTATGGGACTACTTCCCTGCACGCATTGCTACCGTGTTGTACCACGGTGCAGTGGTCACATGGGTTTGTTTAGATGCGGATAAACCTCAGAGTGAATTGAGTATAGCTCTACTATTTTCTAGTTATTTACATTAATGTCGGTACCTAGTCTCATCCCAGTGAACTTCTTTACTAATTGTATCCTATCTCTGAAGTGCAAGCCAGGAGCAGCATCCTGGACATTCACAAGCATTCATAGCCTTTCGTAATCATATGCAAGATCCACCTGTTAATGGCAGCGCAGCATTAAACGTAAGACGCTCACAGGTCGTCTTAACAAAGAGATATGTATTAAACAATTTGAAGTAAACCAAAACACCCACTGGTCCCTAACAACTAGTTTGATGTAAAATAGGAGAGTCTCAAGTTAAGAACTGTAGCAATTACAAGGCAGCGGTTTAAAGGTTACTGAAAGATGTCATAAATTCACTGGAGTCTATGGTTGCAATAGGCTCTTTAGAACCTGTAAGAAATTGTTGGTAACACGAATCAACTATGTTACGTTTCTGCCGTAACCCTTCGCAAACTGTACTAGGCAGTGAGCTCCGCAGGACAAGAGATGGCCAACATTACATTTCATTTAGGAAACATTTTAATTTAAGAAACTTTTTTATTCTAAAGCAATATTTGACACAACTAAAAATGAAAAATACTTAGGCAATTGAGCTGCCTTATTTATTACGGATGCACATACAATGGTGGCAAGGAAACGCTGAATTTTTAACATATATTTGTCACAACAGTCCGAGGCAAATACTTGTGTCGATTCTCTGCCCGCTCTTCCTTATGCCTTGTTTTGTAGCGCCCATTGGTTATATATATAGCAAAGTGTTTCTATACAGATGTTTCTATACATGCGCCGTTTCATGCTCTCTAGTATCGTTTGGGACTTTCTGACACTTAAACTTAATTCCTAGCGCAACAGCTCTTCGCGGGTAAAGGCTTACTACTCGGCCGCTGCGTCCCCCACCTCTGCCTACTACAGGTGTCATGAGTGGGGTGGGGTTTTTCTGATACACTATTTTTACTGCTCCCCGGGGAAAATAGCATAGTGCGTTAAGCTAGAGGATCAAAGGGCCACGCTGTTCTATCCATCGATTTCAAAAATTTGCATCCATACCTCCCTGAAAACACGCGGAAAGTGAGTGGTAACATTAATATTTAATAATATAATTAATAATTTTTATGGTATTAAAGCAAATAATAATGATCATAGTTAATAATTTATGTAATATGTGATATTATTATTATTATTATTATTATTATTATTATTATTATTATTATTATTATTATTATTATTATTATTATTATTATTATTATTATTATTATTATTATTATTATTAATTATTATTATTATTATTATTAATCACAATTAATATCACTAATTAATAATAATTAATAATAATTAATAGCAGTAACAATTTAATTATTACTGAACATTTTTTTCTTGTAGTGAGGAGATAAATTTGTTTTAATTTTATCCTTGTTTTATTTAGTTTTGTCCTACAAATTGTTATACATTTATAAAAAAAAATATTTTATCAACTTAATAGAAATTTGATCGTATTATGATTGTGTAGAATGAATTGTTGTTTAGTAATCTTTATATCATTGTGAGAATGATTACGGGTGAAGTGTTATAATTTGTGCGTTTGTTCTTTGTATTCAGGAGACCAATGTAAATTTTTCCCCCGTATTTTATTTATTTCTTTGTCTTTATGTTATATATAATATGTTGTATTATATATGTTTTCTTTTGTCCTTATTTTATAATTTTATAATTTGTTATATATATATATATTATTTGTATTTTTATAATTTTATCTGCAAGGTACGTTGTATGTATGAATGTGTAGAAGAAATAAATGTTAGAAATCTGGCATTTTAGCCCTGGTTTAAGTAATTAGGTGTCAGGTTTATTAAATATATTTTTATTTTATTATATTTCATCCGCCCTCATGCTGGATCTACATTAATATACGAATTTCCCTCTCACTTCCTCCAGGCAAATCGGTAGTTACGTGAAGAGGTTATTATGTATAATGCTAATGCTGTACATTTAGTGTTAGCCGAAAAAAAATAGCAATCAACGATGGGATTGCCAATGATTCGCACCCATGTCGATGAGGAATGCCAGAAGCCAGTGGAAATGTTTAACGGACCAATAGCATATGTTTTTCAAATTAATGTCGCCAAACAAAGCTTCATCCTTAGGGGACGGAACGGTGAAATTTGGAAGTTGCTCGTTTATAAAGCTGTTAACTCCATTTTTCCATCACACGTTACTAATTGCTAATTAAGTATAGGAGTACCACTAAGTTTAAGACTAGTATCTTCAATATTTCCTAAGAAAAAATATTTTTACGTTCCTTGCGGATTTTATTTTAATCATGTTTATTCTAGTCTATAAAACGAAGTTAGGCTTAGGATAAAACTTACATAGAAATATATGTAACATTCTGAGATATATCTTTTATACCTTTTTAAAATTAAAGGTAAATGTAAGGATAAATATATAAAAAATTACACTTTTGTTGACAACTGCCTGGCATAGCTTCTCCCTTTTCCCCTCCTATTGTTACTTTACAGCATTAGCCTATACCCAGGCGCTTTGTCTTTCCTCACGTAATCTGGATCATAGATTTTTATTTCACTGCTTAAAAGTTTTTGCATCCGCATCACATAGTAGTATAGTGTAGCGCATTCTGGTAGTATTTAGGAATCCAAGGAAGTAGCAGTGCAGCCATTTAAAGAGCCACTGACGTGTGTGCAATATCATTTAAATCGTCATGTGGTGCTGGGTTAAATCCGTATTAGCGCAAAATAGTTTCTATAAAGAATAAACATAATTAATACGCAAAAATAAAAAAAAAATTGAATTTTTTACAATTTTGTCCAATTGTAATTTGTAATAATTAGGAACGCATTATTATATAGCAATTGGCGCAGTGCAAAATGACAGAGTGCAATGTGGGCTTCAAAGTCATTCCCGTGCAGCTCTTGTTGAAGTGAACTATAATAAAGATGAAATTTATGCCTTTGCAAAATGTCTTACACAGAGCTGCGGCTTATTTTAGAACCGTTTTCAATCTGCCATGTACTTACCTACGGATTGTGAGCCACAGCAACCAGAACAACAATTTCGTTTGGGTTGTTAGGTGCTGTGTTGGTACGTCTACGCTTTCTGTTACTGCTGTTACTGTGCAGATGTTGGCAATGGTATGAAGTGTAGGGCATCTTGAATCTGAGCAGTGTTCAACGTACTATGTCTCAGGTGTGATTGCATTTCTGTAACCTTTGTCAGAAATTTAAATAATGTCTAGATTTTGTTAATTACTGAAGATATCCCTTCTAGACAAAATAAGAGAACATAGTGGCCACAAAATCAGAGGTCAAAAGATTAATACGAAAAGTAAGCGAACAGAAACCGAAAATGCGTTACAGTACGTACTATTTCCCCATTTCACACTGATGGCAGCTAAGGGACCCTGGGACTCAATACTGAATTTTATATATTTTTATACTCGTATATACTTTGTACTCTTAAAGGCGTTTATGTTATACACTACAATCCGGCACAATCTGTTTTAAAGTTTTGAAAGAATTGATTATTCACTTTATTAACAACCTTAATATTCAAAATACTCCATGCGCAACAGAAGCAGAAATATCACAACAGCTTTATTATTTTATAAAATGTAATTGCTCAACAAACACCATCAATCTCTGGCAGAAATAACAAATAATTATTTTTAAAGTAATTAATTTCCTTGCATTGATGGACATCGAACATACTTTAAAGCTCTTTTATGTGTACTTGATTTTTTGAAGCTAAACAAGCTTTCATATTTTGAAACCAAAGACTGAAGTTGAAGTCACATAAATGGAACACGTGGTGGAAAAGTTCTAGGAGCATAGCACAACATTTAATGCGCATATAGCAGATAGTGTATTAAAATCTGTTAATTCGAGAAAAATTACTTTTTCTACACACGTGCATCAGATTACCTGTTTGGTCTAGAACTGCCCTGCTGCATATATCACACCTTCCCTCTTTCTTCTAGTAATCTCTCTCGTCAGATTAATAGCTTAGTCACTTCTTTCTGCTGGATTTGGTTGTTTTGAGCCCTTTTTAGCCCATATTTTGTTCAAATACTGTCGAATATTTAACAAGAAAAGGGACGTCAAATGTAGTACATATGGCGCTTAAAACCTGTGCCAAACCTTTAGAAGTAGCGGAATTTAAAAGAAAATTCACTGCCAACCAATAACTGAAGATTTGAGGAAAATTTATATGCATGAACCCAAAAATCATCAATCGTCATTTTTCAGTCCAAGGTCCCTTAAAATGTGATATATTAATACGACTTGTTTACTGTATACTTTTAGTACAGAGATATTTCAAGTGACTCTTGTTCTATGTATAGTACTATTAAACTCTTTGCATAACGTAATAACAGTGCTTCCATTGTCCACAATAAACGTTCACCTGTTTCAGACGGTATGCAGTTTAAGGAAGTGAAACTAATTCTGTTATTACTAATTTAGATACACTTAAAAATAAATAATATTATTTTAGATGTTATGCTATTGACAGATGACATAGTCCCTATAAGTGGCTCAGAGATAAATTTTCAGATCAGTCAAAACCACAAAATAAAAATTTGAACCAATAAAACTAACATATTGGTTTTCAGAGGACCAGAAACAATACGAGCGAAAATAGTATCACAAGAAAAAAACATTAGAACAGATAAAATATTTTAAGGACTTAGTCTGCAATTTGTCATATCTCAAAAATTAAGATATAAGAAATACAATTGATAGATTTAATCATATGTGTGTTACCATAAAAGAATACCTCAAAAATACAAAGGAATATGCAAAATTAAAATAATACAAAGTAATAGTGGTCCCAACATTTGTATATGGGTCCGAATGTTGGACAGTGACGAAACAAGAAGGAAAAATTCAGGCGCAGAGAAGACATGTAGCTGGCTATGCTTTAAGGGATAGAAGAAGTTAAGAAATACGTAAGGAATTAAATATCTTTAATCTAACAGAAAAATTCATCAATTTCGGAATAATTGGAGGGACCATGTAGGAACTATGGATAATTCCTGAATCACAAGATCAATTATGGCCTATAAACCTACAGGAAAAGAACTACAGGTAGGTCGAGAAAACAAGATGGACAAAACAGTTTTGATACACGAGACCAAAAAGCCTAAATGGCTTAAATCCTGTTGTTGTTGATGGTGATGACTGATGACTAATTGGACCAATAGTATTTGGTTCCCTAGAAACAACATAGATTACGCTTTGAAAAAATGTGACTCTGGATTCTAAGTTCTATGTTTATAATTTTCCGAATTGTGCACAGGCATCCATTGTTTTAACCCCAATATTGGTACATAACTGCACATTCTGATCTTTAACATTTTCTAAAAAGTCAAGTGCGACATCTGTATAGTGAGAGCAAGTAGTCCATTCATATTTATATGGATTTGTAGAATACGTATGATAGAATACAATATGTTGCGCATAGAGAAAGTCGTACTAGATTTTTAGCCCTATTTTCTTTCCTGGTTGATTTTGGTCCCCTGGGTTTTTAGTCCTTCGCTGTTTTGCCTTTGTGCTATTTTTTCTTTTCTCCTAGTTTACATATTTGACCACAGTTGCTGCAGCGCAGGGAACAAGACACTCTGTTATGGTGGATATTCATTAAAGTGCTCTTATTTGCATAGAGCTGACGAGCCACTAAACACAAGAGTATCAAAGTGCCGCGAGTGTAGGCGTGTCTCGGCCAAATTTCACTTTACCCTTTAATTGCAGCAATTACCACAATCTCTGCGGTGAATGAGTGTTGTTGTCAAACGCGCCATTTTATCGCTCTGTTGAAGTTTATTCCCGTAGACAGCCAAAAAGGTCTCACCCAATTATTGGACTTCGTGTTTATTTTGCGTCGCTTTGATCCCCGAATATTGCTAGCGTTATTTAAAGCTTTGATACATGCATCCCGCTGTGATGCGATTCACCTGTGTTCGTAAAGGCAACATATACTCTTTATGAACCATATTTAATACTGTAAAAACCACGTCGATTTTCTATGAGTAACCATTAAAGCAAAACATTTTGCCCTCGCTGTTTTGTATTAACAAACAATAAAAGGAAAAGAACAACAGTGTTTTATGTGCCTCTTGGACAAAACTGTGCACATAATTAAAATATTTGAATTAAAAGCAAAGAAGATGAAACAAAAAGAACAAAAGAAGGAGATTGTTACTTTACCTGTATCTCGCTTACAATCAGGGTGAAGAGGAAAATATGATCTTGAGTATAATATTCACACAAGATTCTTTGAATGTATGAATGGATAAAGCCTAAAGTAACCCTTAGAGGGCAAAGGTCATTTGGAAGAAACGAAACTCTTTTATAAGACCCGCGTGGTGAGCTATTCCTTTATCACTAGAGAGCACTGTAAATATTGTATCTTGCACACATTGTATTTCACTTAAGAGTACAACAAATAATTCTTAAAATTAACCTAGCTTAAATGCAGTTTGTGTTTCCACGCTCTAATATTTCTTATTACTAGTCTTTAATAGCCTTTCTAAAATGTTCTTGCCAGACTGATTGATTGATTGATTTGGTTTAAGGGCGCTCAACTTCTAGGTCATCAGCGCCCTTAAAAGATTCATGGCAATAGCCAGATATAAATTTCACTCAAAAAATAAAAATACTAGCAACAAGAAAAATATACAAAGGTAAAAAGCAGTGGCAATAGCCAGATATGAAACAAGGTGATAAATATGTCCAAAATCAGAAACAGATAATTAAACATTTTAAATCCTCAAATTGATATTGCACTCCGCTAAAAAATTAAAAACTCTATCAACAGCTGTTTTGTCGTCCGCTAGGACCTCTGCAAGTCTGGCAGGCAGCTGCAGAGAATCCCGAAGGTGCGCTAGAGAGCAACACTAGCAGTACGTGGCGAACCGACAAAAGGTTGTCACACAGCGGACAAACAGGCGCAGGGTCCCTTTCAAATAGGTAACCATGTGAAAAATTGCAGTGCCCTATTCTTAATCGAGCCAAACTAACCTCCTCGCGACGAGATGTGCGACAGGAAGTTACCCAGTTTATCGGAAGTTCTTTCACTTCTCTAAGCTTATTACATCGGAGAGCTGACCACCCGTCGTGCCAGGAAGACAGCATCGCTCTCCGCACTTCAAGCCTGAAGTCTTCCGAAGTAACACGTGAGATGGTAATACTAGGTTCTGTAGTTGCCGTCTTTGCTGCTAAATCTGCCATTTCATTCCCCGGCAAACCTACGTGACCAGGAATCCATGCACACACCACGTCAACACCAGAAGCGTGTAAAACATAGAGGGCATCCTGGATACGTTGTACAATAGGGTAGGGGTTGTACAACTGACAAAGGCTCTGCAGTGCACTAAGGGAATCGCTCATAATCAAGCAGTCACCTAATTTACGACGGCGAACATACAAAACGGCTCGATAAATTGCCTAAAGCTCTGCAGTAAAAATTGAAGTGCTATTTGGAAAACCGAATGTATATGGTTCGGTTCCATAAACATAAGCACATCCAACACCGTTGGTACTCTTTGATCCATCGGTGTAAATATATCGACGGTAAGTGTAGCCTGACAAGAATTCTAAGAAACACGTGCGGATACTTGAAATAGGTGTCGTGGACTTCTGGTGTACGGTCATCCCAAGATCTACATGGGGCGTACCAGATAGCCAAGGGGGGTAAAGTCTCTCGCCCTTGGCGAACATCACAGGCAGTTCCACTCCAAGCTTCACTAGGAGCTCTTGGAAACGGAACCCCGCAGGCTCAGGACTAAGGGTGCTATTCCTATATCGTTCTCTTAGCGTAGTGGTGAAAAAAGAAGCGAACGTTGGGTGCTTAGGCATACACGTAAGCGCACAACCATAATTTGCCAAGAGAATCTCACGCCGGTATTGCAGAGGAGGTTTTGCGGACTCGGCGTAAAGGCTCACCACTGGGCTTGTTGGAAAAGCTCCTTTTGCAATGCGGATGCCCTTATTGTGGACGACGTCTAATCTTCTCAGCAGAGTTGGTCGTGCTGAGGAATAAACAATACACCCATAGTCTAGTTTGGATCGCACCAATGCCCGATATATTCGCAACAAAATTGTCCGATCCGCTCCCCACGATTTGCCATTCAGTACTCGCATAATATTTAGGTAACGGTCACATCTCGCTCTTAGCTGTGCAATATGCGACGACCAACTAAGCTTCCTGTCCAAGATCAAACCCAGGAAGCGCGTCTCTTCTGCGAAGGGAAGTGAATCTGGACCAAATCGGAGCGAAGGTGGTAATCTTCTCCTACGGCGCCAGAAATTAACGCAGATTGATTTCTCAGATGAGAAACGGAAGCCGTTTTTCACCCTCCATTCTCTGAGGTTGTCCAGACATTGCTGCAGGCGCCGTTGTAAGAACGCCGTGCGCTGAGAAGTGCAATAGACAGCGAAGTCGTCTACGAATAGGCATGATGAAACTCCAGGTGGAACACATTTCCAGATGGAGTTAATTGCTATAGCAAAGAGCGTGACACTTAGCACCGAACCCAGAGGTACTCCCTCCTCCTGAACAAAAGAATTAGAAAAAACCGAGCCGACCCTTACTCGGAAAAAGCGGTCCTTCATAAACTCCTGAATGAAAAGTGGTAGGCGTCCACGTATGTTCCAGGCATACAGGGAACGTAGAATCCCTGCTCGCCAGCACCTATCATAAGCCTTCTCAAGATCGAAAAATTTGCCAACGGTTTGACAGTTCTTCATAAAGTCGTCCATTATCTGTGTCGATATTGACACAAGATGGTCAACAGTTGAACGGCGTCGTCGAAAACCACACTGGATGTTTGTCAGTAGGTTACGACTTTCTAACCACCATACCAATCGTCCATTGATCATGCGTTCCACCACCTTGCAAACGCAACTGGTGAGGGAAATAGGACGATAGCTGGAGGGAAGATGACGGTCCTTCCCAGCCTTCAAGATGGGAATAACGGTGGCCTCCCGCCAATTTTCTGGGAGTATACTGTCAACCCAAACACGATTATAGACCTCGAGCAGGAATGCCTTACCTTCAGCAGAGAGCTGTTGTAACATTTGTACATGAATACCGTCCGGTCCTGGTGCTGAACATCGCGAAGATTTCAGGGAATGCTCCAGCTCCGCCATGGTGAAAAGGCGATTGTAATCTTCTACGTTTCTAGAACGAAACGAGAAGCCTTGAGATTCCACCTGAGTTTTAAATGGAAGGAACTCAGGGGAGTAGTTTTCCGAGCTAGACACTTGTGCGAAAGCACTGCCAAAGGTATTGGCCACTTCAAATGAATCAACAACAGCTCCTGTGGCTGTTTTTAGTCCCGCTATTGGTATTTGGGTCGTTTTAGCTGCAACACGCCTTAATCTATCCCACACAACCGAGGAAGGTGTGTGTCGGTTAAATGAAGCTACAAATTTGCTCCATGATGACTTTTTGCTATCCTCAATGACTTGTCTGGACCTGGCGCGCATTTTCTTGTATTCGATTAGGTTTTCCAAAGTAGGGTGACGTTGGAAAACCCTAAGTGCACGCCTTCGAGCACGAATGGCATTACGACATTCTTCCGTCCACCAGGGGACCGGAAATCGACGGGGGTGTGTAGTCGACCGCGGAATCGATTGTTCAGCAGCAGAGAGAATCGTCTCCGTGAGATGCTGCGCCAAATTATTCACTGAGTCGTGCTCGTTGTAGGTAAAGACAGCCAACTGGGTGTGAAGGTTCCAGTTCACATGGTCCAAACGCCATCTGGGCATACGTGTGGAGTACGTATGTTGCGTCAAGAGACTAATAAGACATGGGAAGTGGTCACTAGAGTGTAAATCAGAGATGACATTCCATTGTAAGGAGACTGCCAACTGAGGTGAACAAACTGCAAGGTCAAGGTGTGAGAAGCTGTTATGAGAGTCAGAAATGAATGTAGGCTCTCCAATGTTGAGGAGAGCTAGGTTGTGACTGTCCAAATAATCGGCAATGAGCGTACCTCTCGCACAAGCGCGACTTGAACCCCAAAGTGGGTGGTGCGCATTGAAGTCTCCCACCAACAGAAACGGTGTTGGCAACTGGGAAACTAGATCGTCTAAATCAATGTGCGAGAAGTCATGGGACGGAGGCAAATACAGATTACAGATGGTGAAATGGATGTCTGGCAGTAGAATCCTTATTGCAACTGATTGGATATCAGACTGTATTGGTACAGATTGCATATATATGTCATCTCTCACAAGTATCATAGCGCCGCCATGTGCCGGAACACCCTCTTCTGGTGTGACGACACACCGTACTGGGGTGTATCGCCTTAGATGGAAAGCGTCTTGAGGACGCAGCTTAGTCTCTTGCAAACATGCAACCAGAGGTTCGTATTCTTTGAGCAAACGCTCAAGTTCTGAACGTTGACTTCTTATACCACGTATGTTCCATTGTAGTATAGCCATATTACATTATGTATGGGATAGATAGTTCCAAGGTAACGCATTTTTTGGAGTAGACGGTTGTCGAATTAATTTCGCCCTTTTCTTCTCTCTTGGGCTTATAGTTTTGTCAGACGCTTTTTCGCGCCTCTTTTCCACTGGGGGTCTCCCAGTGTGGGCAGATTCTAGTTCCATGTCCTCTGCCGAGGACGTCCGTGTTCCCATAGAGAATTTCGGTTCGAGAGCTTCGAACCGATTTGACACGGAGACCGGAGAAGATGACATTCGCCGGTCTGTAGCCATACCAGAGGATCCCTCTGAAGAGCATCTCCTAGGTGATGGCTTTTTCTTTCCCTTTGATTGCTTGGGAGAAACCTTACTCTCCTTGAGGAAATCGGATCTTTTATACTCGGTCTTAAACTTGATCGGTGAAGCATCGTATACAATCGGTCTACTTGTCGAGGTCGGCTTCTTTGTTGGTGACTTTCCTGGTCTGCTGGATTGAACTGCGGTGCTTGTAGATGCTCTGGCGGACTTAGGTGATGTCTGAGGCTTTGGATGTGACCTAGCTACAAGAATTTTGTCTGAGATTGTTGCCCCATTTATATCGCTAGTTTGAGTTGCGATTTCCCGACATGGTACTGCTTTAGCTGCAACCGAGCTATAGGTACCGGAGTTCGGGATAGTGGGCTGGCGCAAACGTAAGAGCTTTCGGGCTTCTGAGAAGGACACCTTCTCTCTAGCCCGAATCTCCTGAATAGCTCTTTCCTCCATATAGCGGGGACATTCTCGGGAGTTGGCTGGATGTTCTCCCCTGCAGTTAATACAACTGGGAGGTGAGGTACAGTCATCGTCATGGGCAATGCCTCCACAGTTTACACAGGTAGCTCTACCACTGCACGTGTCACTTATATGACCAAAGCGCTGGCATTTGTAACATCTAAGCGGGCTCGGAATGTAAGGTCTTACTTCAATGGCCTCGTACCCAGCCTTTATCCTTTGCGGGAGATCTACCCGATTAAAGGTAAGGAAAAGGGTACGGGTAGGCAGATATTCGCCTCTATCTTTTCTCTGAACCCGATAAACAGATATTACACCTTGATCTGCGAGGTTCTCCTTAATTTCATCATTGGACATATCGTCCAATGCGCGTGTGTTGACAACACCGCGAGAGGAGTTCAACGTTTTGTGCATCTCTACACGCACCGGATAGCTGCCTAGCATGTTGGCTTTTAATATAGTAGCTACCTGTGCTGCTGAAATGGATTCAACCAACAGCGTGCCGTTCCGAGTTCTTGTGCAGTTCTTCACGGGGCCAGCTATCTTATCGAGACCCTTCAGTATAGCGAATGGATTCACCGACCTAAATGTTTTACCTTCCTCATTTCTTGTAATAACTAAGTAGCGAGGACCACTCAACTCTGTTACTTCCTTTTCACTTACTTTACACTGTTTGTTTTTTTGAGTTTTGAAAGTACCCATTGCGATTATATCCTCCACCATTGCAAATGTCTCCGATGGCATGCTCACATCCTGGGTGCCACCCCGGCTTAGGTGAGAGGCCTGGCCTGGACCTTGCTCACCCTAGGGTCTCACCTCCCAGTGTATAGACAGAGGGACCCAATCGCCTTCAGGAGTGCATCAGCTCATGCAATGGCCCCTCCCCGGGACTGACCTTTATCAGCGGATACGCACACAGATCTTACATGATAACCAGGGGCTGGGACTTACGCGATTACCCAGTCACCCCTTGCGTCACCCCATCCTCCTACAACCCGCGCGTAGGTTATCCGTCAGACTGTGTACAGGGGGGTATCAGGTGGGAGGTCAAACACAAAAGTGGACCAAAGTTTATTGGGCGTTTGGCATGTGCCCTCTCACCTCTTGGAGGAACCCAATCGAGAGTATGGATCGGGGCCCCGGGTACGCCAAACCCGTCTCTACCGTAGTAGGAGCCCCTGGGGGATTCTTGCATGACTGGGACACTGTGACCCCACTAGTTCTCTGAAGTACTCTGTTTTATTCTTGGCCTATCGCGCTTTATGCTTCCAATGTATGAGCTTCACGTAGTGGTCGACTGAGTCCATCTGTCGTGGTGAAGTCTTGCGACACGTCCCCCAATTTCTATTTGTCTCTTGCAGCGTGCTGCACTACATTTCTGGAGGGCGTGGTTTCTTGGAGCCTTTTGTTTGAAATTCCGTTCTGAAATGAAATTCCATTACCACTTTTCTTTGACAGATCTCTAGTAAACTGTTTTGTTAGTACCATAGGGACCAAGTCTGATATTCATAGAGTCGTTGAGGTGTGATGCACGTGTGTGGGACTTTGTTTAGTGATTTGTCCAGAAGTAAGTGCCCAGAAGGGGAAATGCTTGAGGTATGCATTTAGTGATTTCTTCTTTAATTTTATTCAATAGGTTATGAGTTGTCCAAATAGCGTATTGTTCTACACTTTCTAGTTCGTTTCAATCAATTGTTATTGGACCTGCTGGTCTGTTGGACACTAGTTTGGTTTTGTTGAAGTTCATCGAGAGTCTTGCCATTTTGTTAACTCTGTTTCACTCAAGAAGCATCTGTAGGATCCTTCTGAAAGAACTTGCAATCAATACAATGTTAGCGGCGAATCTTAGGTCTGACAGCATCTTTCCATTTTTATACCGTACTTATTATTCCAATTTAACCACTTGGATATGTCTTCTTAAACACCAGTGATGAGTTAGGGTGATATTGGATCTCTTGTCGTACATCTCAGTTTACCTGGAATTCTTGTTTTACTTGTGTTTTAATTTTGGGGACAATTTGTCTGTATAGCTTTTCCAGAATACTTCCATACTTTGTTTCAAACCCTTGGTTATGTAATGCATGAAGGACGTGTGAATGTTCAACAGAATAAAATAGCTTAGTGTGATCCATGTGATACATGCTGTCATGTACACTGGAAGGTGAAATTCGTCTCCCTTCTCCACGATCTGGTGGATCGTTTGAATGTGATCAATGATATTAAATTCAGAGCGAAAGCCTACTTTTAAAGCGGTCCATTCTCATATAGTCTCTGTCATACATCTTGCTAATATCTTCGAAAATAACTTGTACAAATTTGACATAAGGATTTTTAGTTTGTAATAGTTTAGGTCATCTTTGGATCCCCCTTTTGTGATAACGACTCACTGTTCTAATATAGTTCTGCAGTCAAGTTTTTGTTAAAAGTTCTTGATAGGTTGCACAAAAATATCCTTGCCGTATTCATTCTTCCTGACGCAGTCTTCTCCTTGAGTCTTGTCGTTATTGAATTCTGCTATTGCTATTCCACATGGAAAAATAGGGAGGAAGGAACTCGTGTACGGTGATTTGTAGAATCTCGTTGCTTGGGCTGAACGTTCTGTTCCTCGAGGTCGTGCAGTCAACTGAATGTTTCTTTTTACCAGCAGAAGTCATTGTTTCCCTCTATTAAGAAAATGTTTCGTTTCCTTGTTGATTTAATATGTTCTATTATTTGGCCTTTTATTTCGCTTTATTGACTGTGGGCTTTTAAAGTAATTTTTCAAGTGAGTTGTATAGTTCGTCGGTTTCCGTGTATTCGTTGAAACTTACGTGTGATTGTGTTGTAGTTCTAGAAATCTCATTTGGTTCAACTTCTCTATTTCCGGTCTTGCTGATTTCGCGCGGTAACTTCTTCTATGGAACTCTAATATTACATGCACTATTCTCTGGCCGGTTTGATATTTGAGATTTTTAAACGCTTGTGTGTTCTGTAGATGCTTTAACTGCTTAGTTAAGATTTTGTCTACAACATTACGAGTTCTTTCATGTTCATCTTTCTTGAAGAAGATATTGGCTATTTTGCTCTTTTGCGAATTGTATATTTTTCTCCTGTTTCACTGCGTGTTCCGAAGCCATAAGATCTGATTGTTTATTCTGCCCACATTACGAGACAACCTATTATGGTGTAGAAATCCCCTGTTACCAGTTTGTTTGGTGATTTGAACTTCCCATTCGAATTCTCCATTGTTCATAGAAAGTCTCAAATTCTTTTTCACTGCTGGCTTCAGTGGGAGCGTGCAGTTGTATGATTGCTAGTCTGTAAAATTTTGTGTTTTTAACTAGTGTCATATTCTCTTGTGTCTGATGTTTTAATAATGAAGCTAATGCCTTGTTGTCTGGCTGTTGAACCTTTGTGGCAGAATAGATCACCATTTTCTGGCTCAATAATGGTGTTGCCTGCTTTTCTAACTACGCAGAAGCCTAAAATGTCAAGCATGATTTCCCTTAGAACTTACTATACATAGTTCTACTCCTCTTTCGCATGTTTTGAATGTACTTAAATTTAACTATACTATTATAACTTTCCTGTTGTTTGAGTCTTTCTGGGGGTGGTCATAAGACCTCTGGTGTTGCCTACGTGTTTGTCTGTTGAAACGATATGACGCAGTTTAGACCTTCTGGTTTATTTTTATTCATCACGACGACAATTTTGCAATCAAGTTGGGTAAATTGTACCTTTACTGGTTCTTTCTGCATCCTATATTTACCTAAAAAACACTCCCTGGTGAACCCTTCCTTGTAGTCTATTTTTCTGAAGATCTCTTCGATTGTGGTGGAATTCCTTAATTGTGATAACAGCGTCTTTCTGGTTTTATTTCTTTGCATTCTCTGTTCTGTATCTTGTAAGTCCTTAATGTTTTCTTCAAGTTTCTCTCTGTTTGCTCGTGTGTTGTGTTGGTAACAAAGGTTAATTTGTTATCTAATGCAACATATTTATCCACTATTATCTTGTCAATCCTTTGTACTTCTGCTTTGTGGTCGGGTATGTACCTTTTTGTTTCTTTCCTGAAATCCTCGTTGTGCTTTCTCATTTACGAGGGTCAGTAAAAAAATGCACACCCTTTTTAAAATTAAGTTTTAATTCTACATCTTTGCAACTTTTACACTATATAGATACGCCCTTCAGCAACAACATTTCGCTTTTCCACATAATTCCAATCCCTCTCAAGCGCCTTAGGCCATCTTAGAACTAGGGCCTGTATACATGCACGGTAAAAGTTTGGATCATCATGTTTGAGCCTCATTTTGCAGTGTGCACGAGGGAGTCATCATATCATCTTCAAACTTCGTTCCACAAAGGGATTTCTTCAGTTTACCAAAGAGATGGTTGTCGCAGGGAGCCAGGTTTGGCCTGTGATAGAGGTGTTTTGAAAATTGAAACAAACTAGAAGTATCCAGTAAAAATTTGCCACATAAAGTGCGTACTTCAGTGACATCTACATTTCTCGTGATTAAGCCTTTGTCCATTTCTGATTGTTTGCTAGCTATATAAAATTGACTTAGAATGAAGAGCACCTCATAAGCTATTCCTATAAAATTCAGCAAAATATGGTATTTGTAGTGTCTTAACACATTTGGTATTTTAATAAAAAATTATATAATTATTAAGGTAAGCGTTTCAATGTTGTCCACCCAACTTTTATGAACTAGTCCATGGTTTTCTGACTGACGTGTGGCCGTGCATTGTCGTGCAAGAGTAAAACATTTTCTTTCTAACGATGTGGTCGAACACGCCGCAGTCGAGCTTGAAGTTTCTTCAGAATTGCCACATATGCATCGGAAATAATGGCGGTTCCACGTGGCATGATGTCCACAAGCTGCAGTCCTTCGGAATCGAAAAACATGACAGCCATAACTTTTCCAGCCGAAGGTGCAGTCTTGAATTTCTCTTTTCTCAAGAGAGTTTGCATAATGCCTCCTCGTTGATTGCTTTGTTCGTCTCTGGTGAAAAATAGTGGAGGCATGTTTAATCGCCTGTCGTAATTCTTGCAAGAAAGTCACCACGACCATTCCCGTACTCCACCTAAAGTTTGCTGTATACTGTTTCGTTTTTCTTTGTAAGCTTCTGCCAACATCCTCGGAATCCACCTGACACTAACCTTTTTCAACCCCAACACTTTCATTATTTTGCAAACTTCCCCCATTTCAACGTAGTGTGGCCGTACTTTCATTGTGATGCGTTTATCAGCCGAAATCACGTGGTTAATTCTCCGCACATTTTCAGGAGTTTGTGCAGTGTGGGATCTGCCGTTGCGAGGAGAATCCACATTATTGGGGTGTTCTATTTCACTATTTAATCTGCTTGCTCACCTAAATACTTTACTATCAATAGTAGCATCTCCATACATTTCTGTTGAATCTCTTGTGGATGTTGCCCAGTGTCTCGGTCTCACAGCACAGGAATTCTATTATAGCACGCTGCTTTAGACCAATCTGAAGTGCAGCAGCCATTTTGAAGACAGTAGTATACCAGCGCCGCTCGTGAGAACCAGTCGAAATAATTTGAAACAAGCGCGAAGGATGTATCTATACAGTGTAAAATTAAAATGAATACAGTGCAGTATTTTTGGAATGACTCTCGCATTCGAGTTCAGTAAGGATATCAGAGAACATAGTTTTATATCCATCGTGTAGTTTTTTATGTTGATTTCCTGTTATTTGCTTGTTTTTCAAAACAATGGAGTTTTTGAGCTTCTGCCCGCCGTATTACTAAAGTTGTAATTTGAAGCTAGCGCCTGCTTGAGATGATTGTGTATGTCAAACAGCAATTAAACTACAAACAGGATTTCTCCGAGAACTAGAGGCAATTTTACGACCACTAGCTTCTTGTCTCCTATATGCTAGAAATGAATTAAAGGGCAGTGTGTAATATTTACTTGTTATAATTATTTGATCCGCAACAGAAGCAATATGTATATAAATACAAATAAATATGGTACGACGATAAACAATTTCTTATATAGTTACATATATAAAATCTATAACTATTTAGCATTTGTTATGAATGTTATATTTAAATGATAAATGAACGCTACGTAGTTCAACGATGTTAATATACGGGGTGGAAGGGAAGTCATGACATTAATTTAAACCAGTGATAGATCTCGGTATTTAGAACACATTTTGTATCTTACGTTTTTGTCTCTGACCATTTCCTACGGATATATTTTAGTTTTGTCGAAAACAAGAGACAGACAAGCTGGCAACACTGCAGATTGTGTGGGTGTCAATTTCGCTAGGTTAGTATATAAACAAAAACCACAGCGTGGTGTCTCGTGAACATAGACAAATATCACACCCTGTTTTTCCGTTTGTATCGTGCAAGTGTAGGCAAATCAAAATTGTCATCTCCCAAAACATTACACCACCCTGAGTCGTGTTTGCGAGCGACCGACGTGAGTACATCCAGAAACCGGTTCAGATCCCTGACCCACCTCAACGCAACGTTGCGAAGTTGCTTCACGGCTGAAAAAGCTGCTCGGAAGATTCCTTTAATTCTTTTAAGCGATTAATTATATCGAAACCTGTGTGATATGCCATAAATACTGCCGAAACTATGTCAGAATTACGTTACTGAACGCAACTTACAAATAGCAGACTACTATTTTCGTACATTCTTGTGGTATTACGCATCCAATTCGGAACAAATACCATATGTTTTTCAAAATTTGATCACAGAACAAAATGCAACTCTTTTTGTCTATAATGCTTCTATGAAGCATATATTACAAGTAATGTAATACGTTCCCTTCCATCTGGTATATACTTATCCATGTATATGTATATATGTACACATATTATAGATAAGTTGATAGCTTTTACTATTGATTTTAATATGTACCTTCTAATTGACTTGTATGGTTTGCTATACTTGTTTGTGCGGTCATAGCAGTAAACTCACCCACTCACTCATTCACTCGCTAAACCACTCATTCACTCACCCACCTACTTTATGTTGGTTAGTGAAGGGGTATATGCATTGCAGTGAGTGAATTAGTCAAAGTGCTTTACTGTTCTCACAGATGATTACTGAATAATAACGACAAGTAATAATTGGATATTAATTCTGGAGAACTGTCTGGTAGCAAGGAAATGGTGTAAGGAAATGGCGAAAATTCATCTATTTGATTAAAATAAGAAGTCCTTTGATTTTAATACACAAATCTAATGAAATTAATAACAATACTTATAACATTCATTATCTTGTGGTCTGAGATGAGTGAAAACATTTCAACAGACTTCACTTACATGATGTTGATTAAAACATGAAAACTTGACTTAGGCTCATGTTCAGCTAGGAATTAACTTCTTCCTCTATCCGTCTAGCTCGGTTCAGTTCATAGGTTGGGGGTTGATCAAGCTGCCATCTAACGTGAATGACGGCTGATAATTTTTTTCCTTGCATTTTAATTCGACTGCAGCCTTCTATGGTGTTGAACTATTTGCTGCCTTATCCTGGCTCTAGTGAGCTGGTTGGACAAACCGCAGGGTTATGCCAGAGAGGGAAACTTGAAAGTTAAAATATTTGTAATATTACTGCATGTAAATGTTTTATCCAGATACCAAATTTTGATGGTATCCGAAGTAGTTTCAAAAGTTTTATTTTTTAATCCTCTCGTCCTTTGTTATCTAAATGGTTAGCAACAAAAGAACCTATCGATTTGTTTTAACTTGACATTTCTCTTTGCTTCACTCAAATGTTACCTTTAGTTCCACCAACGTATATCCCTTCACAATACCTATAATATATCTGGTAAATTGCTAATTTTTTTCGGGTTAATAACTGTCTCACTTAATGGTTTATTTAATGCTACATTTTCAGGCTTAAATATTTGGGGTGGAAAACTGAATGTTATGATTTTAAATACTCTTCAAACAAATTAAATGTATCACAGCAGTAAGCCTTTAACATGTATATGTATGAAATATAGAGAAATATTGGTTATTAACGGAAAATAAATTTTCTAATATAATGAAAATAAATACATATTACTGAGATAACAATCTGCACGGAAACATGTGTCAGTTTGCAGGTAGAGCAATGCTTTGGGTGTGAAAGGCGGGAAAAGGAGTCGCTTTGTTGGATTCGCGGGTTGTGTGCCTTATCTCCAATCTAGAAATAGGAACGCGAGAAATCCAGCTGCACACACATTTGAAATAGTTACAAAATCACCCAATCAGAATTAGTGTTATGTTTTGGAGTATCAAATAAAGGTGAAGAAAAATATCACGTGATTAAATGGTGGACAGAATCGTGAAGGAGCGGGAGGGGGGGGGGCAGTTTGTGAAATGGCAAAATTAACTTCTTTCTCGGACAGGTCAGTCAATAATACCAAGTATCATTCTCAGGAAAAATACTTTCGGACGATCCAAGATCCAATCATCCAATACACAGTTATGTGTAAAGTACCTCCAGTTATGGGACAGCCTTTTTAAAATTGACGTCCTCCAACGTAATGTCATATCGGACGATGAATGAATGAAACGGGTGAAATGACGCTCAAATGAGCTCCAGGTCCATGTAGCTTAAAGTTACCCGACATTTTGTCTTCTCAGGATAAGGGAAAACCCCGAAGAAAAGGAAAAAAAAAAAAAAAAAAAAAAAACTTTACCCTGATAACGTTACTCTTGAACGTGAGGAAGACACGCTAACGATTACGCTACCTAGGCGGGCATACAGTACACTCAGGAAATGGGAGAAACCCCGGTTCACAACACGACGAAGCCGTGACCAAGAAAGGAAGGTGACGACAACACCAGGGAACCGACCACAGGACAACCAGACGGCAGAATCAAAACGCACTCACCGCACAACACCCCTCCCCTTTTTCTTTTTCACATTGTAGGGACATGAGTGTAATGTTGTAAATATGTATGTGATAAGCAGTACATTTTTGTCTTTATTAATGGACTGATGCTCTCAGATCTGGGGTTATAACAATAATAATAATAATAATAATAATAATAATAATAATAATAATAATAGTAATAATAATAATAGTAATAATAGTAATAATAGTAATAATAATAATAGTAATAATAATAATAGTAATAGTAATAATAATAGTAATAGTAATAATAATAATAGTAATAATAATAATAGTAATAATAATAGTAATAATAATAGTAATAATAATAGTAATAATAATAGTAATAATAATAGTAATAATAATAGTAATAATAATAGTAATAATGGTAAGAATAGTGATAATAACAATAATAACAATAACAATAATGTTAGTACCAATAATAATAACAATAATAAGGATAATAATGATGATAATAATAATAATGGTGATGATGATCATGATAATAATGGTGATGATGATGATAATCATGATAATAATGGTGATGATGATCATGATAATAATGCTGATGATGATCATGATAATAATGATGATAATCATGAGGATGATGATGATGATAATGATGATAATCATGATAATAATGATGATGATGATAATCATGATAATAATGATGATGATAATCATGATAATAATGATGATGATAATCATGATAATAATGATGATGATAATCATGATAATAATGATGATGATAATCATGATAATAATGATGATGATAATCATGATAATAATGATGATGATAATCATGATAATAATGATGATGATAATCATGATAATAATGATGATGATGATAATCATGATAATAATGATGATGATAATCATGACAATAATCAAGATGACGATGATGATAATCATGATAATAATCATGATGACGATGATGATAATCATGATGACGATGATGATAATCATGATAATAATCATGATGACGATGATGATAATCATGATAATAATCATGATGACGATGATAATCATGATAATAATCATGATGACGATGATGATAATCATGATAATAATCATGATGATGATAATAATCATGATAATAATCATGGTGATGATCATGATGATGATGATAATAATAATAATGATAATGATAATAATAATTATAATGATGATAATTATAATAATTATGATAATGATAATAAGATAATCATAATCATAATCTTTATAATCATAATCTTAATAGTCATAATAATCATAATAATAATGATAATGATAATGATGATGATAATTAATAATTGATAATTAATAATTAATAATAATTTAAATACTGAATGTTACTTAGGAATGCTAAGCTAGAAGAGGTAACTCAAAATATGGAGACAAATGTAACATACAGGGGTAACGTACCCCCAGAGAAATAGAAGGAATTGTGATACAATTAGAACCAGAAATTAGGCACACCGAGTAGGTTGCACCCTCGGTGAACATAATTCCCGTAAGTGTAGAGCTAATGGTGCAGCAGATGTTGGTGCAAATGAATCAAATGCAGCAGCAGAGTGTGTCGTTTCAAGTGACCCTAACTGCACAATTAAAGGCAAATTGGCAACCCAGGAAGAACCATTAAAGCGACACCCAGCCAAGAACGCCTATTGGTGGACAGCTAATCGAAATATGACAACAAATTAGAATCTCGGCTCAAAGATGTAGTCGAGGAGGTTCGGCAGACACAAAATTCTTTGCAAAATTAGGTGGAACCTATGAGAGAGGAAATTAGAACCACCGAGTTAGAAATGGGACAAACTAGACAGAAATGTGATATCGATGTCGACAGTATCAGGACAGCGATAACGCCTGTAAATAATATAACTAGCGGTATACAAGAAGAGGGAAGAACCACTTGTGTCGCTCTCAAAGCAAGGCAAACTTCCTTTGAAGCAGATGTTACGGCCGAATTAGTTGGCACAAGAAAAGTAGTTGTAGAATTTGAGACGGGAACTTCTACGTATATATTTGTAATTTTAGATTAAGAATGTACATAAATATAAGATTTTAGATATAAGTATAACTTGGTATTGTGCAAAGAAATTGCCTTTTGAAAGTAGGTTGACCTGAACAAGTTTCTAAAGGCCTCTAGAACTAAAGAAATCAAATCTATGTCCTTAATTTAGTCACATTAGAGTTCATTAAACAGTTAAATAATGTATCGAATGGACAGTATGGGAAATCGAGGTGCAAAGTGCAACGGTCTGACAGTTGGGTCTGGATGGCGATGTGCCCAGGAGTGTAAACCTCGTAGCGCTAAATAAGTAAAGCTTCGCGCCAAAAAGGAACGTCGAGGTGGAAAGTGTAACGGTCTGACAGTTTGAGTCTGGGTGGCGATGTGACTAGAAGTGTAAACCTGGTATCGCTAAATGAGTATAGATCTCGCGCCAAAAAGAAACGTCGAGGTGTGAAGTGCAAAGGTGATTAGTGAACGTAAAGCAGTTAGCAACCTAAGAGAGAAGCACCAGAAACTTGCTCAGGTCGGAATTCGAGGCAAATGAAGTGTTGAAGAATAAACTTAGTAAAAGCCTGTGTTGTGTTGTCATCTAACCTCGCGCCCGAGAAACATCCTCTCATGCCTACCTAAATCCGGCACCCAACGTCCAGAAACCGCTACAAACGGCGCTCCAAGTCACGATCCCGTTACAAATGGCGTCCCAACGCGGTGGCTCGACAAAGAATGACAACCAGAGGATCACCGATGTAAGCAGTTAACTCGGCGAGAATAAATCGACGCGTAGGAAGAAGGTGAACTTCAACCCAGGGACAGCAGTAGAAGCCGTGGACGCGAAAAGGAGCCGACGACCAAGTAACATCACGAGCGACAGGAAACAGCCTCAAGACCTCGGAGGAAAGGCGCACGAGGTGCTGTTTTCAACAAGCGAGACAATCAACATCAGAGGACGACCACATCAACCCAGCAACGCAAGTCACCGAAAGGTTAGAGTTAAACAAAACAATCCTATGTAAGACAATATATATCACAGTTAAAATAGTAGATGCATGGAAACAAATGTGTGGAAGAATGAGAGGAGATTATATACTGTATGATTGAATGGGGAAGATTAGAATAAGGTAATTTTACATAGATGCTCCTTCGTAGCGGAAAGCTAAGTAGAAATACCAAAATGGAGTCGTTAGAACAGAGTAAAGAAAACAGTGCTGAGAGCAGCGATGCAGTAGGGAATACTTCGGGAGATTGCTTTAAGATACTCTTGAAAAAAATAAATGAAATGAGTACTAGAATAGAGAATATGGGTGAGAAATTGGAAAGTAAAATTAGTGGTCAGGGTAAGGAACTAAACGAAATGAGTAGTAGAATAGAGAATATGGGTGGTCAGGTTAACGAAATGGGTGAGAAATTGGAAAGTAAAATTAGTGGTCAGGGTAAAGAACTAAACGAAATGAGTAGTAGATTAGAGAATATGGGTGGTCAAGTTAAAGAACTCTTAGACGAAGGATTTAGGACCCAAGAATCAAAGCTCAAAGAACATTTAGATCAAAAGCACCAGGAATTTGAGGAGAGAATGAGGGAGCAATTAAATACACAGCAGGGGAGCATTTCCGAAATCCAGGAAGGGTTAAATTCCTTTAGAATTAACGTAGACGAAAATTTAGAACGTATGAAAGAGATGTGTGAAAGAAAAAATGTAGAAACTAGGAAAATGCTGACGGATGAGCTAACAGCTATTAAGAACGCAGTGCATGGGGAGGTAAATGAAACTTTGCAGGTAGTGCACGCTGAATTAGAAGCTGAGGGACAAGAAATTAATAAACTTAAGGAAAACACGGAGAGACAGCTATTAGCTCATCTAGAGGTAGATAACCGTTCAAAAAAGAACGAGAGTAGAATAGTGGAAATCCAGGGATCTGTAGAGAGAATAGAGATACAATTAAGAAGTATTAATAATGGTAATGCGACAAGCGCAGTTGACAGTAATGGAAATAACTCAATTGTAAATAGCGCACAGCATGAGGCTGTAGCTATAGAAAATGTGACACCTAGCTCCTTCCACGTGAACCCGTCTAATACAGGAAATAGTCTTAGTCAATATGGCCAATTACTGAATGAAGTGTCTGTTCCCATTTTTGAAGAGTCTGAGGACATAAATCCTAAGCAATTCCTTATCGACTTAGACCGCTATTTCGAGATAAAGGATATACCGGAACAGCTCAAAATGTTTGTTGTGCGTAAGGCTCTGAAAAATAGATCTCTGACGTGGTTAAGGCTTGTTTTGGGGGAAAATTGTTCTTACGAGTATTTCAGGCAAATGTTCCTTAACAAGTACTGGAACGCGACTACGCAGAACAAAGCCAGATCAATATTGAGCAACGGCCGATACAATGAACACGGCCGACAGTCGATGGCGGACTACGTGTTAACTTGCGCGCAAAATTGCAGATTAGTCGATCCTCCTGTAAGCGAAGGAGATTTTATTTCGCAAATTATTAAACATTTCCCTCAGCAGATTACAAATTACCTGATCGTAGCGAGACCGAAAGATATTACTGAATTAATAGATCTTGTGTCAGCTTTTGAAAGTAGCAACTGGGAACGGGAGTTTGATCATGGTTCGCGGAGAAATGAAAGGGGAAGCTGGCGTGGTCAGCCGAGTTCACCGCGCGCCAACAGAAATTACAATGGGAACCATAACCGAGACGTTGGTATCAGGGAACGATACCGAGATGACCCGCCCAGATTCGAGGGTAGGCCAAGAAACGGCAGACGAGAGCATCAGGTAAATTTAATTAGAACGGAGGAAAATTTCCATGACGGGCCGTACCGACCTAGGGGACGTCGAAACGGGCATAACCCGAGAACCCCGTGGAGAGCCCACGACTCCGACGAAGAGCATTACCGTAGAGAAGACAGGGGGAATTACGGTAGCGGATACAGCTCGCGAGGAAATAACCGACGGGGCCAAAGAGGGGGAAATTCTAATATGCCCGGAGGTCAAGAGATCTTAGTGGCGCCTGTGAGAGAAGGTTTTGCAATAGTGGATGGAAATGATCCGGAAAACTAAATTGCGATCTTGTTGTGGACCGGAAAAAGATTGCACCGAACCCTGGGGTGATTTACTGCACAGGGCTACGGTCCGAATTAAATGATGACGAAAGTGAACAATTGGCAATACTGAAGAATTACTCGGACGAAAACGAAGTAGAATCCCCGGTAATAGAGGTTAAAGTAGGAGGTAAAGCGGAGTTATTTACAGTAGATACCGGTGCTACCATGAATGTATGTAGCGCGAAATTTTTCCAAGGGTTGCTAAACCGAAATGTCAAGATGATGACTTTACCTACTTCTAATGTGGTTTGCAAGGTAGCCGTAGGCAAAACGGTGCAAAGGATTAAACTGCAGACCATGCTATGCTTAGAAATCGGCGGGGAGGTGTTTGAGTACATATTCTTAGTGATCGATAATTTGATTTGTGATGCCATTATTGGATGTGACATGTTGTACGACCTGAAGGCGGTCATAGACTTCGCAAAGGGAAGTTTAATTTTAAATAAAGGTGAAAGGAGAATAGGTGTACCGTTTGTTCGTGACATAAAACAAAGTGAGATTGTTGGCATGTTAAATGAGTCGGATATAGGAGACGAACACTTATTTATCCAGCACATGCGTGTAGAAACGGAACCGGTTGTAAAGATTGCTATCAGGTATAACAAACCCGAGGGTAAAAGACCTCTTTTTAGTGAAAAGGCGGTGGGTACTTTGGAGCGAGAGAAGGGGAAAGCGCCCGTACCCTTGTTCGTGGAACAAAGCCACCAAGTTCGGCAGGCTGCAATGAAAGAAAAGCTGACCGAGTCTTACCAATTGACCAATGAACAAATGAGCCGGTTAGAAGACACATTAACTAAAAATGCTAACACCTTCAGTAAATTACCCGGCAGATGCAAAGCATATCAACACAGTTTCGAGGTAAAAGACGCGAAAGCTTGTAATTACCGACAGAGGGAACTACCATTAGCCATACAGACGCAGGCTAGAGATATTATCAACCAAATGTTAGAACTAGGAATACTTAGAATCTCAAATTCGGATATAATTAGTCCCGTTGTTTGGATAGCGAAGAAGGATGGCAGTTTAAGGAAAACATTGGATGGACGGGGGGTAAATAAATACACCCTTCCCGACTATTTTAGGAGCGAATCTATTGAGCAGTTGATCACTAAGATGTCCAGGGGCCGATATATTTCCTCGATTGACTTAACGGCGTCATATTGGCAAGTTGAGCTCAAAGAAGAGGTTAGGAAATACACGAGTTTTATCTTCGAAGGGATACAGCTAGAATATACTGTCTGCCCTTTCGGAATGCGTACCTCGGGAAACGGTTTGCTTCGGGCCATAAATGAAATTTTAGGGGATGCCACGAGGACGTATTTGCTCCATTATGTGGATGACTTCTTGATCATAGATAAAGATTTTGACGAGCACATGAAACATGTAGATTACGTGTTGACGAAACTTCGAGAAAACGGAATGACTGTAAACCTCGAAAAATCTAAATTCTGCGTAAAGGAGGTAGAATTTTTGGGATACATAATAAATGAAAAGGGGCTAAAACCTGACAAAAAGAGAATAGATGCCATCATGAATATTCCGCCCCCTAAAACGGTTAAACAAGTTAGGAAACTGAATGGCGTCTTAAACTATCAGGCGAAATTCATTCCTCAGTACGCCAGTATAATGGAACCTATAAGGGAATTATTGAGAAAAGGGGTGAAATGGCATTGGGGTGCCACCCAGCAGACGGCGTTCGAGAAGATTAAACAGTTGTTTGCAAACTCTATACTACTTGAGAGGCCTAGGGATGGACTTCCTTATGAAATTTACGTGGACGGTTCATGCCAAGGGTTTGGAGCTATTCTAGGGCAAAGGTCAGCTCCAGACCAGTTCCATGTTATAAGTACGGCTTCCAGGGGGCTGAACCACGTAGAGAGAAACGCGTCAGTGACAGAAATCGAGATCTGTGCGATGTATTTTGCCATTCAGCGATTTAGAACTTACATATACCGCAAAAAGGTAAAGATCTTCTCTGATCACATTAGTTTGTCTTTTCTACAGAAATGTAAGTATACTAGCTCAAAGATGTGTAGGTACGCTCATGAAATAATGATGTATGACGTGGAAATCCTACATATACCGGGAAAGATGAATACGTTCAGTGATATGTTATCGCGACTAACCCATCATGCTGAAATACCCGATAATATGGGTGGAGTGCTAAGAGAAATTAAAGTGTTGAAACTAGAGATACCAATGGATAGGGGATTAAAGGAGAAATTAAAGAAAATCAGCGAATTGCAGAGGAAAGACTGTAAGTTGGTCGGTTTAATGGTCAAAGCGCCGGAAATAGATGGACAGGTGGAAGGTAGTTTGGGAATGAAAGACGAAGTCTTATATAAAAAGCACGGAGCCATTAACCCGAAGTGGAAGACGTACATTCCTGGTAGCCTGGAAAAAGAAATTATTACGACGTTCCACAAAGCGTTATGTCATTCAGGGACGGACAGGACGACTGCTACCATATTGGAAAATTTGTACATCCCTAAGTTAAGACGAAAGGTAAGGCATACGGTTACGGTGTGTGACGTATGTCAAAGAGCGAAGCCACTGCAAGTCGCGTACGATTACGAGACGAACGCCATCCTACGGGATAAACCAAGATCCTTAGTTACGGTGGATTGTCATGGCGAGTTACCCCGAGGAGCGTTTGGATATAGATACGTCATAGTATTTGTAGACGTGTTCTCAAAGTTCGTTAAGATTTACCCGGTTAAAAAGATCGATAGTGCCACATGTTTGAATAAATTGCTGAAGTACTATATTCCCCAGGTCGGAAAAATGGACGCATTGCTAGCAGATAACGCTACCATGTTTACAGGAAAGAAGTTCGTTAACACGATGAAAGAACAAGGTATCAAACTTTACCACTGTTCGCGTTATCGGCCGAATAGCAACCCGACCGAGAGAACCATGAGAAACCTATCGGTGTATCTGCGAGTATCCTGTAGTAAGCAACAAACAAAATGGCCCGAAATGATACCGACAATTGAAAAGATATTAAATGAATCGGTAAACCAAGTCACGGGATTCAAACCGGTAGAGTTAATGCAAGGCAAGCTCATTAACACGATGGGTGCGAACATACCGCGAACCCTTGATGTGGAAGGCGCCGTGAGTACGTCGCAATTAGAAATTATGGAAATGGCCGCAGAGCGAATGAGAAAGAGGGCGGATAGACGTAAAGAAAAACATAAGGCGAAAATGAGGAAAAAGTGGAAATTACACAAAGGCGATCTCGTATTGGTGAGAAACAAGAAACTTTCTAGCGCCATAAACAAATATAACCAGCGCATGGGACTTTTATACAAAGGTCCGTATAAGGTAGTAGAGGAATACGGAACTGACACGTACTTGCTTATGGACTTGAACAGCGGTAAACTAAGGGGAAAATGGCATAAGCAGCTTTTACGTCCGTACCTTCAGGACGAGATCAGAACCGAAGAAGAACCAATAAAGGAAGAGCACGCAAAAGTACATAAAGAATAAGTATTCGAGGTAAGATACGCCGAGTCGGCCTATCAATTCGAGAGTTTCGTCATTACAAAATAAATGGTGTCAGGGGTCTAATTACTTATCAAAGGGAGACCGAAGATGCGGGAAACACTAACAAGCAACAATTGAAATGAAAATGATGGTTTAAAATACGCGCGAAGCGGTAAATAAGTTTAAAAAGACAGATGAAGGAACAATGGTAAACTTGGAAGGATATAGGTGAAAATAGGTAGAAATAAGTGTACGATTAGTAGCTCGTAAGTGTGATTAGATTAGCAGTGCAGAATGTCATTATATGAAACACTGGTTTAAGAATTTAAAAAAAAAAGAAAAAAAAAATGTAAAATTAGTAGCTTGTAAATGTGAGTAGATTAGAAGTACACAATGTCATTATGTGAAACTCTGGTTATGAACTAAGGAACCCTGGAAGACATTGAACCCTTGTGTTTACATGGGCCAGGTAGACAAGGAGAACCTGTGTCAATGACCTATATGTGTGATATTGTAAAGGAAGAAGGTGAAAGTCCAAGACAGGTAGATAATTGAAAGCAAAGGTATACTACGAGGAAGTGGACATTTTCATGTGTAGGTTAAGCTGAAGTCAGGACTTCGGAGGAAAATAGAATTTGGTAACCAAAAAAAAAGGAGAAATCTCTCAAAGATCTTCCTGTTTTTCTTGTTACAAAATCCGGCGCATTTGAGACGGGAACTTCTACGTATATATTTGTAATTTTAGATTAAGAATGTACATAAATATAAGATTTTAGATATAAGTATAACTTGGTATTGTGCAAAGAAATTGCCTTTTGAAAGTAGGTTGACCTGAACAAGTTTCTAAAGGCCTCTAGAACTAAAGAAATCAAATCTATGTCCTTAATTTAGTCACATTAGAGTTCATTAAACAGTTAAATAATGTATCGAATGGACAGTATGGGAAATCGAGGTGCAAAGTGCAACGGTCTGACAGTTGGGTCTGGATGGCGATGTGCCCAGGAGTGTAAACCTCGTAGCGCTAAATAAGTAAAGCTTCGCGCCAAAAAGGAACGTCGAGGTGGAAAGTGTAACGGTCTGACAGTTTGAGTCTGGGTGGCGATGTGACTAGAAGTGTAAACCTGGTATCGCTAAATGAGTATAGATCTCGCGCCAAAAAGAAACGTCGAGGTGTGAAGTGCAAAGGTGATTAGTGAACGTAAAGCAGTTAGCAACCTAAGAGAGAAGCACCAGAAACTTGCTCAGGTCGGAATTCGAGGCAAATGAAGTGTTGAAGAATAAACTTAGTAAAAGCCTGTGTTGTGTTGTCATCTAACCTCGCGCCCGAGAAACATCCTCTCATGCCTACCTAAATCCGGCACCCAACGTCCAGAAACCGCTACAAACGGCGCTCCAAGTCACGATCCCGTTACAAATTGCAAGACTTCCAGTTAAGCAAAGCCAGCCAGCTAAGAGAGGAGATGGCACAAGTTGCCGATGTCCAGAGAAGCGCTATGGACGACGGCTAGATCGTGAGAAATTGCGGAATTTAGGAGCGCATTACTAAGGGTCCTTCACATAGCCATGCGTGCACGCTTCCAATAATGAAAAGTAATGGCATGAGTACCGATGAAAGTGCGAGCGACCACATGGACGCTGCCTCACCCTCTCCTCAGACGTTCTGTAATTTGCATACGTCACAGCATTCCTCGTGCCCCGTTTTGACAGCGCGCGTGACAGCGCGAAACAGTTTATAAACAATTTAGAATCATGCTTTCCTTTTAGGGGTATACCCGACAACTATCGTATAATTCTGGTGCAAGGGAATTTATCAGGTTCACCTCTGAGTTGATTCCGTCCAACGTTAGGTGAAAATGTCGAATATGCACACATCAGTTCGGCGTTTTTGCAAAAATACTGGAGCGGTAGTGCCCAATAAGTGTACGGAGCCAAATAAATAATAGAAAGTATCACCTGAATAATTGCGAGTCCATGACATTTCCTGGGGCTAGGGCAGCTTAGCAAAGCAGTTGGAACCCCAATGTCCGAACAGGAATTCATCATCTTTTGGTAGCAAGGCCACAGACGTTAAGTGAATCTATTGATTTGCTAGTGACTCTTCAAGGTCACGGTCCACGTGTTTCCGATCCAGGTTAACAAGAGTCACTCGGCATTTCCCTAACACAAAAAAAAAAAAAAAAAAAAAAAAAAAAAGTTGGGATGAGGGCACCGGGACCTCAAAACAGGCATGGACATGGGAAAGATGCGGGCTGACAACGGTATGCAGGCCCGTTTAATTATGGTCAATATAGACACTATCAGCAGAGAAATGAGCGAAAGATTCAAAGTTGGAAGTAGCAGGATTATCCGGTACAATATGTGAGGTTCACAAGACATCTAGATAGGGATAGTCCCCGAAGAAGCAGATGCATTGGTAGGCCAGGAAGTCTCCCCAAAGAAATGCAAATCGCGGCGAACGGCATGGCAGATCTCATGCAGCAGGACACCTAATCCACGCGGACGTGAACATTCACGCCCACCTTCGCCTAATCCATCGAACCCATACACTCAGGTGTGACCCAAGCGCCGAACCAAAATAAAACGGAAAACTAAATGCGGGCAGGATAGGGTCCCCGTATTCCTCCCGAGATGAAAGTCAGGTCTCGTGTTCCCCTGGGGACGATAGAAATAGATGCAACATAAAGAGCGCGGAAGTGACTGCAAATAAAAACAATAAAAATGGAGGCATATCAATGTAATCAGGCTTTCGGGCTAAGTGGCATAGTTGTAACACAAGAAATTATAGAAGCTCCACGAATTCCAAGGGAAAATTGCAGGAGAGATTTTTCAAATTATACTAGATATAGGATGAACGGCTACAGTGTGCAGTGAAATCTAACTCGTATATAAAGCAAATTAAATTACAAACACTTCTGGTTCGGAATGCAGTATCTAGTGGAGCTATTGGCAGAGCAAGACAGAAAGTTTCCCAGCAGGTACTAATAACGACCTACGCAAATGGGATTAAATAGGAATGTTTTGTACTGAAAGGCCTAGCCACTGATATCATCGAAAGTGAATTATTGAATGTTTTAGTTGCCGTCATCGACTTTAGAATATCGTAAGTCACGTTCTATGCAGCCGAGCCTTCCACTATTGTGCAGTGCATTTCCACGACGCCTTTAGAGCCAATTATTCTGACAGAAATAGAGAGGTTAATTCAGTATGAAGAATTTCTCATTAAATTATTACGTGTAGACAGCTGCAGACAGAAGGTTATGTTTCGCAATATGTTGACGACTTATTGGTTCATTATTTGGAAATAGATCACTTCAAACACATCGACATGGTATTAACAAACTTACGACAAAGCGGCCTGACGTTAAATTGGGACAAGTGTATATTTTTTTACTGCATCTGTGAAATTTCTAGGTTATGTGATTTCCGGAGAAGCTCTGTCACCGATTCTGGAAGGGGTTGAGGCAACAATAAAAATTCCGCGCCCAAGAAATATCGAATAGGGGAAGAAATGCCTCGTAGTCCTGTGTTATCAAAACAGATTCTTGCTAATGCAAGAATAAGGTTATCTTTTAATAGCAATTGCAATTGGAATTGCAAGATGACCAGTAGCAAACTGTCCAGATACATTCATGAGATTATGTAGCTTGATGTGGAGATACGGCATATTCCGAGCAGCAGCAATGTTTTTAGCGATCTGTTATCACGAATCGAGGTAGGGGACCACCTGCCGGAGACTAAGGAACTGCTCAAAGAGAGATTAATATATTAAAGCTCGATTCGCACTTATACCAAAACCTGGCTGTGAAAATGAGATAATTGCAGCTAGAGGGCGCAAAATTCGCAGGTGTTTTAAAAAATGCTCCCGCGATAGACAAACATAATAAGGGAATATACAGTGCTCTACAAACTACAGAGGAAAGATTGCCCATCATGGAAAGCATATGTGCCAGCCTCACTGGAGAAACTTGTGATTGAGGCATACCATATCGCACTAACGCATGCGGGGGTGGAAAGAACAAGCACGGTAATCGCCATGTACCGCTTGGGGGTAAAATTGAGATCTATCGCTACCTGCGAAATATGCCAAAAGGCAAGGCCCCTTTACTTCCGTTTTGATCGACCACCACAAGCAATTTTAAGAGAGGCACCCCTTCAACTGGTTGCAGGGGATGCACGTGGTCCTTTACCGATCGCACGGAGGGGTTTGAAGTACACATATATCTTTGTCCTAGTAGGTGTGATGCCTAAATTAGTGGCGCTTTATCCGCTTAAGCAGCTCACTAGCGCCATCTGTGCCGAAGTATGGCCGAATCGAAGTCATATTAGTTGATAACGCCACGACACATCGCGGGTGGAAGTTTGTTAACAGGCCACACGACGCCGGAATAAAATTGTATGTGAGCAGTTACCACCCTCGAGGAAACCCTTGCGACAGAACAATGTGGGATCTTAATTCTTATCTGAGAATATTATCTCATGTCAAACATACAGTCTGGCCCCAATATCTCCCATATATACACTAGGTTATGAATAAAGGCCGGCGGCGTGTGCGTTTTTCCATAGGGATACTGCACATGGACTTTACTGTTATCGCTCGCACATGTAAACAACTGCAGCTAGGTACAGCCTGACCATGAAAACCGCCTCCTGCAGCACAACCCACAAGCATCATATGAACACTAAAGAACACTATCACTCTACGTCTGCAGCTCATTGCGAGAAGAAACAAAACAGTCGCGTTATACCTACACCTTGACCTTGCGTCTGCATACAATTGCAAGGCAATGCCTCACGAGTTTGCAGAGTACTGCCTTACGACTCTTACTTCCAGTGACAGTTGTTTGCACATTAGATGACCGTGTCGTACTTCTGACGTTATTCATACTCTGCATCCAGTCCAGCTAACCTGTATCGCATGCGAGCGCACATTTCTCCGGCCTTTAGTTATGAACAATGTGGTTAACACAAACCATGATTATTCGCCAGTGGAACTGATGATAGGAAATAAACCAGAATCCATTATTGAAGGAATACTAACCCACTGCCTATCATTAGTGAAACGGACAAATGTAGAGTACAATAGGTTTTCACGAGGCTCAACGAGAAGGCCGAGATGCGATAGGCGAAGAAGAAAAGGTACTTACGTACCTGGAATCCACAGATAGACGAGAAGGTATTAGTGTGAAATTTTAGCGGATCATCGTTGCTGAAAAAAGAATATAGAACCTCGTATGGAAGGGTTCTGTTAGAATTGTGGCCCAACTCGGAGATCGAATATACACGCTCCAGGATATAAGGACAGGTAAATTGCTAGGGAATTATTATATACAGTTATTACGCCCAAAAGAGGCAGTAATACTAAGAGATACGGATGGAACTGACATGCGTTGTGCTAAAACTCTCAAAACCACACCCATTAAAAAAATTAAATTAATATCAATGTTGGTATGAAATAAACATTTTAAGTATGAGAAAATATGAGATTAGAATAGTATTAGTTAGTTTTAGGAGTTAAATGCCGTTCTAGAAGCTTAATGCAAATTGAATAATAATGGTACTGCTAAAAAGGGGGGGGGGGTAGGCATACTTAAAAAAATTCACAGAAAATCTAATGAGTTTTGTAACATACCACTTTGGTATTAGGTAAATATATATGTGCACAGAGAAATAATATTAATATTAGAATTAATGTAGAATAAGGATTAAAGTGTGAAATAATGTTACTTAAAGCAGAAGGAACATGCAAGGACTAAATACAAGAGTGAACTAAGAAAACGTCGGAGAAATGATATAGAAATAATATAGTGTTGTAACTTAGAGTTAATGAAGGTAAAAGGAACATGTAGTGAACTGTGGTAACAGTGGACTTAAAAAATTATATGAGAATATAAGAATGACAACTATGATCAACATGTAAGCTATTATGACATTAGTGTTGTAAAATACCACAATTGTGTTAGTGGCAATTATGGGTAGTATGTGAATTTGTATAGTATGAATTCACTCGCCACTAGCGCCGTCATAACCATCAAAAGTACATATTTTATATCTCTAAATATAAACAAAGGGCATAGTTAAATGCCTCGATGGGATATCATGGCAAATTTATCAGCGGCTTCTTAAAATCCGCCGATAGATTTCCCATGAGGGCATATGAAACGGTCCTTTCAGTCCTGTGAATGTTGAAGGGTCTGTCATAGTAGCAAGTCTTTATCAACTATATCCATGAGATATAGCGAAATATTAGTTATTGATGGAAAAGAAGCTTTCTGGTATAATGAAAATAAATACATATTACTGAGATAACGATCTCCACGCAAACATGTATCAGTTTGTAGGCAGAACAATGCTTTGGGTGCGAAAGGCGGAAAAGGGAGTCGCTTTGTTGGATTCAAGGGCTGTGTTTCTTACCTCCGATCTAGAAATAGGAACGCGAGAAATCCAGCTGTACACAAATTTTAAATAGATACAAAATCACCCAATCAGAATTTATGTTATGTTTTGGAGTAGCAAATAAAAGTGAAGAAAAATATCTCATGATAAATTGATGGACTTGAAAGGAATAGGAAGTTTGTGAAATGGCGAAATTAATTTTTTCTCGGACAGGTCAGTCAGTGATACCAAGTATTATTCTCAGCGAAAATACACATTCATGAACCGAACAGTAATGTGAGGTCGACAGTTGGGCTTCGTTCTTTTGTGCAACATATTCATGCGGTGGTGAGTGAAGTAACGAGCGGTGAGTAAATGAAGTAATTATCAAATGAACGGATCCAGAAACTACCCACACCCTGAAACTACTAAACAGAGTCTCATGCCAACACAGACGTACATCGAACACAGATCACCCGTTCATACTTCCCATCCACATTCTGTCACCCACTTGTGTAACGCAACGATTGCACCATCTCAATACGAAGTTCGTAAGTTATAATTACAATGTTGTTATGCATTTATTTATGATGTTCATTAAAGTATACTCCAACAATTTGCGTTTTCATGAACTTCACATAATTAAACTAATTAAGTGAAATGATACTTTCACTCCAAACTATCAGTTCTCGTTAAATTTACTAGACATAAAATGTACCTTCAAGTGCCAATATATGAACTTCGGGCCTCTACCGCGGAAGGCAACGCGCACATTGCTGCACTACGAAAGCAAATCACATCATGTACAGCGGTGCAAAGCAGTGATTTCAGCCGAAATTCATTCGACGCGATACAGTGGACAATTTTTACGTCATAGTCTGTAAAACGCCGGGATTACATAGCATTTCAATCCGCAGTCTGAGAGTACTCACCTGGTACCTGCTACTCCTTGGCACAACAGCCCATCCGAGCCAAGGCCTACCACCCGACCGCTGCGTCCCCCACCTCTGCCCACCAGAACCATTATGAGTGGTCAGTGGCCCGGTCCTTCCCTGTCGATTAGGCAGTCTTCTCGACCAGGGGCTGCTAAGTAGCTCCTCAACTGGACCTTCAGGGAGCTAACGAGTCTGAGTGGCCCCAGAACAGGTCTCCCAGCGGGAGAAAATCCCTACGTCGCTTGGCAAGCAGCAGCGCTACCACCGAGCCAAGCTCATGATTATTTCTACTACATTCACAGACACACACACACACACTCATTTATTCTTTCACTCTTATACTCCCAGGCATACATATACGCAAACAAACGCCCATGCTCCTGGCGAGACACGGACCCGTGGTCCTCTGCTCGGCGGAGCGCCAAAGGCAGTTGCAGAGAGTCTCGAAGGTGCCCTAGGGAAACACACTCTAGCAGCACGTGACGGACGGACAAAAGATTGTCGCACAGCGGACAGAGAAGAGCACGATTACGTTTAAATGGGCTAAGCCATTCCCTTACAGAGATCATGGGACCTCAAAACTAATGATGAAATTCGACAACTAATATTAGCTAGAATACAGTAGTTCCATGCCTAAGGCTAGAGCAAGTGAAAATGTATTTTACGTTTAAGACATTTTGTTTTAAACAGCGTGAGTTGAAATGACAGAATGCTAGTTCGGGATTGGGTTAGTTTATAAAGAGAAAGGAAAACACTGTGCTTTATTATCACATGGTGTTAATGATATGGAGAGCCAGCAGTGTGTCGTTTTATGCGTTTATTTGGTAAAAGGGGGAGGGAAACAGAATATACGCTCACCGACAAGGGATGGATATTTAAAAATTGCATGCAATAAGCGAAAGTGCACTAGGGTTGGGCAATATAATGGCACTAACAGCATTTCGCGATACGCACGTTTCACATTATTACATTTTTTCTACCTTTCCCTGGAACGACCTAGTTGGAGGGGGAAGGGATCGTATCTTGTATGTACCAAACATTTGGAGAAATAAATCAGCGCCAACATGCTCAGCGTACAGCCCGCTCGTTAGCAATATCACGTGTTAAAATTTTCACGTTTGTACCCAAGCAAACTTGTTTTAGCAAAGAGGAAAAAAACACAATTAAAAATGCTGAGCGTTTGCCTGGCATTCCTCGTCGTTTTTCTACATTCACAGTGGTTGAAAATCGCTGCGATGGTTTAGTTATGGGTATCTTGTACACGGATTCGTAGTCGTGCTTTCAGTTGCTGCGAAGAGTTGTTTTTCAGGCAAACACGGCCTTTTAATTCCTACGTTTTCGTCATAACTTTCAGGTATTTAACAAATAAACCTACAAATGAGACTCAAGCATAAGTAAAGTTAGAAAAATTGTATTGATTTTCCCTCTAAAATTTAATAATACTCTTCATAGTACCTAGAGAAAGGGGAATTTTTAATACGGATACGAAATATTAGCTTAGCTATATCGAGGAATGTGCACTTCTTTATTATTCAATCTATTTTTGGCATAAGCTCTATACCCTCTCCGGCCTTAAAGTGGGTACGGATGTCAACATTACGCCGCAGCACATCTTTTAGCGAGAGGTAAATGGTGAAGCGCGATTGGAAATAGTTCCTTACTACATTGCATATATTATCGCTTGTTTTCAATCGAATTTTCGTTTTTGAGTTATGGTGTCCACAGGCTGAGAGACAGACAGACACACAGACAGACTGACAGATAGACAGACACACACACAGGGACCTTCTTCTAAAAATATATAAATATTTTTTTTTTTTTTTTTTTTTTTTTTTTGATTCAGGGGGCCTAAAAGTATATATTTTCGCTGAAATCTCCACATCGAATTTTCAGGTGGAATACAATACTTCCCTTACTATACTTTACGTAGTAGAGGAAGTAAAAATTTTAAGGAACCTTAAGGTATCTGTCGACTCTACTGTTCAGTGTACAGAGTTTTGTCCGAGTATATCCATAGGCGTAATATCTTATGCAATGAATTGAAAATAAAGCTAATAATACTTGGAGTACCCTAGATTAAAAAACAAAGGCATATATAGTTGAACGTTTACGGTACACTAGGTTTGAAAACAAGGGCATATATGGTTGAAATTTTACAGTCCTCTAGGTCTGAAAACAAGGGCATATATTGTTGAAATGTTACGGTCCTCTAGGTTTGAAAACAAGGGCATATATTGTTGAAATGTTACGGTACTCTAGGTTTGAAAACAAGGGCATATATTGTTGAAATGTTACGGTCCTCTAGGTTTGAAAACAAAGGCATATATTGTTGAAATTTTACGGTCCTCTAGGTTTGAAAACAAAGGCATATATTGTTGAAATTTTACGGTCCTCTAGGTTTGAAAACAAGGGCATATATTGTTGAAATGTTACGGTCCTCTAGGTTTGAAAACAAGGGCATATATTGTTGAAATGTTACGGTCCTCTAGGTTTGAAAACAAGGGCATATATTGTTTAAATGTTACGGTCCTCTAGGTCTGAAAACAAGGGCATATATGGTTGAAATGTTACGGTCCTCTAGGTTTGAAAACAAGGGCATATATTGTTGAAATGTTACGGTCCTCTAGGTTTGAAAACAAGGGCATATATTGTTGAAATGTTACGGTCCTCTAGGTTTGAAAACAAGGGCATATATTGTTGAAATGTTACGGTCCTCTAGGTTTGAAAACAAAGGCATATATTGTTGAAATTTTACGGTCCTCTAGGTTTGAAAACAAGGGCATATATTGTTGAAATTTTACGGTCCTCTAGGTTTGAAAACAAGGGCATATATTGTTGAAATGTTACGGTCCTCTAGGTTTGAAAACAAGGGCATATATTGTTGAAATGTTACGGTCTTCTAGGTTTGAAAACAAGGGCATATATTGTTGAAATGTTACGGTCCTCTAGCTCTGAAAACAAGGGCATATATGGTTGAAATGTTACGGTCCTCTAGGTTTGAAAACAAGGGCATATATTGTTGAAATGTTACGGTCTTCTAGGTTTGAAAACAAGGGCATATATTGTTGAAATGTTACGGTCCTCTAGGTCTGAAAACAAGGGCATATATGGTTGAAATGTTACGGTCCTCTAGGTTTGAAAACAAGGGCATATATTGTTGAAATGTTACGGTCCTCTAGGTTTGAAAACAAGGGCATATATTGTTGAAATGTTACGGTCCTCTAGGTTTGAAAACAAAGGCATATATTGTTGAAATTTTACGGTCCTCTAGGTTTGAAAACAAGGGCATATATTGTTGAAATGTTACGGTCCTCTAGGTTTGAAAACAAGGGCATATATTGTTGAAATGTTACGGTCCTCTAGGTTTGAAAACAAGGGCATATATTGTTGAAATGTTACGGTCCTCTAGGTCTGAAAACAAGGGCATATATGGTTGAAATGTTACGGTCCTCTAGGTTTGAAAACAAGGGCATATATTGTTGAAATGTTACGGTCCTCTAAGTTTGAAAACAAGGGCATATATTGTTGAAATGTTACGGTCCTCTAGGTTTGAAAACAAGGGCATATATTGTTGAAATGTTACGGTCCTCTAGGTTTGAAAACAAAGGCATATATTGTTGAAATTTTACGGTCCTCTAGGTTTGAAAACAAGGGCATATATTGTTGAAATTTTACGGTCCTCTAGGTTTGAAAACAAGGGCATATATTGTTGAAATGTTACGGTCCTCTAGGTTTGAAAACAAGGGCATATATTGTTGAAATGTTACGGTCTTCTAGGTTAGAAAACAAGGGCATATATTGTTGAAATGTTACGGTCCTCTAGGTCTGAAAACAAGGGCATATATGGTTGAAATGTTACGGTCCTCTAGGTTTGAAAACAAGGGCATATATTGTTGAAATGTTACGGTCTTCTAGGTTTGAAAACAAGGGCATATATTGTTGAAATGTTACGGTCCTCTAGGTCTGAAAACAAGGGCATATATGGTTGAAATGTTACGGTCCTCTAGGTTTGAAAACAAGGGCATATATTGTTGAAATGTTACGGTCCTCTAGGTTTGAAAACAAGGGCATATATTGTTGAAATGTTACGGTCCTCTAGGTTTGAAAACAAAGGCATATATTGTTGAAATTTTACGGTCCTCTAGGTTTGAAAACAAGGGCATATATTGTTGCAATATTACGGTCCTCTAGGTTTGAAAACAAGGGCATATATTGTTGAAATGTTACGGTCCTCTAGGTTTGAAAACAAGGGCATATATTGTTGAAATGTTACGGTCCTCTAGGTTTGAAAACAAAGGCATATATTGTTGAAATGTTACGGTCCTCTAGGTTTGAAAACAAGGGCATATATTGTTGAAATGTTACGGTCCTCTAGGTTTGAAAACAAAGGCATATATTGTTGAAATGTTACGGTCCTCTAGGTTTGAAAACAAGGGCATATATTGTTGAAATGTTACGGTCCTCTAGGTTTGAAAACAAGGGCATATATTGTTGAAATGTTACGGTCCTCTAGGTTTGAAAACAAGGGCATATATTGTTGAAATGTTACGGTCCTCTAGCTTTGAAAACAAAGGCATATATTGTTGCAATTTTACGGTCCTCTAGGTTTGAAAACAAGGGCATATATGGTTGAAATTTTACAGTCCTCTAGGTTTGAAAACAAGGGCATATATGGTTGAAATTTAACGTCCCCTAGGTTTGGAAACAAATGCATACATAGTTTTTGAAAGTTGGCGGATGAAGTATACTTTTCACCGTTTGGTAAACAGAAGTGTGCAATGTTATGTGAAAATCATAATAGTAGTTTCAGATAACTGAGCAAAACACAGTAGAAGTTTGTGATATGAATAATTCTTATTAGTATTTTCATTACTTTACAAGGAATTCTAGTCTGAACTCCAATTTGATCAACATATTAGGACTTTAGTAGAACAAATTCATATCATTCAAAGTTACACATAAAGGGTTTTAACTGTAACTCATAAAATTCCTTTAAAGAGACATTCCATATAAAGGAAAGTTTGATACTACCCCACCTAAAAATTAAACCTAATTTTGAAGACTTTGAACTTTTCCTTTTACCGCTTAGATCTGGAATCTCGTAGAATATATCAATTTTCGTGAAAAATGACCCGAAATGCCCTCTAGCGTTTGTAGTCAGCGTAAGTGAACGATTTTACTGAAGTGAAGTATCTCTCTCTCAAAGTTTCTCTCTCCCTTATTACTGGATATAGAAGACTGTGCCTATGTGGCATCACAAAACAGAAAAGTTGCAAAAATAGAAGATAAACGTGAACGTGTTTATTTCGTTTGACGTTCTTTGCATCTGTTGTCCTGCTATTAAATTGAAAATGTTACCGAAATATTATTTATGCATATGCACAAACATCTGACAGGACATGGCAGTGAAAATCAATCCTACCAATGCAACACTTTCACTGGCACGGATTCAGGATATTTTTACTTTCTCTACTACTGGGAAAGTATTGTATTTCACCCAAAAATTTGATATCAAAATTTCACAGGAAATAAATGTTTTGAAGCCTCCTGAATAATAATAATAATAATAATAATAATAATAATAATAATAATAATAATAATAATAATAATAATAATAATAATAATAATAATAATAATAATAATAATAATAATAATAATAATAATAATAATAATAATAATAATAATAATAATAATAATAATAATAATAATAATAATAATAATAATAAAGCATTTTTTAGAAAAAAAGTTCCGTGTCTCTCGTTTATACATTCGGTACATACTTTCACTGTAACAGGTTTTAATTAATGCCCTTGAAGCAGTTATACGATAAACAGGAGCACGCCCTTCTTCCTCAGTGTCTTATAACGGACAGCGAAAATCAAAAGAAAAGCTGAACGCTTGCGTACTTTTTGTACTTAACAACCTTTGCGAGAAATCAAAGCGAAAGACATCTAGAGAAGAAAGAAAATAGAAGGGCAAAGGAAGGGAAGTGTGATGTACAAAACCTACTCACTGTCAACGAGGCATTAGTTGGGAGCTTGGAAAAAGAGCCGGAAGGTGAGGAATTCCATTAAAAGGGGAAGGGAGGTACATAGCTATAGTAACATAATTTAGTAGCCCAGGGCATGAGCGAGTGAATGACGGGAGGCTGTCACTGTTATTTGGGGCAGCTCGATATTTTCCCCTTTGTTGTCATGAAGCAACGATGAGCTTACAAAGGATTCGCTCCACGTCCGCCACTCTTTCTTCCATCGTGCTTGCTATGAATGCAAGACATATCAACCTTGTTCTGCTGGTGCAGTCCTTGTTCATGCTTAGATACTGTAACTGTCAGATCAAAACAAAAAACACCCACTACCGTTAGTTACCGTCTCAAAGCACTTCAACGTAACCACATTGTTACACGTTTTACTGCCATTTTACGGAACAAGCAAAGGAACAGGCGAAATCAAATTAACTTGTTGATAGTGGGATTTAATTATTTAGATATTTTTAAGGTCATCTTAAGTTTTGCTTTCTCCACTACATGTGGTAGGCAGAGGTAGAATATGGACGGAGGGAATTCCACACTGAACCAACTGTTGTATGTTAGACCCGAGAGGATGGGATGAAGTGAGAGCGCTCTGCGGGCGTGTTGGATTCCGGCTCAGTAGTACAAGACAGTGCGAGGGTCCCTAACGTGTGCTGGAGCTTCATCACTGGACACCAGGGTTCACCAAGCAGCCACCGGTCAGGTGACTACTGTGCCACTCATTCGCAAAGAACGACAGTCCCAACACAGCAGCGTCAAACTCGCCCATCGCCAACGTCCTGAAAAGACCGGATTGAAATGAAGGTGAAATGAAATGACGGGACGGGAAATTCGGGGGATGTTATAACCCTCTCAGCATTTGCCTGGTGACCAAGGAAAATTCCGAAAAAAATCCCGAGTCAAAAGGTCAGCCGCAGGAATCGAAATCCCGGATCCAAGCATCATACATTGCAGCGGAGCCCTCTTGTTTTGTACGTGCATTAAGTAGGCTAAGTATTGTATTCCACCCAAACATTTCATATCGAGATTTCACCAGAAATACATGTTTTGGGACTCTAAATCTAAAAAAGAAAACTGATGTGCTGCACTAAATGACTTCCTCTACCTTTGTACTAGCCATTCTTACAAACTTTTATTCCTATATCTTCTTAGTGTTAGTTAAGATAAACAATTGTAAAAATTATCTTATTGCTTATTTCCTTGTAGGTGCAAGGGGAATGTTAGAATACAGTAGCCTTTGTGCGATAGTCAAATCCTTTAAAGCTTTGAGATTCTGTTCTCTTTGCACACTTAACATATAAAAAAATGAACAATGATGATCCATTTCACGAAAGTTTTGTTTTCCGAAGCTTACACACAACAAGGAATATCTCCGAAATGGTTCCCCCTACAAGAAAATTTAATCGGACATAAATTGTGTATTTTAGCAAGATCTAAAGTTTTTGCATAGTATGATCTGGTCTATCTCTTAACGGTTTACCAGTTATGCTAATTCAAGATATAAATTTCATTTGTCCCATAACTCTCTCAAACGTCATTTTAGTAAGAAACTCAAAGTTTTCGAAAAATGTTCCATGTAAAGGGTAGTTTAGGGTGGGGCTATTTTCTTCAAAATCTTCGTGTCGCATCCTTGAAAGACATTAAACTTAAATACCAACTTTGACTTTTAAACTACTTTTCGTTTTCGAGTTTTCGCTTTTGATATCCACAGACTGACACACACACACACACACCCACACACCCACACACCCACACCCACACACCCACACCCACACCCACATACCCACCCACACACACACATACACACAGACAGACACACACGGACATTTTTTCTAAAAATGCTTTTTTTTTGGTTTCAGGGGGTCTCAAAACATATATTTCCGGTGAAATCTCGACATCGAATTTTTGGGTGGAATACAATACTTCCCCTACTAACCAGTAGAGAACGTAAAAAAACATCTTTTAGAAAAAGGTCGGCTCGCGCGCGCGCGTGTGTGAAGAGCATTACTCAAAAACAAAAGGTCGGTTAAATACCAGACGAAGATATTCAATAAGCCTCCTATTCCATTGTATCCTTTACAATGAAATGTTTTCGTTACATTTTATTTTCGCAAAAATGTCTCCAACTATTTTGATTAAAATACCATATGACATTTGCATAACAAATAAAATGTGTATACCGAGTTTTAGGCAAGCCTTCATTTCGTGCTCTTCATTTTGAATGAATTTTGTATAACGACTAAACCATAAGAAATACACAATTTCAGAATATGCAAACAATATATTACTTGTTAAGGTTCACAATTTCTGTGAAATACTTTTTGTGGCATTAACCATCTCCGACATATTCATTATTCAATGCCATGTTCAGTGAATGAAAAGAAGCATGGTAAAAGCGTCTCTACATGTACATATGTCTATCTGTGTGAGGCTGGCTCTGATAATAAAATAAATTTTGGTGACATATTAAGTAAGTATATATAGGTGTAACATCTTTCAAGGATGTAATAGATGCTTTTTTTGGGGAAAATCTCTTTATTACAAATTATCATTCACGTGAAAATATTTTCTTATTTCTGATTTTTTCAAAAATGGTTCTAACGGTTTTAATTAAAATACCATGTGTTAAAGATATATGTATCTACGTGTAACAAATAACATTTACATATTGAAATTTCTCCGGTTAGCCAGGGAAATGTCCTTCATTCTGAATGGCTTTGTATAACGGGAGAAGCGTAACATATATACCAAATTTTACCACACAGAAAATGCATATCACATAAAGCCCATAATTTACATAATTTATGCCAAATAGAAATTTCTGTGACGTTAACCATTTCCAAGATATTCTTTGTTAATGGTTTAAGCTGCAAATACTGTTATACAAAGAGAAAAGAAAACTAACACACCGAAGTGGATACATATTAAGATATTATTTATCAGAATATTTGTATTTATAACCTGACATCCTGTAATCTTACTACGCAAAATATGTAGTTCTCGTTAAGGTACACAATTATGTAAGAAAACATTTTGTATACCCATTAGCTGGGAAAAAACTGAATAACTGTGCGTAGGAGAGACTGTGCTTATACAATTATGTATAGATTAACAACAAATCACCACTGTTTAAGAGCGTGCTTAAGTGTAAAGCAATATTTATATTTCACTTGATTAAGTTCATTAAGCCTTAATTACATTAATTACCTATGCTAATAAGAACGTATAAATAAAGATACTGTCTCAAGCTTCAAAGCCTGCATGATAATGCGATACAATTATCAATATAAATATTCATGTGTGTATGCTTACTTAAATTCCAAACTTCAAACAAAAAACGGTGACAATAAGTTCCCCATAGCTAAATCATGGTCTGTTTGTTACAGTTATTATTGAAAGTGAGGTAACTCTAGGAGATACAGCAAGAGGTAAGAGTAATAGGTATTTTATCACCAAGTTAATTGACGTTAGCCATTTTAAGTAATGCAGGGATAGTTTCTATAGGAAAATTCATGAATAATGAAGTCACTTAGAAAGATACCAGCACATCATCAGCTTCGGTGATTAAATGTTTTATGCGAAAAATGAATTCTGTAGAATTCTTAATACTTGAGTTTTCTCTTTGTGAGCCATTTTGATAATAAATAACTAGGAGAACCAATGTCATTAATGACAGTAGTCATACTGTTATCTTTTTTGTGTCTTTGGTGAGCAGTAAATCCTGGATGGTGTTGGATTAATGCATCTTAATTGCTTTTTCATAAAAGATGGTATAATGACTGACTTAAAGTTGGATTAACAGATTTAATACAAGTATTCAAAGGATCTTTTTTAAATAGAAGTATAATCTTCACGTTATAGCAACTGTGTGGCTCTGTTATTGTGATCATCTTTTCATATAACCACTCTCTAATTGCCTATATCTGCTTTTAGATATATCGAGCATTATGTTGAAAGAAGATATAAATTGCTCATCACTATTAGTATGGCTTCTTAAAATTATTAGAATAAGTTAACATTTTTTGTGGGATCAGCTACTTCTGAGTTATGCCCTGTTATTGGTTTCGATTGTCCAATATGAATAATGAAAAGTCGTTATTCGTTGTTCTTTTTGTTAATGCAAAGACAACGGAATTTCAAAAGCATAGCATAGTGACCCACTCTTAAAATACTAGTCCATCTTTTAAGCTACTCTAATTCATTATTGCCCTTTTACCTAAAATAAAACATATAACAAAGCAATTCATATAAAGTATATGGAAGAATAAACTTTCGTAACAATAGTTTGTTGAAGAATTGCTAGAAAATGCCAGTGGTAATTTTTTTCTCGCAGTGATGCAGTGAGATTGGAATTTCAGAACCATTATATCTACATGCTTTTTAAAGTCTACCTAGTGTTTTAGACTTCTGTTTCCTGCTGACATCTATAATAAATGTTTAGATGTGCAATCCGAGCTTATTTCGATTAACAAGGACTAGATAAATGAATATGATGTAAAAATAGTTTGCAGAGGGATGAGTAGAGAAGATCATGTTAATGCAGCATATCATATTTATTTAGTATTTAGAGCACAGAATAGCGACTGGTAGCACCTGAAGGTAAGGACGAAAGCCATGCAAGTAGGTGGAAAGTTTTAAATAGTTTTTGCACTAAGCGCATCTAAACCTTTAAAATTATTCTTTTCTGGGGAATAGCTTTTTCATTCACCATGTGGGTGCGCTAGTTGAAATTTCCAAATCTTGCAAAGTTTATTCAGAGGTTTTCAAAAGATTGTTGCAAGCTACTCTACTACAATTATAAATATTTGTATTTCACGCAAATAGGTGTGATAATTTCTGAGTAAAAAATTTAGTTTGCTTTAATTACCTAGACTAGTTTATAAAGCATTGCCAACAATGAAGAAATGATAAGTTTGTGAGATTTAACTTGTCGGGTCCAAAAAAGAAAGAGAGAGAGATTTCCCTCTTGTTATCTCTCTTTACGGTGATGAGTAGTTGCAAAGTGAATTTAGCCATTTAACAGACAGTAGTGGGCTGGAATTGGGGTGTGTGCTTTCCAAGAATTTAGATAGGGTAGGCAGAGCCCCTTAAAGACAAGAACAGAAAAAACCGGACAAGTTAAATCTCGCACACTATAAACAGTAAAAAACAAACTGGCGCTTAGCAGTTCATTCACGTGGCTGTTTTAGAAAAACAGTTATATTCCAATAGAAATTTCGAAACAATTTATTATTTATCAACCGTCGAATTAATTTTATCGTATCTTAAGCAATTTAAAAGTGTAGCAAAAACACTGATGTTTAAGCTCTTTCTCCCGAGCGTCTGCTGAAAATTTGAACACAATTGTTTACAAACATTGTTTGGAACAGTTTTAATGGACACACGTGTAAGAAAATTATTGTCAAATGAGGGAAATTGGAAGAAATACATTGGCATTCAAGTGGTCACGTGATGAAGCTTTGCAAGTGTCTTTAAGAGCAATGTAATTGAGCTTGAGGTTGAAAATATTTTTAGCGTCAAACATTTGTAACTTCTTTTTTTTTTGACAAAATTTGACAAAATTTTAGCTACGAGTATGGTCTATTTGGAAGTTAGACTGATAACGAAACCAAGAACATCGTAATACACACCATGTCTGGCCATATCTCCTACCGTCATATTCTTCATTGGCTGGAGTAGAGTTCGTTGCTACCGCACTTCCATCCAGTAGGAATTGATTCATATCCAACTTTGACCAATCAGGGACATCATAATATTTTTTCCACCAGAGAAGACTTGTTTCCAGTTTAATGCTGTGAATACCTTAGTCGGAATATTAATCCAATTTCAAAATTGTATATACCCTTGAAATACTTTGCAGTTTAGGAAGATATGACCTCAAATTTAAATTCATTTTCCATAAAGGTTTGCCTGAATGCCTAATTTATGGGCCTCTGGCAAGAAAGTGACTTGATTAAGTCAGGGGGAAAAAGAGGTTTGTTTATTCAGAAATTCTTCGTCTCACTTGTCAGCATCACCTCGCAGCAGAACATAAAGCAGCGGATCCACAAACTCCTTGAAGTGAGTCATGGGTATAGTGCAGCTCGACTAGGGGGTTGACATTGTTTCTTTTATTTTTTCTACAGCTATCCGTTGAAGATGCCTTTAAAATTCATAACTAATATTGTTTTGAAGTTAAATGCTGAATGATATGGCATAACTTATATTTCATTTAAAATGGTATTTTTGGAAGAAACAAAAAACCACGACATATGAAAATTTCATTAAATTTAGGTTCTAAAAGTACCGAATAAATACCGCCACGAATTAAACAATATTACCTTCATTTTGAAGTTTATTTGAGAATTTTACGTTGAATAGTTCCTGATCTGCGAGTCCCAGAATAGCGTAGATTTATCAAATTGTGGTAACTTTGACCGTGGAAAAAACTATTTATCAGAGCTGCAGTGATGCAAAATATATCAACTTAGCGTCTACTTTAGATGACAGAAAATTTACCTCCCCGATAAAAGAACATACAAGGATTCCTGCTGTCAGAATTGAAATGAAACAGCCCGTATGACAAAAGTTTATCACAAGAACAGAAAGGAATATATACAAAGTGTGTCAAGAAATTTCTTCGATGCAGATCATTCTTGTATATCTGTACAATCTGTATTTTTTTGTATTGCAGTTGCCATATTATTTGCTAAACTCTCAGAAGTGAACTTTAATATTGTGTCAGTAGAACTGACAGAGTAAAACTAACTAGTTGAACCAATCTTAGCTATAAATAAACTTACCAGCAGCAATGCCTTTGCCGCTTGAACTCATTGCTTTGGGAATAAACGTCAGCTCCACGCTATGGGATCATAAGTAAATCGTTTGTCGTTGTTTTTGGCTGCAACCTGAACAAAGTTGCGACATCTCTTTGTTGTGTGAAGCTTCCATCACTTGCTTTGCATGCGTTAAACTTTACCACAATATAACCACAAGGAATATTAAAAACTCAGCCTTTGTACTAGTAAAGGAACTATACAAAGGGAAATGGGGAAGACAAGTAGGGTATAGTGGAACGTTGTAATGCCAACATCTACAAAGTGTCCAAAGGAGAAGGAATGGAACTAAATAGCTGGCTTAAAGATCCGCAATTCTGTGAGCTGACTGTTTAAGGGGTGACCTATGTTTAAGTTCCTTGCCGTATTCATTTCAACAATTCATCCAATTATCTCTTGTGATTTTTACCCTGAGAAAAGTTAATCAACGATACAACACTACTAAACTTTCTTTTTATGCTGTCTGTTAGGTGTATATGTGATTTTACTGATAAATAATAGAGAAAAGGGTAACGAAGAATATTACATCAATATTTGCTTTCGTTGCGGGCCTATACTTTTACTTATTAACTGAAATACGTTTTCATGTTGGTTTGTACCTTTAAGTAGGCGTGTCACAGAAAACATGTCGCAGAGTGGGCGGAACGATTGCTGAGTTAGTTCCTTATGCAAGGCAAATACCCTCACGTTATCTAGATCAGTGGGTTGCGCATTGAGGTGTGAAGCAAAACGATTAGTCTATCTCACAGGCGTTTGTTCATTTCGAGGCGCAGTTCCGACCATACAAAAGCATCAAGTAATAAATTATGTGGTTAATTTGTGGGAAAACTGTTAGAGGAATAGGAAAAACCTAAGACACACAAGCAAATAAATCTTGAGGTACCATTTATAAAAATATCTGCACTTGTACTCCTAACACAATATACATCCTGTACATTGCAACACATGCACTAACACAATATGGTTCTATTGCTGAAGCGGAACAAATAAAGCCTTGAAGATCAATATTTATTATCTCGGTAAATGCGATGGTTCACTGATTAGGAATACACAGAGAACAAAACTCACAGTGAACGGTTTACCTTAAAAATCCCTATACCATTTTGGGGGATCTTAATGCTTATCTTATCTCTCAAGTATGAAATAAACAAAACCCATAGGAATAGTGCTGAAGTTTTACTTAATATAGGTGTATATCTGCATACCACTTTGGCTTGAGTCTTCTATGAGGTTGAGGTTGATAGGTTGCTAGGGAGTTTTTTTTTCTCTTTTTATATTGACAGAAGGAGCCGAAGAAGAGTTACGAATAAAATATTGTATTATCTCTTCAAGCAAAGGAGTCTTTCGCCGGGATGGAAACTGTAAGGAGGAAGGTGCAAATAAGTCAACCTGACTATACCCCTAGGTGATCTAAGATGGAGAAATCATTCACTTAGTTTGGTCCAGAGACGTTACTCACATGGCATTCTGGTTGCATAGGTACTATCAGAAATACATCTCAAGCTTGAGTCTGGATACATTCTGTCGCTAGTAGATCTCACTGAGGGCCTGTTTGTTGACCGTTCTTCTTGTCGGTGATCTTTCTTGTTGATTGCTGTGGGACCTGATGTTGCTGCAATGATATTTTTGGTATTTTCCTATTGACGCTGTGGAACGTCTCTGAGATACCCTAGGCGTCGAGTTGCTCAATCTTCTGATTTATACGTGAGAAGATGTGCAGTTGTGAGATGTGTGTTATTTGTGACTGTATGAGTATTTGCATTCTCAGTAGTCCTCTGTTTCCTGTGATGTGACTGCTCAATCTGGCAAGTCCCATTTTTATTTCTGCAACTGAGGCTTTGAGCTGTAGATAGTGTGACTCAGCTCCTCATCCTTATCCTAGGAGGCGCTGGTGCTCAGATATGGTGCTGAGATATTCCTCACGATACTCTTGTGTTGTGCCATGTCAAGGCGTGGTGGCGTTGAGATGTTGAATTTGATTCTTATATACTCTAGAACGAAATAAATCGTTATAACATTTGATTGCTTATTTAGTGTGCGGCGGACGGACACTGACCACTTTTCTGACAGTGTCTTTCCTCGCACGTGTGACACAGAAGCATCATCTGCAGACAAGATTATGAGGGTAAGTTAGCTGAGAGCGAAGGCATCCACTGTAGAGGCAGCGAGGTTCTGGTGTGCAGTTGGTATGTGAATGCTTATACTTGCAGTCAACATGGTGATGCTTTAAGAATACGGCTCTCTTCGATTTCCGGGCCTACCCAAGAAAATGCGGAACCACTGTTAAGGCAGTGGTGTAATGGTCTCTATTCCGAAAGGTGAGGCGGGGTAAGGAGATAAGTCCTTTTTGTGGTGAGATCCTTTTGACCTTCGCAAGAGGTAATGACAGTACAGCTTGCAATAGGGAATCCAGAAATAATCGGCGATGTTTCCAACTGACTGATGAAGGGCGAAAATTTACCATTACACTTTGTGGAAACATCTTGGACACATCTTGGGGTGTCGCTGCAAGCACAGCGGCGTAGCTTGTTATGCAGAGACGAGCAAAAAGGTACTTTCTGTAGCTGGGGTAGTGGTAGCTGTCGGAACAGCAGTAGGCACAAATGTTGATGAAGTGGCGCATTTACCATTGCTTCTAGTTCGCTATCTCGAAGTCTGCGGCAGGGATGCTGAGCGCCTCCGTATCTAAGTGTTCTCTGCAGCCAGGATAGCGTTTTCACTACGATAGATAGAGGAAATGATTAAACGTTTAAGCTTTAAGTAAATTCGTGAGAATACTTTTGAATACACTTCTTAGTCTTTACTTCAAGGAATGGTAAGAGTCACTGGTTAAGTTTCTGGGAATTGACAAACTGTTCTTCGTCAAATGTGTTCTCCTTTTTCACTTCTTGGAAAAGGAAAAGAAAAAATGAGGAAAACTTAAGTGAGCAGGAATATGGAGCAGGCATTCTGAAAGTATGTGTAATTTGAAAATAATGGTACTTCAGCTTTGATCGCAATTTCCCGAAACCTTGATTTTTCGCACTTCAGGTACACATTTCTCAAAAACTATAAGAGATATTGATATCAAATTTTTAGTCCTTATTTATCCATGTTTGCTGAGTACAGCCGGTTAAAGCTTTTGTGAATTAGAGCTATAATGGGGAGAAAAAAATTTTAATGCTTAAAAATATTACCATATTTTTCCGATATAGAATTGAATAATTTTTTATGTGCAAAATACAAACTACATAGGAATTATGTTTAACCGGCGATATCAAACTATGCTTTATGTTATTAAGATAAAACTTTGGTGCCTGTAGCTTCAAAATCCTACAAGAAAAGTGTACCTGAAGTATGAGGTGTAACATTTTTTTTCAGGATACATAGTGTGCTTTATGCTCCTTTTGTATGAAATTCTGTGAATGTAATTTAATTATTATGTACTAGTTAAATGCACAAATGCTTGAACTATAATCACACCAAATTTCAATTTTCTAATCATTAGTAGCTGCTATATTTAAATTTTAAATTTTGGTGTAAGTTAACCTCGTGGTGTTAAAAATAACCTCCCAGTGCCCTTAATGAATTATTACTTATGACCGTAACATTTAGAGCCATCCATTCTTCTTAAAAACTAAAATTTCCCCCCTGTTATCCTGGTGTCTTTTGGGAGGAATAGAACTTTATAAGGTCTCTTATATACAGTAAAGAAAAACATTAAAATTAGTTAAAGTTATTATAAAAATAATACCTTTTCTGTCTACCATACATTAATACTGCCATTGTCGTGGGTACCTTAATTCTTACTTATGTTCTTGTTTTGCTGTGAGCATCTTATGATCGTGTCATAATTTGATTGATATCCGCCAATTGTTACAAATTCAACCCTGAGAGATCCTTTAGTATACAAAAATGGACAGAAAAATGTATTCAATCATCATAAATCCCAATACTGAACATAAAAACAAACATCGCACTGTACAGTGTGTCAGCTTATTCTGAATTATTTGCTACATATTGTTGGAGGGAACTAAGGGAAATATCTTGACATTCTCTCTTTAAAAGTGAGTGATACGCAATAGCGCACTTTCTTTCGCTATTTAGCACCTAGGGGTTTCTAAGTGTAAATCTATGCAAAAGATTGGTGAGTTGTGATTGTAATTCCAAAATTTGCTTCCTAAAAGGTCTTTCATCTCTTTCCTTTTATCGTGTAATGATTTGTGTAAGGAAAATTCTTCATGGCTTGCCTGGGTTTGGATGTAGGTTTATTTCAGAAATGATTACATACAATATCTGAAGGATATCGAAGAGGCAATGTGGCAAATCTGAATATTACATTCGAATAGGTTATATGAAATGAAAGTGATGGCAGTGGCTTAGAAAACCCGTTTTCTCATTAACCAGTGCTATTATTGATAACCTGTTTTACTTATTGTTTAAAGATTCCTTGGTTTATGTGAGCAGTTAATATTTCTAGTCTTCACGTTGTAACTGAAGCTATTTCTCCCAACTATCAAGATTTTAGGTTTCTAGTCACATTTTTCTTCGAAATTTAACGTGGAGTGTGTTCAGGGTTTGGTTGCAATTTACTCAGAGAATTTTTCGAAAATTTACAAGGGTTCACAGAAGTGTACTGTGGCTCTGATAGCTCAGTTAATCAGTTGATCGGTCATAGTAAAGAACTGTAGAACTAATATTACAACCTCTTCCTTCTTTATCACTTTTCCGTTCATTATTCATAAATGCATTTCTTAGTTTCCAAGATTCTTAACCAATATCCCAAACAACTTCTTCCTCTCATCCTGATCAGTTTCACGACTTTCTTCCCCTTTATAAACCAGATTCTCCCTTAGATTGTCTGTCCGTTTGAACATATTCCTTGTCCATATTGGCATTTTGAATGCTTTTGTTTTCTCCATTCATCGAAATATCAAAGTTTTCCCATTGCACAATGCCACTTTTAGTACAGCTTCTTCTTCTTCTTTCTTCTTCTTCTTCTTCTTCTTCTTCTTCTTCTTCCTATTCACTTCATGGCATAGGCAATCAAGTGCCTGTTCCGCCTTCAAACCACTCCAGCCATCGTTTCCTGGGTCTGCACACCGATCTCTTTCCTTTAGGATGATAATGCATTATTTCTTTAGGAAGAGTGGTATATGACATTCTTTCAACATGCTCCTTCCACTTTTGTTTGAAATCTTTTAGCCTGTCATTTACATTAAGAATTCCTAATTCTTCTCTTATACTTTCATTTATTATTAGGTCTCTCTTCGTACATCCCTTCACACTTCTTAAGAATACAGCTTCTTAATACAGCTCCTTCAGTATTTTCATTTGATTTCTTAATACCATCTCCTGTGACTAGTAACGGCACATCCGAAATCTCTAAAGATTTCCTACTTAAAAAGTAGGAAACATAAAAATAAGTGATCAGATATTCGCTCTTATGTGGTAAATTCGGGAAGATAATCCATGCATATATATTTTAACAGTATGCACAAACGTTTTGTGTAAGTTTCATAACATTTTGTCTTCCAAAGCATCAGAGAGTTTATCAAACACTAGCGCGCATTATTTACGGTGAAGAAACATCTGGAAAGGGTTAGGAGGTCCTATCCTTGTCTCTTGCCAAGTTTCCACACGAAAAAGTGACCACAGACATCTGGCTTTCGCTCTTGCTGAACAGCCGTGCTCACGATAACAAGGCGACTTGTTATTTCCTAGTAATGGTATTCAAGGACTATAACCGTTTATGAACTCCAGGACTCTGATCCTTATAGACAAGACTCCGTTTTGCGGTTATGATGTTCGAATCAACGCCAGCGCCAAGAGTGATACTCTGCGTCTTCGGCGGTTTGAAATTGCTTTTCCTTGCATGAGTGCTGCCTGCTATACGTATAAATTCTATGGGATGATTCCACACCACTGTCATCCAGAGATGAAAAATCTAAAAGTGGATTTGCGGATCCATCGCTAGCAAGAAAGTCTTTCGCATTTGAGCAAGTTAATGCTCTGAAATGAACATTTCGTAAATGACATCTTTGCTATCTTATAAAGCACTGCATCTAATAATTCACTGATTATACTCATCTGATTCCATCTCGAGTGCAAACAAGGCCCTTGAAATACAGAGGTAATCGAAGTAAACCGAAGTTCATTTGTTAGAAAGTTGTTATTCCGTATCTGCGATAATTCTAGATATATTTAATTCTTTGACTTTGTTTCTTATCTCAAAAGAGCTTAAATTCAGTGCAAATGAAAATAAAATTTATTGCAAGTGCAAGAGAATGTGGTTTTAGATATATCTTCGTCATTACAAACTAATTTAAAATCTGACATTATTACCTATACTTAGTGATACGATAGAAGGCAGTATAAAAATTGATTGACAAGAATATAGCTTCTATTTCCAGTCAGAGATTGTGAAAGAAATGAAAGTATCTATTCATCTGAAAACAAAAGAAGAAAAACATCAACTGAATGTTGAAATACTCCAATGAATCAACAAATACTAGTGTTGTGATATAGCTTAGTATAAAACATTCTGCTTTCTAGAATATCATCGATAGTAAAGACGGCTTTAATTGAAAATTTTCATTTGTCATGCAGCTTTTTAGGAAAGTCCTATACCGTATTTATAACATAAACTTCCAAGCTAATATTATTATATTTTAATTAATAGCAGACCTGTTTCCTTGATTCTGTTTAACTAAAACCTCTTTACTTTTCTCAATGTACTGAACACAAATTGCCAAGACTTTAGGGTCATTGGCCTCCTATGATAACGATGTAGCAAATATATAAAAGAGAGAATTGAAACAGGTAATAGATTTCTTTGCTTTGGCAAATTTCGTTCTCTTTGCACGGTTAACATATTAAGAAATGAATGGCGATGTTCCATGTGATAGAAGTGTAAGTTCTCCAAAACTTACACAAATAACAAGGACTATCTCCGAAATGGATCACTCAAAAAAAAAAAAAAAAAAAAAAAAAAAAAAAAAACATAAATTGTGTTTTAACAAGATCTATATTTTTTGTACTGTAAGATTTGGTCTATCTCTTACGGTTTACCAGTTTTGCAAAAGTCATTCAGACTAAACAGGAATAGGCAGAAAATTCAAGGCATACATTTCATTTGTCATAAAAATATCTCAAACATATGACATTTTAAGCAAAATCGTTAGAGCCATTTTAAAGAAAATTAAACTTTTCGAAAAATTTTGCATGTAAAGCGTAGTTTAGGGTGAAGCAATTTTCTTCAAAATCTTCGTGTCGCATTCTTGAAAAACAACAATAGCAATAACAATAATAGCCTAATGAGGGCAAAGACCTCCTGCTAGAGGGTAGCTCTGTGTTAGGTTGTGTCTAGTGCTTCTATGTGTGGATTAGGTTGATTTCACTATCACTGTGAGTCAACTTGGATGTCATTTGTAGGTTGGCACTGTCTTCATGTTGTGCTCGACTTCCTTTTATTCTCCATATTCTTCTGCTTCGTGCTATTCTGGGGCATTGCTGACCTGCTTGTGTTGTGTAGAAGTCTGCCCACCTCTGCCTCTGTGTCGGTCTCCTGTGCGCGGGTCCACATGGTGGCTTTGTGTGTTCATCTTTCGCCATTCATCCGCGCGATGTGGCCTCCTCACTTCCATTTAAGTCTGTTGGCTCTGTGTGTGACGTTTTTTTGTTGAAGATATTTGGGACAGTGACTCGTTGGAAACTCTGTCTCTCTTAGATATTCTCAATATTTTTCGTTCCATCTTTCATTGGCATATTTGTAGTGCGTTCATCTGTCTAGCTGTTGTCGACCATCTTTGGCATTCGTATAGTAGAGTTAGGTAGAAGCAGGTTTCTAGTGTTTCGAATTTGAGTCTTCTGTTGATTCTCTTGTAGAGGAGTATGAACTGGAGTGATCAGAAGGATCTCCAAGCTAAGGAAATCCTTCTTATTATTTCTTTTTCTGTCTTGTTTTTGAAGGAGATTAGTTGGCCTAGGTAAGTGTACTCTGTTTTATATGGTAGCATTGTTCCTTCGATTGAGATGGGGATCTCCTGTCTGTTTGTCATCAGCTGCGTTTTTGTCATGATCATAGACAGTCCTACGGTTTTGCCTTGCGTGCAGAGTTTCTGGAGCATTGACTGAAGTTCTCTTGGTGTTTCCGCGAACAGGACTACGTCTTCGGCGGATCTTAGGTCTGCTAGGTGACTTCCATTTATGTTTATTCCCTGTTGCTTGCTCTAATTCATTTTTCTGAATTCATTCTCATCACGCTCGTAAAAAGTTTGGGAGAGATTGGATCGCCTTGTCGTACTCCGCCTTTTAGATGAAATGGTTGGCCTTCTACTTCTGTTCTTACCTTCGCAAACTCTATAAATATTGTTCAATAAACGGATGAATTTATCTTCCACTTCCTATGTGAACAAGGCCTGCAGAATTCTTCTGTGAGCGATCGAGTCAAAAGCTTTGCTGTAGTCCACAAAGCCTAGATATAACGCTAAGTTAAATTCTTCTGACTTCTCTGTCAACTGGTTTATGGTTTGCAGGTGATCGGTTGTGCTGAAACTTGTGCGGAATCCTACTTGCTCGGGAGTTGCCTTTCGTCCAGGGTTCTTGTTATACGTCTTGTTATTATCTTTGAAAACAATTTATACAAGTTTGACATTAAGCCTATAGGTCTGTAGTTGTCTATGTCATCTCTCGCGCCTTTTTTGTGAAGGAGGATGATAGTGTTTGTCTTCCACTGGTCCGGAATATCTCTGTTTCTATGATTATGTTGAATATAGTACATATGATGGGTGTTAGTTATTCTGTAATGAGCTATTATAGATTCCGTCTTCGCCTGGGGTTTTTCCGTCTTTCAGTTCGTTTATTGCGGTTCTGACCTCGCTTTGAAGGATTGGCGGGGTGCTTTGGGTGTTTGATGACGTGGGTATAGCTTGATTCGGATCTTCATGTTGAAAGGAGGATTATATAAGTTTTTGTAGAAGTCAGTGATTGTATTGTTTGTGTCCCTCCTTGCTGTTATGCTTTTTCCTGTAGGACTCTTCACCCCAAGTATCCATTGTTTCCCTCTTTGTATGATTCTCCTTGCTTGCTTAACTGATCCGGAAGCTTTCAGGATTTGCTCATTGTAAGTGAGCGGTAGGTTCTGATGTCTGTTCTAATTTCTCTGTTTGTCAGTTTGTCTAATTCCACGTATTCGGTTCTTTTGAGTTCTGAGTTGTCTGTGGAAGCCTAGAGTTTTGCTATTTTTCGATTAGTTCGGTGCGTCTGCGATTAATTTGTTCCTTTTTGTATTTGTCGCTGCATTATTGGGGGTCGTTTCGCTCGCCTTATCTATGACTTTCTCTAGTGCATTGTATTGCTCTTGAACTGTTAGTTCTGATGTAAAAACTACTTCTGATAGTTGATCCTTTAGTTCGGTGTGTAGTTTGTCCTTGTTTAGGGTCTCCAAATTGGTTCTGTGCAATTTCATATAGTTCCTTCTTTTACGACTCCACCTTATTTTTGCCCGCACCATTCTGTGATCTGTGCTAAATTCCAAGTTTTGTGTGACTTGAATATCACTTAATTCTTCCAGTGTGTCGCACAGGACGTAGTCGATTTCGTTCTTAGTCTTGCCCTCTGGTCTTGAAAGACATTTAACTTAAATACCAACTTTGATTTTTAACCGACTTTTCATTTTTGAGCTACGCTGTCCACAGACAGACAGACAGATAGATAGACAGACAAACAGACAGACAGACAGAAAGACAGACAGACAGACAGAAAGGACAGACAGACAAACACACACACACGGACCTGTTTCTAAAAATCTGATGTTCTGCACTCACATGACCTTCTCTACTCTTGCACCAACCATTCTTACAAAATCTTATTCCTATATCCTCTTGGTGTTAGTTGAAAATAAACATTTGTTCAAATTATCTTATTGCTTGTTTCCTTTTAGGCGCAAGAGGAATATTAGAATACAGTAGGCTTTGAGCGATAGTCAAATCTTTTAAAGCATTTGCACCTTAACATATCAAAAAATGAACAACGATGTTCCATTTCACGAAAGTTTTGTTTTCCGAAACTGACACAAATAACATGGAATATCTACGAAATGGTTCACTCTAGCAAAAAATGTATATTGACATAAATTGTGTGTTTTAGCGAGATCTGTATTTTTTGTAGAGTAAGATTTTGTCTATCTCTTACGATTTACGAGTTATTCAAGTCATCCAGAGTAAATAGGACTATATGAGCTATAGCCAGAAAATCCAATATATACATTTCAGTTGTCATACAAATATCTTACACATATGACATTTTGATTAAAATTATTAGAGCCATTTTCAAGAAAATCAAAGTTCTCAAAAAAATTGTCCATGTAAAGGGTTAGCTTAGGGTGGGGCTATATTCTTCAAAATCTTCGTGTCGCATCCTTGAAATACATTAAACTTAAATACCAACTTTGGTTTTTAGCCAACTTTTCGTTTTTGAGTTATGCTGTCCATAGACACACAGACTGACAGACACACGCGGACCTTTTTCTAAAAATTCTTTTTTTTGGGGGGGGGGATTCAGGGGGTCGCAAAACATAATTTCCGGTGAAATCTCGACATTGAATTTTTGGGTGGAATACAATATTTCCTCTACTTTACTATACGTAGTAGAGAAAATAAAAATGAACACTTTGGTATACAATATGAATACCATTAAATAACACAATTTGTAAACATTGAACTCATGATGCAATATCAAACTTTTGTCTGCGGTCAGCTGAATTTAGGACATCATGGAAGGAAACATTATAGGGATACAGTAACAGATATACATGACTATACTAGGGATATACGTGACTTATTTTAGTACGGTAAGAAATTGCTGACAATACATGCAGATAACCTTAAGGAATGTGTTTGCTTTGTTAGGTTGAATAAAATTCCTTGAAACTGTTTTAACACTGCCAAGTCCATTGTTGGCCGCCTCCGTAGCGCAGCTGGCAGCGCGCTTGCCTGTGGCGCGGAGGACCCGGGTTCGATCCCCGGTACCAGCATGGGGATTTTATCCCCTCTGGGAGGTCTGGCACGGGGTACACTCAACCTCGTTAGGTCCCGGGGGGGACCAATTGAGGAGCTACTTGATGGAGAAGTAGCGGCCCCAGGTCGAGAAGACCGCATAACTGGCCGGGAGGGCTCGGGGCGCTGACCACGTCCCACCCTCCAGTACTGCACCTCACCAATGACGCCTGTAGTGGGCAGAGGTGGGGGACGCAGCGGCTGGGCGGTAGGCCTTGGCCCTTCGTGGGCTGTCGCGCGGGGTTTACATTTACAAGTCCATTGTAGAGAGTAAATTGTAAACTTGTGCTTCTGGAGGGTTTTCCAAAATCACTGTGAGAAATCTAAATCTTTCTTACAATAAAAATGCTGGAAAAGTGTTGATTTAGTCCGCAGTGAAAATTTTCATTTTCCCCTTCCACATCTCTGACACCTCTTCACTGATTTATATTTGATTTTCCGTAGTTTGCAAAATTTGAGGACTGGAATCGCACCAATTTGGACTGTGAATTAGGTTAACATTTGTCTTCATTTTCCCTAAAATGATGAAAGTATGTGTACATAAATTACATATAAGTACATAAGCACTTACATCAAGCTATAGTTTTACCTGAGCGAATAGAAAGAGAAAGTGTGGTCACTCCACTGCTCTTCCATATGATTATACAAGAGCTACCTGGTGCTTCCGTCAGGTGGCAGCAAAGGCGTTAGTGTGGCTATTTACAGCGCTTTTCGCCGGGCATTGCATTGGGGTTTTGTTGTGTATGGTTGCTCTGTTTGTTACAGTGCGATGAATTGTGGTTAATTTTTATGAAACTGTGAATTTATAGAAATAATCAACATGCCTATGTGTTTCGTGCCTGGTTGTAGATCTGGCTATGGTAAATCTAAGGGTAAACATTTCTTTACACCTCCAAAAGATAAACTACTGTTTTCTAAATGGGAAAGGGCCATACCAAGAAAGGACAAGTGCCTTTTTTCTAATAGTTGCTTGTGTGATTCACATTTTTCATAAGAACTTTTGATAAAGGTACACAAATTTATAGTTAATGGAGAAAATATTGAGATTGCAAGGCAAAGGTGGACGTTAATACCTCATGCAGTTCCACATCGTTTTCCTAATCGTCCTAAATACTTATCATGGCCAATAGACTCCCGTAAACCTCCTTCACAGTGACCATCAAAAAGGGTTGGAAGAAGTACCAATTTAGAAGACAGTGGGGATCACGCAGAAGGCTTTCAAAATACGACTGTTAATTTTCCCCTGGCAGGGAATACCAATAGACATTTTGGTAATAAAGTAGGCCTATTAAAGAAAAGGTTAAAGCAACAACAGCGTAATATAAGTAGACTAAAATGCCAATTGAAAGTAGCCAATGCAAAGATTCAAGTACTTGAAAGGAAAGTAAATGGTAGCAGCAATATCGATGAATCTGATGGAACAAAATACCTAACTGATAAACAAAAAATTGAAAAGATCAAAGGCAACTAAAAAGAAAGGTATGAGATATAATGAGATATATTCCAACCATCATCCATCTACAGTAGATTTTCTCCAGTTGCACATGTTACAGTCAATTATGTTCCAAACAAATTAGCAATATCATCTGAAGGCAATTGTGAGTATAGGCAAGAGCTGCATTTAACATCATTCGTTAACCAAATGAAGTTATTAGCAAAGGAAATAGTGAGCCATAATAGTGTAATTACAAGAAATATAAAGAGCAAAATTAAGGACGAAATTGAGATTGAGGAACCTGATATACGAGAATGGGAAAAGAATGTTCCTGAAATTACTCAGAAAGATATGGCTAAAGAGTGTATGGTATATCACTTGAGTGGGGATATAGTACACAATTGTTCAAAGTATGTGTTAATTTACTCCATGGCAAGTGTGCAGATTTCCCATCCGTATCACTTTTAACTACCATTAAAGACCACAAAACTGGTAAAGATAATTTATGCCTTATTTACCCCTCTAAATCTGTATATGGCATTCTTTCGCAAATAGAGAGGGTTTTAGCAGAGAAACTTTCAAATGAAAGTAACTTGTGTGGGACGATATATTTTTCGATTGTTGTGACAGTGTTAACCAAATTCGTGTTGCTTCTGGAATTGGGTGTTGTAAGGAACATTTACTGGATCTTGTCCCCAAACTAACTGTGCATTACATGAAGTGTCGCTTCTTTTTCCGCACCAAGGAAATAAGAAAGGAATTACAATCATCAAAGACTGCAAAATCATCTCGGAAATTGTCGAAAGTTACTAACAGCTGATTTCAACATTGATCAGTACATTCTTATTTGTAGAACAAAATACAAGTAGCTTGTACTATTCTTGCAGCAAAGTTAACTTTTCATTCACAGGAAATTATATTTTACTTCATGCCTTTAATGCCATTTTGCATTCTAGTGGTAACATTATTGTCTTGGATTTCTCTGAATGGCTGTCAGAACGTGTATGCGTGAGTTAGTCATTGTTAAACAACACTATTCTTCTCCTTTGCTACTTTTCCAGTGAATCTCCTGTCGTTCTGGGTGACTCAGTTTGTTAGACACTGGCCTACTAATTCCAAGTTCGCGGGTTCAAATCCGGCCCAGACCGATGGTTTTTAAATGTGCTTAAAAATGACAGCTCCATGTCAGTACATTTACTGGCATGTAAAATAACTCCAGCGGGACAAAATTCCGGCTCACCGGTGACGCTGATGTGATCCCGGCAATTGACAGAGTCGTTAAACAGCAATTTAAAAAAAATGAATCTCCTGCTAAACGCTAGTGTTTGTATTAGCATGTACCGCACTAGCAGCTGCGCTGCCATCTGTGCGGCGGAACACATGAACTACAGCAGTGATCGCACTTCTCCTTCTACTCGCTCTGGTTTTACCTTGCCGGTGTACCTCAAACCACTACGTGATATAAGTATTTCGATAAACATTCAGGCCATCTCAAATAATTGCCCTTTTCCTTGTAGACTGTATTTTATTGTTTGTTTCAGCATTTTTATTTTTGATTTTTATAATATACGGATTCAATTGCTATTTGTTTACCTGTATATGCTGATTAACAGAAAAATATTTTTAATTCTGGTGTTAATTTTTCGTTTCTATGTGATGCAATAGTATAAAACTTTTTACTCCTTGAAAAAATTCATTTCTCTGATCTATATAGTTATTTTTTCCTATTTTTTGTTACCGATAATGATAACTTCCGTATTAAAAGCCCTCATAGAATTTAAATTAAGACCCGGGGTTGTTCTTTAAATGTATAATGTGCCACATAGAGCTTGGTATTTATACCAGATGGCCCACTGCAGCCGGTCCCACCGTAAATAGATAACCCTTCGTGCGTTAAAAGAGTTGTAGAAGTTCACGGCGCAAGAGAAGCCAGTGGCGTTGCCGCCTTTCAGCGGGACATGAGGTGAGAGGCAATTGAACGAGCGTACGTACTTCGTGATAATAAACAATACCAGTACAAACAACCGAAAAAATCTCATTGTACTTACAGGATCTTTATTTTCCAGGGAATAAACTGCTATTGTCTAACATTTTAGTTACAGATTGTAAAGAGCAGGCATGATGGCAAGTAATGTTTCATTGGCATTTGTTCGTTTCTTATTAATGTTATTGCTGTATTTGTTTATTATTATTAGTTATTGTTATTATTGATAGTGTTAGTTTATTACTGTAAACAACCAATACAATCTCATATTACTTACAGGATCTCTATTTTCCAGGTAATAAACTCACTCCTGCATACAGTGCTGTTGTGTAACATTACGGATTACAGAGTGTAAAGTACAAGCACGAGGGCAATTAATGTTCCACTGGCATTTGTTTGCTTCTTATTAATGTTATTGTTGTATTTTGAAATTAATATTTATTGTTTTGACTTTGCTTGTTGTGTTATATTATTTTATTATTATTTTTACTTTCTCTACTAAGGGTAGTAAGTAGAGGAAGTATTGTATTCCAACCAAAAATCCGTATCAAAATTTCACTGGACCTATGTCTTGAGACCCCCTGAATCCAAGAAAAGCACTTTTTTCTAAAAGTGTTTGTTCCTGGCAGGCTGTGGACAGCATACCTTAAAAACGAAAAGTGGGTTGAATACTAAAGTTGGTATTTAATATTAATGTCTCTCAAGGATGCGACACAAATATTTTGAACCAAATTTCTCCACCCTAAACTACGCTTTACATGGAAAATTTTTCGAAAATTATAATTTTCTTGAACTAACAATTTGGATTAAAATGCGATATGTTTGAGATATTTTTATCGCAAATGAAATGTATGTTTTGAATTTTATCGCTATAGCGTATGTAGCTCTGTTTACCCTGGATGACTTTTTCATAACCGGTAAACAATAAGAGATGGACCAAATCTTTACAAAAAATGCAGACCTTGCTAAAACATAATTTAGGTACAAATACATTTTTTGTAGAGTGTTATGGTTTACTAATATGACATTATTATTATCATCATCATCATCATCATCATCATCATCAAACGCCTCCGATATGCTGACTTCATTTATAGAGTAGGTGTTCAAAATGATGCCTTGTTGATTAATACAATGTTCCAACCGTCCTCTTGTTTCCATATGGACGTTTCTAAGAACTGAGGGTGTGGCAGAGACACAGGCTTCAACGATCCTTTGAGTGAAACCTCTAGATTGAGGCGACCTGTTTCTTGATCTGATACCTAGGCTGATTTAGCGATCAGGGTAGAACTAGTAGAAATGAACCTATACAGGTTCATAACAACAAGGCAATGCACCATCTTGTTGGGAACAGTGTTTTAACACAAGTCGTACCCGAGTCTCATTAAGAAAATCCCGAAGCTCACTTTGCAGGAATTCCAGATACCGTGGTCCTTGAGTGGCAGGGAGAAACACAAATCCCATAACACTGACTTCAAGAATACCACACCCAAATTTATCGTACTCAGTGAGGAATATGCTTTTTGTGGCATAGTTGCTGAAATAGCATTCATCGCTTCAAAGAACACTTTCAAGATAGTCAGGCGTGTCACCCTCGTGCACTATTCGACAGTATGGGCAAAATAATTGCCATAGGATTGTTGGTTGAGGTGAACTTTGTGCGGATGTCACAAAGTTCTCAAAGTCTATTACTAGAAAATAATAATAATAATAATAATAATAATAATAATAATAATAATAATAATAATAATAATAATAATAATAATAATAATAATAATAATAATAATAATAATAATAATAGTAATAATAGTAATAATAGTAATAATAGTAATAATAGTAATAATAGTAATAATATTAATAACAATAACAGTAATAACAATAACAACAATAACAGTAATAACAATAACAATAATAATAGTAATAACAATAACAACAATAATAATAGTAATAACAATAACAACAATAATAATAGTAATAATAATATGATGGTATAATATAAATAGCATAGTAATATAACAACCATAACAAACATAATAAGTAATATAACAACCACAAAAAATAAACACAATAAATAATAGTAACAATATACAACAATGACATTAATAAGAAACGAACAAATGCAATGAAACATGACGTGCCCTCATGCTTGTGCTTTACAATCTGCAGTTCAAATGTTAGACAATAGCAGAGTTTATTCGCTGGAAAATAATGATTCTGTAAGTAAAGTGAGACCTTTCGGTTGTTTATATTCTTATTGTCTATTATTATCAAGCACTACACACCCTAGTTCAACTGCCTCTCACCTGACGTCTTTGATGGAATAATTGTTATGGGTAGAATGAGTGCAATTTCTACATCAAAAATTAAGAAAATAAATTTTCAATATATTCGTTTTATAGGAAATTTATGTCTTTTTATACATTTAACTTCAGCCTCTTAAGAGAAGTAGAACACGCCATTGTCGTCTCCATGACTAGAGTTGCGCCGTGTTGTTCTGAAACTGTTTTAGCACACGAAGGGTTAGCTACTTACGGCAATTTCCGGCCCAGGTCGATGGTTTTTAAGTGTGCTTAAAAACGACAGCTCAATGTCAGTAGATTTACTGGCATGTAAAAGAACTCCTGCGGGACAAAATTCCGGCACACCGGCGACGCTGATGTGATCCTGGCAATTGACAGCGTCGTTAAACAACAAAATAGTTTTTTTAACAAAACTTACGCCAATGCCGGATGAGGTGGGCCACCTGGTATGTTTCCTCGAAGATGAAATGGTAATACGGGAATACAGCAGGCTTAAACGATGATTAGAGCTTTTAAGAGCTGGTTGCTATGTGATGACTTAGAAATTCCGGTTTCTTTGCGTAATCAGGAGGAAAAATACCAACAACTATTTCATATTTGGGGAACGCATAAGTATTTAAACATTCAAACCAGTAACAGGGAAATCATTGATGGCTTATTACCAACAAATTTATTTGACATAAATTTGTGTTTTAACGAGACCTAAAACCTTTGTGTAGTAAGTTTTGTCTATTTCTTGTTTTACCAGTTATGCAAACGTCATTCAGAACGAAGAGGACTTCAGGGGCTACTTTCATGAAAATCAAGATATACAGTTTACCTGCCATAAAAATATTAATGCATGATAATTTAGGCAGTCATTAGAGTCTTTTTTGAGAAAATCAACTTTTTAGAACTATTTTCGACGTAAACGATAGTTAAGGATGGCGGGAATTTTTAAAAATCGTCTGCTTCGTACCATTGACTCCCTCGTGTATCACCTTCTAACGCCGTGTCCAATATCTCAACTGATGAAATATGATATATTTTTCTCAGGGTGTTCGTGAGTGTGCGAGCGGACATCAGTTAAGTTGGCCGATAAATGGTCTATTGGAATTGACTATTTGAGAATAGTACATCGACATTTTGGGTGGAATACAACACTATTCTGATTATGTAAGTAGTAGTATAGAAAGTAAAGATCATTACCACAGTTAGGATTGGAACCATGAGTCTTCACCTTTCTGTGCTAGGTACTGCACAAATAAAACACAAATATTGGACGAAGCTCAATAAACATATTGTTTTTGATGACGCTGCTTTAAGTTTTGATACAGAAGATAGGCTACAGAAAACGATACATTAATTAAATGTTAGCAAATTGTGCAACATTAAACTCTTAGGGGAAAAACTAATGTTATGGCATTCCATGGCAAATTTCCGGTCAGAACAAACATATGCATAGAAAATACAACAGTTGATAAAGTGTTACACTTTAACTACTACCTAGGTTGTAATGCCACTTATGAATAGATCAAGATGTAAACAATAAGTGTATAAACTATCAAACAATTTGCGGAGCATTAAAAGGAAGATCTACAAAAGACACGCAACTAAAATTTCATCCCTTCATGGCACTCCTTGTCTCAAGGTATGGAGTGAAGCATGGACTTTGAAAAATGTTGATTGCACCAAAATACAAGCAGCTGAAATGCACTTTCTGAGATGAGTTAAGGGGTGATATAGAAGGGAATTGGGAGTGGAACCTATAGTAGAAAGAATACTACAGTATAGAGAATACAACATACGACGAATGCAAGCCGATAATATTCCCAAATTTTCAATTACAGCCCAAGAGGATATAGATCTGCAGGAAGACCCAGAAAGAGATGGAAAGATGTGAGATCGGAACAGCCTTTAGCCTAATCCTTGAAGATAGGAGAAGAGGAAGAAGAAGAAGAAAAAGAAGAAGATGATGAGAATGAGAAGAATCTGGTGTGATTGCTTAATTGGCTTTGGGCATCTGCCATGGTAGCTCAGTAGCACTGAAAGCCATGAACAGAGCTCCATCTGACTCAGTCCATAACGCTCTGCTGCACCTAGTCGGTATATGTAATTTGAACCCGAGATCTCCCGAATATACCGGCATCCTCGGTGCTCGTTGCCATCTGACACTATCATAGAAAGGCGTGGATATAAACATGCAACATTTTAAAACTACTTTTAAAGGCCTTACAGACCAACTTCATGAACGAAGATGCTGTTACTGGTCAACGTCGACGACACAACCTTTTTGGCACCTCTTTAGGAAACTATTCATCACACTTATTGTAGTTCTCACGGAGAAATGCTGGCAATTTCCTGGCGAATATTTTGTTTTAATTCTTCCAGGTTGTGTGTGTCTCTTACACTTCATGTTTTAAAGTTACCTCTGGATAGGAATCGCTTATTGGAACTCTGAGAAACCTTTCTCCGCTAATGGCGCACCATACACCTAATTTTCGTCATGAAGGGTTATTTGATGAACAATATTAGGTTCTGAGATATAGGGCCAATTTTTTCAAGTCTTCAGTTGACGCCCGTACATACGTGAATCTTTTAAAGAGAATTAACAGACAGGGAGCGTGATTTTGCCTTTTTATAACACACTGCAATAGCCAAGATTACAACCAATCCTTCGATGAGAAAACAATTTAAACTGTGTTGCACCATTGGGCACAAAGGGAATGCCTATTGTCTATAGCAGACATGGGGAAGAGGGTTGACAGCAGTGCAATCGAGTATTTACCTCCTCCACTTATTGACACAATTTGGAGGAGTAACCGATTTTCTGAGGTAGACAGACAACAGCGGAAGGCGTGGCCTGTTAGCTAACCGCTGTGAGGCAGTGGAAGGGGTTAAAACTACGCTGTAGGGGAAGTGACATAATGTGCCCGTTCTCCTCATCTGTGGTCTATAGAAACAGCACGGGCCGGGTGGGAAAGGTTAGCAGCAAGCCTACAAACTGTGTGGAATGTGCCTGTCCCTTTTCCTGAATGATAATAGTGGGCAGTCTTAACCTTTTATTTATAATGGAACTTAACATAGCATAATGTCAATAGTAGATTGTTACAAAGGAACTGAAAGCTAACGACCTGAAAGTGACATGTCTGAAAAATCTTTAAGTGTCATTGCAAAACATAGATTTTTCCCTTTTGTCTCTGGACTACCACATAATATAAATCCTTAATACACATGAATTAACGAGCACGTTTGCAGAGTATCAGTGAGGTCCCAAAAAGGCAAACCATTTTACTGACAGACTAAATGCATGATAGCAAGCTTACCAGGCACAAGGAGCTCTGGTCGTCACGGCAGCAGGTAAGAGACTCTTACATACATGCTAAGTACTACGGGAGTCAATAAGTGCTTAATTTTGATGTTCAAATGCACTGCAAACAGCTCAATGTTTCAGAACAGAATTATTAGTAGAAATTTGTGGTCTCCCGACATAACCCCCTGCAAATTCTATCTCTGGGCTAGCGTAAAACATAAAGTGTTCAGGACAAACGCATACACCCTGTAAGAATTAAAACAAAATATTCACCAGGAAATTGCCAAGCATATCTCAACGTGAACTATGGCGAGTGATGGATAGTTTCCTAAAGAAGTGCCAAAAATATATGCGCAATGACAGTAGCCAGTTTCAGCATCTCCTTTCATAAAGATGACAAGTAAAGCCTTTAAAAGTAGCTCTAAAAATGTTATGTGATTTCAACCGCACCTTTCTACGAGCGCCGAGGATGCCAAGAGGTCAAACACCGCATGCCGGTTCGGAGGTTTTTTGCCCTCTCAGTAGTTGCGTATAATATAACTGCATAAAGGATAAAATTGACATAGGAGAGCCATTGCATGTATACTTGAATAGCTGGATTTTATGTCCAAACATATGTTCTTCATCACTCAGAACGCCTTGATTATTATGCCCTTAGTGTATTCTCCACCCACAGCAGGGGTTCCTCCATGTACATTCGGTAACAACATAATAGGCTTGTTTTCTTCCTTGGGTTTCAGTTTCTCCGCCCCACTTCCCTTGCGTGATCGAGAATTTCCTCGCTTGTTGTATTGCCTAAGCCTTAAATTTTTATCATATTAGTTTTCCTTTTCAGTTGTATCTGTTCTTTTTATTTAAGCAGAGAGGGAGGAGAGACCTTTTGGAAAGTTTTATGAGAAAATTAATAGGAATTGTTATTACAACACAATTGTTTCAAATTAATAAAGGAAAGGAAGGCAGAAAAAAGGAGAGGAAAGTAATTTAACTAAAACGAGGTTCATTTTACTTTCCCTTTACTCAGTGCTACATGTTACACATCTGCTTAATTATAAGCCAAGCTATATAGACTGTTGGGGTTATAAGTCCAGATATTTGTATAGCTAATTGAGTATAGAGCTGTGAATAAATGTTACATCAGTATTTGCTTCATTTTCGGACTTACGTTTCAGGTTGATTAGTATATCCAAGTAAGCGTGGCATGTAAGCAGAGCCATACATGTTTACACTCGACGAGAACGTGTAGCAGTGTCGCGGAGTGGATAGGCCTGACGGTAACGAACGTTTACGGAACTGAGTGCGAATGCTTTCTGCAAGCCGAAAGACTTCAGTTAATGCACGCATTAAGTTGTGGAGCAAAACCGATAGTCTATACTAACAGGGGTTATTCGGTTTGCGGCACAATTATCACGACCATCCAAAAATATTACGTAGCAATGTGGGTTTGTGGGGAAGTGTTAAACGAAGAGAAAAACTAATACACCGAAGTGGATACTTCTTCTTTACCTGATTACCCTCCCTTATGTAGGACTTACACCCCCTAGGACTTACAAGCCAGTGTCTAGAGTCAAATGCCTCTCGGGGAGCATGAACCAGACAGAGTGACGACCTGGAAACGGATGGTCAGACAAGCACCAGGTATGATAGTGAGCAAGAGGATGATATGAACTGTAGGGGAAATCGATGATTGCAAAGCTGATGATGAAGCAATTGGTGGAATGAGTGGCGGGGGAACCGGAGAACCCGGAGAAAACCCGCCCAGATGCCGCTTCGTCCACCACGAGTACCACATGGCTGCTGTTCCCCGGGATCGAACGCCTAGTAGTAGGCGAACGGTCTAACCACTGGGCGCCGTCCCCGAAGTGGTTATAATATCTATAGCTATACCCCTAATGCTCTGAATAACTGATCAGTGCTCCTTTTGGTAAAAATCTTGTATTATCTTTGGTGAAAAGATATTTAGTCTGGGTTCAGTGTAAGTAAAGGGAGATATAGTGGGCTTAAGCCATAGTACAGCTTGTCTAAAAGTCCTGAAATTTCCCCACTCCCGAAGCAAAGATGCGTAGTAGCACTAAGCAGTCCATTTGCATAAAAGAGAAGTGGGGGCCAATCTTTCAGGTGGCGTGTTCATACGTGGTATATGCGACTGGTACCAAGTTCTGATAACCTTTTAGTCACTTGCTCCCCCACCACTCTCGCCACTTCTCCGCATTTCTCCTCACTTGTATACAGAGTGTCACGACGTTTTAGACAAGCTGTAAATTCTTTTTAAAGGTGGTCGCTACGAGATGAGTTTAAGATTCCATTCTCTTTTCATGAGAGATAAAAACAAATACCACCTTACCACATGAACAAAGTAAACTGTTTGAGAATTGACATCAATATTAAAAATATCTCTGAAGCGGTTAACGCCATAAAAATATATTTAAAATAAATTATTTGTTTTAAACAAGTCTGTGTTTTTTGGTTGGTTTAAGAAATACAACGAGTTCATTCAGAGTTAGAAGGACTTCACAAGCTATCCAAAAAAGTGCAACATTTTCATTTTATTTGACAAGCAAGTGTGTGTGTGTAGTAATAAAGGGGTACACCTCGACTCACTGCTACCTCAACATGGATCTTTTGCGGACTACCATCCTCCCAGGGGAAAGAGATGAGACGAAGTGAGACCGTAGGCTTGTCAGTGAGCGGAGCCAGCGAACTCCAGAGACGCAGAGAAGTCTCTAACAGATACAGACGCTGACGCCTGGCACATAACCGATGTGTTTCCTCTGCCCAGGGAGAGGGCGACGACACAACCCTTGTGGGCCGGGCAGCAACTTTCAGGGAGGGCTACGGAAGGGGTTCCTGAGCGCAAGCATCTGTGCCATCTGTCCGCATTCAGCGGACCATACCGCGCTACCTACCACATCTGGAAGATGACAAGGGAGGGAAATTAAAACCGAAGTGAAAGTAATCCATGGGGAACAGGTTATGGACCCAGCATTCGCCTAAGTGACATGGGAAAACCACAAAAAAACCCATGTCAGAGTGCGCGGCCACGGGGATCGAACCCGCGACCTCCCAAATGCGAGCCAGACGTTACCACCGAAGCCATCCCGCTCGGTTTTCAAGCAAGTATCTTCAACATAATGGTAATTTAATCAAAATCGTTATGGCCATTATTAGGAAAATACAAAATAAGGGAAAATGTTTGGTCTAAGGTTAGGGCTTTTTCTTGAAAATATTCACGTCACATCCCTGGAAGGTACTGAACTTAATATAAAGCTTGCTATTCAAGAAATATTTCGTTTTTGAGTTGTGTTGCTTACATGTTCACCTTTTTTCTAAATGGTCAGTATCAAATATACAGATATGATGAATTACATCCTGTGCTTATATGTAGTGGAGAAAGCAAACATTGAGAGAATTAACATAACAAAAAGTTATTTAACCCTTTTGGAAGTTTATTCTGTGTAGTACTGTGGAAGAAATAGATAAATACTTTCAAGAACATTTTACTACTGTTAGTGGTTTTACATGCAAACCCCAGGGGAGGTGAAAAACACAGTTGTGTGCGAAAATATGACATACCTGGCTGATATTAATTTTCTAATCCAGTATGTTCTGTTAGTGTCTGAAATCCTAGCGTACATAAAATGCAACACGTGTGAGTGGAATAAGAGGGAGAAAGAGAGAGAAAAGCGTTCAGACTGCTATTGTCTGTATTCCCTCGGGAGTATCCGTGAAGCCATCAGGTTGATGAAGCAAGAAAATCACTTATTCTTCTCATGTCATTCCAACTTTGCAAAACAGAATAAAGAATTCATACTGACATTTCCAATGCATCGTGCAGCGTTTGCTACACCTACTAGATATTGCTGTTTACAGCACTTGAAAGCATGCTTTGCTAAAGAATTTAAATTGCTATGAGCCACAACGTAGTACATGGTTAGTTCAGATCTTTGTGTACTGGTAATAATGAAACTGAGAAAACGCACAGCCACCAATTCACGCACCTATCCATACATACACACACGCACTCTCTCTTCTGGTGTGTGCATGTGAGGTAAAAGGAGAAGGAAAAGGTATTAAGTTTACCTCAATACTCGAGAATAATTTAGACAACTGTCATCTTGCCTAATTATACATATCATGATTGTTTGTTCCAGTTGAGGTGCAACAATTCACACACACACACACACACACACACACACACACACACACACACACACACACACACACACACACACAGCGGCCCCAAAATTAGACCGACAAACTTTGGGAACTGATAGATAACATTATTTTAAACACAAAGTTTTTTGCTGCGGTGCTTCGTTTAAGTGCTAGACGAGTTAATGTCATAGATCACTTCCTCCCACCCAGTTGAAGTATTTACGGCAGAATCAATAATGCAAATTAGTATTGCATTTATCTTAGTAAGACATACAATCTTAATCCAGGAAACAAACACAGAACACATAAACAAAACATAAACATCTAATTGTTTACAGTTAATCACAGCTTTACTATTCAAAATTAGACCGACTAACTTTTAAACCAGAGAAATGGCTGGTGCCTTTGCGAGAGTACGGCAGAATAGGGCACGTCGATGCACTCTTTGTGTTAATCACAATGGGCGTGGGTTACATCATTTACTTTGAATACTAAAGCTGTGATTAACTGTACACAATGAGATGTTTGTGTTTTGTTTATGTGTTCTGTGTTTGTTTCCTGGATTAAGATTTTGTACCTTACTAAGATAAATGCAATACTAATTTGCATTGTTGATTTTGCCATAAATACTTGAACTGGTGGGAGGCAGTAATCTATGCCATTAACTCGTCTAGTGCAAAGCATCGCAGCAAAAAACTTTCCTTAACAAAAAGTGTTTAAAATTGTATTATCTACCACCTCCCAAAGTTTGTCGGTCACACTTTGGGACACCATATATAAAGGATTTATTCCTCTATCTCTTTCTGTTGCTGAACGTGCAACAGAAAGAGCTCATAACCAGAGAAAATACAAGTGCGATTATCAACTTACACAATTTCAGTTTTATAATCAGAGATGAAAGGCAGTTTGAGATTGGGATTTTCTTCAAAGTATACCTACACATCGCATCCCTAGAAGATCTTGAAGTAAAATACCAAGTTTAATATTTAACCGACTTTTCTTTTTGTAGTTGTACTGTCCACATATTCTCTGTCTCTCTCTCTATCTTTCTCTCACACACACACCCATACACATATATACACCTAAATGCGTGCGCACTCAGTTCTTTTTCTAAATATTGTTTGATGGATTCAGATGGCCTCGAAATATGTATTTGGGTTCTCGATATTTAATTATTGGGTGGAATAAAATATTTCATCTACTTAGTTAAACATTTGAGGAAGGAAACATTGAACTGTTTCTGACAGCTTCAGTTATTTGCACAAAATAGTTATTTAAACAATTATGGTAATTTTTCGTTTTCAATTACCGCCATACTAGAGGCTCCGTCATGATCTGCAGTGGAAACCGAAATGATTGAACACGGACAAATATAGAAACAAGACAGACACAGTAAATATGAGTCTATTTGCAAGATTATTGTGGATGAATGGTTATGATCTACAACGTATTTTATTGTTTGCACACTGAACAGAGTCTCATCCTTTTCCCTGCTAATGTTTTCTGTTTTGATCATAATAATGGACTAGATTCGGACTAGCCCGCAGGACTAGGAATTGGATTGACTTATACTGTGATAAAGGAAACGGCCGAAGAGGTACAATGAAAACGATCCTACAAAAGCTTTGGTATAAATGCATCTAGAGAGCAGAAGTAGGAAAATATAATAGAGAAAAGCTACAAAGTGTAAAAGGCGACATCGGAGCTACAGAAAGTGAACTATTGTCGTATAAAGATACAACATAGTATGACATGGCAATGTAAAGCACCCCCGACTAGTGGTTGCAACCCCACAGCTGTGTTTAGCAGCAGAGATATTTCCTGCCAGAAAGTAACTTAGAAACCTTTCCAAATGTTGCATGCTTAGTGTTAAACAGGAAGTAGAAATAAGCGGAAGCCCCTAGAATGAGTCAACAAGTAAAGTGTATGTGACAGTTGCTTGACATTGTTGCCTTTATCACGTGTGTATGTGACGGTTCTCTCATCTCCGCGATGTTAATGCCTTGCCCTCTATTACCAGTGTGAATTTTAAAAAGCTTCCGCTGTTGAGAGCAACGTCGCTTACTTTAGTTTTGATTGTCAATGTGTAACCTGATGGACGAAAGCGTTGCACATTGACAATCTTTGAATTTTCACTAATAAATTATTGTATCTATAACTTGTGCCTACTTATTTATGGTGACAACGCGGTAGGATTACAAGGCGAAGCATGGCATTTCTAGGGCTTTAACTCAACATTCTTCTTAATTAGTGTGTCTTCTGAAGACCTGAATCACATATTCATCGTCCAACTTCCAGAACTTCGTAGATCTTTCATCGAGACGGAAGGCCTGCATTACTTCAGAAATGATGGCGTCCACGAATCTCCGAGAGTCTTTGGTTCTTTAGTCGTAGACCGGCTCAGCCCGTACGATCTCTGCTGTCAAGTTAGTCAACAAGCCTGGGCTCTGGTTGTCAACTGGAATCCTCATCCTTCTGCGTGGCGACAACTATACCTGGTCAGTCCCAGCGACCGCGAAACTCCCTTCATTCTTCCCAAATAAGTCCTCAGCATCGTTATATCTGGCGTTGTCTTTAATTGTAGATAACCAGCTAAGTAACCCATTGCCATGTCTTCCGCAAGCAGAAGCATGGTAGGAAGTCCGATAGAACCGGACGATGACGTGGAGAAAACTAATAGTTTCGTACCCGTAGCTACTGCAGTTAAATTGTTAGAAACAAAATTTGAAGGAAATCATTTTATTGATAATGATGAAAATGTTTATATAATTTTTTCTCCAGCAGATCATTCTACATTTTAAAAATTTTTTCAAACCAAAGTTACCGGAGATGCTAACTTTAAATTGCAAAGAAATGCCTGCTACGAGGCTACCTAGGAAAATGTTAAGGAAAAGTTAGAAATGTACTATGTACTATGCAATTCACAGAATCTAAATTATTATGCTAATAGTGGGCAGCAAGAGTCAATAAGATTACATCTGAGTTTATAAGATCCACTTGAAAATTATAGATAGTTGGAATTATGACAAAAATGCAGAGGTAGTGAATTTGAGTAGAGCTTATTTTCTACAAAGATTGTTAGACGAACAAATTAGATCTGTAATTTTAGGGTGAATTGCGATCAACTGTCAATGAAACAAATAATAGAACTTGCGGTAGAAGAGAAGAGTCCAGTAACGTGGAACATACTTTTTGCACCACAAGAGAATTGGCGAAACTTCAAAACTGACTTCTACAACGTAAGTTAAGCGTACTACATACATAGCTACAAGTTTGGTTGCCACCAACAGAGAGAAATCCAGCCTCAAAGTTGGATAAATACCACACCTGATACTTAAGTTATCTTCGAAAGATACCTCACGAAGATCTTCAAGAAAACTGCGCAGCTCCAAACTACAGTTCACATGATATTCTTTCAAAATTTTTGATTTTCCCAAAAAATGGCTGTAAGCACTTGATTAAAATTTCGTACATTAAAGACACTTAAACGAAAAATAAAATGCATGTTGTGTCTTGAATATTCAGCGAATAGCCTAAAAAAATAACCTTCAAATAACCGATTTGTGGCATAACATTTCTTATATATCCTTTATCATTCGTTCGAACTGTTGATATTTTGTCAGGAGTTTAAAGTGTAGTCGATATTAATTATAGCCTAGCAAATGCATGAACAGAATATGGAATTCTAAGTGCTGCATCTAGCGTCTAGCTTATAAACATTTCATTATTGTTGTTCCCTTTACGTATATAACAAAATGTGTAATGTAGTGAGTCTACAAACGTTTATATCGATTAAAATAAAGTGGTTAGAAAACTGAGCTCTCATAAGAATTGTTTCCATACCCACTAGTAAAAGGATAAGGGGTAGAGAAAGTCATGTGAACGTAACAAGCATTTTTGTTTTTTTCACACTCATGCTAAGAGAATACAATTTCAAAGTCGTCTGATACCGACTGATCTTTGAAAAGATTTAACCATGTCTTTAACTTAATATAAACAAAAGGTATAAATATGCAATTAATGTTTATCTATTCCGAAGAAGTAGGTAGAGGAATTTGCTTTTTAAGACTAATATGAAGCAGAGTGAGTACAAAACGTTATGCAAATGCAGTTAATGAGATGTTTGTTAGTTTGTTTTAGTGTTTAACGCTCACTTTTACCATTATGGCGCCGCAGGCGGTGACACTGATGATACATGGAATGAAGATGGAGCACCGGTGGAATGAGATGGTGGGGGAAACCGGAGAACCCCGAGGAAACTTGCCCTAGCGCCACTTCATCCACTACAAATCCCACAAACGGTTGCCTGGGATTGATCCCGGGTCGCTTTGGTGAGAAGGGAATGGTCTAACCACTCGGCTACGGCGCGGCCAGATAAGTTACGTTATTCACAAACACAGGTAGGGATATTTTTCTAACTTATTTTCTCGTAGATTCAGAGGATCCCAGAAGTTTATTTCCGGCGAAATCTCGATATCTAGTTGTTTCATTAATTTGTTTTAGGGCACTGTTTATTTTACGTAAGCACTGTGTACGTTATTGAAAATTGAAATATTCTGCAGTGACATAGGCACACGTGGAGCCACAGATGTTTTATCCTTGATATGAGGTCGCAGGTGAAGCACTTCTGCCTGGATCTGTAATTAACATGATGAACCCTCTTGCTTGCCAAAACATTACTATGGTGCTGGAGTTGTCACAAGTTTGCTGACTAAGCAAGTGTTGATAGAATTAACGGATCAGGTGCCTTGGAGAGGGTTTTGGAACATGAAATTGTGGATTATGTAGAGCAACTGGGAGAGAACTATCTGTTGTACTGACAATAACAGAAACTGCAAAGTGATTTAACTGTGGTTCCCAGCAGGTTACAATTAGAAAAAAGATTTGGGAATTCCGAAAAATTGTAGATAGAGATGTAGTCATACAAAAGCATAAACAAAACACACACACGAACTCCAACACAGTTACACACGTCTTTGCTATATTGAATATACGACTGACAATACCCATGTGTACTATTTTGTGTTGCTACTAATACGAAGTTATCCTATATGAAATTTTAAACTTCGGTTTACTCAACTTGTTGTACTGTGAATCGGTAACATTGTTGCATGAATTAAGTACTCCAACCAAGTCATGGCGATTGTGGTTACTGATAATTGTGGTCAGGTTGAGCGAATATCAGACAGCCGAGTTTTACTGGATGTGAGGATTGCGGTCGTAAATTAGGTGTATCGTTAAGCTCACTAATTTGCATTTACCCTTGGAGGTAGAGAACTCTAAAGATAAATATGTACTCTTTTCGCATGGTTACTTTCCTTTAACGTGCTTAAAATTAGCATTATTGTACCTTACTTTGCCAGAGTGTAGCTAGTGTATTTCTGCCTATCTTAGATTGAAGAAGCGTTTGGGTTTGCAAGCGTAGCGTTTGCGTTGTGTGTGCATTTTGATTATAATACTACTTTTATTGCAGGTGAATAGCTTTAGATTTACATTAAAATACATTATATACATATAAATTGCATATATGCATATTCTCTGATAGTTGCCTTTTGCTGCATAGTTCTAAGTGGTAGCATTCACAAAACTGTCCACATAGTTTACATACAGAGGTTTCCAATGGTTCATGAAATGCTTTGTTGTTACATAACACGAATTTTAATCATATCAAAAGATGTAATTCATTCTTGAACTATCCCAAGAATGGTGAAAGTCATTCACATGCCTCATATCGAAGTTGGCTGCTGTCCACGTTCGATCTATCATGGCCCCTGTCCCACAGAATTCCGGGTGTACTTCTTCCCTTTTCCTTTCCAGTGATTTTAGTAGTTTCTCTAAGGCTCCTGTGTTCTGTAGAAGTAACAAGGTTCTGAGGTCCTTAATGAGGAATGTTTCTCTTGCGAGGAGGTAGACCATTCTAGATCTGGCGGATTTTGATACTTCGATAGCCCTTTTGATATAAAGAGCTTTTACTCTTTCAAGTACAGATAGATTCAACTCGCTAAGGCGTGACCATATGACTTCTATCTCATACGTTAGGATTGGCATGATTTTTGTTCTGAATAGCGCCATTGCTGTCGAGGGATCTAATGTAGCTGATTTCGTGCATCGCCCTGCTTTCTCTGTCACGTGCTTTGTTGAACATTTGACACTTGTTTGCAATGTGGATTCCCAGGTATTTGAACTCTTTTGCAATTTTGATTATGCATGATTCTACCGATTCTACTGATCGACGTTTTATGCAGTTAGGAAGGTGGGTAGCAGGTGGTAGGGTGGATGCCGATTTGCTTCCCCCTCCCCTCCTCGTGGTTGAAGAGTGAACGAGTTGATTCCCGCGTTTTATAAATACTGCGCAATGACAATTCCCTCTTTCGATAATACTGAACAAATTGAAGATTGCTCATAGAAGATCTAATGTCCTGAAAACCTACGCCTAAAGAAGTGAATGACTTTTTTGATTATTTAACTCATACCTATATTCTCGTAGATAGCGACTCCTAACTGCTGTGAGGCATTCCGCTCCAACTGAACGCTCAGGTTTACTCCTCCTACCTAAACATATTCCATATGATCGAAAGTTTGAAAGATATTCAAGCTGAAACTTGCATTAAAACGAGAAGCGACAAGAAAACTTCTCCAGAAGAAACGCAGGACAAACCAAATTGCATAAAGGAACAAATGAAAAAGCTATCTAACTCTATCATTATTCATTATGAATTGTGAAAATCTGCTACAAGCTTCTCCCATTATGCTTGATATTGCAACTTTGCCTAGGTTATATTCTATGAGCCAAACATTTTTACCATACCTACTGCATGTAGACAGTCCTAAATCGGTGTAAAATGGGAAGGAAAATGTTATGACACTGTTGTTAGCTGATGGGAATCAACGTGTGTCTTATGTAACAAAAATGCCATTTGGTAGGTAGGTAGGTAGGTAGGTAGGTAGGTAGGTAGGTAGGTAGGTAGGTAGGTAGGTAGGTAGGTAGGTAGGTAGGTAGGTAGGTAGGTAGGTAGGTAGGTAGGTAGGTAGGTAGGTAGGTAGGTAGGTAGGTAGGTAGGTAGGTAGGTAGGTAGGTAGGTAGGTAGGTAGGTAGGTAGGTAGGTAGGTAGGTAGGTAGGTAGGTAGGTAGGTAGGTAGGTAGGTAGGTAGGTAGGTAGGTAGGTAGGTAGGTAGGTAGGTAGGTAGGTAGGTAGGTAGGTAGGTAGGTAGGTAGGTAGGTAGGTAGGTAGGTAGGTAGGTAGGTAGGTAGGTAGGTAGGTAGGTAGGTAGGTAGGTAGGTAGGTAGGTAGGTAGGTAGGTAGGTAGGTAGGTAGGTAGGTAGGTAGGTAGGTAGGTAGGTAGGTAGGTAGGTAGGTAGGTAGGTAGGTAGGTAGGTAGGTAGGTAGGTAGGTAGGTAGGTAGGTAGGTAGGTAGGTAGGTAGGTAGGTAGGTAGGTAGGTAGGTAGGTAGGTAGGTAGGTAGGTAGGTAGGTAGGTAGGTAGGTAGGTAGGTAGGTAGGTAGGTAGGTAGGTAGGTAGGTAGGTAGGTAGGTAGGTAGGTAGGTAGGTAGGTAGGTAGGTAGGTAGGTAGGTAGGTAGGTAGGTAGGTAGGTAGGTAGGTAGGTAGGTAGGTAGGTAGGTAGGTAGGTAGGTAGGTAGGTAGGTAGGTAGGTAGGTAGGTAGGTAGGTAGGTAGGTAGGTAGGTAGGTAGGTAGGTAGGTAGGTAGGTAGGTAGGTAGGTAGGTAGGTAGGTAGGTAGGTAGGTAGGTAGGTAGGTAGGTAGGTAGGTAGGTAGGTAGGTAGGTAGGTAGGTAGGTAGGTAGGTAGGTAGGTAGGTAGGTAGGTAGGTAGGTAGGTAGGTAGGTAGGTAGGTAGGTAGGTAGGTAGGTAGGTAGGTAGGTAGGTAGGTAGGTAGGTAGGTAGGTAGGTAGGTAGGTAGGTAGGTAGGTAGGTAGGTAGGTAGGTAGGTAGGTAGGTAGGTAGGTAGGTAGGTAGGTAGGTAGGTAGGTAGGTAGGTAGGTAGGTAGGTAGGTAGGTAGGTAGGTAGGTAGGTAGGTAGGTAGGTAGGTAGGTAGGTAGGTAGGTAGGTAGGTAGGTAGGTAGGTAGGTAGGTAGGTAGGTAGGTAGGTAGGTAGGTAGGTAGGTAGGTAGGTAGGTAGGTAGGTAGGTAGGTAGGTAGGTAGGTAGGTAGGTAGGTAGGTAGGTAGGTAGGTAGGTAGGTAGGTAGGTAGGTAGGTAGGTAGGTAGGTAGGTAGGTAGGTAGGTAGGTAGGTAGGTAGGTAGGTAGGTAGGTAGGTAGGTAGGTAGGTAGGTAGGTAGGTAGGTAGGTAGGTAGGTAGGTAGGTAGGTAGGTAGGTAGGTAGGTAGGTAGGTAGGTAGGTAGGTAGGTAGGTAGGTAGGTAGGTAGGTAGGTAGGTAGGTAGGTAGGTAGGTAGGTAGGTAGGTAGGTAGGTAGGTAGGTAGGTAGGTAGGTAGGTAGGTAGGTAGGTAGGTAGGTAGGTAGGTAGGTAGGTAGGTAGGTAGGTAGGTAGGTAGGTAGGTAGGTAGGTAGGTAGGTAGGTAGGTAGGTAGGTAGGTAGGTAGGTAGGTAGGTAGGTAGGTAGGTAGGTAGGTAGGTAGGTAGGTAGGTAGGTAGGTAGGTAGGTAGGTAGGTAGGTAGGTAGGTAGGTAGGTAGGTAGGTAGGTAGGTAGGTAGGTAGGTAGGTAGGTAGGTAGGTAGGTAGGTAGGTAGGTAGGTAGGTAGGTAGGTAGGTAGGTAGGTAGGTAGGTAGGTAGGTAGGTAGGTAGGTAGGTAGGTAGGTAGGTAGGTAGGTAGGTAGGTAGGTAGGTAGGTAGGTAGGTAGGTAGGTAGGTAGGTAGGTAGGTAGGTAGGTAGGTAGGTAGGTAGGTAGGTAGGTAGGTAGGTAGGTAGGTAGGTAGGTAGGTAGGTAGGTAGGTAGGTAGGTAGGTAGGTAGGTAGGTAGGTAGGTAGGTAGGTAGGTAGGTAGGTAGGTAGGTAGGTAGGTAGGTAGGTAGGTATAGAGTGGGTGGTTCGGAGTACTTCAGTTGCTCTCGCGGTCAGTTTCTACCTGCTTCTAATCCACCAGTTGCGTTTGGCGGTTAGATTACCCCAGATAGTATATTCATCAGTTGCGCTGAGTCCCCTTTGCTCCATTTTATTAATATATGTTCATGAAGGGAAGTACAGAAGCGGGAAAAAACATGGTTTATCCAAACTTTTAATTGTTCTATTCGATGTTGTTGAAGCACTTCCCATCTTTCAGATCGTAAAAATTGTACATAAGGCAGCGTACAATCAACTGGATTTTTTGAATGCTTATAACCAAGTAAAGATACCCATTATCATTTAGAGAAGGGAATGATACAGTAGAATGCTCAACTTAGGTAGAGTCAAATGTAAAACATCAACTGTAGTCAAGATGCTTGGCTAAGCGATAGCCAAATGCAAAATAAAATGGAAAACAAATGCTGGGTAGGGGTAGCCTTCTGTTGTTTGCTAGAGTGAAGACCAAATTTAGTTGAGTTTCACAATGTTTTAATGAAAAATTGAGTTGAAATATGGGATTTTTCGATAAAGATTCGTCGGATGAGTAGTAGAATCAGATATTCAACATAAGTGAGAACAAATATTGGGCCTTCGCTATTTTATGAATGTGATCCTATCAACATTTTGTAAATAAGCAATCTGACTAGAACCCCACCACCGCCACCGCCCTCACCAACAGGGTTTAAGCCGTTTAGGTTTCTTCTGGTCTCATGTATCAAAGCTGTTCTGTCCATTTTCATCTCAGCCTACCTATATTTCTTTTTCCTGCAGGCCTATGACCATAGGGATTACGATTATTATAGCGAATTTTTATGCTAAATTGAAGCTTTTTAACTCCTTAGGTATTTCTTCACTTCTTCTATCTCTTAAATGTAACCAGCTGCATGTCTTAAAAATCGTATCTCTGCCGTCTCATTTTTCTTCCTTCTTGTTTCGCCATTGTCCAACATTCGATCCATATAGAAGTGTTGGGACCACCATTAATTTATAAAATTTTAATTATGTTTCTCCTTTTGTATTTTTCAGGTTTGTTTTTATGATACCACACATCTGATTAAAGCTATTAATTCTTATAACTTCATTTTTGAGATATGACACAGCCTCAGCTTCCAAACTGGTTTATTTGTTCTAATTAAACATGATACATACGAACTTTTCCTAAATCGCGCTTTCAAAAAAAAAAAAAAAAAAAAAACCATGCAAATTGTCTTTAAAATATTGCTATTAGAGGAGTTATGGCAACTGATTGTTACTATTTTACCTGCATGTAGACTGGTTTCCCTGAAAAACAATATAGTTCTGATCACATTTTTATGCAATATAACTTTGTGACACCGAAAAAATAAGTTTTCAAACATTTTGTAAATGTAATGTAAACCCCGCGCGACAGCCCACGAAGGGCCAAGGCCTACCGCCCAGCCGCTGCGTCCCCCACCTCTGCCCACTACAGGCGTCATTTTCAAACATTTTATGAGATATAAATCGCAAAGAGAAGAGAGAGAGAGGGGGGGATGAAAGATAAAAAAAGGTAAAGAGAAAGGCATAAGTACGCAGAATTAGGAAATAATAGTGAGGGTGAGAGAAGAGAGAGAGAGAGAGAGAGAGAGAGAGAGAGAGAGAGAGAGGGTAGAGGGGACAAAGGTAGAGTGAGAGGGAGATATTACGATAAAGTGAAAGAGAGAAATGTCCACATTTAATTCTATAAATTGGGCTGAGTTAAATTTCCAATAGTTATAAAATGAACAAAACCTATGACATCCACTTTTGTAGATAGTACTTAAACGGGCATTTATTTATGCAAGTGCATTGCACCATCTTTCTAAAAATCTTGTTGCACGTCTGTCACAAAACACAATGAGTATATAAAGCTTGCTTTGTGTTCGTGTTTTTTTTTAAATTTATTTTAAAATATTTAGTAAATAACCCCATACATGTTTGCATTCAAGGGTCCATGTATCATTAATATTGTCGCCCATCGCATTATTGTCGGCACTACCGCAAAGGAGCCGAAGGGAAGAGACAGAGAATGGCCGCATTGTTGGGGCGCTTGCCGAAAGAGAGAAAGGGATAGAGACTTCTGGAATTTTCTGCTTTGTATTTCACCGCAATAATAACTGAACTTTCCTGAAGTTTCGAGAATAGTGCCTGGGAGATATAAATAGTGGTAAAGTGTGAGAAGGGACAGTTTTTGTGTTACGAATTCGGAGCCGTGCTGTTGGTGAATCGGAAAAGACTTTCTTGCTGTTGCAACGAGTGTAAAAAGTTACTGTTTACGGAAATAAAAATGTTTCTTTATCTCGACTACATCTGTCTTCTTTACTTTACACCCACCAAAGTCACACTGGTATCAGAAGTGGGATATGACGATGGAGGCTACATTGGTGAGCTTTTTACAAGAGCTGAAAGCAGAGATGAAGACGGCAAACGACAACCTCGCTGCCGAGCTGAAAGAGATGACGGAGCTATCGGCGAAAATTGACGAGCAACTGGCTGGCGTAAGGAAGGATGTGAAAGAGCTCGGTGGAAATATGGAAGAGCTCGGTGGAAAGATGGAGGACCTCGGCCAACGCGTTGACGCCCTGGAGAATGTCGGGGAACGGCTTAGCGTTCTCGAAGACAGGGTCGACGGTAGCGCCAAGGAGCTAAATGCAATGGTGGAAGGGATGCTTAGTGAAAAGCTCAAGAACTACAAGGCCGAGGCTCCAGCACGCGACACAACATCGACGCGCGTCAAACCACCGAAGTACGATGGCACGTCAACGTTTGAGGTCTTCCGCCGTCAATTCGACACAGTGGCCAAGCACAACAAATGGTCGCCAGAAGAAGAGGCCGCGCAGCTGATAGCCAGCCTCCAGGGACGAGCCGCAGACGTGCTGAACGCAGTCCAGATAGCGGCGGCGCCCAAGGACATCTGGGACGCCCTGGAGAACCGGTTCGGAAACCACCGCTTAGCCGCAGCCTATCGCAGCCAACTGAAATCTAGGATGCAACTGTCAGTGGAGACGCTGCAGGAGTTCGCCCTGGCAATCGAACAGCTGGCCAGCAAAGCCTTGGTCGACCTCCCCTCCGAATTCGTATCCCGAGAAGCCGCCTATACCTTCGTCGACGGGGTACGCGATGCCGAGATACGTCAACGCCTGATGCTCGGCGACTACAAGACCATCCACGAGGCACTAACGGTCGCATTAAGGATGGAAGCGGCCAAAGTGACGGCTACCCCGACCTCGCAGACAAGGAGTGTCCGCTACGATGAAGACCGCAGAGCAGTCCAGGGACGCCGACGAAGACCAGGTGGCGTGTGTTGGGGTTGTGGCCAGCCGGGACACCTGATGAGAGACTGCCGGCACCAAGAAGAGCAGCCGGAAAACGAGTAATGGCCGGCGTGGTGAGGGGCACGTCGGCGCCATCACCATCATCCCCTCGAGTGACACTGCGCGACGTCAGCCGACGGATGGATGACAGCCTCATCGCGGACGGTTGGGTGAGAGGGAAGCCGTGCCGCGTGCTTGTTGACACTGGAGCAGCCGTGACTGTCATCAGACCTGACGTAGCCAGGGGCTTGCTGTCGAGAAAACCGAGCCGACCGTACCAACTAGTGACGGCATCGGGTGACACCATGCCTGTGGAGAGGGAGGCCCTGCTGCAGTTGACCTTGGGGCGAAGTGTCTTGCGTTTGTGGGTGTTCGTCGCGGAGGTGGCTGAGGAGGTGATACTGGCACTGGATGCCCTCAGGAGCCACGAGGCCACGGTCGACATCGGCAAGGAGGTTCTGCGGCTTAAGGGAGAGGAAGTAATGTTCCGGCACCCCAAAGAACGCCTTGGAATCTGCAGGGTCTTTCTCAGGGAAGACGCAGTTGTCCTCGCGAGAAGCGAGATGGTAGTGACGGCGCGACTGGAAGGCCAGCGCAAGAAGAACATGCTGCTGGACCGGAAGACGCATGTGCACGGGCTCTGTGTAGCCGGGACATTGTTACCGTGCCGTGAGAAGGTGCCGGTGAGACTGCTCAACCCAACAGACACCGATCACGACGTCCAGGCCGGGACGGAGTTGGGGGCTTGCGAGCCCGTGGTCAGCGTAACACCAATAGACAAGACCCAGGAGCCGGTGCCGACGCAACACCTGGGGCCCCGGCTGGAAGGCTTACTGGAGAGGCCGGCCGACCACCTAACCGCTGAACAGAGAGAGAAGGTCCAACAACTGCTGAGACGATATCAGCGCGTCTTCAGCCAAGGCAGCAGGGATTACGGCCGCACGGACCGAGTGCTTCACCACATCGACACCGGAGACGCCCAGCCTATTCGGCAACCACCTAGATGCGTTCCGTTGGCTAAACAAGCGGCGGTACGAGGCATGCTGGAGGACATGAGAACCAAGGGAGTGATCGAAGAGTCTGACAGTCCTTGGTGTTCCCCTGTAGTTCTGGTGAAGAAGAAGAATGGCGAGCTACGCTTTTGCGTAGATTACAGGAAGGTGAACGCTGTCACCAGGAAGGACTGCTTCCCCTTACCCCGGATTGACGACACCCTGGACACGCTTGCTGGTGCGCAGTGGTTCTCAACCCTGGACCTGAAATCGGGTTACTGGCAGGTGGCTCTAGACCCGAGAGACAAGGAGAAGACCGCATTCTAGACAGGTCAAGGGCTTTGGCAGTTCAGTTATGCCCTTTGGTCTCTGCAACGCACCAGCTACCTTCCAACGCCTCATGGAGTCAGTAGTGAGATGATTGACTTATGACGCCTGCCTGTTATACCTGGACGACATCATCATCGTCGGCAAGACATTCGAAGACCATCTTGACAAACTGACCAAGGCGCTACAGAGACTGCAGGCGACCGGCTTGAAGCTGAACGCCAAGAAGTGCCAGCTCTTCCGCAGGGAAGTCAACTACTTGGGCCACATAGTCTCACCAACCGAGTGGCCACGGATCCGGAGAAGACACAGGCCGTGAGAGATTGGCCTCGCCCAAAGGATAAGCGAGAACTGCGGAGTTTCCTTGGATTGTGCAGTTATTACCGCCGCTTCATAAAGGGTTTCTCCAGCATCGCCAAACCCCTCACTCGCCTGACGGAAGAACATCGACCTTATGTGTGGACGGAGGACGCCGAAGGCGCTTTCGGGCAGCTGAAGAGGACGCTCTGCAGTGCTCCTATTTTGGGATTCCCACAACCAGCCGACGCCTTCATTGTGGACACCGACGCCAGCGACCATTGCATTGGAGGCGTCCTGTCCCAAGTCCAGAACGGCCACGAGCGTGTGATAGCCTACTACAGCAAGACGTTGGCCAAGGCAGAGAACTACTGTGTCACCCGACGAGAGCTACTGACGGTAGTGAAGACCTTGGAGCACTTCCACAAGTACCTGTACGGTCAGCCATTCCACCTGAGGACAGACCTTTCCGCCCTAACCTGGCCAGACAGCCCGTTGGGTCCAGAGGTTGCAGGAGTACGACTTCACCTCCGAACATCGCAGAGGGAAGAGCCACGGCAACGCAGGCGCCATGTCCCGAAGACCCTGCCCAGAAGAGTGCGGCCAATGCGCAAGAGTGGAAGAGAAGGAGCGTACCGCAGCTGTCAGAGTGGTCACGGCAGTGCCTGCGGATGGATGGGATAGCGCGGGCCTGAGGAGGAAGCAGATGGCGGACGCCGACTTGGGGGCACTCTTGAGAGAAATGCAGGCAGGGACGAGACCAACCTGGGAGGACATCGCACCCAGAAGCGCTACATACAAGTCGTACTGGGCCCAATGGGACTCGTTGAAGACCAAAGAGGGCGTGCTGTTCCGGGTATGGGAATCACCTGATGGGAAGACCCAGAAAGAGCAGTTGGTACTTCCCCGAAGTAAGGTCCCGGAAGTCTTGGAGGAAGTGCACGCCGGTACCTCGGGTGGACACCTAGGAGCAATCCGGACGATCGACAAACTCCGACAGCGCTACTACTGGCTGAGGCTCCGAGCAGACGCTGAGAACTGGTGCCGTCAATGTCACGTGTGCGCGGCGAGTCGCGGCCCCCAGACTAGGAGCCGGGGTCGCATGCAGCAGTACAACGTCGGAGCGCCCTTCGAACGCATCGCCGTCGACATAGCTGGACCATTCCCAGTGTCCGATCGAGGCAACAAGTACCTGATGGTAGCTGTGGCCGGAGGTGTATGCCATCCCGAACCAAGAGGCGAAGACTATTACAGACTGCCTCGTGGAACAGCTGTTCTGCCGTTTTGGGGTCCCGTTAGAGCTCCACGGCGACCAGGGCACCAATTTTGAGTCGCACCTAATGAAGGAGGCATTGGAAAGACTTGGGGTGAACAAGACCCGCACAACACACCTACATCCACAGTCGGACGGCATGATCGAGAGATACATCAAGACCCTAGAAGAGCACCTGAGGAAGGTCGTGGCCAGCCATCAGCGAGACTGGGACCTCAAGGTATCACTGTTCTTGCTGGCCTACCGTTCGTCGGCACACGACACCACCGGATGACACCAGCAAGCCTAATGTTCGGCCGAGAGCTACGCTTCCCTTGTGACCTGGCTTTTGGGAGCCCCCCGGATGCGAAACAGCCGGCAACCGAGTATGTGGAGAATCTAGTAGACCATCTCCACGACATGCACGAGATGGCTCGTCAGAACATCCAGATGGCGAGCGACCGCATGAAGACGCGGTACGACAGGCAAGCCAACAGCCGAGGATTCCAGCAAGGTGACATGGTCTGGTTGTACCGCCCTACCCGGACCAAGGGACGCTGCCCAAGGCTTCAACAATCGTGGCAAGGACCGTACCGAGTGGTAAAGAGGATTAACGACGTAGTCTACCGCATCCAGAAGGTGCCCCGAGGGAAGATGTTAGTGGTACACCTGGATCGTCTGTCCCGTTACGATTGTGCTGTTCGGGACGACCAGCCTTGAGGAAGGAGCAGTGTCGCCCATCGCATTATTGTCGGCACTACCGCAAAGGAGCCGAAGGGAAGAGACAGAGAATGGCCGCATTGTTGGGGCGCTTGCCGAAAGAGAGAAAGGGATAGAGACTTCTGGAATTTTCTGCTTTGTATTTCACCGCAATAATAACTGAACTTTCCTGAAGTTTCGAGAATAGTGCCTGAGAGACATAAATAGCGGTAAAGTGTGAGAAGGGACAGTTTTTGTGTTATGAATTCGGAGCCGTGCTGTTGGTGAATCGGAAAAGACTTTCTTGCTGTTGCAACGAGTGTAATAAGTTACTGTTTACGGAAATAAAAGTGTTTCTTTATCTCGACTTCATCTGTCTTCTTTACTTTACACCCACCAAAGTCACAATATGATGTTTGAACATTTATAAATGAAAACGGCTTATTACTGAGTGTGTTTTGCTCCTGTTTATTCTTATATACCATGCCGGGAAGGGTAGAATCCGTAAAATGGTAAATGATAAAAATGGTTTATCCAAGGCTTCAATGGTTCTGTTCGATGTTGTTTAAGATTTGCCATCTCTTAACTCGCGCAAATTATTATAAATGAGGCGGCATGCAATCTTCTGGATATTTATTTAAATGTTTGTAACGAAGTAAGGGTACCCATTATAATCAACCAGGGAAGAGAATGCTCCCCTTAGGTAGAGTGAGCAATAGTCAAGGTGCTTGGCTAAGCAATGAACAAATGAAAAATGAAATAGATCGAAATGCTGGATAGGAGTAACCGTCTTTCTTCTTCAAGACTAGCAAGACATACAAATTTAATTGAGGTTTACAGTGTTAGAAATTGACTAAGGAGAAGTCCAGTTGAAATATCGGACATTTGGACTTCAGATTCCTCGGATAAACATTGAAATCGCGTTTTTCAACATCTCAATGAAGAAATATTGGCACCTTTCCTGTTTTATGAGTGTGATCCTATCGGAATTTTGTAAACAAGGAAACGTGCTAGAGACATTATACATACGAACTTTTGTTAAAGCACATTTTGAAAAAAAATTGTAAATTGCCTTTAAAATATCGACATTAGAGGAGTTATCACAAGTGTTCATTGCTATTTCACTATCGCTATTAGTTTGTGTTTTGGATTTCAAAATTTGACTTCGGGCCAAAATGACCTAGCTGCCGGCGGGCCCTTAAACGCTACTCACTCACTCACGCACTCACTCACGCACTCACTCACTCACTCACTCACTCACTCACTCACTCACTCACTCACTCACTCACTCACTCACTCCCTTACTCGCTCACTCCCTTACTCACTCCCTTACTCACTCACTATTGTAGAAGAACCCTTAAAAACGAAATCAATTAATCGTGTCACCGAAAAAACAAGTTTACAAAACATTTTATGACATATAAATCGTAAAGAGTGGAGGGAGAGGACGGTGGAGGAGAAAGAGAAAAGAGAAAAGTTAAAATACAGAAGAATTAGGAAAGAACAGTGAGAGGGATAGGGACGCTAGAGAGGAGAAAAATAGAGGGAGAAATTCAGACAAAGTGAGACAGAAAGGGAGAAATGTCCACATTTAATTCTATAAAGTAAGCCTAGTTACATTTATGATAGTTATAAAATAAAAAAAAATACTTTTATGACATCACGCTGTTGTAGGTAGTACTTAAATAGCAATTTATTCATGCAAGTGCGTGTTTCCAAAAAACTCGAACGACTGTCACAAACCTAGTCAGTACAGACGTACCTATCTGTTAAGCTGCTATAAAAGAGTAATCAAGGTAGGCTGAAAGGTTGCAATGATAATACTGTAACCATTTACACTATGTTCCTTTGTCTCTGTGATGTCGATGAAACGAGTTAAAGTATCCAAAAGATATTCTAGAGCTACGCCTCTACCTGCGTGAACTCTTGCCACACAATAGAAAATTATCATACATAAAATGACTGTGCATGAAATGGAACAAGGTACGTTTGAATTGACGGTAATTGGATATGGTAACAGTAGGGGAGGATATGGAACAAAAGAGTAGACAGATGCAATTTATGTGGTGAGGGAGACAAACGCTTGTTGCAGCAAACGTGAAAAAGTAGGCACATCCGTTGCTTCCACCAAGAAAATGGCATTCACGACAGGAATGATAAGGAGCTGGCCTAACAACCTCCTTCATGTTTCCCACTGAGGCATGAAAAATTACTTGTTAAGACTGGAAATATGAAATTTCCAATGAGAAAACGGTAAGCGCTGTTCTGTGGAACGGGTCCCTTCTGTTTGTCCTTTATTTTATTTATTGATCTCAGCTTTTCGTTTGTTTGCCTTATAAAGGTTTCCCTGCTTCTGACTGCACAAAGTACTTGGCAATCTTGTTTGGAAATAGGGGAGGTAGAGTTCAGAATATTTCGGTACCTGAACATAGCAAATATCTTTCAGGAAATTATACTAAAATGACAATGTCGATGACGATTTTAATGCGTATACACTTATACCATCACTTGATTGCAATAACTACACGAACCAAAAAACAGGAAAGCAGTAGTGGCTCAGATGATAAATTGTAGCTCATCACAAAGCTATAGTCAGACAGCTCTAAAATGTGAAATGGCATTTTCTGCATAATAGTTATGATTATGCACAAATTGATACAATTGCAGCCGCTCCTAACAACAACGGCCACAACGCTGATGATGAAGTGAGTGAGTGTATAGGGTTTAAGGGTCCTTCGACACCTAGGTCATTAGGGCCCCTGATGAGTTATATATGATGACGAAAATTAATAATAATAATAATAATAATAATAATAATAATAATAATAATAATAATAATAATAATAATAATAATAATAATAATAATAATAATAATAATAATAATAATAATAATAATAATAATAATAATAATAATAATAATAATAATAATAATAATAATAATAATAGAATAATCCCTAGGGTGTCCACTCTATGCAGAAGGTACCCTCATCGTCTGGCTGCTACATCCTCCAGCCGCGGCCGCGGCCATGGAGAAGTGCAGGATAGGGTGACGGGTTAGGTACGCTATCTTTCTATCAGGATAGCTACTCAATTGGCCCTTCAGGGATCTAACGAGGCTGAGTGCACCACCTGCCAGACCTCTTAGCGGCGGAAAAATCCATATCGATATCGGGGATCGAACCCGGGTCTTACAAACCAGAGGCATGCGCGCTACCACTGCGCTTCGGAGGTTGTCAATAATAATATGAGTTTATTCCCTGGAGAATAACGTCCTGCAAGTGAAGTGGAAAATATTGTCAGACTGTTCCTGTCTATTATCACGCGCTACACACGATAGTTGAAGCCTGGGGAATTCCTTTCCCGCTCACTTCCCTTACAAGCAGAACAAAGTTCACTCACGCTACTGACTGGATTTACCCCGGGGCGTTCTGCAACTCTTTTAACGTACGAAGGGTTTATATACATACCCCAATGCCGGGTGAAGTGAGCCACCTGTTATAAGCAAGTTGCGAACTAATAATGTTAACAGTGCAAATTCCTATCTCCAAAAGTTTGACCTGTTCTATCTGGCATGATATCATTTTGAAAGTTAACGTTTGAACTATACATTTAGGGATTTAAAACACCTAGTCCTTTATTGAGTTTTCTTTCGGCTTGAAGTGCGCGCGCGCGCGCACACACACACACACACACACACACACACACAAACAAGTATGTGCCAGTGGATATAAAGCCAGTACTTCCGTTGAACTATTCTTTCCGTTAAGATGGGATCGGGATACCATAATAAATCTACCTCAGTTAACTTTACGATAGGGAAAGCAATACGTTTAGTTAAGAATAGTACTGGAATCGAAGTTACTGCTGATAGATTATTTTCACAGAATTCGATTCAGACTTGGGCTCATAGTGAAGTTTAACACTCTATTTCTTAGTATAAAGTTATTCTTTGAAGAAAAATAAATTACATAATGCTGGAATGTCAACGACAATTTCTCAAGCAATCCAGTAAAAGTAACTAACGAATCAGCGAATCTTCGAATTGATTGTTAACTTGCTCGCTTGAACTACTATGGTGCTCTGTTCACACCAACATCGCCTACCGCGATCGTTGACACATTTTGCGCGATTCTGAGGATGTTTATTGGGTATTGTGATTAAAATACATTTTACTAACGCAGGACTTCAACCAATTTTACTGCCGTATATTTTTTTCTTTACCTGATTATCCTCCCCTTTTGTGCGACTTACACCCCTAGGACTTACAAGCCAGTGTCTAGGGTCATACGCCTGTTGGGAAGCACAGGAACCTATGGGCCGCACAGAGTGAAGACCTGGAAGTGGGTGGTCAGCCAAGTATGATAATGAGGAAGATTATATGAAATGCAGGCAAATGCAAGTTTGGAAAGGTGATAATGGAGCCATTGGAACGAGTGGCGGGGGAAACCGGAGAATCAGGAGAAAACTAGTCCTGACGCTGCTTCGTCCACCATGAATACCATATGGGGGTCCCTGGGATCAAACCCGGGCCGCCTAGGTGTTAAGCGAACGCTCTGACCGCTCGGCCATGGGCTGCTGTAAATTATGGGTTAAAAGATAATCTGAAAGAAACACTATAACTTTCAATGTCCTTGGAAAGGTGCTTCTACACCTTTTGTGTGAAGTATCTTTAATATGTGGGTTTGCAAATTAGTTTCAAAGCAAATATCCAAACACTTTTGGTTCATAAACATAGAGGGTTAGATTGTACTGCCCATAGGGATTCCTCTGCCGTTTTTATCCAGTTACTTTTGAAGAACAACAATTTCCTCACAAATCTCATTTTGGGGATAACGTGTTTTTATGATTGGTGTTTGCCAGATCGTATACCCCAAAACAGGATTTAGAAAACCAGCCAAGGATTCACAAGTATAATTTACTTATTTCAATATATCAATCATATTCGCTTATGTAATCGTAAATTTGTTAGAAGGGAAGTAATTAAATAGCACTCTCCACATTTAGTGGCATTCTCCTAAGCTGGAATATTCTTTTACCGAAGTATCTAAAACCAGTTTTACCTGTAAATTACGTAGCACTTAAATTGTACGACTATAAGAAATATTAAACATCGAAGGTCGCTTTATATCACTGCAAAGAAACTGATTAATGCTCATACCAAAATTAGCTGCATTGGTCAAACCTTTTAATTTCAATTGTGTCCTTGGTATTCATCCTAAAAGTTATATCCCATTCCCGGCTGAAGAAAATCAACAAACAGACCGAAGGGTCTGTTAATCCTGCTACAATTTTAATTTTGCTTTTAATATAAATATTTTCTTCCATACTTACATAGAGAGTAATACTCCTCAAGTTGGTATCTCACTATTACCTACTTACTTTTACTTTTAAGCGCTTCTTCACTCTTCAGCAGTTGCCCTATATTCCCACCTCGTGGAAGAAGGAAGCGGGGCAGGCCAAGAGCAACTTGAAGAGGAAACATTCATAGAATGATGAATGATCGATGCCTAGAAGAGAATGACTTGTTCAAACGGAAACAATGGCAAATGGGAATACTATTGCCTACTTACGTGCTTAATTTTACCAGGCGAATTAAGGAAACTTAAATTACCCAATAAGACGTATTAAACATGGACGCTCAGTCTAGATCACTGCAAAGAAACTAACTTCCCTTTGCTGAGTCACATATCAAAATAGGGTAACTATTCGTCTACCGTGTGAAGCCAATGACATGGCTTTCTGCGAGTTGTTCAGTATACCGTCCTACAACAACACCACATTTGAGCAATATATTTTATAAAAAATCTTGTATTTCATATAAAATTTCTTGGCCTGATCAGGGAAACACAACACGTGATTTTCAATATACTCAGCTGTAAATAAATACACTTAATCTAACATCTTTTTCAAATTTCTAATTATCATACTAACATAGGACTTGTCCAGCTACACAAGTGCCAGTCTCATCTTCAGACCAATCATTGGATATGGATGTTCATTCACCCGGTCATTTTTTTAAGATTTGGGAGCAAAGTATATTACTGTGGGGGGTAGTAAGGGGTAGTGATGCTCCTCCTATAGCCTCTCCTACCCAATTCTCATCCTCATCCTGCCCGTGGTGCACCCTGCTTTTAACAGATGAGGCTCTGGGGACCGAATCACAGCGGTATAACTGTTTCATCTAAAATGGAGGAAATGTCATTTACATATGTGCTGGCCTATCACAGCACAACAGCGTCCCTCAGAGGCACATGAGGGGAAGGTCGGTGGATCTAAATACCACCTATTTAGTCCTCCCGGCTAGGTCCAATGGACCCGTTGACCAACGATAGGTGTGGTCCTCCTTGCAAAATGGGGGTTTAAGTCGGGTGATGTAACTGCCACATTGTAAAACTGGTGCCCGTTAAGAAAACATTTACATGAAAGCCACATACATGAATATGAGTCCTAAAGATAAATATTCCGGAGTTAAAACTGTCCCCCAATCGGATCTCCGGGTGGGGACATCTTTAGGTAAATTTCATCACAATTCTAATACTTTAAGAATTCTACAATGGAATGCAGGAGGCATGTCACAGCCTAAAAAAATGACCACTTGAGGACCTGTGAAGCATTAAGATCAGAAGAAACTACAGTTCAAAAGTATTGGAAAGCACGAATGCTAATGGCTTCATTGCCAGATGCAAGGCACTAGAAAAACAACATATTACTGCGGATGTGCAAGCACTTCGAAACGAAAGTCATGGAGCTTCGTAGCAATATGGCCAGATGCATATGAAGGCATATTTTCAAGATGGAGAGGTTTTCGCAAGGTGTTGACGTTCATCTGAGTAGCATCCTTCAATTGGCCGCTGGTGAAGCGTAACACTCCCTTGTAATAGTTGTGCACTTGTAGAATTAGATTATGAACATCACGTCCTGGAAGTCATTGACTTTACCTGCAGATGAAGATGTTGCTGCTTTCCTTAGTGGCCTTTTATCCGTTTCTAAACACTGTTTGGACAAATCTTTCGTCCTTAGCATGTAATAATAAACCACATTGCTTTACTAAAGTAATTGGAATTGCGTTTAAACTAGCACGTCTTCTTGAAGCATTTTACAACCTGTTTAAGTACCTAAGTTAAAAACGACATTCAAATCAAGGAAAGCTTTCTTATACCCAAATTTCTTTAAAATGTTTGACATTATGGCAAATTTTCAACACCTTTAGACAGCGGCTTGGTGTGATCGTAGCAAGAGTAAAAGTTGCAGCAGAATAGTGTTTGCTGCCTCACGTTCTTATAACCGTTGTCGGTGAAACTATTAATGAATCGAAAATGGTTTCCGGCACTTAACAATGTCTAGAGATTCTTGTAGGTTTCCCTTTTGTCGTTGGGGCGATGAATATTCTATCTCTGGGTTTGCGTAGATGATTTCGAAAGGAGAAAACTGATTTCAAATATAACAGCTTATAATGAAGTATCAATTTTTAAAACTCTTCTTCGAGGAGATTTTGCCGACCAGTATATGTACTATCGTAGATACAAGTTAACTTCTAGACACTGTCTCTTAGCCCATACCTCGACGGATTGGCTAAGTGTCCGTTGATAGAACAGACGCGAAGATCTCCGAAAAATACGTTGGTTGTGCTATTCCAATTTACGAGGCCACCGCTTTTCGCTCGTTTTCTCCCTATATTTAGTAGTGTGTGTTCAAAATCATTACAATAGTAATTATTATCATCAAATGCTTGATTTCCCTTTTATTTTAATTAATGAATATTTTTAAAGTAGCAATATACTTCAATATCAAAGTATTTCGACGCAAAATGACTTATTTCACGGCTCTTATAAATAATACTTCTAGTTGCATTGTTTTTAAAACAAAAGGAACGAGATATAAATGCCGCTCATAAAACCTTCCTGCCCAGTTTTCTTCAAGGTTGCGTCAGATAGTTGGGAACTTAAATTTTGGGAATTACGTAGAAAATTGTTCTCTACGTATCACCCAAATTTCATTTAAAGTAGTTATATACAAAGGAACATTTTCTTAAACTCCCTAAGCTGGATAATCCGATTTGGAATCTCATGAGCTCAGGCGAGAATAAAGATTTCAGCTCCGTGAATACCGGGGTTATTGTAAAGTTCGTTTGGCCCATTTTATTCAATCTGTAGATTTGGATTATGATTAAATGCTCTTAACTATTTTCTTTGCCTTGGAATGGCCAGAGTCAATATCTCTAGGTAGTTGTTTTATTGCTCTAGAACGCAGTAAAGCTCACTTAGAGCAGCAACAGAACACGAAAGGTACAAACAACATTATGGGCTTCTGGAACAGAAGGGAGGAATCTGTAGGAAATGTTGCCTTTATCAGGCTTACATGTATAACAAATAATTAATTGAAAGTTTCTGGCAGAAAGTTCGCAGGGGCGGACCATGTTTTACCGCTTGTCGATCGCAACCATATGAATATCGCATGGAACGCCGCCTCCGACCCATAAGATGCCGGATGCATGTGGAGGGAGAAGAGCAGCAAATGTAATATTTATGGGCACCGGAAAGCCCGGAGAATCATGTGGATTGCTTGTGCTGTTTCCTCTACTTGTAAATCCAAGGCATGATGCTGTACACAAAGAGCACGGCCGGAACAAGTAGCTAGGTGTTCCCTAATCCCATTATAGGAAGCCCTGCTGTTATGGGGAATAAATGGCAATACCGCAGAGTGTTGGACAACCGCGATTTGTTGTGAAACTTCAGTACCGGTTCTAAAGCACACAGAAACAGAAGGGAGATAGAGAACCTGAACGAATACACTACAGTCATCATTTATCGCATGCTACCGGCCCGCCACGGATTCGCACCCAGCCATGTCCGAAACCTTTCAAACTTTGCGTTGTACGCTGTTTCTTTCTTTCTTTCTCTACTTGGCATAGGGAAAAAGAGAGAAAATAACAACTTTGTGCGTTGTTTACCAGAACAAGCTATAAAAATCTATGTATGCGCTTACTCCTGAACAAGCCATTCTTGGAAATGCTTATTCTCCCATCTTTTCAGAGAAGGATTCATGTTAATGGGGATAAACGTTAGTAGAAATGGTTGTGTTACATGCTTTCTTATAGATACAATGGGAACAGGAGAATACGCACGCTTACGCGATAGTTTAATCTTTTAAGATGTGCTCGCTATGTGATGCTATGACATTCTATTCCCTTTGCATGGCAAGGAGAAAAAGAATCAATAACGACGTCATATTTGAGAAGAGTATAAGTATTACAAAATATAAACAAAAAATAGGAACACTTCCAAAATGGTTGTCTGTACAACAAAAATAGAAGTATTACATTGCGTGTTTTAACGAGATCTACATTTTTTTGTACAGCATGATTTTATTTTCTAGGTCTGCAATGCTCGTCTAGAATGAAGAAAACATGTCATTTAAATATACGGTATATTAATCAAAATGCAAGAGCAAAGTTTGAGAAAATAAAACAATTTCGGAATGTTTTCCACATAAAGGGTAGTTTGAGGTGGGGGATTTTTCGAAAATCTTCGTCTCGGATCCTTGGAAAATGCTGAACTTAAATACCAAGTTTGACATTTAACCAAAAGGCAAAGGTAAAGGGCACAGACACAGACGAGACACCTTGATCACTTCGACCTACACATATCTATTGTGGTTGCCACCCCTCAGATGGCAGGAATGAAATGAGGGAACCGAAGGTGCCACACAGAGTTGCTGCTAGACAGACCACTTGGATGTTCGTAACAAGTGCTGAGATCTCTTCATCTCGGCACCATGACCCGCCAAGCAGCCATCACTTCCGGTGTCACACTGAGCGTCCCCCCGAAGGAGGACAAGGCCAGCCCAACACAACCTAGCGCCGAGAAAGGCAGTTACCATGCACAATCATCCGCGCCATCTGTCGGCATTGCCAACACTAAACGCCTGAAAGTACACCTGAAAGATGATAAGGAAATCGAATGAAGGTAAGAGATGGAAAGGAAACCGAAGTATGAAATAATGCATCTCGGCATTCGTCTAAGTGACATGGGGAAACCACGGAAAAACCCATGTCAGAGTGTGCGATCACGGGGATCGAACCCACGACCTCGCGAATGTGGGCCACAGACGATACCGCTTGAGTCATTCCGCTCGGTGACATTTAACCAACTTTTCGCTTTTGAGTTATGCTGTTCACAGACATATGTATACACGGTAACACACACAAAATGCATAAGGGCACGCACACCCACACATTCATCCACGCACAGTTACACAGACGGATTTTCTTCTGAAAATGTCTTTTTGGATTCAGGGGCCCTTATAACGTAAGAATTTGAATATATGTGTATGGTTGGATGTGTGTAAGCACATATACCTACGCGAGACATCGATTTGAAATTCAAACATCCAAAAGCCAAGTAGAAAAAGCCAATGGTCAACTGCATTTGAACTTTGAAATTTCCTAATTTATGTCTCATTAGAACGACCCATTTTTCCTGAAGGTAAACATATGACTTATGTACAATTTTTACTAGATTGAAGACTATACGGTGACATAAGACAGCCTCTTTGCAATGTTTTTTTTTTTTTTTTTTTGTCCATGTTAAGTTAAACTTTATATGCGTAAATAGAACTAATAAAGCTACAATAGTGCAATTTAACTGCTAACTTGTCGCGGTTCTATCTTCGCTTTCTGCATGTTTATTTTCTGAAATACAAAAGTAACAAGTGTCTTAAATTCTCTATACCTTTTTATCAGGAATGGAAAATCAGGATAAATTCACATTTGTAGAAATTGAGCTACTGGGGACAAGTAGTGCTTGTAAACAAACAACCAGGAACGTTGCTAGGTACAAAGGTTGCTTCACGTTGAGGTAATCAGCGACTGCACATTGTGTTCCATTTAATTTCTTTATTCACTGGCATCTAGATGTTAGAACAATAGATTTTTATGACCATTAAAATAGTATTTTACACTAATAACGGTTTCCTATGATATGTAACATATTAAACTATTTTGCTTTCAATAAATACTCTGCGTTTTGTTCTCACATAGCGTGGCATTTGTGCCTTTACTGCATGATTAATCATAAATGATTGCAATTGAGATGAGTTTACTAAAATTTTTTAAAATAATTATTTTCATTTGTTCTGCCCTGTTTGTTGAGACGCTCTAACACAATGAATATATATACCAGGTGAGTCAGCCGCGCCTTATTTTTTGGAAGGTAGGCCACCCATCTAACGGCACGTGCGCCTTAGTCCAGTTTTGCGCTTACTAAAATGTATTGCTTGACGTTCTTAAAGAGAGAAATGCGCAAAATTGAGAGCAACAGCGGCTTAAGGGACAGAACGTACTCCTCGCTAAAGTACACCTCAAAAACATACGACTCGTTTACTGAGAGCGAATTCCGGTTACCAGCCGATTTTACAAACTTTTTATTAGAGTATACATAGCAACGTAATTCAGTAAACGCCTCGGAAAAAATGGACCTATCATATGAGTACACTACCAACGTCAGCTAAAAAGAAAATGGTGGATTCTTGTACTTAGAGCAGGGATTGGTTACCAAAAGTTAGGAAAAATTTAGACACGCCTCATTCATCATGGACCCGTACAGTCAAAACGGACATATTATTAAACAACAGTTTATTTACATTTTTGCGTGAACTACGCCTCGTACATCTCAATTAATATGCATAACAGCTTTTGCCATTTAAGTAATAATATTAATATCGCCCAGCAAATGATTAAAACTGTCTTAAAAGGCTAAATCAAGCCCGTAAACTCGCGAGGTGGCAATGGCATAGCGCCAGGCATACAAGTCCTAGTATTGTACGCGGTACTTGCTTTTTAGTCAAGTCTCGAAATAGCTGAATAAGATTGTGACGGGTCCTCTGCGCTAAGCCCCAATGTCACAGGTTCGAGTCTCAGCATTGTAACTATTTTTTTTATGTTCATCAAAACTTGGAAACCGAATTCACAATAATCTAATTATGAAGTCCCTGAGGGTTTAGGACATTATAATTTAAATCGTTTTTGGTTGTCTGCATTTTTAATAGCACAATAATTCATTGTGTCCAAAATTGAGTTTAACTTCCATGTTAAACTCTGACAATGTAATTTCCTTGCTTTCTGTGTTCAAATGTGTATAAATGATCCTTATTTCAATTGCACCTACCTATAGGTGTGTTTAAACAACTACATAATTGTAGTTCACCAATAAAGAAACATCAAACAATGTCATAAAACATAAATAAAACAATAAAAATGAATATAATAACAGTTTTCAGAATAATAGTTTGCAAATTGTGAGGATTGCACGACAAAAATATTAGTTCATGCAGGTAATTCGAACCACCTTCACAGCAGACAGATTACTTCGGAGTCTTACGCTCGTTCCAACTGAGCTATGTAGTAACGTGTGAGGTACACATACCGTTTAAGATATAATATTCGCTGGTTCCAGTGAACATTTGCAGAAGTGCAAACGTCAGCTGTCTAATTACGAATATATTAAAAAGCGATGTGATCACATCTATATTAGTACTAATTTCATCGAGTGTTAAACATCCATGTTAAATACGCGGGTAGAACCTAGTAATGGGGTGGATTTTTTCATTTTGGGGAATAAAATGCGGATTGCATAAAACTCGAGAATAAGGGGCAGCTGACTCACCTGGTATATATATCCGCTGTAGCTAATGTGAATACCAACAGTGCATGACCCAAGTATTTTAACACGGAAAAATCTTCCAGGTTTGCAGAGAGATGCTTTTGAATGTGGATATTTGAAGGAAAGTATTGTTAATTCTGGGAGGAATGATTGTGCTAAAGTTTCATTTTCAGCACTAGTAATTAATATCTTATGAAGTATTCAATTGTAAAATTTCAGTCGTATTGTAACGTTAATAATACAGAGGGGAAAATTACAACGCATGCGAAATAAACATAGCCATGTCATTTTCTGCTCCAAAATAGGAGCTTTATCAGAAGTAGATTCCATTAATTTGTATAATCGTATATGTCGCGCAGGTTAGATAAATAATGATGTCGCCGTTAAGATAGAAAAAACGGGGGGAAGGGGGAAGGGACACGGTTTAGCCACTTCAGTTATCCCACACACAGAACCAGGGGTTCCTGCTTTGGCTTACGTTTCTAAACCTAGCACCCAAACTGGAATACTTTTTACATCTACTCCACAATTTAGGGAACAGAATAATAATGTTTCCTGCAAGTGCACTGAAGTTAAATGTGTAATAGTTGTCCGTTAATGTAAAAATATTGCTTTTCAAAATTGCGAGGTGAACCCATGATTGCCCTGTGAACAACAAGAGAAGCATACGACAAATGTAATTTTCATACAGTCCGTATAAGAGCGCCTGAGAATTAGGTGACCCTTCGTGTAAGTCTAGCTGAAGCTGAGTGTTTACTTTTGTGAAAGATAGTACTTGTCGGCATGTTTGACACAAAATAATGCCCTGTTGTGATGTTAGTATCTGCAGATGTGGGCTCTTAAATATAACCTAGCAAAATACTTATTTCATTTTTTTTGTCTACAATTAATATTCTATTGATTAAAAAGTGATTGGGTTTTACTTGTGTTCTATATTTAATAGGCGTGCAATGTTTGGCTTAATTAATTTAGTTTTCGATGGTTTTAGGTTAGTTCGACTTATCTTGTAATCAAGTAGATAATTTTGAAACATATTTTGTTAACGATTCCACGGGGTTGCGAAGTTTTTGCATAGTGCAATAGGGGTTTATATAATTAAACTCGCAGGAAGTGAATGAGTGCGTGGGTGAGTGACTGAGTAGTGAGTGGCTGAGTGAATGGGTTTTAAGGGCCCTTCGACGAGGTCATTTGGGTCCGAATTTGTAAGATCTGAACTGAACTATTGTACCTAATCTATTAACCACAAACAACTAATGGTTCTATCATTAAGGGACAACAGTGCCCCTGACGACATCTGACAGTTGTATTTGGCACTCACTAGGTCTTTTGCCTGAGTGTCGCCCTCGTTTGTCCTTAACCCACTTTAGTCCTTTTATGTGAACTGTGCGGCTTATGATGACTTCCAGAAATATCTTATAGCAACATTAATCAGGTCTCAAAGTATGTCCCTTGAACTCAGGTATATGCTTTGAGACTGTCTAAGGGTATTATTGTGCTGGTCTAATGCTTAAGACGCGACGCGTCAAAACCGGGTGAGAAGATGAACGCATTCAGTTTTGCGAAAAGCAACGTTGTTACGTTTTCTGCAAGTAAGTTTTCGCAATCCACGCGTGGGCATTTACTTCTTAGGAAATCAATGTCACGAGAAAACTAATAGAAGTGAGAGAAAACAGGGGATAGGTTACGACGCTGTATTTCACTCCACATGGAATTAACAACCGTCTATCATTTGTTGCTTCTTTAACTTGAGTGGCTGAAGTGATACACTCATTGGTGCAATGTAAAAATCAGCGACCTCCGAAAACAAACGATGGATGTGGTGGTGTTACCTGAGAGGCTTCTGATGATCAAAGATAAAGCGAATGTTAATCATTAGAGTACCATAATAATATGACATTCTATACCGTGGAAGTCAATGGACGTGAGTTCCAGACTTGTGGTGATGAGATACTGAAGTAATGTATCCACAAGGTTAACCAATATAATTAATAATACCGAAAATAGTGTTTTTCTTTCCTCTTACTATATTTTGTGTCAATTATCTGTAAGTTTGTGTCAATAAAGTGAATACTTGTAACTTCGTGATTTTATTTTTTAGTTTTACGTGCGTAACAACTTCGACTGACAAATTTAATTATTGAGAATAATTAAAAATGAGACAATAATGCTTTAGATTTAAATGTGGCATTTAGGAGAAAAGCAAGAGTTTAGTAATCAATTTTTCTACAGTTGGGGAACCTGAGATAGAGGAAATATTGCGTTGGACCCCAAAACATAACGTCTGCCAAGAAATTCAGGTCTTGATACCGCCGATGTTTTACTGTCACGTAGTCTGTCGGTGAACATCATAACTGCAACCAAATATCAAATAGGTTTATAGTGTGATCATATAGTTCTAAACACCTTAAAATGTGAAAAGAATAAGTATTTTCAATTGAGTTTCGTGACTTCAATGGCTCTGAGGGAACTGATGTTGGTGTTGATATTGATACTCGCATAACATCCATTGTCGCTTAATGACTATTGTTGTCTTTTGATGATTAGCTTCCCCTTTCTAGTTTTACAATTATAAACGAACATGCAATTCTGAATTCCGAAGCGTGTTTTAATTGTGAAAACATGTTGGGAAACAAAATGATTGAAACTTAACGGCTCTATACTCAGTGAGACTGGTCAAGAAGACCATGCTGATCATTTTCGAGAGGGTTTTGTAAACTCGCCAAAATCATTGTGCCATTTGAGCCATGACACAGACTAGTCATGGCAATCATATCTTATTTGGATTGAAATTTGGCCACACAAGATAAAAACAATCATTGTGTTAAAAAGAAATCTGGCCAAAGAGAGAGACATTAAATGCAGGAGAGTCAACTGTTCATCAACTACTTATAAGTGCTGACAACATCTTATTGTCTCAATTACAGATCAAACTAGGTTTAATTAAACACTTTGTGAAAACAATGGACTGTGACGGGAGTGCGTTTCTGTTACTGAAAACTAAGTTTCCTAAGATTAATGAAGCGAAACTAAAGGAAGGAACATTTGTTGGCCCTAAAATTACAGAACTTATGAAAGATTCACAGTTTCAAAGGCTGTTGAATATGCAAGAACGAGCTGCATGTTTTTCTTTAAGAAACATTGCCGTAAATTTTCCAGGAAACTACAAGTCAAACCATTATAGAGAACTTGTGTGTAACATAATTGACAACCACAAGGCCATGGGGTGTAACATGTCTCTAAAGGCATAAATATTGACCTCCCAACTTGACTTATTTCCTGAGAATCTCGACGCGTTCAGCGACGAACATGGCGAGCGTTCCCATCAGAACACTGTTGAAATGGAAAGAGACTACCAGGAAAATTCACTCCAAATACGTTGGCGCTATTTATCAAGCGAATATGCACAATCAAAAATCTATTTCACATTCATTTTAGGTGCATTCTTGCTAAGGTGTTACACACATTAAAATGTATAATTATACCAGACATGCTATTTATACAATTACTCAAACCTACCACCCGTAGGTGGGAGAGTTCCATAAAAAGATTTGAAATCAGCACATAATATCAGTAAGAGTCACTTATTGTATTTCTTTTTACATTTAAAAAGCTCGTTGAACATGGTAATTTAGTTGTTTATTAACGTTGTCAGATTCTATTACTACTAGATTTATATTAAATACCTTTCTGCTTACTTTTTTCTGTCTTATTGATGGCTAGATATTTGTACCTTCTCATTACTAGGGGCGCTTAAGTGCAAGTGTTTGTCTGCCTATACTGAAGACACTAACTTCCATATTAGGTAATAAGAAAACTTTTCTTAACTGACCTTTTCGTATCCGGGTACCTGTGTTTGAGAAAGTAATGTGAATTTTATGTATCAATTTATGCAGCACCGCTCGTTCGCTTAGTCTTTATTTTTATTTTCCTCTTCCTTTCTTTGTTACTCTGTGTAAATAAACCCTTTTATTTCGTTTTTTTATCGTGCCTACAATGTTATTTTAACTTCGACGAATAAAATCTCTTTAAATTACACATTCCATTTCAATTTTCTATTTTGTTTGAAATTTCATTCAGTTTCTTTATATGTAAACATTTTGCACTGCTCCTCTACTGCTTGCCCAGGGCAAATTTAAATGGCTTTTTAGAAAATACACATCATTGCCACCTAATATTTTATTTTTCCATCAAAGGAAGGGTTGGGTATGCTGCATATTTGCGGCAATGGAACGTTTATTTACCATCATAATCCTGGATTTCGCAATATGGAAAAAGGTATGTTTAAGGCGATATTTCAATCATGTACGAGCTACGTTCCAGAGTATTTAATACTCAGCGATGATTCTCTCCCATGTGAATTTGTATTTTATTCCTTTCATCCTTGTTCGTGGGTGGTTGATTGTTTTCTATTAACCGTACAAGGTTAGCGGTTAATAACGACGCTCTTGAAAATATTTTATTTAATTTGAGTGAGCTTGCACATGCTTTACCGATGTCTTTAGAATTAACAGCTTATTTTTACTTTCTCTACTGGTAAGTAGGGGAAGTATTGTATTCCACCCAAAAATTCGATGTCGAGATTTCACCGGAAATAGATGTTTTGAGGACCCCTGAATCCAAAAAAAAAAGCATTTTTAGAAAAAGTTCCGTGTGTGTGTCTGTCTGTCAGTCTGTGGACAGCATAACTCAGAAACGAAAAGTCGGTTAAAAACCAAAGTTGGTATTTAAGTTTAATGTCTTTCAAGGATGCCACATGAAGATTTTGAAGCAAATAACCCCACCCTAAACTGCCCTTTACATGGAAGATTTTTCGAAAATTTTGATTTTCTTGAAAATGGCTCTAACGATTTTGATTAAAATGCCGTATGTTAGAGATATTTTTATGACAAATGAAACGTATATCTTGAATTTTCTGGCTATATCCTCTGTAGTCGTATTTACTCTGGACGATTTTTGCATAACTGGTAAACCGTTAGAGATAGACCAAATTATACTATACAAAAATGCAGATCTTGCTAAAATACACAATTTATGTCTGAATAAATGTTCTTGTAGGTTTAACCATTTCGGAGATATTCCTTGTTATGTATGTGAGTTTCGAAAAATTTAAAGCTTTCGTAAAATGGAACATCGTTGTTCATTTTTACTTTTTTTATATGTTACGTGTGCAAGGAGAACGGAATCTCAAAGTTTTAAAAGATTTGACTGTCACTCAAAGCCTACTGTATTCTAATATTCCCCTTGCACCTACAAGGAAATAAGCAGTAAGATAATTTAAACAAATGTTTATTTTGACTAACATGGAGAAGATATAGGAATAAGAGTTTGTAAGAACGGTTAGTACAAAAGTAGAGAAAGTCATGTGAGTGCAACGCATCAGATTTTTCATAATAAACCAGATGTGTAAACACCGCATTACTTTGCCCATCGATTACCACTTCGCAGTTTTCCAAGGCATATGCTTAAACCCTTAGGTTTTAATACACTTTCTGTTGGTCATGCTATGTAATATCTGGCTAAAAATTGCGCAACATGAATTTCATTTATATACGGTGCAGTACTCATCCCATGTATTTGTACATGTCCATAGTTAAAGGGAAAGGACAGATTTGAGTAATGGAGAAACCTGGAGTGAAATCCCCTATAGGGGTGGCGTACAAATAAGTATAATAGAACCTTGTGATAAAATATTACACTGAGAGCCTCATTAGTTTAAGCGGGAATAAAGATAAATAGAAAGGCGAAACAATGTTTCAGTGAATATTAAACAACAACAACAAAACTGTTTGAAAGGCTAATGTAGCTTTATTAAAAGGTCATAATTGATTACATTAAATAACATTAGACACTAACATATGAACATGATCTGTGTGACATGGAGTGTTAAATGTTATAATTTAAATTTAAATTTAATATGGATATTCCCCAATAAAATATAGAAGTATATATTCTCATGCAGGTTTATACGGATATCCGAGATCCTTAAAGCACGGACTCGTGAGTGAGAGTTCAGAGGTTGAAATTCCTCTAGGACCGTCCTCCCTGACTGAGGTGTTACCTTGGCTTTCCTCAGCCCTCGTACCTCACAAAGTACTCTAAGCACTATAAGCTTAGTACTGGGAAGTTTCTATCCCTTTCCTTTTCCAATTATTTAATTTCATGTAGCATCAGTGTCCACCGCTGGTACCTTATTTAGTAAAAGGCAAAAGAGAGATGGAAGGGGAGGAAGGCGAAAGAAAGGAAGGAAGGAGGGAGGGTAGGGGGGAGGGAGGGAGGAAGATAGAAAGAAGGAAGAAAAGAAACCAGGAAACAAAGAAGGAAAGAAAGTCAAGAAAGTCACTGTTATGATGACTTCATTCATAGAACAGGTGTTCAAAATGATGCCTTGTTGATTGATACAATGTTTCAACCACCTCCTTGTATCTATATGGACGTTTCTGAAAACTACGGGTGTGAGAGATGCATATGCTTTAACGATCCTTTGAGGGGATTTGTTTAAAATGTAATATTTTTGAATGTCTCCAAAAGAAATAATCTAATGAGGTTAGATCAGGAGATCTTGCTGGCCAAGGTATTGGGCCACCTAGGCCCATCCAGTGTCCAGGATAGAACTAGTTGAAATGGATTTTTACAGGTTCATAATAATAAGGGGGTGCGTCATCTCTTTCGAACCAGTGCAGTCTTGTGCTGTTCCGTAGTAGAGGAACCTCATCAAGAAAACCCTGAAGCCTACCTTCAGGAATTCCAGATACCGTGGTCCTCTAAGTCTGGCTGTGACAAAGACACCACCACCACCACCGAAAAGGCCACCGCCACCACCACCGTCGCCACCGCCACCACCGCCACCGCCACCGCCACCGCCACTGCCACCGCCACCGCCACTGCCACTGCCACTGCCACCGCCACCGCCACCACCGCCGCCGCAACCACTGCCACCGCCACCGCCACTGCTACCACGTAGTCGCCACCACCACCACCGCCACTGCCACCACCACCGCCGCCGCCACCGCCACGGCCACTGCCACCGCCACCGCCACCACCGCTGCCGCCACCACCACCACCACCATCACCACCAATAATAACAATAATAATGATGATAAGCCTAATAATAAAAAACCATGTTAGTAATATAAACAATATAAATAACATAATAATAACAAAAATAATAACAACTAAAAATAATAAAATACAATTATAACATTAAGAAACAAAGAAATACCAATCAAACATTACGCGCCTCATGTTTGTATGGATTTTGTTACGGCATCTGTAATCCGTAATGTTAGACAATAGTAGCACATGCAGGAATTCTATGATCACGCGCTGCACACACTAGTTGAAGCCTGGGCATTTCCTCTGTCGCTCGCTTATCTTACAAGCAGAACAAAGTTCACACACGCAATTGACTGGATTTATCCCTGTGATTTCTGCAACTCTTTTAACGCTCGAATGGTTATCTACTTACCCGGATGCCAGCTGGAGTGGGCCACCTGATGTATAGTTTCCCTCTCTTATACTTCAAATAGTTATCTACCAATGTTTTTGTAATGCATATTTTATCCACCCTTCTCCCCCCCCCCTCCACTCCCTGTTCGGTAGTCCATGTGAAGTTCAGAAAGAATTTTATATTGTTCGACACATATTTATATGCTTGTGGCCATAATAACTGTGAAAATATTTCCTACATCTAACAATATTGCTATGTATCGGTAGTTATTAAGTTTTTGAAAACTAGTTTTGCTTTTCTATAGTGGATGTGTAATTGTTATTCACTTTTCTGGAATGTAACACTTCTTTTCTATTCTCTCTACTGGTAAGTAGGGGTATTGTATTCCACCCAAAAATTCAATGTCAAGATTTCACCAGAAATATATGTTTTGAGACCCCCTGAATCCAAAAAAAGGCCGCCTCCGTAGCGCAGCTGGCAGCGCGCTTGCTTGTGGCGCGGAGGACCCGGGTTCGATCCCCGGTACCAGCATGGGGATTTTATCCCCTCTGGGAGGTCTGGCACGGGGTGCACTCAGCCTCGTTAGGTCCCGGGGGGACCAATTGAGGAGCTACTTGATGGAGAAGTAGCGGCCCCAGGTCGAGAAGACCGCATAACTGGCCGGGAGGGCTCGGGGCGCTGACCACGTCCCACCCTCCAGTACTGCGCCTCACCAATGACGCCTGTAGTGGGCAGAGGTGGGGGACGCAGCGGCTGGGCGGTAGGCCTTGGCCCTTCGTGGGCTGTCGCGCGGGGTTTACATTTTACGAATCCAAAAAAGAGCACTTTTAGAAAAAGGTCCGTATGTGTGTCAGTCTATGGACAGCATAACTCAAAAACGAAAAGTCGGTTAAAAATCAAAGTTCGTGTTTAAGTTTAATGTCTTTCAAGGATGCGATACGAAGATTTTTAAAGAAAATAGCCCCACCCTAAACTAGCTTTAACATGGAACATTTTTCGAAAGTTTTGATTTTCTTGAAAATGACTCTAGTGATTTTGATTAAAATGTTTGAGATATTTTGATGACAAATGAAATGTATATCTTGAATTTTCTGGTTATAGCCCCTGCAGTCGTATCCACTCTGGATGACTTTTGCATAACTGGTAAACCGTTAGAGATAGACCAAATCATACCATACAAAAAATGTATATCTTGCTAAAATACACAGTTTATGTCTGAATAAATTTTCTTGTAAGGTGAACCATTGCGAAGATATTCCTTGTTATGTGTGTGAGTTTCGGAAAACTTAGAACTTTCGCGAAATGGAACATCGTTGTTCATTTTTTTATATGTTAAATGTGCAAAGAGAACAGAATCTCAAAGCTTCAAGAGATTTGACTATCGCACAAAGTCTACTGTATTCTAACATTCCCCTTGTACCTACAAGGAAATAGCAATAAGATAATTTCTACAAATGTTAGTCTTAACATGAAGAAGATATAGGAATAAGAGTTTGTAGGAATGGTTAGTACAAGAGTAGAGAAGTTCATGTGAGTGCAACACATCAGATTTTTATTGTATTAAATAGGTATATTTATTATTGAAGTATGTATGCACACACACATATACACACACCGACAACACTTAGTACGTTGTGTAGGACAGCAAACTGGTTGGTTTTCAAATAGAAACCCCTGTCCGGATGTGCACAGTTTGGACGCTGTAGCGTATCGGAGTGTGAGATGAGTGTACGTTCACATTTCCTCAATAAAGCCAACATCAAGCTGTCTGCATTACAAATGAGCTTCCAGTTGTATAACCCCTACGTCAATGCAGAACCTATATCGGCGGGGGTGAGTCTCATTCACATGACCCAATACGTGCTGTTGTCTTTGAAGGTTTTCAATTGCTTCGTGGACTTGAGCCGTAAGGTCTTCCATTGACATTACAGTAGTGCCATACACCATACTTTTCATACTACCCCACAGAAAATAGTCGAGTTTAGATCTTGGTGGCCGTGCTGGCCATAAAGGTGGTCCATCTCTACCAATCCATTGATTTGGGTATGCCGCATTGAGGTGATTCCGCATATTTACATCAAAGAGTTCTGGAGCAAGTGGGCCATTTCAGCAGCTGTGTACTGGTATGTGTCGCACTGCGTTAACAAACTTTACTGTACTAGATGCTACTCAAGTAACGCAGTAGGATACGCACCAAGGACTCTGTGAGGGAACTCAGCGCATGCGCCGCAATGTTGTTATCCTTAGATCCCAGTACACAGATGACTAAAGGGTTGCACACCTTCCGTATTAAGATACCAAAACGAATGTTAACAAATTGTCATAATCGTTCGTTCTCAATCTTCGATGCTCTCCAGCGTCCAAACCGTGCAGTTCCGAATAGGATTTCTTATTTGAAAGCTGACCATTTTACTATCCCCCCACAACGTACTAAGCGTTGTTGGTGTTTTTTCTTTTTTTCTTTTTGGAACACCCACTAGGTATATATTCCGCGTGTCTTGGAAACGGCTCCAACGATTTGGATCAAATTTTGTATTGATATAAGGTTTTCATTTTTAGCTATAGAAACAAAAATAAATAAATTAATTAAAATACAAATACATATAAACTTTTTCTGTTCCTTTCTTTGCAAATAAGTCATACAATTTTCTGTATGGTTGAAATTGAAGTGCTACACATTACGTCCACACTGTTTTCTCTATTCACTTTTAGATAACACATTCACTTCTCTTTCTTTACTCACTCTTCTAAGAACAATTTTCCTTAAAAGTGCCATTTTTACACAAAAAATGTTCCTCTTCTACAAATAAGCCATACAATTTTTGTATGTTTGAAATAGAAATGCTGCACATTACATTCACACTGCTTTCTCTACTCATTTTAGGTAACATATTACATCTCTTTCTCTACTCGCGCCTCTCGTACAAACAATTCATAGTTTCTATACGATATATACATCGTATACATGCAACCCTTAATCTCGAAAACCGTTTGACCCAACACCACTAAATTGGGCAATATATATCTTTTTTTCATGGAGAACCTTTTTATTGTATCCATTTTCTCTACTCAGTCTTGTTTTATGAGACACAAGCACACTTCTTTCCCTACTCACCGTACAACATGCAATTTCTATATGTTTGAAATAGAAATGTGGCGTATTAAATTCACACTATTTTCTCTGCTCAGTTTTGTTTTGCGTAACAATTCACATCTTATTCTCTACTGGCTCTTCAACATACAGTTAATATATATGAACATTGGTATGTATGAGTTGATAAACGAACTCCAAAACCGGCTGACCGATCGCCATTAAAATTGGCACATCGAAGTGTTTTCTTTTCTTTTTTTTTTTTTTTTTTCTTTTTTTTTTCATGGAGAAGGTTTTTATTCAATGCATTTTACCACAGAATACATCACTTTCACATGGTTTTCAGTACTCGCTTTTCTTGTACTTAACACATTCACATATCCTACTCTACTCCCTCTTCTACAAACAACTCATACATTTTTCTATACATTTGACATATGAATGCATGGAAAACATTCATGTGTTTTTTTAGTCATTTTGCTTTTGCTAAGTATAATAAACTTCTTTCTCTATACCATCTTCTACAAAAAGTTCATACAATTTCTGTATGTTTGAAATTGAAATATAAAGTATTAAATTTCTCGATTTTCTTTACTCGGAGAACAATTAATCAAATTTTCTATGTGATTGAAATACAAATGCTCATTATATTTACACGGTTTTTTCTACTAGTTTTTCTTTCCGTAGTATTGTAGTATTTATTATTGTTCAACAGGACTTTTGCATAGTGTCATTCTGTGTTTTTATAAAACAATAATGAAATGGTTAAAAAAGTAAAACTGTGAATTTGTCAGGAGTGCAACGAAAACTACGATATGAGGCAGTTGATGAAACAAATGTTAGCCAAGATGGACATAATGGGAAATGAAATTATTTCCGGAATGGAAATTACGGAAACAATATAGAAAGAATGGAAACGAAAATGGAAGGACTTGGAAAATGTAAACTTCGGAATGGAAGAGCTGAAAACAGGAATATCCGATACGGGAATAGACGGAGAACTCTATGGGGGACGCCTATGTCCAGCAGTGGACGTCTTAGGGCTGAAATGATGATGCTGATGAAATATTTATATGTATCCCCGTGTCACTTGTATCTCGGAAGCGACTCCAATGATTGCGATGAAAACTTATATTTAGTTAACGTTTTGCTTTTCAAGTTTATTTAAATAAGTATCTGCTCCAAAAAATCACGATTTTACAAAAACAAAGAGAAAAAAAGAAACGCCGAGTGAAGCTCAGGTCGCCCAGATACTGCCTATATAACAATTCCTTATTTCCCCCACTCCTATCTCTTTTATGCTCTCCCCCCCTCCCCCCTGCAATTCTATAAACTATTCCATCCGTTCTCCTGGTTTTATGCTAGGTGCTAAGTATATGAATGTCCAGGAAGAAAATTAGCCGCAATAATAAAAAACATCGCCAAATATTGTAGAGTATTTATTACACAAGGCTATCAGCGTCTTCAGGGTACAAATTAACATTTATCCTTGTGCGTAAATGATAGTAACTAACCGTATTTCGACTTTTTCAGCTTCTTTGTTGTACCGGTACTTCCAGCTTGACCCTTAACAGTAGGTTTCTCTGTTTAAGCTGGTAGGTGGCTCTGCGGTAGTAAAAATATGGAAGGCGCACTCCAAACCTAATTTGTCAAGTCGGGGAACTCATTGGCTACACGCGCTATTATAAAGAAAGCGGGGAAATGATAAATTGTCTCAGCGCAGTGGGAACCTAAGGTTCATTTCTTTCTTTTCACCCCATTTCCTTGCAACATAGTAGTTGAGATTTTCCTTTGTATGTATTGAGCTGCCAACGTATTTGTTTTCAGAAGCTCTGTAAAAACACTGAATCAGTCCTCTCTTGCTATTTTATATAATATTTTCATCGTTTAATAAGATAATTCGGTGGCATAGAGTGAGCACTTACAATAGTTACTGATTTAAACTTTGTATCATGTAATACACTTAAACTTGTTCAAGATCAGCCCTTATATATTACAACTGCATTTATAAAGCATTATAATCTACTAATAGGAAATAAAGACAAAGAAGTCAGGGTTCAAGCTGAAGGAAATAATAAAATAAAATCATAAGAATATTTCGGAGCCCATTTTATACATAGAGTCGTTAAATCGTGATATACGAATTATCATCTGGTAATTCTTTTGCATTCTAAAAATTATCACTAGGTCATTCCCTTGTTTAGTCAGTATATAAGCCGTACGACTAATTAATTTGTATTTGAACGGGATACTTGCATGCTGTCCAACCTCTTCGCCTTGCATCTCCCGGAACAGTACCATAATATCTAGAGTTAATCATGGCGAACTTTAGGATGTAGAATCCCACAGAATTTTGTTAATTCAATGAGGTCATTATAAGAGAAATCCAAAATAAAATGTGGAAAGAAAAGAAGAATCAAATACCTTGCTGCAATGATACAGGTCTGTTGTTTGGCGCCAATTTTATTTGGTTTATATCTAACTACAGGCAGTGCCGTGGACGAATGGTTACACCGTTTGCCTATCACCAGGCAGCCCGGGTTGGATCCCAGGGACCCGTATGTGATATTCGTGGTGGACGAAACGGTATCTGGGCGGGTTTTTCCTGGTTCTCCGGTTTCCCCCACCATTCATTTCACCAACTGCTCAATCGTCATCTTTCCATTCATCCATTTCGCCTGCATTTCATACCATCCTCTTCCTCACTATATCTGCAGGTTCGTCTGCTCCCCAGTAGGCATCTGACTCTCGGCATAGGCTTGTAAGTCGTAGGTGATGTTAATCTTCCATTCGGGGAAGGTAATCAGATAAAGAAGAAGTACATGTATAACTAAAACCATTAAGAATGAAGAAAACATATAAACCTAACTGAATAATAATTACACACTAATATTGATACAACTGCATTTATAAAGAATTATAATCTGCTAATAGGAAATAAAGATAAAGAAGTCAGGGTTCAAGCTGAAGGAAATAATAAAATAATATCATAAGAATATTTCGGAGACCATTTCATACATAAAGTCGTTAAATCGTGATATACGAATCATCAACTGGTAATTCTTTTGCATTCTGAAAATTATCACTAGGTCATTCCCTTTTTTAGTCAGTGTCACCAAATGTATCCCACAAATCACTGAAAAACTGTTTATTACACTTTACAAGTGTACAAATTAAAAATCAAAATAGTACACCATTTCAATTTAATAATTGTATTTTTGACAATTTTTCTTTTAATAATTAATGCAAGAAAGGTTATTTATTAATATTAAAAATAAAGTGACATTTATTTCATATTATGAGCTGGTTTACTGTTAGATTGAAATAGGTGTAATTCTCGGGTTTCGTATTCTTCAGGTGGCAGTGCTGAGTAAGTTCAACTACATTAATTGAAATGAACATATTTTAGGTTATTTTTTAATACAGAGTTTAACATTTTCTCGTCAAATCTTTGTGATATGGCATTTAAATTTATATTTTATTTATGAAATAATTCAGATAAATATCATTCGACTGTCTGGTCTTCCCAGATAAATTTTCTCGATCCGATTGAGAATTTATCTGTTAGCCTGTCACTTGGGATAAAGCAGAAGTGATATACCCAATAGATAAAGAATACATTGGAGCCCAAATATTTATTGAACCCTCTTCAACAAAAAGAAATTGAGAACTGGAAATAGAAATGTAGATATAAGGGACGTCTCTAAGATGAAAGTCTCAATGCAAATGTAGAGTGCACTCACCTCTGGTACGGATAGATAGTGGGCGACCGCAAACAAGATGGAGAAACGAATTTGAAAATCAGTCTCGGGACAGGTCCATCAAGACTAATCCTTGTCAATGAAAAGGAATAAGCTGATATTGAAGTACACTTTTACTTTTGTCAAGATAAGAATATTTTACGGCGGTGGTGCCTTGTTAATCACTCTGAAACACTGCTCCAATTCAGATGAAAGAACCTTGGCCCATTACCAAGGTAAGTCGAAGGTTTAAGGTTGCGGTTATAAACATTAACATGATACAAAGGTAGTGCATGAAAGTGTACCCACGGTTGGAACCCTGACTATGGGCTAAATGTAATAGCATTCAGTAGATATGATACGCTTTTCCAAACTACTGTGGTGCCTTAAAATAAAGAATAACCACCGTCGTTTGTATATTAAGGATATATTTGGACTACCATTATGGTGAAATTAATGTTCTGATTTCTCATATCGGAATTAATTTGTGCGATCTTCGGTGGAGCGTACTTTACTTTAGTTACTATTAAAAACTGGACCGATAAACTTTTAAACCAGAGAAATGTCTGGTGTCGTTGCAAGAGTACGACAGAATAGAGCACGCCAATGCACTCTTTGTGTTAATCACAATGGACGTTCGTTCCAACATTTACTTTGAATAGTAAAGCTGTGATTAATTGTAAACAATAAAGTGTTTGTGTTTTGTTGATGTAGCCTGTATTGTTTCTTGAATTAAGATTGTGTGCCTTACTAAGATAAATGCAATACAAATTTGCATTGTTGATTTTGCCGTAAATACTTAAACTGGGTGGGAGACAGTAGTCTGGCATTAACTCGTCTAGCTCTTAAACGAAGCACCGCACAAAAAACTTTCCTTAACAAAAAGTGTTTAAAAGAATGTTGTCTATCAGTTCACAAAGTTTGTCGTTCTAATTTTGGGACAGCCTGTATATATGAAACAGCCGAATAAAACACCTTTTTTATCCCTCTTTAATTAATTTAAAGTGAATTGCTTATGTATTTAATCACACTGTATATTTACTTTTAACTAACAAACCTCCCACGTTTTTGGAGACATCTACTTCACTTTGGTGACACTTGACCCGGATTTTAAGTTCAATTTCAATACTTTAAATATCAATGAAAACCTTTTGTATATTCTAGACCATCTAAAACATAAATGCGTTCGAAATAAGCCTCAGTAGACCGTCATTCATAACGAAGGCTACCAAGGTCCATTTCAAATATACAGGGTCGGATAATACGATTTTTAATACAAGTGGTTCAATTTTTTGTGGCTTTTATTCTTAGTCATTTTAAAATGCCTTGTGCGGTCTTCCTCTTCTTTCTCCACTTCGGATATTTTCTTTGTCCTCTGGCTCTTGCAACTTAAGTGCGTTCCATTAATGTGATTGTCGTGTTTCCTCAGTAACCACATTCCTTGTCGTGATATAGCTTTTTATCGCCTTGCATTTCTTTTTCATCACTTCCTCCGTATTTATTCACTTATTTGTCTTGCTTTATTTCCCCACTTTTAATTTATCACTCATTCTTTATATTTTGAGCTGTAACTATGGGCACGATATGAAGTAGAATTGCGAATAAATGTCAACGTTTATGGGCAGTGGCGAAGCGTAAAGTAACCGGGTCTCATCCTTCGACATCTGCTCGCTTTGGAACAACGGCTTTTCCATTTGTGCAATACGTAAGAATTGAACCGCCTCCGTAGCGCAGTTAGTAGCGCGCTTGCCTCTGGCGCGGAAAATCCGGGTTCGATCCCCGGTACCAGCAAGGGGATTTTCCCCCGCTGGGAGGTCGGGCACGGGGTGTACTCAGTCTGTTAAGTCCCTAGGGGACCAATTGAGGAGCTATTTGATGGAGAAGTAGCGGCCCCAGGTCGCGAAGGCCGCATGACTGGCCGGGAGGGCTAGGGACTCTGGCTCACCCTTCAGTACTGCACCCTACCAATGACACCTGTAGTGGGCAGAGGTAGGGGACGCAGCGGCTGGGTGGCAAGCCTTGGCCCTTTCTGGGCTGTTGGGCTAGGGGTTTAATACCTAAGAATTATGTTCTGTTGAGCTTTAACCGAAATATCTGTAGTTTCATCACCTTGAACGGCAGCAAATTCAGCAGATTATTTCGTTGCGAATATGTTCCTGAGTAGCAAGAGCCACAGCTGAATTAAATAGATTCGTATGTCACTAGAAGAGCCCTTAAAACTGTTTCAATTCTAAATGATCACTCATGAGAGACCAATTTCCTTCATTAAATGAATCTTGACTTTCTCTATAACCCTTAACCTCCTGAATCCCCAAATGGCAAAAAACATCACCCTACAATTTGCCTATTTTTTGATACTGTTTCATTATGCAAAGGCTGTCCCTCCGAAACAGCATGATCTATGTGGCAATGTCCCATCATATACAATTTTTGTGCAGAGTTAATATGAGGAGCCGGGTGTTTTCTTGGTCTTCTTTTCAAACATTTTCACTGTATTTACACAAGTTTTGCGCCAAGAATCTTCACCCTTATCCTCAAAGATCAAGCAAAAGTAACACAAAAGCTTTTGCCCTTTTCCTTCGCCGGTCCCACATAACCACTGGTATTTATCATACCAGCTGTTTTGAAATGCACGCACAAATTTACCATCCTACAACGATAAAGTTAAATCAGGTCGTTTCTGCAATATTTTACCCATATCTTTTGCTCTAACGTGAATAATGAAATGCCGTTATTAAGTAAATATTGAACTGCATGAAGTCAGGACTGTTATATATAAATTCACAAGACATTGTCCTGGCAGGTACAAAACAAACGCACCCACACTAAATAATTTCGCAGCACAGTTTTAATAATCACTCGTAATTCTTACTGATACTGATCACTAAAATGACTAAAGGCCTCAAAAGCACAGAGCACGCTGACCTTTCTCATAGGAGGAAATGTTTCTTCTTGGCGTTCGTTTTTAAATAATTGCTATTTATATAGTAGTGTATTGTTAATTCAGAATTTCTCTTCACATATCTCTACTCAATTCAAATTAATTGCAATAAAGGCGCTTGAAAGGTAACCAATAAGAGTGCTTGTTCTTTCACTTAAAAAAAATCCATTTCACAGCAGCCAATCACAGCCAAAGGAGACGAAGGCTCGACTGCCTACTGGGCGGAGAAATCTGGCTATACGGAAACAGTTCACAAACAGCTGTCAGATGGCGCGCATGTTTCTCCCATGCTCTAACCATGGCAAAATACACAGCTTCGCGAACGTATACCACAGGAAGTCCGGTACCGGATCTCCGTAGCAGAGTCGCGCAAATCCTGGAAGAGAACTCGCCTCGTCAGGAGCGTCCATCTTATATATGATGCGCCCTGACGAGCGCCCTTTTACAAGTCACCTTACTCTGATGATGCTCGTAGGAATGACGGGCGGAACGTCAGGTGTTAACGCATTGACTGGACCACGGCCAATAAACCCGGGAACATCATTCTACTGGATAGACGCCGTCCGTGAAAGACTTAGCTCACGTACTATACTTAAATTTCACTTTATTGGAAGATGAATAGATGCCTTGGGTGGAAATCATTATGAATATAACAATGAAAATAAACTCTCTTCACTAAACAAACATCTTGTGTCACCTATCTACTCAAATGAATTAACATATTATAAGTCAACAACTTCTTTATGCACATGTGTAAAACTAATAAGCTTCACTATTCTGATAAAAAAGAGAAAAAAATTACGTTTTCACGTTCACCAATATTACCTCAATATCAGCACATTTGGGTTTTTCATTAGGTGATCTTCGCGATGAGTATGTGAAACAACTGATATTGTATAGAACTTATAGAAAATATAAGACTGGTTGCCCAGTTTTCACCGAAGAGTCTTTGGAATAGATCATGGATGTTGCTAAACTTCATCGGATTAATACTTGTGGATGCACTTTTTACTGGAGGCTTTGTGCCTTTTTCTTTTGAGATAGTATGAAAATGCAAAGTTATTTAATATTCTTCATTAGGCAATGAACTTGCGCAATTTACGTATTTATTCTTTTTCAACATCCTTTTAGCTAACTGTATATGTTATAGCTACTGGTAATATTGGTATCTGAACCTTCAGTCAAGGATTTCCCAATCTCGTGCGTACACAAAAGGATCACACTTCTTAGTACTTTGCAGATTGAACAATGATGTATTTAGTTTTTAAGTCCTGCTGTATTCTTCCAAGCAATCTGTGCTGGGAAGGTAGCTGTGACCCAATTGTAAAAGCATGGTGATACTTTCAGTGTGACCTGCTGCACCAGAAAACCAATTTAGTACAATTGCCAAAATAATCCTATTCTTATTTTACCCTCCAGAATAATCACTACCTAGCAAAATATTGTAAGACCGATCGCGGGTGCATGCATCGAAGATTCAAGGTTAAGCTACATATATCACACCACTTGGCGGCCACGTGCGTCAAACAGAGGGCCATAATCAAGCTAACTCATGCCGTTTGGGGCGAGTAAACACTAAGTGGAGTGCAGCAGAGCAAAGCGATTCTAGAACCTTCGCGAGACTTCTGGGTGCCGACTTGGTTGTTAAAGCGTTGAGAAACGGTGAATTTCCACAAGAATCCATGCTGTGTCATTCCCGCCTATAAAAATTTGCGGGACGGCGGGAGAGGGGCAGAGTTTTTTCTTTTGTGCTAGCTACGGAGAAGATGCAAGAACGACTCCTGAATGTCAAAAGTGGTTTAGTCGATTTGGAGCTGGCTGGCAACTACTCTGTCGGTTTGGCAACTATTCTGTCGTAGCTGTGTTGCGGGTGATGTGTGTTCCCAGGGTTCTCAGTGATTGAAACATAACGAGAAACGAACGTATGAGACAGCCTTATACATTAATCATTTCATTTCACCCTTCATCCCGTTAGGTTGCTTTTAGGGGGGAAGTGTCGATGAGCGTCACGGCAGTAGCACGGCAGGGGGAACAAATGTGCCCTGGAAATTCGTCTCTCAGGTTGGAAGGCGAACCACTGATTTTCGAGGCCCTACTATTATGTACTATTATGACTAATGCTTTAAAATAATCTTACTAGCACAACTGGATACTCTTATACGGCTATCTCCCGTTCTCAGACCGAAGGTTCTATCGGAAGGGGATAACGATCTGCTTTGTTTGTCGTTACAAGCTTCTTGAGTACTTAAATCCTGTATAACACCATTGAGATTGTTTCCTTAGGCCTTCAATTGAGTGAAGCTGTAGGAGATATGCTATTGCTGCTGGGAATTGTTTGGCATTATTCGTATATTTTTTATCCTGAGGTGTGTGAAGCTTACTTAAGTGTGCTTTTGCAGTGTATGCCTATACCGGTTCTATATAGATAATAATTAATGGTCTAATTAGTGTTTTGTATAGGACGAGCTTCATGTTTAGCTGCGATTGGCTCTTTACATTAATGATAGGGAATAACCAGCTTAGCTAATTATTGGCACTTGCTCTGACTTTAGCGATGCATTTACTCCAGGTAAGGCCTTGATCCATCACCAGGCCTAAACCTAGGTAATTTACAGGCTGGAGTGCGTGCTTAGTTTTGTGCTTTGGTCGGCATATTATTGCATACATACTTTACCAATTCCATACCTAGTTTGTCTGCTCTTGCATTTAGTGCTTTTGAGCCGGGTAGTTCTTCCATCGTAATCAAGTTTACTTATCATTTGATTGCATTAATATAATCCTAATTTCTTTTTCATTTCTCCAAAGTTTATTAAATATTAATTTAATCATTCTTCTTACTTTATTGGATTGCTAATAATGACATATTTTTCTTTATTTAGATGCTTCATCAGTAGTATAACTATTCTATTTAGTGGGTATATCATTTTCTATTTCACCAATGTATCGTTCCCAACTCCTGCTTTTGATTAATCTTACTTTTCCTTTCACTGAGATGATCTCCTTCATGTCTTTTTTTAGATGGATTTCAGTTGGTGAATTTAATGTTTTAAATACGCTGTATCGCTCCATGTTTTAAACCTCTGTTATGCTGTCTCTTCTCGCACCAAGGCACTCTGTTGCTGCATCTATAATATTTTTCCTTATGTTAGCCGAGTCTTTAGTAATGTTATTACTACTACTTGTTTTCACTAATTATGTATGTATATACATGTACCAGGTGGCCCACTACAGCCGGTATCGCCGTAAGTAGATATCCCTTCATGTGTTAAAACAATTGCAGAATCTTACGTCAATTCTGGTCATAAAGACGGTAGTGGCGTGTTCTGCCTCTCAGCAAAGAATTGAACTAGCGTATGTAGTCCGCGAAAATACACAGTACAGTATAAACAACCGAAAAGGTCTCACTTTACTTACACGGTCTTTATTTTCCAGGAAACGATCTTACTCCTGTATATGGCGCTATTGCCTAACATTACGAATTAGAGATTATAAAGTACAAGCATGAGGGCATGTAATGCTTCATTTGCATTTGTTCGTTTCTTATTCATGTAATAATAATGATAATAATAATAATAATAATAATGATAATAATGATAATAATGATAATAATGATAATAATGATAATAATGATAATAATGATAATAATGATAATAATGATAATGATAATGATAATGATAATGATAATGATAATGATAATAATTAATAATAATTAATAATAAATAATAATGATGATGTTGATGTTGATGTTGATGATGATGATGTTGATGATGTTGATGTTGATGTTGATGTTGATGATGTTGATGTTGATGTTGATGTTAATGATGATGATGATAATGATGATGTTAATGATGATGATGATGTTAATGATGATAGTAATAGTAATAATAATTATAATGATAATAATAAATTCAACAATAACATTAATAAGAAACGAGCAAATGCCAATGAAACATGTTCTCATGCTTGCTTTACAATTTCTAATTCGTAATATTAGTCAATACCACCATATATAGGAGTGAGTTTATTCCCTGGAAAATAAAGATACTATAGGTAAAGACAGACTTTTTCGCTTGTTTATACTATTACTTTGTATTATCGTGGACTACATAATTCAAGTTCCTCTTACTTCACGTCTTCGCTGAGAGACAGAGCACGCCACTGCCGTCTCTATGACCAGAATTGAGCTGTAAGATACTGCAACTGTTTTAACGTATGAAGGGATATCTACTTACTCCGATGCTGAATGAAACGGGCCACCTGGCATATAATGATGTACAATTTTTGATAATGTAGATGAATTCTTTGTCATTTCAGCAAATGAACATTTAACATATATGTGTTAAATTATATATTTGTGGCGTTTCTCTCCCTCTTTCTAATATGTATACTATGCTATTAAGAAGTAACCTAACGAAACATCAAGTGCTCTTGTGCTAATAACAACTTTTATATTTAGTTAGCATCATACAATCGATTGTTCTAGATTTTCCCTCTGGTGTCCATTACAGGGCATTCAGGAACAATTACCAATGTAACGTAACATGATGTAGCTGTCAACGAGCACTTCTAATAAAACTGTAGTATACGCACTTAAAAGTTTTCAATTAAATAAACAAACTTTAAAAAGTTCAACATGTGCGCCAGGCATAGCGCGCAACATATCCAGCCAAAATTCGATTTCACGCCACACACATTCAGCAACATTTGTGGTGTGACATGTGAGTTGCATGCCTGATGCATTTCTGCTAGTTTGCGAGATCTAGAAGCAGTGTTTTATAAGCAACATCTTTAGCAAAGGAAAAATCTAAGGCGGTAATCTGCGGTGAATATATGTATATATATATGAATAATTGGAACGCATTCGGAAATAAGGATAATACGTGATAAAATTATGTAGCAGCAAAAGTTACAGGCCACGAGTGGAAGGAATTCGGTCACATAATTGATTCCGGAAGGGAGTTAGATTGTTTGTGCAGCTACCTACAAAATAATCTCACGAAATTCCAATTCGCCTCTGATACGGTTAAACAAGCCGTTTCTGCAAAATCACTTTACCGCAACTGAGATTTTTCTGACTGCGGAATCTATCTTCAATCTTTAGCTGTTCCTTTGAAAACATTTTGAGGAACTGATGTCACGGAGAACCTCCTCCGTATGCTTGTTGTTCTATTTTGGTTATACATTTGAGTAAATATGTGGGAAAAGATTTATGGACAGGCATACATATTGATCTCCCCTTCCAGCTTGTGTGATTCTTTGTCCTCGAGGCTGAAATAAATTCAAAATATGTTTTCGAACCACGGTTGACTATTCAATACATATAAATTCGAAGTTAATGGAATTTAAAGAAGAAGTTTATTTTATCCAAGACTATACTGTTCAATAATTTTTAGGTTGCCTTGGACCACTGAAATAATATCGGCGGTTTTGAATTTGGAAATAATTGTACATGCACAAGGTTATTCTTTTAGTCAGTTTAGTTTTATTTATGCAGTAAATCTCATAACAACCATAAAATAAGGTGTTTGATCACCGTTCCCACGTGGCTTTCTAACAAAGCAACTGAGTTTAAAGTGACTTTCATTACATTGTCATTTTTCTATTTCTTTTGGGTTGAGTTTTATCCCAAGATTTTAATCGAGTGTTGAATAACCATTTAAGCTGTCTATTATTATTATTATTATTATTATTATTATTATTATTATTATTATTATTATTATTATTATTATTATTATTATTATTATTATTATTATTATTATTATTATTATTATTATTATTATTATTATTATTATTATTATTATTATTATTATTATTATTATTATTATTATTATTATTATTATTATTATTATTATTATTATTATTATTATTATTATTATTATTATTATTATTATTATTATTATTATTATTATTATTATTATTATTATTATTATTATTATTATTATTATTATTATTATTATTATTATTATTATTATTATTGAGGTATGTGAACCAGCATTGGAAGGTGATATTCTTATACCTAACACCCTTTTAGAGCTAGTGACAGAGAAAATTTTTATAGCCTTGTCATTCTTGAAGGTTGGAGAATTTTCACAGTTATCCTTTACCTCAGGGCCCCTTTGGGTGCATGCACTAGTGCATTGTTGTACGGTGCAAGGTGCAAAATGCGACTAAGAAAATTGACCGCGCTGCAAACAACCACTCACTCCTTCGATTGCTTTGCCATGATCCTCTTCCATACTTTCAGCGCTGTTTCTTCTTTACTGCTTAATGTTTACGTACGGTGAGTAGTATTAAACTGTTAATTTGGCTTTTTTTGAGCCAATACGCTCTTTTGTTTTAATGACTAGAAAACATAGGTAAAACCTCATTTTTGGATATAGTATACTGTTCTGAAAGATGTAGCAACCTCCTTAATTATTCCTCTCTAGTGTCCCCTGTACTATGATTTCATCATATGTTTCTGCGTGTATCCAGTTTCGTCTTTCTACAGATGCTTTTTTTCGTGTCGCATTCTTGAAAGGCACAAAACTTAAATACCAACTTTTGGTTTTTAACTGACTTTTCTTTTTTGAGTTATGCTGTCCACAGCCTGACAGACTGACGGACTCACAGACAGACACACACGGACCTTTTTCTAAAAGTATTCTTTTTTTGGATTCAGGGGGCCTCAAAACATATATTTCCGCTGAAATCTCAGCATCGAATTTTTGGGTGGGTTACAATACCTCCTGTACTTACGTAGTAGAGAAAGTAAACATTGTACGAAAGTTCTCACTCTGAGAAAGTTCTCTCTCTCTCTCTCTTTGCTTTCTTTGGAGCAGGGGGCTCTATTATTAGGTAGGTGTATTTCGCTGATAAGCAAGCAGTCTAGCAACACACGCTTCCTCACTTCTTCACTTCTCGCAGCTGCGAGTTGAGCCGAGCTTAACCGATGGCACGAAAGCACGTTGGATTGCATCCGATGTGAATTTAAGCTTTGAGAGGCCCTGCTCTACCTTTTTAATAGCCAGAATAGTGCTACAATTCATACATTGGTTATACATGTTTTGTTTCCAGGTTCACCTGTTTCAACACTGTAAAAACATAAATGAAAAAAAATTGCGAGTAGAGAGAAAATGGTATCTTAACTGTATATTGATACGTTACTTAAATCAATAGGGAATCTTACTGATGCATTGTTAATAATAGCTACAAGTTTATCATATTCAATAAAAATTGGGGCGGGGGGTCATGAGCAACAATATCTGTTTCGCCTTCACGGTGTCAAGTGGAACAATTCTTTAGGCTCTCCTTGTCACATAGGAGAAAGGGAGGTGTACTTTTTAATACGCATGCATCAACTGTCTGATACAGAGGAAAGCATTTTCTACTTATTGCCAAGCATACGTAACTACAGATTTTCCAATCGCAAATGGTCTTCAGCCAAGTCATACTTGGGCATATTCTATCCTGAAACTAGCAGAATTGACGTGACTTATAAGAGTAGTACTGTAAATAGTAGAGGCCCTCCTGTCAGATGTGCTATCTGACACTTTTCAGCTACTGGCATTTCTTAATTTGTGGCGTTTGATAGAGATAGCTACAATGGAATGTTAAACAGAATTTTGTGAAACCCAGAGGTTTTTATTTATGGTCAAAGATGTGATATAATAATGAGGATAATAGGTTTACTGCAGGCGTTGACATTAGCCATTGAAAGTTTCATTGAGAAATTTGAGACTTGCGTATGAACACTTTAACTCACCATAAATAGTTTAAGGCATATTAATATACAACACTTTTGGTTTTATAATCGTGTTGTACTGACGGACTATTGGAGAATTTCCGCTTCTATATCCAGCAAACAAGCTTTTTAGGTTTTTGCTTTACTTAGTTACAATTTTTTTAACTTTATTACACTGTAGGTAAGTGTATTACAGTTGAGAGCCATTGCAGAAGTATTGTATACAACAGACATGGGGAAGAGGGGCGACAGGAATGCAACGGAGTATTCACCCTCTGCACTTACCAAATGCTGACCAACTCTTTTTGCAGTTGTTTGTTTAGGTATCCACACGTCTTTACAAACATGGCGGGTTTCCGCAGTGGTGGAACCGAATAGAAATATGATGTGTTGGTTTTGAGATTACGTTACGTACATTTCCTTTTGCCATTGCAAACGCAAAGCTTTCTTACGTTGTCTAGTACGTATGTGAGATTTGAGTTGAAACATGGAAAGTAGAAAGAGATAGAACGGGGCAGGTGGTAATCCTTAACTGCCTAATCTCAAATCTTATAGTATTGAAACTTACTATTTAAATTCTGAATTGCAAATTTTGCAAATGTATTTCCGAACACCCGCTTCTATCAATATGAAAATCAGCGAAGCAAGGACGGAAATACATGTTTTCAGACCTCCTGAATTAAAAAAAAAAAAAAAAAAAAAAAAAGCATTTAATGAGAATAGTCCGTGTGTCTGTGCGTGTGTGTCTATCTGTGAATAGCACAACTCAAAAATGAAAAGTCGGTTAAAAACCAAAGTTGGTGTGTAAGTATAATATATTTCAAGGATGCGACACGAAGATTGTAAAGAAAATTAATCCAGCCTAAACTATCCTTTCCATGGAAATTTTTAAAAAAATTCTGATTTTCTCAGACATGGCTCTAACGAGTTTAATTAAAATTTAATATGCTTAAGAGATTTTATGGCAAATAAAATGTGCATTTTGGATTCTCTGGCTATACCCTATGCAGTAATGTTTACTGTTGATGACCTTTGCATAAGTGGTAAACCGTAAAAGATTGGCTAAATCTTATACAAAAAACGAGCATCTCGTTGAAGCACACAAGTTATGTCCAAATGCGTTTTTTGGAGATATTCCAGGTTAGTTTTTTATTCTTGTTCCATTTATATCCCGCTTTTAACTGCAGAGGTCATATCGGTGGTCTTGCCTATTGACAAATGGTGTTACACGTTTAACGGTGGGTTTTTCGATCTTTGGGGTTTTTATACTTTGAATTCACACACACATTCACATTTTCATTGATACTTCCATACTCAGGAATAATCTTGGCTGGAGAAAAATTCCTACCCCACTGCCGGGAATCGAAGCCGGGACTCCTAGCACAGCAGACGGCACAGCGCCAGCCAGATTTCAGCTTATTTGTGTGAGTTATGGAACACTTAAACTTTTCTCAAATGGAAGGTTATTCACTTATTCACTCTTTTATCTCCCGGCCTTGCAAAGAGAACGAAATTTGAAATCCTTCATATAGCTCAAAGCCTACCTGTTGTATTCCTCTCGCATCTACAAGAAAATTAGCAATAACATAATTTCTGCAACTGTTTATTTCGACTAACACGAAGAAGATATAGGAATAACAGTTTGTTAGAATAGGTAGTACAAGAGTAGAGAAAATCATGTGAGTACAACACATCATAATTTTTTTCTAGGAACACTAAAGTACTTATATTCCCATTCGGCTTTTTAAGTTGTTAGGCGACCTAATTCCACCACTCACACAATTTGAAGGACTTACCGGTGCTCTGAGATAGATTGATAACAACGTGGCCTGATAGTGAGTCGTGTGTGGCAGAGTGGACAGGGTTAAAACTACGATGTAGGGAAAATGACACATTTAGTCACGTTTCCCCATCTATGGTATGGAACATTTTATGAAGTTACAATTCTAAAACTGTCTTCAAATGAATTTAAATTAAATTAAATGTTATCCTGCGCATAGTCCATGTAGCGTTTTCTTTTTAAACCTCCAGATTGTCACATATTTGCCACATGTAGAAGCAGACCATTAGGATGGCTGATGAAAGATTTGTGAAGACGAGTGCAATAGGAAGAGGAGTTGAAGTTGCGGTTGGTACAATAAGATAGAGGTACATGAAGCGAAACACCCAATTTAGTATTGTCTCAACTCTCAGTACTCATGAATTTACCGAGCAAATTGGCTCAGACGGAAACCGTAACGGTACTTTGCATCCCCGGTTTCACTTCCTTTAATTTCAATCATTTCATTCTCTTTATTCGGTCTTTCCAGGTTGTAAGAGTCAGTGGATGCGTCGGTGGAACTGTGCTGCGGTGGTACTCGCGCTCTGGAAATACAGTGCTCGGCTGAGGGGAGGCGCTGCAGTCGGCTAGCCGCCATCCCAAGAGGCACTGATTGCTCAGCTGAAACTGGATGGTGGCGGACTCCCTGTGGTGAGCCTGGAACTTAGTCGGACTGAAGAACTTGTCTGCACCTGTTAGGCACACACCGTAGTTGTAGTTCCACCTGTGATACATTGTGGCCGCCTGTAGGGTACTTTCATATCATCCTTCCTCCCGGGGTCTGATGTACAATAAGCCATCGGCTGACCTGCTGGGGTTCCCTCCGTGAAAGACTCGTGAATTTGAAGCTGAACTCCAAATCGAAGATCCATACATCTAAGTTGGTCTGATTAGGAAAACATTTATAACTCTCGTATGCTGCAATGGCAGCGGAGATGATACTTTTATAAGGATTTTACTTTCTGAATTCTGCGTCGCATTCTTTAAATTAAGAAAGTGATAGGTTTTAAGTGATATAATCGTCTAAAGCAAACGACTGCAGCAGTAATCATCAAGATCTTGGAGGAACATTTCCTTCTTTTTCTTCTGCAGGGGTTAGACCAATCGGTCTGTTCCACCTCCTTCAAGCTGACATCGCCATTGTTTTACAGGCTTTCCCATTGACCACTCCTGCTATACGGGTTCTTGGAATTCTACATATTTACTGACATTTCCATTTCTGCTGGGATGCTTGAATAAGCTGTATAACACAATAGGTTTTAATTAAGTGTCTTTATTTGTTATTTTCCACAACACAAACAATATGAATTAAATAAAAACCTTTTTCAGGTGAATTTCTTATATTAAAGGACATCCTGCGCAGGATGCAAGCTGTAGAGAATCTCGATTTTTCGCAAATTTTTGTGATATTCGTTTTTCTTTCTCGCAGCCTATCTTACCACTTTTCCTCATTGAAGTATCTAGCCCTCAGGTGTGGGATTTCCACCTCTAGAATGATCTCCAGCAGAGCTATAGAGCCTTCGCGTGATTTAATTAAAAGCAAAAGAAAGGGAAGAAAAAGAGTTCCATGTTCTGGTTCCCACAACAGACTAGTATTCCTTTTTATCGTAATTTATTGCCCAAAAGGATTTCTACTTTAGTGTGTTAGTTCCTTCGAATATCACCGAGAAGACTGTGATGGCGATATTATCCTTCTCTAAAACAGCAAGGGCCTTTCTGTAAGAAAAAAAGCTAGGTAAATGAGATTAATATTTCAGCATCGATGTTTGCAGCCTTTTCGGAGCTCTAAGAAGAACCCCAAATGCAAACAGCACTATTCCGGATAGTGAAACGGAGCTACTTTTAGGACCTTTTTACTTTCTCTACTGGCAAGTAGAGGAAGTATTGTATTCCACCCAAAAATCTGATGTCAAGATTTCACCGGAAATACATGTTTTAAGACCCCCTGAATAAAAAAAAAAACATTTTTAATGTGTGTATCTGTCTGTCAGCATGTCTAAAAACAAAAAGTCGGTTAAAAACTAAATTTGGTGTTTAAGTTTAATGTCTTTCTAGGATGCAACACGAAGATTTTGAAGAAAATAGCCCCACCCTAAACTACCCTTTACATGGAAAATGTTTCAAAACTTTAGATTTTCTTGAAAATGGCTCTAAAATTACATATGTTTAAGATACTTTTAGGAGAAATGAAATGTATATTTTGAATTTTCTTGTTTAAGATACTGTTAGGACAAATGAAATGTATATTTTGAAATTTCTGGCTATAGCCTATGCAGTCCTGTGTACTCTGGGTTACTTTTGAATGTTTCGTAAACCGTATGAGATAAACGAAATCTTGCTGTAAAAATGAAGATCTCGCTAAAACACACAATTTATGTCCGAATAAATGTTTTTGTAGAGTGCACCACTTCGGAGATATTCCTTGTTATTTATGCCAGTTTCGGAAAACCTGAAACTTTCTTGAAATGCACATCGTTAATTTTTTGGTATGTTAACCGTGCAAAGAGAACGGGATCACAAAGTTTTAAAAGACTTGACTATTGCTCAAAGCCTACTATATTCTAATATCCCCCTTGCACGTACAAGGAAATAAGCAATAAGATAATTTGTAAATTTTTTTTATCTCAACTAACACGAAGAAGATATAGGAATAAGAGTTTGTAAGAGTGGTTAGTACAGGAGTAGAGAAAGTCATGTGTGTGTAACACATCCGATTTTTTCCATTAGGACAAAAGTAGCTCTTAATTTCTATTACAGGTATATTATCGTGTGAAAATTAATAACATTATCTCTGGATTTTAGAAAACAGGTAAATTATGAGGCAAGGAAAGTTGGTGTGATAACATCTTAAAAAGCATTCTCTGCCATTCACACATTTCATGTATGAAGCTGTTATGTATTGCAGTATATCTGCTTAAAAGGGGATTCCCCCTTCTTTTCTATATTATAATTATTCTTACGTAAGAACTATTTCAAATTAAGGAAGTAGGTTCCATTGTGCAGAAAAGGCATTAAAACGTTTATTCGTATTGGCTGCGCTTGCAAAGCATAAAAAGAAAGGGATGCAAGAATCTCAAAACTTCAGAATGTGCTATATATGACACTTGGATAAACCCACAGCTTCTAACATGAATTATTTAGAAAACAATTTATTTAACACGAAATGTGTACTTCAGAGATATCTATGATTTCTCCATTCATAAGTCTTTCTCTACATAATAAATTTCCTTATTATAGACAATTATTAATAATTCGATCATATAAGCGTGATTCCTTCGCATATTGACCTCAAAAATATAAGCTATAAATTTTAGTTCTTTTGTCAATTTATTAAAGGTGCAAGAGTAAGTGAAAGCGACAGATTATATATATATATAGAGGGAGAGAGAGAGGGAGGGAGGGAGGGAGAGAGGTAATGAGGAACTCAGATAATAACTCTCATAAATTTATATCATGTATGTTAAATATGCAGTAAATGTTACTGAATAAAATCGCAAAGGAACGCAATTAATTGGCAACATCAGTTAGAAAAGTATATTCTCTGGAATGAAATGCTTAAAACCGCAAACGGTAGGATCGAAAACGGAAACAACAATAGAGTGTATTGCAGTTTTTAGGATTGACTATTGCACAAGAGAGAGATCAAGACTAAATAGTGGAACCGGATATTTCATTATTTAATAAGCAACAAAATCATTACAAGATTAAATTGAGGAAGTATAAACCAAAATTCTATAAAGTAATGCTTTTGGATAAGCTACTCTATATGTATCAAGGTAAGTGATCAAATAAATACACAGAACGGATGAAATAGGGTTGGTATGAGGGCACAGAAAAACAGATTATAACAGACATAGCAACAGATAATATTTAAATGAAAACATAAATTAATATGTAGGTAAGTAATTACAGCGTTTACAAAAATGGAAAAATAACTATTCACCAAAACTCTCCCTGAATATCAACGGACACGGGGGAAGGTGGGTAGCACTTAAAATTGCTACAGAAAATAAGTTGACTAAATAATGGATGATACTGATGATGATACATTACTATTAATAATTAACAAATAATTACAGCATGTATCATTGCTGGAATATATTGTCATTTGTTATTATTATTATTATTATTATTATTATTATTATTATTATTATTATTATTATTATTATTATTATTATTATTATTATTATTATTATTATTATTATTATTATTATTATTATTATTATAATTATTATTATTGTTATTGTTATTATTGTTATTATTGTTATTATTGTTATTATTATTATTATTATTATTATTATTATTATTATTATTATTATTATTATTATTATTATTATTATTATTATTATTATTATTATTATTATTATTATTATTATTATTATTATTATTATTATTATTATTATTATTATTATTATTATTATTATTATTATTATTATTATTATTATTATTATTATTATTATTATTATTATTATTTTAGCATAAGGCAAGAGAATGAGCCATCGTTAGGATTTTAACAACTATGCAATAATGCAATTCTCTCCTCTCCATTTATGTCTCTTCTTATAAGGAGTCTTTTCATAGAAGTTTTTCCTTTCTGCTACTGTAACAGTTTCTGCTGTAAAGAATGCTTCCCAGTTTCTGTACGCAGAGTGTAATTCTGGCTATCTCCGAGGCTGAGAGGATTACAAGCAATTTATTTCTGGTGTCGCTTGGAGCGTAGTTCACATCAGGGACATGCACTTGCATGGTGTCACGTATCACTACTAGAAAGAGCTTCTTTTCGGACAATATTTATACGATGCTCTCTTCTAAGTTAACAAAACAACCTATGTTGTATGCCAGATTTCCTTAACTCTTTATTTTTATTGTTAGCTCCTGAATTATTCATGGATCTGTTACCTTTCCTTTTACTACATTTTCTACCACCTATCTATAGTACGTAGAAAAAGTATTGAGTTCCATTCAAAAGTTCGATATTGAGATATCACTGGAACTACGCATCTAATATAATGTTAGCGAAACGCCTATATGTACAAGAGACGCTCACAAATGATTAATAATTGCATTGTTTAAGAAAATATCCCTCCTTTTACGAGTACGTCCTCCTTAGGACGATGAACTGATGTTAGTACTCCACGGAGACAGTAGTTGGTACTTATAAAGAGAGTGTATAGTGGAAGAACAGCGCTATTGAAAGAAAAGCACTTGTCTTTTGTTAAGTAGAGAAAGTCATGGACAAGATGGAAGGTGACCATCATGGACAAAGATGGACTGCATGGGTTTTGTGGGATGAAGGAGTTAAGAATCTGTGGAAAACGTGTATACACTTTGCAATCTTCAGGTCCTGGCTCAGGGTCAGAAGGTGAGCTGAGTTTGAATCTGTTGCCGACTGTTGCAAATGGAGAATAAAGATCCATGGCAAGGTAAAATTTCGCCAACAATAGCTAATTTCAGGCAGCTGTAAACGAGTGGGTGCGCAGTTCCGTGACGTAATAATGTTCCCAGGAAGGTGGCAGCAATGTATTCAGTTGTTGGAGAGTGTATCTGAGAACGGTGGAGTCTGCCTAGGCACCCGCCCCACTATCTATCGACAGCATAAATAAAACTCCAACTTGGGATAAAATAAAATAAGCATGATATACGAATAGTTTAAGCAATTTAAGCAACCTAAACTATCGTTTTTATGGAAACCTTTTCCATTCTTTTCTCAACTCTGCTAATAATGTGTTTAAGTACCAGATATTCGAGGCGTTAAGCAGACAAATAAAATGTGTACCTCGAGTTTTCTGAGTTCCACCCAGTAATTTTTATTGTATAGATGTATCACTTTATGGAAATGTAAAACCATAGGAAAAGGTCAAAATATTACATGACAAAGAATTTAAAACTCTGTGAAATAATTAATTTGTTTTTATGGATTTAGGCAGCTTAAAATCTTCACTTCTGTCAATACAAGTAAAGTACTCATATACTCGTATACCTTGAGTTTCTTTCTGTGAGTACCCACTGAATGGTTTTTATTGCATGGACATACACTTTATACAACTGTGAAACCACAAGAAAAGACAATATATAACTTAAAAAAGAAGTTCAAGCTTCATAAAATATATAACTTCTGGCAAAGAATGTTCTTATGGTGACAGACAGCTTAGAATCTTCGCTTTTGGTACTAGCACAGAGGGTTGACCTGGCTCATGCGTAAGGATTATACTACTTTCTTTTTAATAAGACGGTACTGCTCTTTTTAAGATGAGAAATAGATAGGCTACCGGAAGGTAGCCATCAACGGCCGCAGAATCTCTAGTGCTCAGCGACAACTGCCGACGTCAACCTCAGCATCACTGTAGGTAGTCAAGCATTGCGCTTTCTGCTGGCATAAGCGCAAAGCTACCGATCCCCCTCGCTTCACCTTAATCGCCATCACCAATCAGTGAGCACCAATCACACGCCACACCATTGCCTCAGCTGACCTGAGGACCATCATCAGTCGTCCGCCTCGGTTTGGATGACATCGGCGACTTTGAGGCTGACTTAAGGACAGGCTTGTCATTATTAAGGCACTGCTTAAGTATTGAGGATAGCCGAAGAGTATGGTGTCCGAAATGCCGCTGTGCATTCGGGCATGACGCCACATCCTGCGCCGCTCCTTCACTATTTCACTATAATGACACTTCTTGTCTGATCTCCGAATATACAATCCACACGCTGTGGAACTAATGCCATTACTGCACCACCAAGGTAAGTGAGTTGCAACACCTGCAACGGTTTCACAGGGCAGGTGAAGTACCCGCAGTATCCACACCGCGCCACAACCAACTGAAACTCTCAAAAGCACAGCACCTTTCGATAGGGACCCACATAGGTAACGTTGTACCACTCTTAGCTATTTTCTGAGCCGTTGACCTCGTATTGACTTTCAGAACTTCTACGCTGAAGTACTGAACCTCAGTTCTCACATGGGCAATTAGTAGGATATTATACCCTACATCACCACTTACAACCATATTATCGTCGCCGAACTACGGGTCATCAGATTCTCACCAGTAACTTGACTCTGCTACCGTTTGTCCATGGATGAAGACGTCAACCAGTTCAACCCCGCGGGATAAGACGGACAACAGAGTATAGAACAAGCATGCACTGCGCCACATTGAGGTAACACCAAACCCCTTCTGGCCATGACAGATGCATGGATCAAGCCATTGGTTGACCATGTCGAGCACCAGGGGGAACTTCGCTCAGTTATAAAGAGCGTCAGCCTCCGATGGAATGAAGATACAAAGGAGGTGGGGGGGATAATCAACAGCACACACACCTCTGTGGGATTGTAAAACACGAGGGAAAAGACACGAATTTTAGAAACACGTGGTGTCCCATCAACTTAAATCCCGCCACATTATCACTCCCGCCAAACTTCCTACTTAATGTTGCTAACTTTCAACTTCACATTTGGTTAAGTGCAAGTTCATTTTTTTCTCTGATTTACTTAATTCCAAGAATTTCCCTTTTGCCTCTCTAATTTTCAGAACAGGCAAGAATGGAAGTCAGGGCCTTTTGAATGTGACATAATTCCACTATCCTCTCACCACATGGGAATTTGTTTTAGAATAGTGAAGGACTGAAAGAAAAACAATAATTTACAAGGGACACAATGTATTTCTAAATGTTTAGAAAATGTCTAAAACTCAGTGCCTAATACTAAAAGAGTGAACTATTTAATTTTGTTGGTAGAATTCGCTCCCCACAGCCTGTTCGAGGAGCATTCGGAAATGGATTACAATACTGTTTTTTATACTTTATTCATTAATAAAAGTATCAGCATGGGGATTTTATTCCCTCTGGGAGGTCTGGCACGGGGTGCACCAGCCTCGTTTGGTCCCGGGTGGACCAATTGACGAGTTACTTGATGGAGAAATAGCGGCCCCAGGTCGAGAAGGCCACATAACTGGCCGGGAGGGATCGGGGCGCTGACCACGTCCCACCCTTCAGTACTGCACCCCACAAATGACGCCTGTAGTGGGCAGAGGTGGGGAATGCAGCGGCCGGGTGGCAAGCCTTGGCCCTTCATGGTCTACTGCGCTAGGGGTTTAGTTCAGTTTTTATTAACAAAAGACCGCCTCCGTAGCGTAGTGGTAAATTACCAATTTCGATTTTTTTTTTTCGATTTTCGGCGGTCCCTTGGGGTTTTCCTAGTGCCCTTTTTTTTCTAAACCATCCAAGTACTGAGGCGAACAAAACAAAAAAGAAATTATTCACATCGGTTGAGCCATTGTTGAGTTTTTGCGAGTCTTCCTGCTTCTGGTGCAGAGGACCCGGGTTCAATCCTCGGTACCGGCATGGGATTTTTCTCCCGCTGGGACGTCTGATACGGGTGCACTCAGCCTCGTTAGGTCCCTGAAGCGCCTATTGAGTAGCTATCCTGATAGAAAGGTAGCGTCCCTAAAAGATCAAATAGTCGCCTTACGGCCGGGGAGTCGACATGCTGACCCCCGCCACCCCCAACCTGCATTTCTCAGTGGCCGGGCACTGAGGGTAACGTCTGCATAGACGAGACGCCATCATTAGTAATAAAAATGATTCCTTGTACATAGGATGTCTCAATATACTCCCCACCAACGTAAATACACTGCTGCCACCTTCCTGGGAACTTCATTATAGCATCACGGAACCATTGTTTGGGGGTGCAGTCCAGAAATTTTACCTTACAGCGCGTCCTTCATATTATCGAACAAAGACTTTCTTCTTAGGTGTTTGGTAGTGATTCGTCTCCAGTTCTCCAAAAAATCTGGACCTTCATTCTCCATTTTCAATAATCGACAATATACTTCAACTCTGCTCTCCTACTGGACCTTTTTAAGTCCCATAGGATACAATGTGCACACAACTTTTCCACACCCTTCTTGACTCCTCCCTTCCACAAAAATCATGGAGTTATCTTTGTCCATGAAGTCAGCTTCCATCCTGTCCATGACTTTCATTACTCAACAAACAAGAACTGTTCATTCACTATAGAGTCTCTTCACAACCACCATCTAGTGTCTGCGTGGTGTACTAGAATCAGTTCATCATCTTACTGGAAGACGTGTCCTTAGATGGGCCGATATTTATTTTAAACAACGCAATGGTAAAGCATTTCCGAATGAACCCTCGTAGCCTCGTAGCCTCGCAAATAAAACTCTATCTCTATTACATTAAGATTTTACAACGTGTATAAGAATTAAGGAAAGTTATTGAACCAATCACAACTTTTTTTTGCTATAGAAAGACATCTCTGTACTTCCTGTTCTGGGGTTTCACTTTCGCCATTACATAAGCCATACTTGTTATGCATCTGAAACTATGTCCTTTACTATTAAAAAAAAGATAATATCCTGACTAGAAAAATGTCTATATCCTAGAATCATGTGACTTGCAGAAGTAACCAAAAGTTCTTAAACTTTCACCCTATCAGAATGTTGTAAACGATGAAACTTCTCAGAAACACAATGCTTATAAGTAGTTATAATATAAAAATGTTAAAAAGCTCAGTAACTAGCGAAATCGTATATTGATTTTTCTCTTTGTAGAGGTAGGCTTCGTGCTTAATTAAAACCTGCTGCTATCGGAAAAGTGCGAGACTAAATACCTTATTCCTGAATTGTTGGCATCCAAACCTCACAATAATAAGTTCAGCCATTCATATTTAAAAAGGTAAAAATAGCAACAACAAAATTAATAAACAAATTAATAAATTAATAAATATAGATATACAAATAAATAGTAAATAAAGAAACAAATACATTTATACATAAAACGCTATGTTGGATTCAGGGTATCCCATTATACAACGTCAGATAAATTTTGGTAAACTTCATACTGTAATGGAACCTAGGACTTAAACAAAGTTGTAGGAAAACATCGAAAGCTGGTGCATTTCAGCTCAAGTATACTTAAAGTTGTTCATGAGAGAGCCAAAAATACCTTATTTAATTCACTAGTATTGTGCTGTTAAAGCGAAGATTCTGTTTCACTGGAGATGCAATCTCTGCTCTTCTCGAGCCTTCATTCTCACTTCGCAATACTTTTCCTGTCAGGATAACAGAGAAAATACAGAAGGCCCTACAACTGGTTTGCATGGTAACAATGAGCTTTATCCTTTCATTATTATGCTAAAAGAAGCTGATTTAAACGTTGATATCAGGGTCAATACTAAAGAGGAATTAATTTGTATGATTTGCAGCGGTAACTTCCATCGTTCACTGTCCACACTCATACATACAGCAATGCTGTGGTTGTATCAGAGTTTAACAAATACACATTATTTATCTCCCTTATACCTACAGCCTTTAGTATCGCTCTCGTTAGCTCCGCTCAAGCCATTCATTTTTGTTTACGCAGAACAAGTGCGTTCTTGGCGAGCAGCGAGTATTTGTGTTTTATTCTTGCAATTAGACCTAGCATTTTCCTAACAGTAGCTTAGTATTAACAGTCACATTTTAAAGGGGAAAGAGAGAAAAAGAAACTCACCTTAATACTGTGACGCCGGCCGCGGCGCACAACAGAGAACGGTCGCTGAAAGTCGGGCTGCATCGCGCTACTGTTTGTGAATACTTGACAATGATCGCGGAATGTCAAAGGTTTTACGAGGTTATTCGCGAACTGACCGGCGGCCGGAGGAACTGTAGAAGCTCCAGAAAAGGTGAAGTTCAAGAAAGGTCCGTGTTACGTCATCCTCGCTATATAAGGAGACAAGGCAAGGAGAGTAGTGAGTTCCCAACAAAGAGTTGTTCGGCTCAAAATTCAACCCTTATCAGAATTCAAAATTAAAAAACTTAAAAACTTCATCTTAAAACTTTTTTCTTCCGTTAATTAAAAAAAAAAAAAAAATTATTTTCTTGTTTAACGACGCTGTCAATTACCAGGATCACATCAGCGTCGCCGGTGTGCCGGAATTTTGTCCCGCAGGAGTTCTTTTACATGCCAGTAAATCTACTGACATGGAGCTGTCGTTTTTAAGCACACTTAAAAACCATCGGCCTGGGCCGGGTTTGAACTCGCGACCTTGGGAACCGTAGGCCAGCGTCTAACCAACTGAGCCACCCAGACCGACTTTTCTTCCGTTAGAATGCACCCTTCTGTGAATTATTTGTCAAGGGTCATAACATCTTCCTTCAGTATAACATTAACTTAAAAACCTAAAAACGCCACCCTTAAATACCCATCCCAAAATATTTTCCTATCTGCGGTTAAACCCTATTGAGAGTAGGCACGCAGCAAAATCCCATCAGGCTGGACCTCAGCCTGCCAGCAGCTCGAAGTGAAGCGAGTAGTGAGTTAGTTACAGAAATGACTCGTCGCCGCAGGCCGTTCTTTTAGTTTGAGTGTGTGTGTGTGCGTGTGCGTGTGTGCGTGCGTGCGTGTGTGAGCAAAATTGTGGATTGGAATGTCACAAAGGACTGAAGGCTGTGTTAACTTCAGTAAAAGGGACCTGTGTATTTGTGCAAACGTTTTTGGAGGAGAATAAGGTGACAGTAAATTAACTGGTCTGGACTTTTGTAATATTGTCCTTTGGTGTCAGAAGTGGGATTTGTGAAATTGTCGTTTTATTGCAATACATTAAAAGCAGAGTCCAGAAGGTGTAATTCCTCGGGAATTAACATTGCAATGTAGCTATGAGCTGAGTTTATCACGTTGAAGGCGACTGGCCGTTTGTTCGATTGAAGAGATAAGGACGGAAGAGTTCTGTCATTCAACGTAAACTCCAGAAGCACTATGGAGATTTAAGGTAGTTGTCTATATACATCGGCGTGAATACTCCTGACACTCACTGAGATAATGAGCTGTTCGCAGGCGCGGATCTAGAAATATTCGATAGCGGGGGGGGGGGGGGGGGGGGGTCCGGTCCACTACCACTTCAGAATAATTAAATTCATGCTAAAACATGGCTAGCTAAATATTTAACTGAAAGAAATAATGTTTAAACTACCAGCTACCACCTATCTAGGAAGAAGACTTTGTAACCGCCGCAGGCCCACCTATCAAATGTTTACAAAATACTTCTATTATGGATACGACATTCGAACATTCGCCTAATTGGCATCGTCATTGCGAAAATCTTCATTCACAAAGTGCCCTATCTCAAGTTCATCGCAATCGTTTCGCAATAACTGTAACACATTGGACACACTGGCTACAAGAGGATAAAGGGAAGAAGGATTAGAAGGATTAGTAAGATTAGTATGCCTTAGAGGGGTGGAGACAGGCCATGAGGGTAAAAGGTGTCGCTATTTGTAATTTGTTTCATTTCGCTGGTGTGACAAACCAGTGAAAATGATATTTCGCCGGTATTGAACTATCAAACATTCAAATTATCGTACACCCCCATAATTATCGTACGGGTTGGCAACCCTGCTCCGACTTCAAGACACGTCTTTTTAACAAACTGCAACAAATTCGCTTGAATTGTGCGTTTCGACATCTTAAACTTGTGGCTCTTATAATCACAACCAAAGCTCGAACACAGAACTGGACATTTCACTATCACTCCACTGTGGCACTGTCACCAAGCTTACACCGCCAGTGTTACTGAACTAATGCATCGACAATGACAGTTTCGAATTAACGAAACGTATACCTATGTATCAGGCGCGGATCTAGAAATATTCGATAGGGGGGGGGGCGGTTCCGGTCCACTACCACTTCTTAATAATTAAATTCATGCTAAAACAGGACTAGGTAAATATTTAACTGAAAGAAACAATGTTTAAAGATAGTATATACCTATACCAATTTTCATATAAATCAGTGCATTTATAGCAATAAAGTAGGATATTACAGGGGGGACCCGGGCCCCCTGGCACCCCCCTGGATTCGCGCCTGGCTGTTCGTGATAAGATATAACTTGTTGGTTAGTGAGTGACAACAATAATTGTGACAAGTGCTGCTGCTGCGATCGTTTACAGAGGTCTTGTGTTCAGCAACTGAAGCGGAAGGAAGAATTGATTCACACTAGAGAAGTGACGTTGAAACTGAACGAGGTCACAATATATTATATTTATAAAGGCAGCTATTGATACGAAAATAAAGTTTAACCTTTAAGTCGCCTGGCACACATCAAAACACTCCATAAGGCAAATAAGAATTTTATAGAAAAATGTTCATGAAAGAAGTATTAAGCAGCTTAACTTGAGGGGAATATACAAATAAATATGAAGGAAAACGAGAGAAAACACTCTTGGTTAAGTAAGTTTTGTTCAAGTGGGGTTAATTTGTACCATTCCATTTTTGTGTTTGGATAACGATGTGAAGTCCAAAGCTTTGCTGAAAAACGCCAACATGAATTACAGTTCAAAGTACAATGGGTTTAAGAGAAAAAGTATATCTTGAATCAAATAACGTCGTAAAATACCAGCATTTCACTACTTGTTTAGAGAAAACTAAGACTGCAGCATTTAATGAAAGGTCTAAATTAATTCTTATAACCAGTTAAATTGTGAATGTATGCAGTACATCATTTTAATAAATAAATTAGACCGGTTTGCTTTGAACAAAATTATACTGGAGATTCGTAAGTATTGCGCAGTAACATCTATGACTCTCTTTATAGCATACTGGGTATCAGGTTACAGAAACTCAAATTAATCGTTTCCCAGCAGAACCAAAAGAAGGCCTGTGGACACTAAAACTCTGGTTTAGTGGTTCTTAGAATGGCTCATTCAAGTCTGGTGAAGCATATTGTTCCGTTTTTCTTGTCAGTTCACTTTTCCTACCGTCGCACCAGCGTAATATCCTGCCGTGTCCTTCCATGTTTGTTGTGCGAGTGTAGACCAATCATAATCCTTATCTCCCAAAACATTACACCACCCTGCGTCGTGTTTGCAAGCTACCGACATGTGTACATCCAGAAACCAGTTGTGGTCCGTGACCAAACTTATCTTAACGTTGCCGTTACTTCACATCTGAAAAAGCTACTCGCAATATTCCTTTAATTCTTTTAAGCTAATAATTATTTCGAAACCCTGTGTGATGCCCCATTATTACTACCATAAGCATGTCAAAAGTACGTTACTCTACGCATCTCACAAGTAACAAACTATTATCTTTGTACATTCTTGTGAAATTACGCACCCAACTTGGAACAAAACCCATTTATTTTTTCGAAATCGGCTGATCAAAGGACAAAATGCCATAGGCTTTTTTGTTTGTAATGCTTCTATGAAGCACATATTAGAAAGAATGTAATAAGTTCCTTTCCACCCGGTATATAGGAATAAATTAGAAATAGACTAATAATAATAATAATAATAATAATAATAATAATAATAATAATAATAATAATAATAATAATAATAATAATAATAATAATAATAATAATAATAATAATAATAATAATAATAATAATAATAATAATAATAATAATAATAATAATAATAATAATAATAATAATAATAATAATAATAATAATAATAATAATAATAATAATAATAATAATAATAATAATAATAATAATAATAATAATAATAATAATAATAATAATAATAATAATAATAATAATAATAATAATAATAATAATAATAATAATAATAATAATAATAATAATAATAATAATAATAATAATAATAATAAAATTTCCTGAATTATTTATATTACAAGATAATTTCATGTCCTGTATTAGATTTTAAACCCAGGGGGAAAATGTTCAATCAGGTCAGTAAATGGTAAATCGAAATAGAACGTTTGTGAAATCAAAACAAGGTGTTCACAATAAGACATAAGGTACACAACAATGCAACATATATATTATATGTGCATACAGGTTGTGTACCTATATATAGGCTATTAGGTTTAACCGCAGATACCTGTATTGGTATCTCAGTATAGGGTAATCAACATTACAACAATATTTACTTGATTTGCAGACTAATAATTTCAGTTAATAATAGTAGTTGGATTTCAAATTGTTTAGTCTCTCTATGTACGCGTGATACACTCAAGCCGCGTGTTTATTTTCCCGGAAAGCGCGAGATAGGATGTTGCCATGGTTAAATCAGAGCAGGTATAGTCCTCGCGACAACGAACTTTGACGCCACTTGCATGGATATTTTAGTCATATTTACCATGATATTAGAAGTATATATTATACCTCATATAAATTTTACTAACCAGTAACAAACGGAGAGTTCTTACGTACTCATGGAAGCAAGGCAGATGGTTCATACTATGAGGCGTTGTTTATTTCCTAGCGCAGTTACTACCATGCAGAAAACATCAGGTAGTAAATTATCTGATGTGCTTGGGGTAAAAGGCTTGATCAGGATAAAAACAACACACTGAAGTGTATACATATTGCGAGAAGGACGACAAAATCCATTCCAGGTGGTTTCTTTTTTGTAACCTTATTTTCTTCTAGTTGAATGCACAAATGCACAGTTCTCTTTTACTGACGTTAAAACTTAATCTTCAGTCCTTCGTGATATTGTAACTCACAACGGATTTTTTCTCGTAACCTTTACTCACTCCTTTTTGTCTTTCTTAACTTTTTCTGTCTTCCAAACAGTTGACTTTGAGGATACGGTAACTCAAAACTTATTAACTGCTTCGCTATCTTCCTTTCGATTCGACGGTTCTCTCATGACATTACAGACGCAGCTGACACACACACACACACAAACACACACACACACACACACACACACACACTCACACACACACACTCACACACACATACACACACACACGACACAGGAGGCCGTGACAGCAAAGAAATCAACTTTTAAACGTTCTCCGATATACATCAATAATCTGAATCCAAAAGACGCTCACCGTACATAACGGATAAGTAGAACGAGTCTACGAAATATGCTTTCTCGTATGTTAACAATTAAACGAGTATAACAAGCGGGTTAGTAAGACATTATTAAAAATCCTTCGCTAACCTCAAACACGCCATTTCACACAGCAAACTAGTGTTAAATAGTACACCATCTGAAGCAATGGCAGCTGCTGAGTACAGCAGTCTACCCTCTCACAACGTCGACACAACCTCCATGAACAACAGCACTACAAGAAACTCCAGCTATGCTACAGTTACTCAGACTTCTCCCAAGAAAGAAGAAGCTATCATCATCGACTCCCATGACGGACTTACCGTCAGGGACTACGCTCTCGCAGTAAGTGGATTAACCGATGCAAGTAACATAAAATTTATCTCACGGATCTATAACTCCAGAATATGCATATACCTAACGTCATCTAAAGTAGCAGAATCACTGGTTACCAAACATCCTAAAATAAATATAAACAATGTTACTCTTCAGGTCCGTCCTCTAATAAAATTACTCCAAACAAAAGAATCGTTCTTTCAAATATATGTCCAGTTATACCAAACTCACTCATAGAAACTCAGCTAAATGCACATGGAATTAAACTAATGTCAAACATTACCTACATAAGTGCTGGCATCTCTGAGCCAGGACTTTTCCATATCCTTAGTTTCAGACGTCAGTTTTATATTCCACCCAATGATGTGGAGAAATTACCTCCAAGCGTGCAGATCCTGTATGAAGGCACTAAATATTGGATATACCTAACAGCGGATACCCCTACCTGCTTCATCTGCAAGCAGGAAGGCCACTTTGCAAAACATTGCCGTGAAGCTGACGGTATACAAGAAACTACTCCTCAGGTCTTAAACAAAGACATGTTTCCTGAATTGCCTATCGCTACCAAAAACCTCCAGGACCGTCCCCCTTCCCTTCCTAAAGGAAAAGATACTGAACAGCAGCAATCACCTAATCTCACTTCTACCCCTGAGCCCATCCTGCCATTTCAAGACGAACGCAACAATTCCCCAGAACCTATGCTAATGGAAACACAAACAATACCTAAACGACCAATATCAAACAGCACAACTGATACAGAGGATAATGCTTATGGAAAAGCTTCACACCAGGCTAAGAAGGTTAAGAAAGCAAACCTTATTTCGTCAATAGCTGAATCTCTCAGACCAATTAAACATATTATCGACGCAGACACCCACAATTGTGCACTAAACTTCAGTCAGTTCCAAAGCTTTATGGAAAACAGTGTTGGAGTAACAAACATTATTCCCATAGCTTTGGAATACACTTCAGATCTAGAATCTCTAGTGAACACAATGCAAAAAGTCTATCCCTACTATACAGAGCGTAGTATAAAGACCAGAAGTAGTAAAATTCAAAAAAAGCTGCTGGAATACATTAATCAAGCCAACAATGCCTCCGAGCGAACAAAACCGATGTGTCCCGAAAACTAATCGCCATAGATATAGCACCTTATCCCATAAACAAAATTAACATATGAATAACATATTGCAATGGAATATTAATGGTTTCCATGGCAATTTCGAGTTTCTTAAACTCTTGATCAATAAACATAACCCTGCAATTATGTGCATTCAAGAAACTAACTTCAAAGGAAACTATTTTGCATCATTACGAGGTTATACTCAATATCACAGTTTATCTACACTGGTGGTTCCAAAACGGACAGCGACAATGGATATGCCGTAATTACCCCAGATAAGAAACTTCAGCTGAAACTCCCTAAATATTATTCCATATTCTCCTGCGAACTTTCTGCACTTAAGCAAGCTTTAACATACATCATCCAATCTAGTGAGAGTAAATTTCTGATAATTTCTGATTCATTAAGCTCTCCAAAGTCTCAGAGATCGCTCAACTGACCTCCAACTGCTTCAAGATATCCACAGTCTTTACTCCATTGCTCTAAATAAAAACAAAATAGTTACTTTCATTTGGGTCCCTTCACACTGTGGCATTAAGGGCAATGAAGAAGCGGACAAAGCTGCTAAAGAAGCAAGTCGGCTAACAGACACACATGAACAGCAAGCAGTACCTTATCGTGATATTACAAAGTACTTCTCCAGACTAATAAAAACAAGATGGAAACAGGCCTGGAATCAATCGCCTCCAGAAAAACTACACATGGTAAGGAAAGGAGACACTAATTCTTCCCCTGTCTATTCTCTTAGCAGGAAAGAGCAGGTGATTATCTCACGTCTCCGCATTGGTCATACAAGGTTAACCCACTCATACCTCCTCAGCAAAGGCCAGCCACCACAATGTGAAGTCTGCAACACCCGCCTCACAGTAAAACATTTCCTCACAGAATGCAAGCAATACGCTATACAACGACAGCTTCATCACATCACTGGAGACTTATCCACCATTCTGAACACGCCATGCAACTGCAGAAGGGTATTATCATTTCTCAAAAGTATAGACTTACATACGAAAATATAATATGAAGGATATTTTTGTTGTACTGATTTGTTGATTAGTATTTTCATGATTTTGGTTAAATAATTGTAACAAGTTTATTGTATACCGCTGTATTACATAGAATAGTCGCGATATGACGTAATTGTTGAAGCGACTCTAAATAAATTAAAAAAAAAAAGAAAACATACACACACACACACACACACACACACACACACACACACACACACACACACACACACACACACACACTAAAACTAAAAGCTCACCAACTGATTCTAAAAGCACTACCTGCTGCTACAACACATGTCTGTTACTAACTACTGCTCTCGTCGCCTTGCCACCTTATATAGTGAGGATGACGTAACACCTTTTCTGGAACCTCTACAAATACGCCGGCCGCCGGACGTCGGACGTTTCGTGAATAATCTCGAAAACCCTTGACGTGGCACACTCATGTTTATATTCTCACTTGTCTACAGTCGCGCGAGGACCTGACCTTGAGCGCCTGACCTTGAGCGCCTTTGATACTGTGATGTGGGGCAACCTGACCCCTAGCTTCCTTTGATATGCGTTGCTGTGGTGGTCATCCGGCACCACAATATTAGGGTTCCTTATTGTCAAATTATTTACTATCTTCACTTATACACCTTACAACCTGGATATATTCTCTTCTTATACTTTTCAAATGTATGCTGCAATAGAACTATTGGACTAGTTCCAGTTATATAAAATAAGTACTCCTCAATACGCATTTTAATTGTTAATATCTACTGTTAATTTTCGTTGGATAAAGTCAAAGTTTATCTCAATGGAACCCATTTAGCAGCAGAAATTTGTGAGCTAAAGAGATTAATTACATGCTGCTCACTTTTAGAACATCCTGTATCCACCGAGGTTACCGTTATCATTGCGGGGAAGAAATTAAAAAAGCCTCTACCGAAACATCGTCTCACCACCACCACCATAAATCATGTGCGGTATAGAATATTCAGTTTGTGGTCACCCCTGGAAAGGTAATCAACCTCTGGTGTGGTTACAGTGTTTGCCCCTACTGCAATTGTGTGTCACTACAGCGCAAAAACACCGCATCTGTTCCTGATGCTCAGTATTGTTAGTTGATATTCATTGAAATGAGGATCCATATATAAACTGAAGTATGAATGCCGTTAGGAAACTGCTAAGTCGGAATAAATAGGTTTCAAAAGTCGTTATACCATTTGATATCACACTAATTTAATTCTTCTGTTCTCCTGTTTCAACTTTTCATGCTTTTATAGCCTCGGACCTTATTTTACTAGAAGGTTAATTAATTATGATTGGTTTCGATAGTTGTGAATAAAATCGTGGAGTATAATTTGTTAATGTATGCAAATAAAACAAGAAGTATGGATTTCTAAGCATATAATGAGGTATTCTTGATTAAGTAGGGGTTAGACCACCCACGGAGAGCGACATTGTACAGAGTATTGCTATGTTGCCATTTCGAAACATTCTGAAATGTCAACCGAACTCATGCAAGAAATTTTTCACCGAAGACTCTGGCTCCTTCTTTAAAACAAAAACCGTTTTACGGAAACCTGACTTAACCGAAACGGTGGAGCACGGAAAAAATGTAAGAAAGACTGAATGAAACAAATACAATATGACAATTGGCAAAATTCTTCTGCCCTATTCCTACATTCAAATACAATTATTTGGTATTGCCTGCAGTTAATGCTCACCCGTATCACGCATTCCAATAAATATGACCTGTATAAGATGTTTAACTACTTGCATACGTATTCATTGTGAAGGCCCACTGTTATGTTACTGTTGGTCTTGTTTAGTGTGGTCTATTCGTGTTTAAGGCGTCAGCCAAAATAAAGTGCGCTGTAATAAACATTAACAGAAACCCTAAGCCATAAGCAAAGAGTGATAGCTGACGAGGTAGTCAAAGCGTTAGAGGTAGAAAAAGACTATAAATTCGTATTCCAAACTGAAATAGGATTATGGATGCTCGTTGAAGTAGAAGACCTTTGGGTAAAGGCAATATGACGGTTGGCTGTTGGTTGCTAGCCGTCTCTTTCGAAATCCTTTGGTTTAAATTTTGCTGTGCGTCTGTGGCAGTTTGTGAGACGAATTATTTGGCTTTCTCGAAGTTATACGCAAAGCAATTGTTGACAGTTCCTAAAGCATACTTGCAGCACAGCGCGTAGGGGCTGTTTAAAGTTGCCCATTTGTTTCTCAGAAGCTTTTAGAATTCTACTATGAGGTCTTTTCAAGATTTGCGTGTCTGGAAACAATTACTCTCCAAATAGATGAAAAAGATAAAATGTCACGGCTTTGTATTTTAAACGTGAAGTTAACAAGGTATGTAGATATTATATTTAGAAAATTGAAGAATATGAAGTTTTAATTACAATCCTCAGTAATAACAATATGTGCTTAGTAATATGCCATGTAATTAGTTGCTCCTTATGGTCGAAGTGAACTTACAATTCTACCTTCTTCTCTTATACCCTGTGGAAGGTAGTGCTTCGGCCTGTAACAAATATGTTCAATACAATTATTGTCAATAAAGAGTCGTTTTGCCGAAAAAAATAATTTGTGTCAAATATTTTGAATATTTGGAGTCATCTAGCTTCTAAGTGTAGCAGACATTATGTGAGTAATGCTGTAATATCTTTTTCAGTTCGAATGAATTTAATCACAATTTAATGTTAACTTGGCACTGCCAAATCTGTTTTAGAGATTAAACTTTACCTAACATTTTAACATTAAATTGTGACTAAATTCATTGAAATTAAGGTAGAAATGCAATTACAATATTGTTAACACAATGTTTGTACGACAGTTAGTGAAGTAATAAACACTTTATATCTATTCTTAAGAAGAGGGCTCCCAATATTTGACACATATTATATATAGATGATATGTATTTTTTGTGGAGGAGTGGGAAGGGAAAGAGATGTGAATGTGCTGCCTAAAGTGAGTAGAGAAAATAATGTGAATGTAATAGCATTTTTATTCCAAACATATAGACAATTGTATCACTTATTTTAGAAGAGGGAATAAAAAATTATTTTTCTTGTGTAAATCGCGCTTTTTCAGGAAAATTGTTGTAGAAGAGTGAGTAGAGAAAGGGCTGAGAATGTGTTACCTTAAAATTAGTAGCGAAAACAGTGTGAATGTAATACTTAGCATTTTACTTCAACCATACAGAAAATTGTATCTCTTATTTCTAGAAGAGGGAATAAAAATTCTTTTTCGGTTTAATACCGCACTTTTTTTTTTTTCAGGAAAGACGCTTATATAGGTAAACTTAAAAAGCAAAGCCTTATCTAAATGCACATTTTGATCAAAATTATAGAGCCGTTTCCGAGATACGCGAAATATATGTACTGGTGTCCCAAAAACATCGAAAACGCTTGCTATATATTGAGCGAGATGGCAAACTGATAGGTTTTCAAACAGGAACCCCTGTCCGGAATTGCAAGGTTTGGGCGTAGAAAGCATCGACGTTTGAGGACGAACGGTTGTGACAATTTTTTAACATTCGTTTTGGTATCTTAATACGGAACAAAGGCAGCCCTTTAACCATCTGTGCACTGGTATAAATGACCTGAGCATAATAACATCCCTGTGCGTGCGCTAAATTCCTCCATAGAGTTCTTGGTGCGCATCCTACCGTATTATTTGTGTAGTTTGCAGTACAGTAACCTTTTTAACAGCACTGCGACACGTACGAGTTGAAGCGATTCCCTTCGATATCTTCTTTTTGATCATTATGTCGGAGAGCACGGGATTCAGGGGGAACGGAGAAACAAACAACACTAGTTTATCATTGATTAATATATATATCAACTTCACTATTTACATTCGTCACTGCTTACATCCGCTCCTTCCACTTTCATTGCTCAAGCTTAACTGAACCTTTGTTCCAGTCGACTGACCGGGCAAGTGCCTCTTGGCTAGTCGAACAGCTGACGGGTCATTAACCCCACCTAGGTTGAATTTAGTGGTATTTAATACTGTTTCAAGTGCTCCGTCATAAAAAGATTAACCTGCCAGAGAGGTTGCAGTGTTCATCTTTTCATGACTATGTCCTCCGTAATACATTTTATACATATTTAGTAAATTACAGTTATTTTGAACATTATATAAATACAATTATAATCAAGATTACACTAAGTGATATGAATACAAGTAATATGTATAGTGTTGGGTCGTGATTAACAAGCCTTTGTCCAACCTTAAGCGGTTTATATATATATATATATATATATATATATATATATATATATATATATATATATATGTTTTGGCTGTTAACCTGGCATAACAATGGATTTCTTATACCCTCACTTTCAATAGTGTTTCTTGTCGGTTTAGGGATCACTTACACACGGTTCTTTATCTTTTCCTTTCTTTCGACCCGAACGGCGTCTAATAATGGTGTTCAACCGCACTACACAATTTTTCTTTGCACTTATCAACCATTGGTTCACTGACACTTTGAAAACTATTTGCATAATTGAATAGGTTCACTTTCTTTCTTAATTGTAATATACATGAATATGTTTACTGTCCCGTTTACCAACAAGCAAGTATGAACAGTCTTTAATAATCACTATTTATTTAATTGTGATCATCATTGATCGGAATATTGTTATTATTATCATTATTGTTCTTGATGCGCCAACATTTAGGGGTCTCCAAGAATTAACGTGGATTCCTTTTTTCTTTTATTTCTCTCTCTCTCGTTTTAGGATTCTGGCAATGGTATTTGGCCTTCTTTAGCTAATAGGCGTCTTGTAAGGTCGGAGGAGTTGCTTGTGGAATCTGCCTATGCTTTTTGCTTCCTTTTCGTCGAATAGTTCGTAGGTATCGGTGCCGAATTTTGCCGTGACTGATACCGGTTCTCGGTAAATTAATTCCATCCTGTGGTATCTTTTGTTTAAGGCGCTAGATTTGGCATAGTCTCTCACTAACACCTTATCACCTATATTTATTTACTATTTTCTTCGCCTTTTTCGTTGGTGTTGTGCCTTGCGCTTTTCTGCTCGGGACCTGAGACGTTCTACCACCCTTTTATACATTTCCAGTCCGGAGAGATCTTCCTCTCGTGCTTTCTCAATCGGCGGTGGGATGTTGCTCATTTCTAAGCTGATAGGTTTTCCCTCCATCAGCTCAATGGGTTTAAATTTCGTTACTGGGCGCACGGAGTAATTAATCAGGTTTTCAATCTATTGACAACAATCAACCCACTTGCTGTGCTTTTTATGGCTGAGTATACGAAAGAATAGCGAGATATCACGAATTGCTCTCTCGCTGGGGTTAGCTTGTGAATGATATCTCGAACAACGGTATATCTTGATATCGTTGGCTTTCAAGGTTTCTGTAAACCTTTTCCCAGTGAACATGGTGGCGTTGTCAGTCAGAACTGCCTTCATCCTGCCGTATTTAGGGATGTAATCTTTCAAGATCTTCCTCAAACAGGTTTCACTGTTTATCTTCTTCACAGGGTAAATTTTTATGAGTTTGGAAAATGTATCCATCATTACGATAATGTATTTATACTCGAATCTTCCGGTGGGCATCTCACGATGACAATCTATCGCTATCAGCTCGTTTGGTTTATTTCTTATGACTGCGTTGGTATCGAAGTCATATTGCACGTTGACCGGCTTGGCCTTTTGACAGAGGACGAACGTGGAAGTTATTTTTCGGACTTTGTGCTGGATTCTCTGTATGTAAAAATTATCGAGGATGGTCAATGATGTTCGTTCAGTTCCAGCGTGTGCCAATGCTGTGTGGTATGCATTGATTAATTCGTTTTCCATGCGCTCTGGTATATAACATTTCCATTTTTGTACGTCTTTACCGTGTAACTTATACAGTATCCCATTTCTAACGCCAATAGTGCCTTTAATTTCATCATTGATTTCCGGCGCCTTTTCTATCAGTTTAGCGAGCTTTCCGTCCTCTCGTTGTTTTCTCCCTATTTCTTTCAAACTCCTTGCAAGATCTTTATTCATCGGAATTTCCATCCTCATCAGTATCACTTCTTTGTGTGGGCGCTCTATACTTTCAGGGATTTGAGGATTGTGATTTAGTATAGACAGCAGGTCACTGAATATGTTGTCTTTTCCTGGGATGTGATGTATCTCCACGTCGTGAGATAATATTTCGTGAATATATCGGGAAATTTTGGTGCTGGTGAGCTTGCACGATTTAATGAAAGAAAGGGTCACATGGTCGGTATAAATGGTGATCTTGCGGTTATAAATGTAGTGTCTGAATTTTTGCAACGAATAGTATAACGCAGCTATCTCTAATTCTGTAGCGCAAGAGTTCTTTTCTACGTCGGTTAATCCTCTGGATGCCGTAGCGATGATGTGCGTTTCTCCATCACTTGACATTTGTGATAATACTGCCCCGTAGGCCACATTCGATGCGTCTACGTGAATCTGATAAGGGAGGTCGTCCTTTGGCGTTCTAATAAGATTGCATTTGCGAATAGTTTCTTCACATTTTCAAAGGCAGCTTGTTGATGTTCTTCCCATATCCATTTCCCTCCTTTCTTTAAGAGCTCTCGCAGGGGTGCTACTTCTGCTGCATATCTTATGATAAATCTCGATTGGAACTGAAATATCCCTAATAGTCGCCTTAATTGCTTCGGGCTTTTAGGGGGTGGAATCTTCTCAATTGCGGCGATTCTGGCTTGGTTAGGTGTTATCCCCTTTTCCGATATGACATATCCAAGGAATTCTACTTCTTTTACTAGGAACTTCGTCTTCGAGATGTCAAGCGTCATGTTATTTTCAATTAGTTTATTCAATACGAAGTCTAGGTGCTTTAGATGGTCTTCGAAGTTTTCGTCGATAATAAGGAAATCGTCAACGTATTGGATGAGAAAATCCTTTGCGGTGTTCCCGAAGATGGCATTTATAGCTCTTAGGAATCCGCTCTGCGAAGTCAATAACCCGTATGGAACCCTTCGGAATCGATGCAATACTCCTTCATGTAGGAAGCTAGAATACTTTCTTACATCCTCCTCCAGTTCCACCTGCCAATAGGCGGAGATTAAGTCAAGATTCGAAAAATATTTTCCCTTATTGATTTTCGTTAGTAAAGTTTCTATGCTCTCTGTTCTGAAGTGATCAGGTATGGTATGGGCATTTACTTTTCTTGCATCTATGGTCATTCGTAAACTACCATCTTTCTTTTGAACCCAACATGTTCCATTAGCGTAGCAACTATGAGAGATCTCAATTATTCCATCACGCAACATTTTTGCAATCACTTCATTAGCTTTTTCTCTCAGTGCGATAGGTAAATCCCTACTCTTATGAGTGAAAGGTTTTAAGTTTTCGACTATGAAGGAGTGTCGGTATGCCGAACATAGTCCTGGTTTGTCTGAAAATGCACGTCGGTTCTTCAATATTATATTCCTCCATTTCTGACTCATTATCATGTTTGTATATTACCTCAACTAAGCTTTGGCTCTTGTTAACTTCTATATGCTGTACAAAAATGTCTCTTGGCTTAAAGCAATTTCTCCCGGCGTTTTCTCAACAGTGTGATCGTCTTCGCTTCTTACAAATGGAATATTTATTCTTTGATCTCCTCTCCCTATGCTCAGGTTTCTGTTTACAAAATCTAATTTTGCTTTCATGGTGTATAGCACGTCACAGCCTAGTAAGAAGTCACAGATTAAGTTTGGTATTGCAAGGAATATTATTTCAGCGTCTCCACTACCTATAGTGAGTGGAATCATTATTTGTGTTCGAACTCTTTGTACGCTCTTCCCTACTGCTACACGACAAATCACGTTCTTTACGGGTAGGGTCATTAGTTTTAATTTTCGTTGCAGTAGATGGTGGTACATTTTTAAACTGCAGACGCTCAAGCTAGCCCCGGTATCTATTGTTAAGTTGTAAGATTCGCCGGCTATAATAGCTGTTATTCTGGGAGATTCTGCGATTTCTGTGTCGGTCATATGTTGGAAGGTTGCTACTGTGTTTTCTATCTTTCGTCCATTGGTAGGCTCGGTTATCCATGTGATGTTGGATTCTTGACCTCTGCTTATGACAGCCTCGTTAGAATCCAAAACAAGACCGCTTATCAGTTTTCCTGTTCAACTCTACTCGAGTTTATCTGTCCTGAGTTTATATTTTGGTGGTGGTGGGTTCCATTTCCATTTTCAGTTATTTGGGGTTCGTATCCTCTCCTCTCCGAATGACCTGGTGAACTATTTCTGTCTGTTCGGTATCGATTCCTGTCAGATTCGTCGTCAGATCGGCTTCCGTTCCGGCGATAATCTTCCTGGGCCCTGTTTCGCCAATGATAACCTCTAGCTCTTCCTCGATATTGAAAGTTTCGATGTCGTGGGCTTGATCGGATGAAGTTAATGTGATGTTCATGGTTATTTCGATTGTTCCAGTGGTGATTTTCGCGCCCTCTACTCCAATTACTAGAGTTGGGTATCTCGGGTTCGTATCTCTCTCGGGTATTTTGATATCTGCGTCCCCGGTTGAAGTTTATGTCATTTAGAACTCCGGACCTCTGGGAATTTTGCCATCTGTGAAACGTTGGTTCATCCCTGTTGAAATTGTTGGCCTGTGCGGCGTTCCCTGGGCTATGATGGAAGTCATGGCCGTTAGTTTCGAATGCCGATATTAATTCAATTATTTCCGTTAAATTCTTGGGTTTGGCTACTATTAGGTAGTTTCTTATTTGTTCCGGAAAATGCTGGATGATTAGATTTATGAAATCTGTCTCTCTGACGGGCGGTTCAATTCGTTTGCTCCGTTGGGCCCACAATAATAAGTAATCCACCATTGTTTGACCGTTACGGATATCGTATCTGCTATTGTTGAGAGAGGTTCTGATGTGATTTTGGGCGGTCGGACTCCAGTATCGGTTTAAAAATGCATTCTTGAAATATTGGTAATCCTGGTCTTCCCCTAGTGTTAATCTCAGCCAATTAAGGGATCGATTGCGTAAGCCTTTTTTAACAACGAGCATTTTTAGCGCGTCCGGTACATTTTTGAGTTTGAAATACTCCTCGATGTCCAAAATAAATTGCCTAGGGTTATCCCCGACGTTCTCGTCGAATGTTGGTGCCGTAAGTTCGTTAAGCAGGTTATGAAATCCCATAAAGTTGTTGGTACATACTTGCGAGCTTGGTATCTGGGCTACGTTATATTGTGGACGAGTTTCTGCGATATGTTGGCATTCCACATTCACTTCACTCGAACTTTCATTACAATTACTGGCTGTTACGCTTGGAGTGCTTGTTTGGGATAGTTCAAGCCTCCGAATTTACCCTCTTAATTCATTAATGCTACATTCCGCTACTTCTACCCTTTTTTCAACTCTCAGGTGACTTGAGATCTGCTCTTCAACATTCTCTTTTAAGGATTCGAGCATTTCAATTGATACTCTTCGATCTTGTTCTATCGCGAGCTGCATTACTCTTATTTCTTTTTGCATATCATTTTCGAATTCGTTTTGCTTCTTGGTTAATTTATTATCTAATTTACTCAAGCCACCCTCCAGTTGTTCATGCAACAATTGACATGTATTTTCTAACTCTTTAACATTAGAACTAATACTTTTTCTTACTTCACTTATGTCTAGTGCTGCTTGGTTCCTAACCTGATCAATTTCTGTTTGCATTTTTGCTAATGCCTCGTTGTGCTGAGCTAACCCTTCATTTAGGCGAGTTTCTAATCTAACACTATTAGCCTCAATTTGTTGTAACATTGTTTTCTGTTCTGATATTTTAGCTTCTAATTTACTGCTCTGTTCTAGTAATTTAGATTCTAATTTGCTACTCTGTTCTGATATTTTAGCCTCAAATCCGTTATGTGCAGCTAATAATTGTTCAAGTATTTTCATGACATTACTATTGTTGGTGCTGGGGAAAGGCGAGTTACTTCTACTGGTAATGACTACATTGTTTTCCTGGGAGACTTCCTCCTGACTTATTCCCTCAATTTCCGTATTCTCCATTCTGTATCTTTTTGTATTACAATCTATTTCTGTGTCTAAATTGGATCTGCTATTATGAGTACCCACTACCTTACTATTTCTTAAGAGCATTTACAAAGAACACTGTTCTATTTCTCTAATAAAATTGAGTTTAACATATATTATTACAATAGCACTGTTTTTTCTACATCTGTTCTGAGTATACATTGTCAAATTGTTTTTGTCCTACCCTGTTTTCTCTTGCAGAGGTTTTCTTTCCTGGCGTTGTTACTTGTCTCGGTGATTGGTGCTCCGTCCTCCAAATTGGGTGTTTGTGGTTTTCCGGCACTCCTCTGGCATCCGTTAGTTGGCACTTTACTATTCTTCGGTTCTTGCTCCCGCGATGTTAGTGTGGTTATTCGTTATAATGCAGCTTTGTTCAACCGTCGTTTTGCGCGTCAAAATTCGTACTCTCACCAACCGTCGTTTTGTTTCTCCTATTCAGGCTCCAGCGTTGGAGGCGAAATTCTTGAAGCGGTTCCCTTCGATATCTTCTTTTTGATGATTATGTCGGAGAGCACGGGATTCAGGGGGAACGGAGAAACAAACAACACTAGTTTTTCATTGATTAATACATATATCAACTTCACTATTTACATTCGTCACTGCTTACATCCGCTCCTTCCACTTTCATTGCTCAAGCTTAACTGAACCTTTGTTCCAGTCGACTGACCGGGCAAGTGCCTCTTGGCTGGTCGAACAGCTGACGGGTCATTAACCCCGCCTAGGTTGAACTTAGTGGTATTTAATACTGTTTCAGAGTACACAACTGCTGAAATAGTCGATATGAGCTCCAGCAGACTTTCATGCAAATGTGCGGAACACCTCAACGTCGCATATCCAAATCGATGGATTGGCAGAGATGGACCAATTCCATGGCCAGCATGGTCGCCAGATCTGATATCTCGCGACTGTTTTATGTGGAGTTGTATGAAGAGTATGGTTTATGACACTCCTGTAACGTCAGCGGAGGACTCAATGGCTCAAGTCCACGGAGCGATTGAAAATCTTCAAAGACAACCGCATGTATTGGGTCATGTGCATGAGGCCCACCACCGTCGATATAGGCTCTGCACTGACGTAGGAGGTACACAGCTCGAAGCCCATTTGTAGTGTAGATAGCTCGATGTTGGGTTTGTTGACAAAATGTGAATGTATACCCATCTCACACTTAGATGTGCTTCAACCTACAAACCGTACATTTCCGGACAAGGGGTCTTATTTGAAAACCAGCCAGTTTACCATCCCAAACAGCATACTAAGCGTTGTGGGTGTTTTTGGCACAGTCTGTGTATATGTACACGAATTGCTATGTAGAAGAGAGAATTTCTGTGCGCGTGTGTCAAATCGCCTATATCTATGAACTTAAGAATAAAAATCACAACGTTATCTGAATACAAAAATTGATCCAAATCGTTAGAGTCGCTAAATATTTGCACATGAATTGCTCGTTGAAATATATTAGATTAGTTCTATTATTATTATTATTATTATTATTATTATTATTATTATTATTATTATTATTATTATTATTATTATTATTATTATTATTATTATTATTATTATTATTATTATTATTATTATTATTATTATTATTATTATTATTATTATTGTTATTATTATTTGTTATTACTATTATATAACCATTATCATTAGCATCATAGTTATTACTTTCAGTTTAATTAGTTTTAGTGTTAATTTTATATTAATATTTTGTTATTGTTATGGTTTATTATTATGCCATTATTTTCATCATTATTATTATCATCATCAAACGTTACTGTTATACTAACTTCATTTTTAGAATAGGTGTTTAAAATAATGCCTCTGTTGATTGATACAATGTTCCAACCGTCTCCTTGTATCCAAGGGACGTTTCTGAGAACTGAGGGTGTGGCGAATGCACATGTTTCTACAATTCTTTAACGCAATACATTCTTTAACAAAATGCATTTTGTTGTGGAACAGAATTTTGCTAAAGTTTTTAGAAGGTAAGCTATTGAGAAATACATGTGATAAAAATAATCCTAAAAATTATCAAAATAATAAAATATTTTTTATAAAATAAAACAAGACGTTTAAAAAAATTCCGTTCCACAACATTTCTTATTTATCTCTATGTAATATCTGAAATTCGCTGAAAAGGGTTGCTTCAGTAGTTTTCAAAAAAAAACTGTACCCTAATTTGATCCTGTATTTTACATATTTTAATCACCATAAATTAAATATAAAGTAATAATTTGTTTTGAAATTTTCTGGACATATTCCACATGTGGCCTTCTAACAGGGTGCAAAATTTGGTAATTCTATCTCAAACAGAAGTGAAGTTATGTTAAAGTTTGTATGGGGCTGCACTTTCGCATACGTCCCCCCTTAACGCAATTCCTCCGCATTGAGGGATCTTTTTCAAACGCAATATTCTTAATGTGAAAGATATTGGGCCACCTTGGCCGATCCAGGGTCTAGGATAAAACTTCCTAATTGAAATTAACCTTTACAGCTTCATCATATTAAGGAACTCCATCTTGTTGGAACCAATGTTTTAAGGCTAGTCGTACTGGAACCTCATGAAGAAAATCCTGAAGCTCACCTTGCAGGATTTCCAGATACCGTGGGATAAGTCTGACTGGGAGAGCATTGACGGCAAGAATACTACACTTGACTTTTCAGCCTCAATGGTGTTCTAAGAGAGCATTTCCTACCAGTGAGGATTGTGAGGGTAGTGTATCCTGTGCATCTTCATAATGGTATCGTGCTGAATTAGCATTCATCGCTCCTAAAGAACACTTTCCAGAAAGTCAGGGGTTTCGACAATTTATTTGTTGAACCCTAGGGAAAAATCATTGCCATAGAGTTGGTGGGGTGAATTTTGAACGGATGTCACGTCCATTCCTAGATAATAGTAATAACAATAAAAATAATAACATAGTAATAAATTTAATAGTGTAATATGAATAATATAATAATAATCAGTAAAAACAAAATTAATAACACTAACTATAGATAATAAAATACAATAGTAACACCAATAAAAACCGAACAAATGTCAATGAAACCTTATGTGGCCTCATGCTTGCATGTGTTTTGTTACAGCACTTCACAATCTGTAAGCCGTACTGTTAGACAATAGCAGCATATACGGGAGTGAGTTTATTCCCTGAAAAATAAAGCCTCTGTAAGTAAAGTGCAAAACATTATAAGACCTTTTCGATTGCTTATCCTGTTATTGTCTATTATCATGTACTACACACGCTAGTTCAAGCCTCCCATCTCTCGTCTTCACTGATGAGCAGAACGTAGTTGGCAGACGCCACTGCTTCCTTATGACTACAACTACTCCGTTGCGTTCTGCAACTGTTTTAACGTACATAGGGATATCTAAGTGCCGGATGAGATAGGGTACCTGTTACAGTCATCTATTCTTTCATCTATTCTTTCCCTTATACTTCTATTTTGTAAAATTCTACAAAGAATCACATTATTTACAATTATTCTATAACTCCTTCTAACTTAACGGAGACTTTTGCATTGTGGCACTATTAATAACAAAAAAGGTCTTGAGATTTGTAAAAAATACAAAGTTCACAAAATAAGCGTTGCGAGAAGTAACTATGGAAAGCAAAATTACTGATGCTACGAAGCAGTTGTAAATACTATAACAAATAACCTACGAACGGGCTGCGTGGTGTTTTGCCTGTCCGCATCCTCGGCACTCGTTGCTGTCTGCCAGGATCATAGAAAGGCACGGATGAAATCATGCAACGTTTATGTAACTGCTTTTAAAGTATTTACTTACCAACTTTATGAAAGGAAATACCAAAATTGGCCACCGTCGTTCTCCAAATGGAGAAGGAAACTATCCATTACTCGCCGTAGTTCACGTTGAAATATGCTGGCATTTCCTAGCAAATATTTTGTTTTAATTGTTCCAGGACATGTCAGTTTGTCTTTTACACTTTCTTTTTTATGTTACCCCAGAGATAAAAATCGCTTATTGGAACTCTGAGAAACCTTTCTCCACTAATGGTGCACTATACACCTATTTTTTTTCCTCATGAAGGGGTACTTCATTAACAATATTAGGTTCTGAACTATAGGTCCATTTTTTTTTTTTTTTTTTTTTTTTTCGGTTCAGCAGTTGACGCCTGTATATATGCGAATACAATTTTGCCCCTTCTTTTAGAAAATTAACGGACAGGGGGTATGATGTTGCCTTTATCATTAAGACTCTGCAACAGCTCATTCGGCCAATCTTTCGATGTGAACAATTTACAGTGTGTTTCAGGACAGAATTATTAGTAGAGATTTGTGGCCCCATTGGTTCTCCGATCCAACACCCTGGACGGCGCGTAACATAGGCACTCAAGCTTCCCCACACCACCCATGTGAGCAAATATGTGACTAATAACAATTGACCGGTAACACAAAGGATTTTTCATAGTATTTGAGAAGTGTCCGGCAGTCGGTGTATTTTTACAAGTTCGAGAACGGTCCGTGTTCTGTCATCTTCGCTATATAAGGAGGCAATGAACAGAGCTTTGAGTGACAGACAGGAGTTAGCTAGTTCTTAGTTTGAGTGTGTGTGTGTGTGTGTGTGTGTGTGTGTGTGTGTGTGTGTGTGTGTGTGTGTGTGTGTGTCGTTACATCGTGAACGAAAATAGGGAAGCAGTTATGAGTGTTGTGTGATTTTACTGTCAGAGTTAGTGCATGAGAGACAGAAAAAGTGAAGAAATACAGAGAAGGACTGAGTTAGGGGTAATAGAAGAAAACAGTTGTGAGTTGTAATATAACGTAAGACTAAACACTGTGTTAGCGTCAATAAAAGAAGACTATGTATTTGTGGAAACATTTTGGAGGCAAATAAAGTGAGAAAAAATGACTGGACTGCACCTTTATCGTTTATGTCACAAAATATTCTCTGCATACATTTTTTACTTAGGCAATGGGATTGAAGTTAATGATATTACCCTTGAAAAGGTCGCTACAGTGCCAATTATTTTTAACAATCATTACAATTATGATTGGATTAATATTTAATAATTCACTTGATATTCATTTGTATCGAAAGGCACCCGTACTCCTAAATTTAGCATTTGTTTTGTTCAACTTCAATCGCGGATGATTATATAATCAAGTATAGAGTCAGTAACATACGCAGATTATAATTTTTGATTAAGGGGAACAGCTTCCTAACACGCAGTGAAATATGGGCTATTAATGTTTATGTAAAATGTTTAGGACTGTGCTTTGGTTCATTTTGTTAAATTTCAATAGATAAGCTTATCTACCGCCGTAACACTTTGGCACGGATTACACAGGCCTTTGGTCCCCTCAAATGCTCCAGCATTCCGCAACAGCTTAAACAGGGATTACGGTCGACGTTCATTGACGTTACGTACGTTGTGTGGAAGCTGATGGTTGTCCACTCTAGGTTAATTGATTAAAGCTACCGCTGGCGATATTCACTCAACGCCCTAGGCTTCTGAATGCAAAGTAAGAAAAATGTGTGACAGTGAATAAGGGTATCCCACGCCATTCTCATTTGTGTGCCTTATTTATTGTATGTGACCAGGTAATTCTAATAGACATTCAAGCTACTTCTGCGGCTTGTGAGATTATAAGAGTACATTTTTAACTAAATAATCTGTTTACATAGAACTAAGCAAGAATGCCTGACCAAAAATATAAGTTAGATTGTGCATTTAGCCACATTGGTATAATGTCATATGTTTTTCCCAAGTCACCATGGCAAAAACGAAAACTTAACTCGCAAGTAGTCATAATAAAGGTTAACTAAAATGGCATAACAGCCCATGAAGTGCCAAGACATAACGCTGAACTGCCATAATCCTTAGCTCTGCTGAGAACCGTGGTCTGGGTGACTCGGTTAGATGCTGCCCTACTGATTCCGGGGTCACAGGTTCAATCCCGACCCAGATAATTGTTTTTAAGAATACTTGAAAAGGATAGCTCCATGTTAGTAGATTTACTGGCATGTAAAACAAACCCTTCCGGCAATTGACAGCGTGGTTAGCGAACGCCCTTTTCTCCCACAACGGGCGTAATGAGTGGGGTGCACTAGTGGAAGATGAGACGTGATTAGCGCACCGGGTCCCTCTCGCTGGGTGATTGAAGTCTTCGCAACCAGTAAACGGAGTGGTGAGCAGAGAACTAGGTACGGGCGGAACAGCCCGCAGCCTGATAATTATGTGTGTATCGTAGGTAAAGAAGATGATGATATGAAATAGGTAAATGTGAAATTGATGGAAGGGAAGGTGAGATGGAGCAGTTGGTAGAATGAATGACGAGGGAAAACGAAAAACCCGGAGAAACCTCCCCGCAGCCCCATATATACATACCTCTTCGTTCACTACAAATCCTGCATACGATCTCCTGCATCAAACCCGGGATATCCTATTGAGAGGCCAGCGGTCTAACCACCTATAGATTGTAATGACTAGGTTGAATGAGCTCCAAAAGAATGAAGTTGTGCACGCTTTGTCAGTAGAGCAGACGGACAGAAGCTTTCCTCCAGACTGTGGCGTCACATGTACCACTAACGCGCATAACTTGAATCCTCTTTAATGTAGTTGGACTAAGCCTAGTAACGTCTGTATAAATATCTGTCCAACAATAACCTGTAATTTTCGACTAGTAGTTGCAGGCATAAAATACGCCACCGCCCTCTGTTCCGGATGTATATACTGGGTGTCCCAAAAAACACCTACAACGCTTAGTATGTTGTGCGGGACGACAAACTGATTCATTTACAGATAGGAACACATATATACATCTGTGTGTGTGAGGTATGTGTGTGTGTGTGTTTAAATGCATACGGATCAATTTTATGTTGCTGGGACCTCAAAGAATGTATTTTTCTTGAAGTCCAGTTTACGTTTAGGCTTAACACAATTCTACCTCAACCTAAGTAAATGACAGAGAAGGTGCACAGCGACTGTTTAGTTACCACCAATTCTATCATCTTGACATTTAAAAGGAAGTATGTTAAAGAACGAATAAAAATAATATTTGGAAGGAAAATAAATTGAAATAGTGAAATAAATGTACAATTTAGCGGTGGGTTGTAACAGAGGCTGGACACCACATGGTAGAAAGATAGAAGCAAGAGATAGAGTGACAGTGATAGGGATTAGCATATGTGAATATAAATTACTGGAAATAAACATCAGGTGGCTAGACAGGATTTATGAGGCAACAGTAGAAGCAAAACTGTTGTGTGCAATGGAAATATGAGAAATATCAGACATAGGGGAAAAGGTGGACCATGGATACAGAATGCTCTGTAAGAAGATTTTAGGGCTAAGTGGGACAGCAATGAAAGAGGCAGCAGTGGTAGTATAAGGGCGGGAAAAAGAGGTGCGGCCCTAGATGGAGTATTCGAAACTTGCTACAGGTGAATGCGGAGTCAAGGCGGGAATATTCTAAAAATACACATGAAACAATTGAAAGAAATTAGTAACGCAAAGTGCTGGTGAGTGGAGCTAGAGGAAATCTTGATGAAAGTAGGGACAGGAGATGTGAGGATGAAAGGAGAATAAAAGAAACAAGGATTCAGAAAAGCAGTGAGAAACAGACAGTGAGAAACTCTCAGTTTGATTATACAGAAAAAGAGGGGTAAGAGAGAGATCTATGTATTTATATATCAGGTGGACCACTTATCCGGCATCGGTGCAACTAGATAACCCTTCGTGCATTAAAACAGTTGCAGAACTCCATGACGCAATTCTAGTCATAGATATTGCAGTGGCGTGTCCTGCGTTTAAGAGAAGACGTGAGGCGAAAGGCATTTGCACTGGCATGTGTAGTCCGCGATAATAGACAACGGTATAAACACCCGAAAGGGTCTCGCTCTACTTACAGGATATTTATTTTCAAGGGAATAAACTAACCCTGTATACGGTGCTACTGTTTAACATTACGGATTACGAATTATTATTATTATTATTATTATTATTATTATTATTATTATTATTATTATTATTATTATTATTATTATTATTATTATTATTATTATTATTATTATTATTATTATTATTATTATTATTATTATTATTATTATTATTATTATTATTATTATTATTATTATTATTATTATTATTATTATTATTATTATTATTATTATTACTTTTTGTTTGTAGTTATTATTTTTGTAATACATTATTTTATTAGTATGTTTATCACCATCATTATTATCGCCATTAACATGAGTACCTATCATAATTATAAGTTTTATTGTAATTAATTTTAGCATTATTATCGTTATTACAACAATATAAATGTTTTATATTATCGTCGTTGAAGAAGTGACACCTCGTACTGCATGCCCAGCACAAGAAGGCAAGACTTAGGAATGTGTAACGTAATCATGTTTTGCTTCCCGCACGGTGTTTATGCCTAGTTTCCGAGTATGATAAGGATGCTAGGTTCGTTTAAAATACACAGTATTGTCACATAACTCACCTAGAAGTCCAGTTGTCGTGCAAGATCCGAGTCGGAGAAGTCGTCACCTTCGCTGCTGTCACTACCGCTTTCTGCATCTTCGTCACTAGACTCCAGACCTCCTAGTGATATAATAAAATTGTCTATTGCATCTTCCACTAGCCCATCCTTTTGCCTGAACTCATCCTCAAGTTTCTTAACGTGCTTAACATAGCCCTCCCAATCAGCTGTTGTAACGGAGTTCACTGCACTTTCACACGCCTGCTGTAGATTTCTTAAATGTAGATCACCGGTTACATTATGCTCTCTCTCTCTAACATGTCGTTTTATTGCTGCCCATGCCAATTCTATAGCGTTTAACTCGCACATATAAGGAGATAATCTAAGAACCGTATGCCCATGCATTTCTATTATTCTGTCGATATGGTATATTTTTTCCTTTGATTTATGTATTTGAATTAAATCAAACAAGTCGGTCTTTCGCATTGCAGCAGAATATGAAATATTGTTGTTCTCCAAAAATTGTACCATTTCTTGCTTTACAGCATATTTCGACGGAGGCTTATTTTCTTGTACACTGTGGTATGGAGCATTATCAAGCACGATGACACTATTGCAGGGTATGTTTGGTAACAGTTTCTCCTCCAACCATTTCTGGAAATTTTCTCCATTCATTTGGCCATAATAATCGCCGCTAGCAAGTCCAGCTTTGAATATCAAAGAATATCATATCATTTGAATATCATCAATGTAAATAATATTTCTCCCAGCATTTCTGTATCCATTTATAGCTCTTAGGTATTTAGCTCTCTATCTGGACCTTCAATAAGTAATTTTCTCTTGCTTCCACATCGCTTCCATTTGAAACCCATGTCGTGCAATAGCTTCCGCAGAGTTTCTCTTCCCCAAGGAAAATTTATTTTTTCCCTAATTGCTGCAAGTAGCTTCGGTACAGTGGGCACTTGTTTTTTAACCAAATAAAAGTATCGAATTACGTTTTTAATTACTGTTCTATCAGTCTTCACAATGAAATTTGCATTCCTCGGCCTTTGGTCTCTTTTCCCCCGGAGTATGAAGTGATTTTTCACCAGCTTTAACACCTTCTATTCTTATTCTTGTTACACTATGTTCCGATATCCCACAATAATTTGCCACACGTAAATTTCTTTGTGATAATAAACATTTCAATTGTCCTGATTTCGCTTCTTCGTCACATACTTCTATCACTTTTCTAATTACTTCCCTTGCTTCACTGTGAATACTTCGTCCCTTCTTTCGAACTGCAGCCATATGTAAATATTAAGCCAAGAATAAAACTAACAAAATACGAGTATATAACTGTAGTGTCGTAGCGCGTGTTAGCAGCGAGAGCCAAATAATGCATAATACTAAAAAATCTCTGCACCTGTAATACTGCAAAGCGCATTAGATCTGGCAACGTGGGTGACTCATATGCATTCTCATGCACTCATTTCCTAGTAAACAGATACGCTACCGGAGCAGATAAACAATTGAAGCCCCCTCTGCCCTTCATTCCCCTCTAGCCTTCTTGTCGTGGGCATACAGTACCTATCTGCTTTTTTGTCAAGTTTACAGGAGACACAAAAAACACCTTTTAGCTCAGAAAATGATAGCTGTTAAGAGGTTAATAATACTAATGCTATTCTTATCTACCTTTTAATCCACTTTGTCAATAACTTTTATAATCTGGATATTTTTGCTTTGTTTTAGTGTAGTTACATGTTTGCACTATAGAAAACATTCCTACATATTGCAGATACGTGTTTACACTTCTGTATGACTGTCATTATTTTGTTACAACATTTACTTATTTATTTATTTATTTATTTATTTATTTATTTATTTATTTATTTATTTATTTATTTATTTATTTATTTATTTATTTATTTATTTATTTATTTATTTATTTATTTATTTATTTATTTATTTATTTATTTATTTATTTATTTATTTATTTATTTATTTATTTATTTATTTATTTATTTATTTATTTATTTATTTATTTATTTATTTATTTATTTATTTATTTATTTATTTATTTATTTGTTTGTTTATTTATTTATTTATTTATTTATTTATTTATTTATTTATTTATATACAGAGATTCAATATTCACTCATCTTTCATCCCTATCTATCCTTTCAATTTTTTCCAAACTCTTGCTCTCATTCCAGCTCTTATTTCCCGCAACATGTGTTTCCTGGTCTTCCTTTTCTTCTTCTTCTTCTTCTTCTTCTTCTTCTTCTTGTACTACTACTTCTTCTTCTTCTTCTTCTTCTTCCAGCTGGAGTCCATTCCAAGATCTTTCTCGGTAATCTATCTTCATTCTTCTAATATGGTCGTACCAACTCAGCTGTTTATATCTTACATGATTTAATATTGAATTCCTATTATTCATTTTTTCTTATACTATTGTTTCTTATCTTTTTCAATCTTGAAGATCACCTGCCTGCAAATCCATTTCCATCGACATAGGTTTTGATGCTAAATTTTTATTAAAGTTCCATGTTTCAGCTCCATATGTGATAGTAGTTTTCAGTGTTGTGTTATATATTTGCAATTTGTTCTTCCTGATTGAATGTCTGTTCTATAGGATACTATTTAGCGTTGATGTTATAATTTTACCTTTATTGATTCCGTTCCAAATGTTATTTTGCTGTTTAACTTCTTTATCTATTTTTATTCCCAAATACTCAAATTCTTAACATCTTTTAATAGAACCTTTCTGTTCTTCCAGAATTATATCTTTGGTTTCCGTTCCACATCCCACATAAAAACTTTTTTGTAAACTTATTTTCAGCCCCAATTTATCATACAGGTCGTACATCTGTTCTTGACCTTCTGCAATGGAGCAGTGAGCTCACCTAGCCTGCCCTCGATAACACGTCAATAAAATAGTTTGTTAGATAATCCACAGTTCTGATCGCTGTGTTGTGTTTGTGTATACAGTTGACTGCAAACGTTTTGTACGGACGTATGTATGTAGCAATTCAGACTAGGAAACAAGATAAGTGAGATGTGTCAGGAATAGAACAAGCGCAAGAAAATTAAGTATGAATATGTTTGAGGTTGATAGTGTGCTGATGCTATAGGAACGGTGGCATCCTATTTCCATCATTGGTTCATTATCTGTTTAGACCTATTTTGTTATATGTAAAGGGTAAAGGGTAGAGTGACAGAGGGGACACCTCGCTCACTTCGACCTACACAGATCTATTGTGCCTACCACCCCCCCAGGAGGCGCAATAGATCTGTGTAGATCTGTCCCCCCTCAACGGAGAACAAGGCCGAATAAAAGCCACCTAGTGCCGAGAACAGCAGTTACCATGCGCAATCAACCGCGCTATCTCTTCGGCACTGCCAACACCACACGTCTGAAAGTACACCTGAAAGATAAGGAAATGGAATGAAGGGAAATGATGGACAGTAAACCGTGGTATGAAATAATGCATCCCAGCATACGTCTAAGTGACATGGGGAAAAAACGGAAAAACTCATATCAAAGTACGTGGCCACGGGGATCGAATTGCCTTCTAGACCACGGCCTACAAGCCCAAAAGAGATAAAACTAGCTATTTAGTCAGGACACTGGCCGTGAAGGCCTATGTTTATACAGTTCTGCAACTGCTTTAACGCATGAAGAGTTATCTACTTACGCTGATGCTGGATGAAGTGGGCTGCCTGGTATAAGTGGTTGGCGGAACGACTAGCTTGGATGAGGACAGGAGTATTCCTTTTGAAAGGGACAAAAGGCAATGCACTACAAGGGTTATGCCGATGCCGGATGATGTGGGCGGTATAAGTGCGAGACGGAACAATCAGCTTGGATGAGGACAGGAGCAATACTTTTAAAAGGGACAAAGGGCAATGAACTAGAACGAAGTATTAATAGGTATGGAGCTCGAGAGTAGAGGCCACCATTTAAATGCATGTAAACAGATAAGAAACTGGAGGAATGAAATTAGGGAACACAAATGTGGTAAATTACCAGGAGAGATGGTGACAATGAAAATGTTGAGTACGAAGGGAAAGAGAAAAATCTAGTTCTAAAATTTTTGGGCAACGTAAAAAACGATTTACAAGAAGAGAGAGAACGAGAGAGAGAGAGAGAGAGAGAGAGAGAGAGAGAAATGAGAAAACACAGAGAATGGGGAGGAATAGCAAGCGCAGAAAGGTCATATAGTTACTGAGAAGCTTTGAAGTTCTAGAGCTTAAGGGGTACTCAAACCCAATTTTTAGCTTAGAATAAATAAAATGGATTATTTATTAGACATAAATCTGTTAAGATATGAAAATGTAATCTCAGTATTACTACAATAATAAATTATTATTATTATTATTATTATTATTATTATTATTATTATTATTATTATTATTATTATTATTATTATTATTATTATTATTATTATTATTATTATTATTATTATTATTATTATTATTATTATTATTATTATTATTATTATTATTATTATTATTATTATTATTATTATTATTATTATTATTATTATTATTATTATTATTATTATTATTATTATTATTATTATTATTATTATTATTATTATTATTATTATTATTCCTATTACTATTAATTTAATTTGTTATCCATTGAAAGTTATGCTTTACATTTTATTCCTCATCGTTATAATAGAACATACACTAAGCTAAAGTTAATGGCTGAACCTCAGTAAGTAGGACAGCTCACTCTTCTTAAAGAGGTTACATGTCAATATATAAACGTGATATTTGGAGAATTTTGCTACATAAGTGAAACCATTTGTGAAGGATCTTTTGCTCAGATTTCCTTTGCCATGGTAGTCTTTATGATATAGTCATTAAGTTTTTATATACATATTTAGAAAACTGCATTGCAACCACTGGTTAAGCTAATCATACTATTTTTATGAATATATTGACGGGATCAGTGTTTTTAGTGGAATGTTTTTTTTAAGTATGTTATTTATATAATTGTTATTTTACGCATAGCATATCTTCCATCCTCAGCCTCATTTCAATTCTCTTTTTTTCATCTTTGCTTTTAGTTCTACTTTATGTAGAGAACTTTATTGACTGACTTTCCTTAGTCTGTGATTTCTCTGATATATACAGTTACGTGTAAGTTTCACAATAATATAATGCGGATTCAAAAACTAGAATAAGCCCCTTTCTTCTTAAGGCCATATGCCAATGAAGCTTCTGAAATATCGATCGAAAAATGTAAAAATTAAAATATTAGAAAACTACCAAGGAATTTGAACTCTGTAGGATAAAGAAACTTCATAAAAACTGCATGTTTTGGCATATATGTCAAATATGATGAAAACACTATGCCGTTATAATTAAAAGATATGATTTATCAAGAAAAGAGAAATAAAATTGCTTTTGGGAGATAGTATGATTTCATTCCCGTTGTGGTGACATTACAGATAAATGAATTATCTCGTACTCACATTTACCAACTTAATCTACCGTCTAATGCTACGTACTTTTACGGCCTAGGCCACCAACATTTTCACTACCTTAAAATTAACAATATTTTGATTATTACGGTTGTAAAATATAATCAAACCAACTTGTTGATTTTTACATGATTGTTCTCATATTTATTTATGTTACATACGTTATAATATTAAATTAGATTAAAGCACTGGAACCAGTCCAACTTTCGTTATAATGACGATCGAAGATGTTATGCAGAGAGTCACTGAATCTTAATGCATGTTCCGCGAGATAAACAGAGTAGGCCGTGCTCAAATCAACAATTACTCACAGTAATCAGGAGGCTAACTTGAACGAGTTTGTTGATTCCGAAATCGAAGAAAATAGGAAAATAGGCTGTATTTCTCTAATACCTGAAAAATCTAGATAGAGGTACGAAAGATGCTGTAGTTAATATATTTAAGTTCTACCATAAAGACACTATGGAACGATGAATGTTAGGTTTCAAGGTTAGTATTTCACATTTCATTCATACGCCATATTAAATTAATAATTATCTCCCAACAACTGCATGCAATACACGCATGTTAAGTGCTTTTACTAATCCTCGAAAATTGAAAAGACGAGAAGCAGTCCTCGATCCAGTAAAAACCACCTACCATTCTTATATCACACGTACACTATATCGGGAATCAGAAGCGCAATAAATGTAGCTACAAAGTAAATTACCTTTTGAGTGAAATATTATACTTTGCAAATAATTAAGGATTGAACATCGTTATATGCTGCATTCTAGTGAAATCTCTGTTGCAAAATGAATTGTTACTGCGGATCCTTGTAGAGCTTTTCGTTGCATAATTTTAATGTTGCTAAATAAATCTACAACAGTTTTGTTGTTATTTAACGAGAAGAAAATAAGTCAATCTTTATAGGTAGGCAATTACATTTTAGTTTGCATTATTATTTAAGTCTAACATCTTTTAAAGATACGACACGAAGATTTCGAAGAAAATGTATTGTGAGGTGCTTTGATCCTTCCTTCACTTCCTTCCTCCCTCTCTGCCTCCCTCCTTCCTTCCATTCTACCTCCCTTCCTCCCTTCCACCCTCCCTTCTTCCCTCCGTCCCTTCCTTCCGTCCCTTCCTTCCTCCTTTTTTCTTCCTTCCTCCTTCTTCCTTCCTTTCTCCCTCCCTCCTTCCCTTTTCTTCCTTCCCTTTCCCTCCTTCCCTTTCCTTCCTTCCCTTTTCTTCCTTCCCTTTCCTTCCTTCCTTCCTTCGTTCCTTCCTTGCTTCCTTTCTTTCTTTGTTTCTTTCTTTGTTTATTTCTCTCTTTCTTTCTTTCCTTCTTTCTTTCTTTTCTTCTTTATTTACTTATATATATATTTTTCCTTTTTCCCCTTGGTTGGGAGTATACAGCTTACTCTTCCTGCATGAATTTGCGGATGGTTCTCCACCCACGGCTCAGTAAGCTGGGGAGTTTAAATGGTGGCATTTCTACGCACGGTGTTAGGGATATAAGTACACTATTGCTGAGTAACGACAGGGTAATGGTAACATTGCATCAGCACTGACCTCATTTTCAGACTAATACTTTAGTTAGCAGTACTACGTTCTTAGGTTGGTTAGTAGTTAGGAGTACGCATCGCACATACAGGCTGTCCGTGTGAGGCAGGACGCCTTGGTATGTGGGGGAAAGTAGAGCAAGCTTACTGCAAGGCCAATGACCTCGGACTATCTGGCAGCTGGTCACGTGCTGAAGGTATGAACGGGTAAAAACCAGATGTTCTGTTCTCACAAGTGTTGTTCATTTCGTGGCGCAGTTTTGACCTGCAGAAAACATCAGCTATTAAATTATGCGATGTTTTGTAAACTGTTAGACGAAGACAAAACATACCTAACACACGAAGTGGATACATATTAAGATACCAGTTACCAAATTATCTCTCGTATGCCCCTAACAACCTCTACAAACGACATTTTTCATAGCCGGTTCCACGCTCTGTAACGACAGAAAGTCACTAAGAGAATATCAACATCAGCAGAGCTAGCGCAGCAAAAATCTGAATGCAAATTAAAACCAAACAAATGGATCACAAGTCATAAATAGATCGTTCAGAGGACAGATAGTACATTTCAAAGCACCCATATAACTTCACGAGTGAAACAGAAGCCACACTTTCATAGAAGGTGACCAGACGACGTTAAGATATTGCTGAGGAAACTAAAAGCCCCGGGATTAAGTACTTGTAGCTTAGCAAATTGCCTATTAAGTGCGATGTATTAGTGCTCATACATACTATGTAGAAAGGTAACCTGGAATATGCAACAATTGAGTGAATTTTAGTTCTTGTTTGGGTGATTCTTCAAGTAGCACAGAGACGGGTATCCATTTCCAGGATTCTTGACTCCCACGGTAGAACTGCATTTTTGAAATCTGATTAACTTTCTAAATTTGTTCTGTCCAGATTATGTATCGTCTATGAACTTTCACTTTCTGTAAAATACATGTTAATATTTAAATTTGCAGCTACAATTCACTTGATTTTCATGTATTTAATTCTTCAGCCTGCAAGTTTGTTTATAATCATACAATCAGTATTGCCACCGTCGTTTTAAGGTGCTAATATTTCATTTCATCAAGTGCAAACCATTTAAAACATTGATCATTATATTGCGAATTCCTAGCACAACGGCAAGAGTACATTATTCATAACTGTTAGACATTTGTTCTTCCTTGACTTGTGAAAGAAAATATGCAAAACGTAGGAATTTCAGCTTTAGGAGTGAGGTAGCTTCAGGTGTCACATTTAGGGGGTGTTATTACTATGAAGGTTGTCGTGATTATTATCTATTATTATTATTATTATTATTATTATTATTATTATTATTATTATTATTATTATTATTATTATTATTATTATTATTATTATTATTATTATTATTATTATTATTATTATTATTATTATCATCATCATCATCATCATCATCATCATCATCATCATCATCATCATCATCATCATCATCATCATCATCATCATCATCATCATCATCATCATTATCATTATCATTATCATTATCATTATCATTATCATTATCATTATCATTATCATTATCATTATCATTATCATTATCATTATCATTATCATTATCATTATTATTATTATTATTATTATTATTATTATTATTATTATTATTATTATTATTATTATTATTATTATTATGTGAATATAGGGTCGACATTGGTCAGAATATAAACTGGATTGAGTATACAGGTTGCCAAGCATGCATCACCCCAGTTATCGTCCCGCTGTTCCATAGAGGATACTGAATTTTTCTAAAAGCTTCAAGGGATCTTTGTAGTAGGCTCATTAATTCGTCTCTTGTTGGATAAACTACTTATGTTAGTGCTTTCTACAAACTTTATCCTCAAGAAAATGAATGACTCATGTATGTCCTATGAATTTATGGAAGGAAACAAAGCTGTTGGTAAGTGTTTTTCTTGTCATTATTGCTAGCATCAACGAGATGTAGCACACCAGGAATAAACAGCTTTTGGAGAGCGCCGAGGTGTGATGGGTCAACCAAAACGCTAAATTCCGTACCTGGAATCGAGTCCAGCTCCCAAGGGTGACAAATGAATGCGCTAATTATCTCTACAATACAGACGCCTAGGGCTCAACATTCCCATTTTACCATTATTCCCCATTAAAAAGAACTCGATTGCAATTTCGCACCCCTTTTTTCGGATCATGAAAGCCATCTCATCAGGGAATGGAAAAAAGCTGATAACACACGATGGATTGTGTCTCGTGATATTGCAGAGATTTTATTTGAAAAAAAAAAAGGCGTTAAATAGGTGTCATAATAAAATCATTTGAATGGAAGTAACGCTGTTTAGCGTGAGGGTTACAATGAGGAAAAGCTAACAAAGGAATGAATACTTGCTTTACCGTGTTACTAAACAGTGCGCCCAACTGTTATGAGTGTATTTATTGGCAAGCAAAGAGAAGGCCGTATCCAGTAACGCACCAAAACCGTGTGTATCGATACGTCAATCCTTTTTACATCGATTACGGTACCAACTATTGGCACAATAAAGCTCGAGTTAAGCCCCTGCAGAGGCCGTTTCTGGTGTTAGGCAACCTGCATGATGTATTTTTCACCCATACAAACCAGAGCGCATGTATATACATACCGCTTGACCGAGTTTACTGATTTCCAACACGGTATCTAAAAGTGACGTCATTTCGATTTCCAAAACTGTCCAATGAATTGCACAGCGTTTATAATGGGTTTGCTGTTGTATAACAGAAGCCATGTTGAACAGATTATATCATTAAATACTCAAATTTTGGTCCTCAGACGGACTGAAAAGCGTGGGCTTTCATTCGATCACTCCAAAACCTGTATTCCAGTGATTTGTTGACAGCTAAAGTAATAATGCATCTACATATGTTAGTGAGAAAGTAGAGATCAGAAAAAGGCTAATTAACATATACGATAATGTAATTTGTGCTTATATCAGTAGAAATGTTTCTACCGTTTTAAATTTCTAGTTTATCTTGACCCGTGCGTACAAATTAAATTAGTATGCATCAGTTTATGATTTCAACACAATAAACATTTTCAGCAGATAGTTGAATTGTTCATCTTATTATAGTATTCTAAAATATTATGCATGCAGATAATTGTTGCTGCATTTTATTTGATACATGGACATTGCAGCATCGAGATACCGTGGTTACATGCGGTTACTATAGTATTTAACACTGTATACATATAATTTTCAGCCCAAAAAGTTTCTTTTCTGCGACGTTTAAAATATTTGCAAAGAGGCTAAATTTAAAAATGCAGAAAACTAAAATGTACCGGAAGCTGAAAATCACTGCACATGACTAAAATTATTTCTATTCCAGAAACAGTACTCAGATGGTAACATATAAGCGACCTTGTATCGATGGATGTTCATGCTTTCCTTTTTAGGTTGCAGAACATACACAACTTGTTCAAGAGTAATGCATTACTGCAAAATGACACGATACTAGTTGATTGGCACAGCACATTCATAAAACTTGCTCTACGACTACTGCTGAAAGAACAACTGAAGGAGCTATCACAACAGGACCACAGTAAAACCTCATTTATTCGAACTAACTGGGGCCATAAACAATCCGGAAAATCGAAAATCCGGATAAGCTGGTCATATGAATAGTAAGCAAAACAAAATTCGTAAATCCTTAAATCCTCCTTTCCATTTATAGCGATAAGAACTGTCTTGTGACAAAATTATGTACACTACATTGTATGTATTGTTAACAAGTCATTAAAAATATAAACATCTTAATCACATAAAATCACATCATTTCTTAACAGAGAACTGGTCAACAGTCCTCTGTTTTAAACACGTGTGGCGTTTGAACGAAGTTTGACATACACTCCCAAACATTTTGACACAAAAACAATCCGTTTGAAATACACAATAAACTTAATGGCACATGTCGTTTGAAAACAGGAAAACTGAGGAGATTGAAATTTTAAAATTAGTTTTCTGTTTAACGAAGCTGTCAATTGCCGTAGGAGTTCTATATGCTAGTAAATCTACTGACATGGGGCTGTTTTCAAGTACTCTTGAAAACCATCGGCCTGGGTGGGATTTGAACCCGTGACCTTGGGATCAGTAGGTAGCATCTAATCAACTGAACCACCCAGACCGACTGAGGTAGGTATAGTGATCAAGGTCAACGGCGCTATTTATAGCTGGTGAGACATACCGTGTCTGCACCGCGTGACACAGTACTAAATTTTTCTTAAACTCAACAGAAGTATTTTACAGTACAGTAGAGTAGAGTACGTACTACCACAGTTTATTCTACAATTTATGCAGCAACTGTACGTTAATCAAACTAAAAAGGAAATACTTGGGGAGCTTGTAGTTACGTTCTTGCTATCACAGTTAAATTTATCCAATGTGAACATTAGATATAAAAATATCTACAAATCTGATCCCGATAAACGCGGACTGGATAATCAAGGTTTTAATTTGGAGCGCAGGTTCACAAAATTTGCCCTACGAATACTGCTGACAGCAAGTGAAGGAGTATACGTGCAAATACAAGCTGTTACTACAACACCTATTTGTCAGGCAACATTAAATACATTTTTAATAATCTTTGTACTTTTAAGTGCTCAGTCAAAAGTTGAAGATTTTATCTTGTTTCTTTCTTTGAACTTCACGAAAAACACTCTTTTCAATCAATCTTATGTAGGAACACTGGTTTATCTACCAGTAATTTTGAAATACTTGAGCATCAAAACTTGGAACGACTAAATTAATTTTGTAGAATATTAATTAAAATCTTTCACATGTTTATTTTAGAAATAATTATAAATATATTTTTTAAAATTAAAATTGACAAAGTTCACCACATTTTCGATTTTTTTTTTTCGTTTACCGACACCATGTCTCCGAAGACGTAGCAGAATTCCATTACTGCTGGCAACGCTGCTTAAAATCCATCTGTCTGGACCGAGGTTCACCAAGCTACCTTGGGGAGATTTACCTGCACCTATCCAAATGAGCCACATAGCATTTCAAGCATTTCAAACGCTTATGCTACCTTTCATAAGAAAATGCTGCCTTAATTTTTGCATGGTTTGAGGACGAAGTGTCTCTGGTGCGGTTGAATATAACTAGATGCCACATAACCCTGTTGGTTCTCCGCGAGTCCAGGAGGGTAGACAAATGTTAGATTGGCGCACTAATGCAATACACACTGCATTGAGTGCGGGTGTCTCTAAATAAACCGATGCTCATTACATCGATCCAAGGGCTCGATTATTGCGGCTGTCCACGAACACACCTGCAGGAATGCTTTGCTCCTTTCTCCGCTTTCATCTGTGTTTGTGTTGTTCACGTGGGCGCCATAATGGGTAATGTACCTGACAAATGTATCAAACGGTGTGTAATAGTAATAATAACAACAACAACAACAACAACAACCACAATAATAATAATAATAATAATAATAATAATAATAATAATAATAATAATAATAATAATAATAATAATAATAATAATAATAATAATAATAATAATAATAATAATAATAATAATAATAATAATAATAATAATAATAATAATAATAATAATAATAATAATAATAATAATAATAATAATAATAATAATAATAATAATAATAATAATAATTTATCACTCATACATTGATTAGTAGTAGTAGTAGTGGTAGTGGTAGTGGTAGTGGTGGCGGTGGCGGTGGCGGTGGCGGTGGCGGCGCCGGTGGCGGCGGCGGTGGCGGCGGCGGCGGCGGTGGCGGTGGCGGTGGCGGTGGCGGTGGCGGTGGCGGTGGTAGTGGTAGTGGTAGTAGTGGTAGTAGTGGTAGTAGTAGTAGTTTTTTTTTTTTTTTTTTTTTGGCAGGGAAAAATCCCTCATGGACGCTACCTTAGCGAGTTGGACTCTAACCAACTAAAAAACCCTGCCCCGTCACATGCCATTCTGGGACTGCTTGTGGCATTACTTCAGAAATGGCAGTTGTCTAATCGTTCTAAACTATCTGTAATTGTCTATCCTCGGCTTCTTTGATCTTCATTATTGATTCATATAGTGATTTTACAATGGCCCATGTTTCTCTCTTTTCCATAATCTTTTCTCCCAGATTATCAGCTGTTAACTGGAAACCTAACTTCCTTTGGGCGTCATTTCTCTGTAAATCCCATTGTTTACAGTGGAAGATGGTGTGCTCCACAGTGTCCACTTGTGTACAATATTTGCATAGGTCATCTTCGGTTTTCCCCATCCTCTTGGCATAATATCTGAATCTCCCATGTCCCGTCAAGACCTGCGTCAGGAAGTAATCCAGCTGTCGATGTTTACAATTTAGCCATTTATTAATGTCGGGAATGATTTTCTTTGTCCACTGCCCTACTATCGTGGTCTCTTGCCATCGTCTTTGCCACTTCTCAATTATTTGCATTCTGATGTTCATCTTCTCATGCTTAGAGAGTGGGCCACCTGCCTCATGTATGATTCTTCTTTCTTCCGCTTTTAAATCTATAGGGATGGACCCAGTTATTACTTGTAAGGCTCTAGTTGACATAGTCCTATACCCAAAGGCTATTCTCAGAAGCATCTTTCGTTGTACCTTGTCCATGAGGTTCTTATAAATCCCTTTTTGAAGCACAGGACACCACAGAGGTGCAGCATATAGCAGCACTGAGTATATTGCACTGCATAGCAACTGCCTTTTCATGGAGCTCGGACCTCCAATATTGGGCATCAGCCTAGACAATGCTGATGCTTTCTGCTCAGCTTTTTTGGTAATTGTCCTAATATGTTCTCCAAAATTTCCACCATCACCTAACATTACACCCAAATAACGTACTGCTTTACTGGGTGTAATCGTGGTACCTCCAACAGTGAAAAACACTTCCTTGCGCTTCCTGGGACCTTTTAGAATAACAGCTTCAGTTTTTTGTCCTGCCAAATCTAGTCTGTTGGTCTTCATCCATGTCTGTATGCGTCTCAAGGATTCGTTTGCTGTAAACATCAATTCTTCTTCATCGATAGCTGTTACAACGAGCGCCAGATCATCAGCATATCCTATAGTATATGCTCCCGTTGTCAATTTGAGCCTCAGTACCCCATCATATAAAATATTCCACAATGTGGGTCCCAATACGGAGCCCTGCGGTACTCCCGCAGTTACTTGCATTTTATCCTTCTGATGTAACTGGATATATCTGTTATCAAAATATTGTCTTATTATATTAATAAGATATAATGATATTTTTCTTCGCTGCAATTCAGTGATTATTACACTCCAAGTTGCAGTATTAAATGCGTTTCTCACATCTAGTGTGATTACGCATACCCATTTATCTTCGGTCTTATTTTTGATTTCCATTATCGATTCCATTGCTTGGATAGTGGACTTTCCTTTCCTGAAGCCATATTGATGGTCTGATAATCCCTCGCCCTGGTCAATCTCCTTGTCGAGCCTTATCCTTATTAGCCTTTCATATAGCTTACTCATTGTATTCAAGAGACATAATGGTCTAAAAGCTGATGGGTCTTGCGGCATCTTCCCTCCTTTTAACAAGAGGACAAGCTTGGCCACTTTCCATTCATCTGGAAACTTCTGTTTACTTAATAAAGTGTTTAGGACACTTAAAACCCATTCCGGAGCTATTTCTACAGTAAGCTTGATAGCTTCTGGGGGAATACCATCCAGGCCTGGTGCTTTACCTGATTTCATATTTTTTGCTGCATTCTGCAATTCTTGCAGAGTAAATGGCATTACCTCATTACTCCTTATACTATTCCCTAATTTATCCTTCCTACTCGGGAATAAATGCTCAGCCACTGTTCTTCTCCATTCTCTTGTTAATTCAATTGGCATCCTGTTTGTCAACTGTCCCGTAACCAATTTGTAACCTGCTCCCCAAACGTCTTGGTCAAGTTCGTCACACAATTTCTGCCAATGTTTGTTTTTGGCTTCTTTAATGAGTTTACCTAATACATTTCTACTTTCTTTATATTGCACCCTCAGTTCCTCTGCGTCTTGACCTCCACAGAGCCTTCTGTTGAGTCTTGTCAGCTTACGCCTACTCTGAATACATTTCTTTCTCTGTTCATCAATCTGACTGTTCCACCAGTATGGGAGTTGCGACCTTCCCTTCCTATCCTGACTTATTTTACTAGCCATTGTAATTTCTTGAAGTGTCTTTATCATTCTATCCTGATCGATTTCATCCTTACTGACATCACCATTTTCTAACTTCCACTTCAGGATTAATTTAAACACCTCCCAGTTGTATTCTTGCTTAGTTTTTTCTATATTTCTATCTCTTCGTCTTATTGTTTCTTTTATTTCAAAATAAATTAGGCTATGGTCACTAAGTGACTCTTCATCCAGCACATCCCAATTTATGATTTTTTCTGCTATTTTCTGGGTTGAGCATGTAATGTCTATGTATGACCCACAGGCTCCTCTCACAAAGGTTGGTTTATTCCCTCTATTATGCACCACCAAGTCCAAAGTTGCCATCCACTCCAGGAAGTAATCACCTCTGCGATCAACAACAGGAGATCCCCATTGGGGTGACTTAATATTTAAGTCTCCAATAATAATACTTTCTCCTCCCGATAATTTAATATCTTCCATTATAGAATCCACGTCTCTCTTGAAGTCCAGCAGAGGGATGTTAGGTGAGCTGTAATAGGCATAGATCTTAAAATGTTTAAAAACAATGCATATGTAACCTTCTCCCAACCTCAGATCTGTTACCTCAACCTTCTTATTAAAGAAATAGACTGCAACGTCCTTTCGTTTGTCCTTAATCCAGTCACTGCTCGACACATATTTTAAGTTCGGCTCACATACAAACATTACGTCAATCATCTTTTCCTTAGCAACTGCAATTGCCATGTCATGACTAAGTTGCGATCTCATCAAATTTACTTGTAATATATGCATATCCATTGTATTCATTAGATCTATTTTAGCGGTCTTCTTCTAGCGTCTAAGATGAGATTCCTATATATTGGACATCTCATCTGATCCGTTCTATGTCCGCTTACCTTACATTCCATACAGAAAGGTGTACTTTTGCATTCTTTGGCTATATGTCCCTTTTCTCCACAATTTAGGCAGTTTCCTGTCCTATCTTCCCCTTCTTTACATTGTGCTGCTCTGTGTCCAAATCCTAGGCACTTATAGCACCGTGTTATAGTTACCCTTTCCCTCACCTGGCATTGTAGCCAACCAATTCTAAATTGCCTTTTTTTTTAGTAGCAATTTCCCAGGGTCAGCAGGCAAATTTAGAGTTGCGTTTTGATTTCCATATCTACCCGGTCTTATTGATATATTACTTATTTCATCTTCCTTTACTCCTATTTCTTCAACAATAGCCACCTTTAATTCTTCTTCCGAGATTGTCGGGTCCATTCCATAAATGAATACAGTAACTTCCTTCCTTATGGTCCCAGCTTCCACTTCCTTAATATTTTTTGAAATTTCTTCTTTCAGGACTTTAGCTTTCTCCGCCCCCTCTACCATGAGAACTAAATCGTCTCTTCCGGTCTTTCTAATACTCTTTATTTTCACGTCAAGCTTGCCTATATCAACATTTTGCTTCACAGTTTTCAATAGATCTGCATAAGTTTTATCCTTAGCTTTAATCACAACCATTTCTTCAGCTCCCTCTTTAACAGATACACTAGTTAGTTGTCGCTTCTGTTTCCTGACGTCTTGTGCTCCTAATACTTTGAGTGGAGTAAAATAGTTTACTGCAGTTCCACTCCCTCGAAACATCCACTCCAGTATTCTTCTTGTATATTCTCTATCCAATCCTTCAGGTGTAGCTAATGCCACTTTTCTAATTCCATGAACTTCCATTATTTGTTTCCACTGGAGAAGAGTGGAGTGGAATATTTTCAGATCATTTATCCCTTCTTTGTCAACCAAGTACGGTATCAGGTACAGGTAGTGCGACATTTCATTATCTCCACCTCCACTAGTGGATATTTTAATCCTTCTTTGCAAATATTCCACACTATCTCCTAAGTTTTCCCCTATTATTTCTGTCAATTCTGGATAAAGCTCTTTTAGTCTTCTCAAAATGCCCTCTTCCCCTTTATCACCTGGATTTACTACCACTGCCATATCAACAACCTCTTTTAACTTTGTTATACTCCCTGACATCATAGTTACTGATTGAAAATTTCTTTCCATCCAATCCTTATCTAATAACTGAGCAAAATCATCAAAACATCATTAAACATCAAAACAGTAGTAGTAGTAGTAGTAGTGGTAGTGGTAGTGGTAGTGGTAGTGGTAGTGGTAGTGGTAGTGGTAGTGGTAGTGGTAGTGGTAGTGGTAGTGGTAGTGGTAGTGGTAGTGGTAGTGGTAGTGGTAGTGGTAGTGGTAGTGGTAGTGGTAGTAGTAGTAGTAGTAATGGTGGTGGCTGTGGCTGTGGTGGTGGCGGTGGCGGTGGTGATGGCGGTGGCGGTGGCGGCGACGGTGGCGGTAATGGTGGCGGTGGCGGTGGCGGTGGTGTCTTTCTTCCAGTCAGACTTAGAGGACCTCGGTATCTAGCATTCCTGCAAGGTGAGTTTCAGGGTTTTCTTTGGTGGCCGGCACTCTTTGAAAGATTGCGACTTAAAGGAATTCCCAAATCTTTGTATTTGATTTTATTGGATTATTGTAAAGACCGGAGAGTGATTATTAAAGGTGCCAGTAGCAATTTAATTCGACACATCACCAAGGGATGCCCCCAGGGTTCGATCCTCGGACCAACCTTTTGGGACATCTTATTGGAGACCTTATTAGATGAATTGACAGGTAATAATAATGTAATGGAGATTATTGCATATGCCGATGATATATTATTTTTAATCGAAGGCAACAATAGAAATGAAATTGAGGAAAGGGCCAGGAATTTAACCATAACATTAAACGGTTGGTGCAGTGCAACCAAACTACAAGTGGCCCCAGCCAAGTCAGCTTATATGGTTTTAAAAGGAAACTTTCAAAGGAATCCTACAATTAAATATAATAATCAAAATATTAGAAGACAAAACGAAGCAAAATATTTAGGCATACTTTTAGATGATAAATTAGTTTTTAGAAGGCATACTGAGTATGTTAGGACAAAGGCAGAGAAAGTTATGATGAAATTAGCCAGAATAGTGCAGTTTGAATATAGGATACCGTTTAATGCAATAACCTCGTATCATACCAGCATTTTTGCATCCATAATAACGTATGGCGCAAGTGTATGGACGTTTAGGATGTGGAATGTCCAAATTAAAACCTTGCTAAGAAGAACTCAGCGAAAAATTTTACTAAGGTATACAGGAGCTGTCAACACGACACCGACACTAGCACTATTAGTCTCCATTGGCGTTTGGCCGATCGATTACACCATCAAGTTAAGAGGGGCAATTTTCTGGCATAATAAAGGAGATTTAAGGAAGGTCCAAGACATAGTGGGAAGAAATTGTGCAAATATAAGAGAAATAAAATGTAATTTACTTCTAAGTTTTCAAGAGGAATGGGATAGTACGATCGCCGGAAGGAGAACTTATCATCTTTTTAATAATATTAAAGAAAGATTAAAATTGAAGCATGTGCAGCCCACTAGAGGTTTATTACATTATTTAACTGGGCATGGACCATATAAGACATACTGGCTAAAAATACAAAGGACTGATAACGATATATGTGGCAGATGCAATGTGCAGGACACACCTGAGCATGCGCTATTTGAATGTGTTAAGTACAGCGAGCAAACAAGAGAAGAGAGACAGGCACTGAGCGGAAAATATATTTATAACATTATTAGGAATAAGGATTTATACGAGCATCTTCACAAGCTGGCGGACAAAATAAGTAAGATTGCGTGGGAGGAGGAGCGATTACCAGCTAGGCAACAACCACATAATGTTAATGTAGTTATAGAACCAAGGAGATTGAGATCTCACCAGATACAAGAGGAAAGAGTAGTAGCACAGATGAGGAGGTTAATGATAATAGAAATGGAGGAGAGATCGTAGGGAGAGAGAGAGGAGACGGATCGAGATAGAGGAAAGATCAGCAAGGATAGAAGGGGAGATGAGTAGAGATGGAGGAGAAATCAGCAGGGAGAGGTGAGGAGATGGATCGAGATGGAGGAGAGATCAGCAGGGAGAGGAGATGGATCGAGGTGCAGGAGAATTCAGTAGGGAGAGGAGATGGATCGAGATAGAGGAGAGATCAGCAGGGAGAGGAGATGGATCGAGATGGAGGAGAGTTCAGCAGGGAGAGGTGATGCATCGAGATGCAGGAGAGATTAGTAGGGAGAGGAGATGGATCGAGGTGCAGGAGAATTCAGTAGGGAGAGGAGAGGAGATGGATCGAGATAGAGGAGAGACCAGCAGGGAGAGGAGATGGATCGAGATGGAGGAGAGATCAGTAGGGAGAGGAGATGGATCGAGGTGCAGGAGAATTCAGCAGGGAGAGGAGAGGAGATGGATCGAGATGGAGGAGAGATCAGCAGGGAGAGGTGATGCATCGAGTTGGAGGAGAAACCCACAGGGAGAGCCGAGGAGATGGATTGAGATGGAGGAGTAATCAGTAGGGAGAGGAGAGGAGATTGACCGCGATGGAGGAGTAATTAGCAGAGAGAGGAGAGGAGATCGACCGAGATGGAGGAGTAATTAGCAGAGAGAGGAAAGGAAATCGACCGAGATGGAGGAGTAATCAGCAGGGAGAAGAGAGGAGATCGACCAAGATGGAAGAGAAATCAGTATGGAGAGTAGATGGATCGAGATGGAGGAGTAATCAGCAGGAAGATGAAAGGAGATCGATTGAGATGGAGGAGAAACCAGCAGGGAGAGGACAGCAGATGGGTTGAGGAGGAGAGATTAGCAGGAGGAGGAAGTATTAAGTGATAACTTATGTGGCGGTGAAGGTGAAGTGAATTTGGGAAGTGATTGAGTGAGAGTTTTAAAATCCCTAATGGTAATAATAACTTGGGAATCATTTGTTTTAATGTTATCAGTGATTTAAGGAGGAAAGAAAAGTGGCATGTTGTGAGTTCGAATGGGGAAGTGAAGAAATATGAATTTGAGTTAAGGATATAAAGGTGATATTAGAAATATATCAAGTGATGTTTTTTGTGCTGGATACCAGTACAGTTGGCCACCGGGCACCGGCGGCCTTTAGTGCTAAGTTAGATGTAGTATTTATTATTTTTAACCGGATACCGGTTATTTACTGGATACCAGTAAATTTGTTTAAATAGTGATTTGTAGAAATTTATTTGATGTAGTTATGTAAGTATATTATAAAAGGGGGGATAAAATGGGAAATATTTTGTATATATATATTTTTTTAAATTTGAATAAAAATTGTTAAATATTAAATTATATTATTAGAAGAATGTGATATATTTTTAAATGGGAATTATTTTGGTAAGTTGAATTGAAGATTTGTTGTTTTATTGATTTTAGGAAATTTTTAATTAAAATAATATGTGTAAATGTAGTTGATTTAATGTTTAATTATATGTTTATTTGATTTATTTTAGTATATTGATTGATTTTTGTTATATGAAATAGAAGTTTTGTTGGTTGCTTTGGTTTGATGATTTAGATATAAAGTTAATGAATTAATTATTATTAGTAATTGAAATAATTGTTTAAGTAAATAGGTTAAGAAATTTAATTATATGATTTTGGAATTTTAATTTGAGTTTTTTATTTTGATTGTTGAATAATGAATATTTTATTAAATTAAAAAAAAATTATATATTAAATTAATTAGGAGTATTGTAATTGTTTTAGGTATTAGAGGAAATGTTGGTATAGATATTAGATGTGATGAATTATAATTCTGAGTATGTTTATTTTGTGTATGTTGAAATTTTTTTTTAATTTTATTGTATTTTATATTTATGTTTTGTAGTATTTAGATTTTTATAACTTGTAGAATATTGTTGTTGTAAATATTTTTGAAAGTTAAATAAATGAATAGGGATCTGGAATGTAAGCCCTGGTTTAAGTAATTAGGTGCCAGGGTTTATTATTGCAGGTTTTTATTATTGCAGGTTTTTATTTATTTATTTATTTATTTATTTATTTATTTATTTATTTATTTATTTATTTATTTATTTATTTATTTATTTATTTATTTATTTATTTATTTATTTATTTATTTATTTATTTATTCATTCATTCATTCATTCATTCATTCATTCATTCATTCATTCATTCATTCATTCATTCATTCATTCATTCATTCATTCATTCATTCATTCATTCATTCATTCATTCATTTATTTATTTATTTATTTATTTATTTATTTATTTATTTATGAGGTTCGGGTTCGACTTGTGTTAAAATACTGGTTGTTATAGCGTTGAATTCGCTTCTAATCTGTTTACTAGAACAGCAAAATTCTAGTAACTGTACAATCAGTAATGCAACACAAATAGATGATCTCTCGCGCCTGCGATAAGCTCCCGTAAACAACTAAGCAGCTTCACATTCTTTACAATACACCTCGTGGGTTTGTCAGCTACTATGTGATGTGAGGTAGCTTGATTCTGGCCCTTCTTTGATGTGCGCCACGCGGTCGGCGTCACAATATGCATGTGCACTAATAATGTGCCTAACTTTCCATGTTTGTCACAGTTAAATTTCACAGTTCTGTATGTAAACAAGGAAGAATACTGAGAATCAGTAACGACCACGACAAGCAGATAATTTAAGGAACTCCAGAAGTCAGCAAAGTGGAGAAAAAAGGAAAACTGGTGATATTAGGCAGTAATAAAATACAATAAGCGCGAGATCCAAACAAACTGGTTTCAAAAGAATAAATCAACTCAGTGGCAACATTAGTAGGAAACGCCTCTTTCACTACGGTGAGGGCTTTTTCTCTTTCTTTTGAGGGTTTTCCTTGTATTTTTCTGTGTTGTATGTGTTAAACGCAATCTTAATTATTTGTTCATTCAGCTTTTACATTCCTAATAACATTAGTTCCTTTCCGTAGATCTACCAGTCCAATCACAAGTCCCAAGCATTCCTCCTCAAACACCAAATATAAAACATACTGGTCCAGTGTCTTTATGATTTGCTGATAACAATTACATTCATCAAATATTTGATCTTACAAGATGAAGAGTCTGAAACAATCTCACTTTTACTGAAAGAAGCGTTGAACCCCATGGGTGCCTTAACAAGTGTTTCAAAGATAATTTTACCCATGTGACTCAGAACTTTATCCGTCCAGTATTCTGCATAACACATTCTCCTAGTGCAAAATAGATCGGAAAGTTGTGCCGGTTTAGAAATTTCCATTATAACATGTGTTTCATCTTTGATGTGAACCGTTGGCTAGTGTGTGTGTGTGTGTGTGTGTGTGTGTGTGTGTGTGTGTGTGTGTGTGTGTGTGTGTGTGTGAGAGAGAGAGAGAGAGAGAGAGAGAGAGAGAGAGAGAGAGAGAGAGAGAGAGAGAAAGAGACACTGGTAGGATGCTTGAACTAGGAAACTCATGTATCTTGCGAACTTGGTTTGCCTTTGTTCGTTTCTCATCTAACAACAAAACCAATGTGAAGTGAATTTAGCGCTTGCGTACTAAAGGTGTTTTTGAACTCCTGTTGTAACAATGCTACTAGATAAATACAGATTAAAGCACGCATTTTCTGCATTCGTTTATGATGCATGATCTTACAGGTTATGCTAGAAAATTATTTCTAACAAATGCGATCTGCAAGGTGAGAAACCGTGCAAAAAGTTGTAAATGAATTGAGGGAAATTCTGAATAAAAAGCAAAGGGTAAAGCGGCTCTTGCTTATTAAGGAGCAATTAGTGAAGTTGGAGAGAAAAATTAAATAGTACATTCTCCTCATAAACTTCTCCAACGGCTTTGCAGGAAATCGCAGATTCGATAAGCTTAACATGATCGTCTACCAACTCATAAAACTGTTATCCTACAATTATATACTGAGCCGGCTCTATCTCCATAACAAGGTTTTATAAATGCCAATAACGGGACGCTCGATTCAAACTTAACCTTTTCCAAGAAACGATGGTTCTATTTACATGACAGTATTTTAACTCAATATATCCGGGCTAGGCCTAGTAGGCTAAAAAGAAAGAACACAAGTTTTCAAAATCGTCCAAATTGCATCACGAGTGCACCGTATTTGATGCCGAGCTACTCGGAAATCAAATGGCCCTAAAATGGATAAAAAGCTGCAAAAAACCTACTACCTACAACGTTGACTCACAAGCAGCCCTGAATGCATTTAGCAAAAATAAATAAATATATTCTATTGTCCGTCAGATTAGGGCAGATTTCCAAGATTTATAACGTGTACCGTTCTACTGGGGAGCACGAAAACATAACTCTTGTTAGCCTCGTGCAACCCACTGAAAACAGCTTAACCTTTTCCTAAACCTTTAGGATATGTGGATTTTTAAAAGAACTTACACTATAAATTGGTAAGTAATTCTTGTGTTTATTATAACAACTGCTAACAATACAAACGCATAACACCTTGGATTACAAAGAAATGAAAAATACTTGTCGGCACTTTAAGTGGTTAGAAAGAATATCACTTTTCACAATACATTTTGGTATCACTATTTAGTCTTCAGTATTTTAAAATTCCTGCCATGCTGTTGATATATTTTACTCACGCCCAAACCCTTTAATTATGTAAATCCGAATAGAAGACCTGAAGGCTAATTTGGAAAAGACCTACTCCCGTATGAGAAACATTATGCCTCCCCGACTTGTCACCATTTCTGCCCAGCTTCACAGAAACGTCCTCTCTCGTTGAAATCCCAAGTATGACTTGTCTTCTTTCTTCCCGGACCTGGCTTGCTGGAGAACAATCACGTCGAGCGTTACGCATGCGCCGCTGTTTCGGCCCTTAGCCGCAGGAGGTCGTCCAATTCGCCGGGTAACTATGCAGGGTCCATCTATTGCTTATGACGTGGAAGTACAGGGCGCTAATTGAATTTTGGTTTGATGAGCCTCTATGATGGTTGTCTCTGCTTTTGACCAAATCAAATTATACTGCATCCAAGTATCAGTATGGTAACGAAAGGGCAAACTTCCTCGCGAAAATAGACTCAAAGTAAAATAGCATATGACAGAATATCTATTTCATTTTGCAAAGAAAGACTTCATCAATAGTACAGACATATCTGGAACGCAATGCATACATCCTCACATAAAGGCTACCACACAAAACTCATTTTTCCGAACGTCCATAGTAGGGAAGAAACAGTCCTAAACCCGACATTCATACTCACACAATTCCTTACAAACCATGGAAAATTCCAACAATATCTATACAGAATTGGAAAAGTAACCTCACCGAAGTACCCATACCTAGATGACCACCAAACAGCCACACATCTCTTGCTTCACTGCAATCTGCAAGCGAGGAGCAGACCAGCGCATTTGAAGAACCCCAACATAATGTTACGAAAAGAGATTTCATCACCATCTAAATCCAGTTTATACATAACATATTTAGGACAGATTAAAACTACTATGAGATTAAATGTCCAGCAATATACCCAAAGGGAGAAACACAGGTTGTAAAAGGAATTAAACCAAATAAACTTCTGCTTTATCTGATTACCCTCCCCTAATGTAGAACTTACATCCCTAGGACTTACAAGACCAAATAAACAAGCTCAATATAACCGGTGTTGAGGTTAGAAAAACCCAATATAGTGCTGGAGCTTCAATTATACGAATAGAAAGTTCGTCGGTGTATGGTGCGTTGTAGATGTGGGTATGTTTTTCAGGAATGAGGAATATATTCAGAAAGTTGCGGGAATAAAATTCACATATCATCTTTTGAACTACTGATCGACATTGAAAGTTTGTATGACAATCCTTAGCACGTTTGTTCCAGCATACATGCAGCTCGAATCGTTAAATATCACTCGCAACGTTTTTGCTTTCTTTTTATGAAATGGATTTATGGCCCCTAAAAGCCCCGGATCTAACATTAGGTAGTTATTGTAAACTCGAAAAATAAGTCGTAGTGGTGAATTGCCACACAATAGGAAACTGTAAGAAAATATTAACAGAGAAATCAACTCTATTTCGAAGCTGAAACTCAGCGGGAAGGAAAACTTACTAAATATGAGGGCTATTTTTATTTTAAGATCCGATCGATTGCAAACCAAAATCATATTGAAAATCAAAAATATTTTATTTCCAACATTTAGCAACACCTGTATGCTGCTTTAGTGCATAGTCGCCGCGCCGACGTAGTCATTTTTCACAGCGTGGTGCCAACTTTCCAGTTCCCTCGTCATAGAAGGGAAGGCAACCGACTGTGCTTTCAGCCACTTCAGTCATGATGGTATACAGAGCTGACTGAAATTTTATGAAGCGAATCACTCAACAAAGAAATTGTGAACGAACGATTTTCTCGAAGCCCCTGATCCACTCGGTGAACAAGGTTATCGGTTGACATTAACTTTGTTCCCTTAGCGCTTGCGTCATGAACATCTGTACGTCCTGCTCTATAGTTCCTGCACCATTGCTGAACTTTGCTGTCACTCATGAAATTTTCACCGATGAATTTCAGCTTCATTGCACCCCTCCGGATAAAGAAATCAATTACGACACGCACCGATCTGATAGACAAGGAGATATTTTCATGTTAAATGTAAGTGCAGTTTTGAGAAGCCAACAAACATTTCTAGCTTTAGTTTCAAAGATATTTCAGACCTTATTTGCACAGATTCTTTTATTTTCTTTAAGACATTTAACAGTTTCACAGATTTCTTGTCCTTAGGTCCTCAGCACTTGTAAAATAACGAATTTTATTTACAGGGATATCAGATTGTTATATATTTAAAAGTAGTCGATGATTCAGTAAAAAGGTGTAAATACCGACTTGAATAGTCTGTTGGCAAAAAATGAAGAACAAAAACAGTATACCAAGTGAGTCAGCCGCGCCTTATTTTTTTGGAAGGTAGGTCACCCATCTAACGGCATGTGCGCCTTAGTCCAGTTTTGCGCTTACTAAAATGTATTGCTTGACGTTCTTAAAGAGAGGAATACGCAAAATTGAGAGCAACAGTGCTTTAAGGGACAGAACGTACTCCTCGCTAAAGTACAACTCAAAAACATACGACTCGTTTACTGAGAGCGAATTCCGGTTTCCAACCGATTTTACAAACTTTTTATTAGAGTATACAGAGCAACGTAATTCAGCAAACGGCTCGGAAAAAATGGACCTATCATATGAGTACACTAACAACGTCAGCTAAAAAGAAAATGGTGGATTCTTGTACTTAGAGCAGGGATTGGCTGTTAAAAATTAGGAAAAATTTAGACACGCCTCATCCATCATGGACCCGTACAGTCAAAACGGACATATTATTAAACAACAGTTTATTTGCATTTTTGCGTAACTACGCCTCGTGCATCTCAATTAATATGCATAACAGCTTTTGCCATTTAAGTAATAATATTAAAACGCCCAGTAAGTGATTAAAACTGTCTTAAAAGGCTAAATCAAACCCGAAAACTTGCGAGGTGGCAATGGCATAGCGCCAGGCATACAAGTCCTAATATTCGACGTGGTACGTGCTTTCAGGAAGTCTTGAAATAGCTGAATAGGATTGTGACGGTCCTCTGCGCTTAACTCCAATGGCACAGGTTCAAGTTTCAGGATTGCAAATATATTTTTTTTTATGTTCATCAAAACTTGGAAACCAAATTCACAATAATCTAATTATGAAGTCCCTGACGGTTTAGGACATTATAATTTAAATCGTTTTTGGTTGTCTGCGTTTTTAATAGCACAATAATTCATTGTGTGCAAAATTGAGTTTAACTTCCATGTTAAACAACTACATAATTGTAGTTCACCAATAAAGAAACATCAAACAATATCATAAAACATAAATAAAACAATAAAAATGAATGTAATAACAGTTTGTAAATTGTGAGGATTGCACGGTTTAATTAAATATATATAGTTCATGCAGGTGATTCGAACCACCTTCACAGCAGACAGATTACTTAGGAGTCTTGCGCTCGTTCCAACTGAGCTACCTAGTAACGTGTGAGGTAAACATTCCGTTTAAGATGTAATATTCGCTGGTTCCAGTGAACATTTGCAGAAGTGCAAACGTCAGCTGTCTAATTACGAATATATTAAAAAGCGATGTGATAACATCTATATTAGTACTAATTTTATCGAGTGTGATAACATCTATATTAGTACTAATTTCATCGAGTGTTTAACATCCATGCTAAATACGCGGGTAGAACCTGGTAATGGGGTCGATGTTTTCATGTTGGACTATAAAATGCGGATTGCATGAAACTCCAGAATAAAGGGCAGCTGACTCACCTAGCATATTGCGAGAGAGTATCGGAAGCAATTTCCGGACTGCAAAAGGAGAACACTGACCCAATCAGTTTAGTTCTGTGCAGATGTTCTGTGACATCTCTATTTTCCATAAAACGGATACGCATATTTCAACTCAACCTTTGTATCAATCAATATAATTTAAAATTAACCACAAAAGCATTCAAGTTAAAATCGTCTTATTTTTGATATAACAAAATATTAACAATGTCACATCGTATTTATGAAAATACCAAGATCAAACATCACTCGTGTCAAAAAATGTACATAAAATATATTACAATATAACTATCTCATCCAAAATGTCTGAGACTACATTTGTTTTTACTGAAAATGCCTAATTTATGTGGAATGAACCTCCGGTTAAAATTAATTAATCTTCACATACTTGGGACAGGTTGTTTCTCAGTTCAATGGAACTGATTTATTTAAAAATAAAAAATAAATAAATAAATAAATAAATAAATAAATAAAAGAAAAATCAAGGGAAAAAAATCCACAAAAAAATGCATATCTCAGTTTTCAAGGAAATACAGGAGGGCAAACTACCAGAAATGATGACTGATTCACAGCACGACTCTGAAAAACGTGAAAGGAGTATTTTGATTGTATCTTTTACATTCAATCACTGCCGTATTCAGTATTAGGAGTATAGATACGGACATATTGATAAATGCTATCTTAAAATGGATCCATGCTTGGTTTTTCTCTTCGCCGTAATGTGCCGCGAAATGAACGACTGGTAGTATAGACTATCCGTTTTGTTCCCCGTGTTCACACCTCAATGCGTGACGTACTGGCTTAGGTAGTACAGAGTTGTACTTCCCGAAAGAATTCGAAGTCAGTTCCGATACAACATTCGTTACCGTGAGGCTTATCCCACTTAGTGTTACGCTTTCCGCTCCAACCTCTTGGAGAAAACAAACACATAATATTGCTTGGGTGTGCCATGTCCACTTGGAAGTATTAAGATGCTACTCTCAGTAATTAAAATTATAATTCTACAAGTTAAACAAATATTGATGTAATATTGTAATTTAGACTGTGCTCAATTATTAATACAAACCATACAAATCATCTACGCTTATGCCACTGATAACTTGTATATGAGACATAGGTAGAATTTCCAAACAGCTACTACACAGATAAAGGTAAGCAAAACCATTTAGGCTGGTCCCGTAGCTCAGTCGGTAGAGCACCTGCCTGTGAGTTCGGTTCTCGGCGGTAAGGGTGGGAATTTTTCTTTAAGTAGGATTATTTCCTGTCCTCCCTAAAATCTGGGAGTATAAATGGGAGCTTGAATGTGTGTGCATTTGAATTTGATGCAATAAATCCAATAAATAATGGAACATAAAAAAATAATAATAATGATAATAACAATGAGTGAGTGAGTGAGTGATTAGGGTTTAAGGGCCCGTCGACAGCTAGGTATAATAATGATAATAATGATGATAATAATAGTAATAATAGTACCAATAGTAATAATAATAATAATAATAATAATAATAATAATAATAATAATAATAATAATAATAATAATAATAATAATAATAATAATAATAATAATAATAATAATAATAATAATAATAATAATAATAATAATAATAATAATAATAATAATAATAATAATAATAATAATAATAATAATAATAATAATAATAATAATAATAATAATAATAATAATAATAATAATAATAATAATAATAATAATAATAATAATAATAATAATAATAATAATAATAATAATAATAATAATAATAATAATAATAATAATAATAATAATAATAATAATAATAAATACTTAATATGTGCAAAATTAGCCTTTCTCTCTTTGGGTGTACCATTCATGCTAATAACCAACCTGAAAATATGCTACCCTCAGTAAGTAAAGCAAATATTGATTTAATATTGTAAATTAAACCATCCTCATATAATAACACGAACATCTACACTTACGCCCCTGACAGCTTTTATATGAGACATAGGTAGAACTTCCAAACAGCCACGAATAGTGCACAGATAAACGAAGGCAAAATCACTTAATATGTGTAGGATTAGCCTTTCTTTCTTTGGGTATGACGTTCATTCTCTTGGGAGTGAAACAGTCTTGTGAGACATATAATCCGGTGCTTGTGAGATGTCTTTAACAGAGTCTGCCTTCCAAAGAGGAAGGCACCAGAATCAGATTAGTACCGTTTAATTGACACTTTGATCTCATTACTCTTGCAAAGTGGTAGTCCTTGATGGTACTTTCCTGAAAAATTAGCACTTTATCTCCCTATGACAATAAGGAAACGCATCTGCTTTTAATGCAGGGCACACTTAGGGCTCCTAATAATGTAGGCTGCAGAAGGGGCCCCAAATTCAAACTAGCACAGCGGTAAATACGTGTCGCAGCAACTTATTTAAAAGAATGTCTTATATTGGCGTCTTCATGTTTTTAATGCTATTAGCACGAAAGCGTTTTCAAGTGTATTTGAATTTATGTATGAAACACAGAATCAACATTACAAATGTTTATATTTAAACGCATCTCAGAATGCAATATGAACACCACCCTGTTCCAAGTAGCTTAATAAAGCAATGATTAACTCATCGTTTATACGGTATTAAAACAGCGTACATGTATAGGAAGCGTTACGTCCGAGTTCAAAACGCCTGAATAATTTCCTTATCAATATTGCTTACCTTTTGGCTAATGACAGCTGGGTTTCAATCCTATGAAGGGCTCATCTTCGAATTTACTTTACCCATATTGTCCTGTTTTAGGTTTAACGCCCTTTAACCTGATAGATCACATAGGATGATGAATGAAATGAGGGAAATTATGCTCAAATGAGCCCAGGAGCTTAGACTTAACCGACATTTATCTTTCAAGGTAAAGGAAAATCCCTGAAATAACCTTTACCAGGTAACTTACCCTAACCAGGATTAGAACCCTGGGCCTCTGGAGTGTGAGGCAGACACATTACTCCCACACCATAGAGGCGGTCAATAAAGTATTTGTTAGCACATTCTTGTTTGAAATCATTAACGTTGAAGTCACAATTTTGTACCTCGAGCATTTCTTTTAGTTTTTATCAGGCTGCTAGAGGGCAACTGCCGGGATGAACTATGATATAATTTCACTAAACACCTTGTGAAAGCCGATAATTCACATGCTTAATTTTCAACCTACCTGCTGCGTTTCTATGATATTTTATGGAGATTTGCTTCATTTTGAAATGATGAATTCTAGGCTTTTTCAGTGCTCAGAATCAGGCTAATCCGTATCATTAACCGCTCACTTAAAAAAAGAGATGCACAGCACACAATAATAATGAAGTTCACAAGTTAGGTAATCCATTATATAATTGGATATATCGCAAAGCTTAATCTATTCTCCAGTTTATGGATAGCAATTATGGAGACATCCTATGAGCTGTAATAATGGATAGAGAAGGCCCCCATTAATCGAAACGAACTGTTCAAAAGACATTTGAGAAGACAAATTCTCATTCACCAAGTGAGCTCATGGAAGCGCATACTAGAAATATGTAAACAATATTGCTACTCTTCCTGCAGTAGCTTTATTCTGTGGCCATTTTTACTTTCTCTTCCTGTAAGTAGAAGTACTGCATTCCACCCAAAAATTCGGTGTCCAGATTTCACCGGAAATACATGCTTTGAGACATCCTGAATCCAAAAAAAGCATTTTTAGCAAAAGGTCCATGTTTGCGTGCGCGCGCGCGCGCGCGTGTGTGTGTGTGTGTGTGTCTGTTGTCTGCCGGTCTGTCAGTCTGTGGACAGCATAACTCAAAAACGAGAACTCGGTTAAAAACCAAAGTTGGTATTTAAGTTTAACGTCTTTCAAGGATGCGACACGAAGATTTTGAAGGAAATACCCCCACCCTAAACTACCCTTTATATGGCAAATTTTTCGAAAATTTTGATTTTCTTGAAAATGGCTCTCACGATTTTGATTAAAATGTTACATGTTTAAGATATTTGTATGACAAATGAAATGTATATTTTGAGTTTTCTGGCTATAGCCTATGTAGTCCTGTTTACTCTGCATTACGTTTGAATAGCCCGTAAATCGTTAAGAGATAGACACAATTTTACTCTACCAATATGTAGGTTTCGTTAAACACACAATTTATGTCTATATACATTTTTTTGTAGAGTGCACCATTTTGGAGATATCCTTTGAGTGAGTTTCGGAAAACTTAAAACTTTCGTGAAATGGAACAATGTTGTTCATTTTTTTATATGTTAAGCGTGCAAAGAGAACGGGATCTCAAAGCTTTCAAATATTTGACTATCGCTCAAAGCCTTCTGTATTCTAATATTCCTCTTACACCTACAAGGAAATAAGCAATAAGATAATTTGTACTAATGTTTATCTCAACTAACACGAAGAAGATATAGTAATACGAGTTTGTAAGAATGGTTGGTACAAGAGTAGAGAAAGACATGTGCGTCCAACACATCAGATTTTTTTATCGGGATTACCCTTCTTGCTGAAGCAAAGAAGGTCATTCCTTATCCTAGTGGTGGCACAGGTGTAACGTTTGTAGGATGTCTTCTATGACATCAAGAGTAACGTTTGTGAAGCAAGATACAGTGAATAGCAGAAGCCAGTTTTGGATTCCCTATCCTCAGATATTCATGTTCGCGATAACCCATAGCTTTATTACACAATTATTGTTGAACCTCCTTAGCATGGTGTAGCGTAAACGCAGATTCGCTTGAGGTATTAATTATATTGCCATACCAAAAGTTCTCATATATCTGTCTAAAGCCTGCGTTCGAAAATTTTCCCAGATTGCTCTGAATCAAATAAAGAATATCCTTGTGATCACAACAGCTCCCCCTGGCACGCACGCACACACACACACACACACACACACACACACAAAGATGGCATGTGAGTTACTTTTGAATTAGACTTTACGCTGAAAATAGACGGTGGAAAGACAACGAAAAAAGAAGGGCGAAAAGGACACCTTTATATCCACTTAAGCACATATAAACACTAAAATTAATTAAATAATAGCAGCGTAGTTCTCCTGTTAAAGGCAATCGTTTCAATAATTAAATATTACAGAGTATCAACGATTATATGTGTAAGTGATGTTGGCCCTTTATGTATATCAAATTATATGTGAGTCAATATTATGGAAATAATGTAAACAAATTTTCTCTGTCGTTAGGTACATTCTAGGTATACTCCAAAGGGTGTACCTAGGACAGACAAAATTTGTTCAGAATTAAGCATTGTCGTTGGTGCTAAAAAGTTAATAAATTGCAACAAAATGACAAAATCAGTCCGGTCACTTTTCTATCCCTTAAATGCCTTCTAAATTGTATCACAAACACAGTTTTCTTCTCGCCGATTAACACAGTCTACAGTCCTTTGTGCTATCACAACACACAACGTCCGCCTCGGTAGCGTGATGGTTAGCTTGTCTGCCTCATGTTCAAGAGGTCGCGAGTTCGAGTCCCGCTTAGGGTAAGTTATCCGGGTAAGGGTTTTTTCCGAGGTTTTACCTTATCCTGAGAAGGCGAATGTTAGGTAACATAAAGCTCTATGGACCTCGGGCTCATTTGAACATCATTTCACCCGTTTCATTCATTCACCGTCCGATATGACATTACGTTGGAAGACGTAAATTAAAAGAAAAAAAAAAAACCACAACTTTTGCTTCCGTAACCTTGCTTAGTCCGTATCTTTCGCGACGACACGCACGCACAGCTGTCTCGCACTCACTAACACACTGGCTGACTCATGTGTGTAGCCATAAGCTCTCTCACTGCTGTATTCTGGTTTGTTTATAAAGTGGGGATGACGTCACAAGGAGCTTTCTCCACTTCTACACACACGCCGGCGATTACTTGACCAGGTATTCCTCGAAAGTTCTAGAGAGAGCCCATTTTATGTAGGCACTTCCATCGCTGTCAGTCACGTACACACACAATCAGTTGCGTGAGGCAAGCCTGACCTTAAACGCCTTTTCCCGCTCGCCGACTCGACATGTGATGTGAAGCAGTGCAGCCCCGATAGTACTTTATTTTGCGCCGCGCCCGGCGTTATTACAATATGTTGGATTAATATTCACCCCTGCTTACCATTAAGTGAAGGTGGTCAATGCGCAATGTGGTATTCGTTGGCAGATTTTGGAATTGCACCTAACAAATCATTAGCTCAATATAAGAATAAAATATTTGCCTATCGCTCAAAGCCTACTGTATTCTAATATTCTGCTTGTACCTACAAGGAAATTAGCAATAAAATAATTTGTACAAATGTTTATAAGAAACGATATCATTGCCTCTATTCACAAGTAAGTTGTAAGTCAAGAGGGTATAAGGCCTTGGTTTGGTGTTTGATTATTCCTCCCACCGGAGCTCTTTGTTTTCAAATAGGATCATGAATGCACGAGCTTCTGCAGCCATTTCACTCCAACAAACCTGTAACAATTAACCTTGTTCATCAATAGTTACAGGTGTATCTATACCAGGTGTTTAAACATCAGCAAAAATAGTTAGCAGGCGCGCAAATATGTTTAAAGCGCAAATATGCTTTCCGTGAGTGCGAAGCTCCAATTGAATTGCAAAAACGAGTACACACACAGACCTAATTGCCAACTTTAGCAGCTGGTATAATGATGGTAGTTGGCAACCTTGTGCATAAGAACAAACCGCAGAATCCGGCAGCGGAATTCGTTAAAAAGGAATGCGTGGCTTAGGTTTGGAAAGGACAGAGAAGGCGGTATTACATACACACACATACACACACCCTTACACCCTCACTCACTCTCCTGCTGTTCATCTAAATATTTAAAACGAGCGGAGGTGGGAGGATCAATATGAGAGAAGCTGGCTGGACCAAACTAACGACCTGGCTACTGAGCATCAGTAGCATCAAAATGACACTGTTGCACCTCAACATAATGCTCCTCTGCGTTTCCTTTTCAATGAGTGGTAGTGTTTTCCAACTTATTCAGCTATTTCATTCCTGGTTCATTTATGGTAACTGGTTTCTAATACCTTCCGGTGTTTAATTCCGTGCTGCTTAAGCCGGAGATTTAAGAATACCAATTTATCTTATACCATAGTGTACAATGTAACCGTAACCCAATGGCACGACAGCCCATCCGGGACAGGGCCTACCGCCCGACCGCTGCCCACCATAGGTGTCATGAGTGGGGTGCAGTACTGGAGTAAGGACGTGGTCAGTGCCCCGGTGCCTCCCGGCCGATTCTGCTGCCTTCCCGGCCATGGCCCGCTACTTTTCAATGAAGTACCTCCTTAATGGGCCCCGCAGGGGACCTAAAGAGGCTGAGTGCACCTCAAACCAGCTCTCCCAGCGAGAGAAAATCTCTACGCCGGTACCGGGTATGGTAAGTACCAGCGCTATCACCGCGCTAAGGAAACACCCAGTGTCTTGGTTAAATATAATCGCCATATACTTTCTATATTCCTAAAAAGGTTGGTTAGGTTATTTTTTTCTCAATGACATCTCCAAATTTCTTACGTTTTGTCATCTATGGAACTTCCTATGAACTGCTAATCAAATAATTTATACGTTCATGAAACCGCGCGCGCGCGTGTGTGTTTGTGTGTGTGTGTGTTTGTGTGTGTGTGTGTGTGTGTTTGTGTGTGTGTGTGTGTGTGTGTGTGTGTGTGTGTGTGTGTGTGTGTGTGTGTGTGTGTGTGTGTGTGTGTGAGTTGTGTAGGAAAGGAGAGGCTGCAGACACCTCGACCCACCGCAACCCCGACAGGGGTCTTTGGCGGGCTACCATCCCTAGATGGAAGATGAGGCGAAGTGAGACCGTAGGTTGGTCAGAGAACGGAGCTAGTGAAGTCCAGAGACGCATAGAAGTCCCTAACAGTTACATATATTGACAACTGACAAACAACCGAAGAGTTTCGCCCAACCAGGGAGAGTGCGACGAGGCGGCCTTATCGGCCTGGGCAGCACTTTTCCAGGGGGGCCAGGGAAGTGTTTCCAGAGCGTAAGCATCTGTACCATCTGTTCGCATCAGCCCGGAACGTACCGCACTGCCAAGCAAACCTGAAAGATTACAAAGGAGGGAAATGAGAAGTGACGGAGAAGAGAATCCACCTCAGCATTCACCTAGTGACAAGGGGAACCCACGGAAGAAACCAAGCCAGAGTCCTGGCGCCACCTCACTCAGAGTTTAACCATGCAGTACTATATGGGATAGGAGTGCGTTCAATGGCCCTCGCACCTCGACCTTGAGAGCTTAACTTTCTCCTACTGGAAGAATTAATGGGTTTAACAGCCCCACGCCATGCATGGGATTGAATTCGGGAACATTCCATGGCTGGAACTAGAGCTGCCATGCTCGAGCCCACTGCGCCACGGCAGAGACCCCCATGCACATATTATTGTAGACTACTCTAGTAGAGATACTCTTTTTCACAAAATTTAGCTATATCATATTTTTACTTTCGGCACTTAATTAATATGGCACCTGTTTGCTCCTAACTGGCCCCTCTGTAAAACACAAGAAAATGCAAAACTGAATTTATAAAAGATGCCAGAGATTTCTGTTACATCTTGCATGCATGCCTTGCACAGAAAAGAAATGTACAGCAAAGTTTTTCAGCAACTACTCTTCGATTTAAACAATTGTTTTATAATAGAAAGCTTAAGATATTATGTCTGGCATAGACTATTAGATTAGAAAGTACTGTGACAAATGATAATGTAACAATTCTCACTTCCGACACTGTGACAAATGGTACTTTCACTAACTTTTGCTGTCATTTTATTTCCCTTAATATTTAATCACGAAGACAGTCTCTTTTTATAGTTAAGAATCTACAATTCTCCGTGGCCTTGCAACACTCAGATGTTCTGTCGTCTGGTAACTTTGACACGCACTTCACTGTCTTTCAGTTCTGCTCTCCCTGGCTCGCAAACTGCTTCCGACGATACACTCACACGCCTCTAACAGACTTAACTAAGAACTGCTTCACACACCAAATAACTCAAATGCGACGATTAAATGTTTACAACTGTCTCTGACGATACTCAAATTTAACACTGACTGCACACATACAGACACACACATACTTAACACTGCTAACAGCTGTCTCATTCAACACTTACGGACTCACTTTTCTCAACAGTGCGTTTGCTTATATAGACGAGAATGACGTTGCACGGAGTTTTTTTTTTTTTTTTTTTTTTTTTTTTTTTCCCCGAAATCTACACATAGATACCAAACATGCTGTAGTTAATATATACTAGTTAAATTCAACCATCAAGACAAAATGGAAAGATGAAGATGAATGTTATGTTACTTTATGCTTCAAGGTTAGCATTACACATTTCATTCATAAGTCATAGTAAATTACTAATTATCTCCCCCACCCCTCCCCAAAGAGAACTGTTTGCAATACACGTGTGTTAAGGTTTTTACTAATCCTCGGAATTTGAAACTTTCCTCGGGCCACCACTTACCATTCTTATATCGCAATATACTGTTACGATAAGAGGATAGTGCAGAATGCAAATTGACCATGGGTAACGGAATACAATGTGCTATAGAGCAGTTAATGAGTCAATAACCTGCCACCCTATTATAAACAAACTGTGTACCACAAATACTTTTTTTACAATCTAGTGAAGATGAATGAATAAACAGTATTCTCTCAAAAGACTGCTCGTGACCGGTAAAAAGTTTGACGTATTTAACAGTCTTCACAAACGGAACATACCATTAATATCATCCGCCTAACTGTGAAAAATAAATAAATATTCAGCAGAACCAATCATTAAAATGTTGTGTGGGCAAATAAAGAACATTAAAGCCCCTAAAAGTGAAAACTTAATGACTGCATTATCAGAATCGAGAATGATTGAGTCAAATTGAATTTTACTCGAGGTAGAACAAATGTATAGTAACAAGACCTACCAAAACTGAGCCAGAACCTTGTGGGAACGGGTTCACAATCACCATCTCAAAATTCAGGTAGCAACCAACTAATTCGAACCACCCCGAACGGCAACACCACGAAGGCAGCCCGGCGACCGCAGCCCCTCGGACGGATGGCGACACAACCTGAAACCGCCGTCGCTGTAGTAGTTTATGTTTAATCATGTAACTATTTGCATAAATTATTTCGTTGCATACAATTGAGGTACAGTGGCAAATGTTTGAAAAAGGAATCCTTATAAACTGGCTTTGATACTGTTTACTGTTTGCATGAGTTCACGAAAAATGAAGGAATGAGCTAACATGCACTAAGCGGTAAACATTTGCGACGAAAAAATATCAATACACAACGAATTTGGCAAATATGAGCGAAGAGCAAAATTGGCAGTGGAGCCAAAGCTCTTTCTGTTAGTGGTTTCACTGAGTGTAATTCTTAGTTCACTAATGCCGTCAATATTCCCAATGTGGCGGCCTCTGAGGAAGTCAAAACGTAAAAGCATAAATAATATCATGAACACTAAATGTTGTTGAATAATAATAGTAGTAGCAGTAGTAAAAATAAAAGCAATAATAAATAGCTTAGAGATGTTTTTCTTAAGACTGTCTCTAAGTGTTAAAAACTGTGTTCTGCTGCCTGTTAGTGTTGTTTTTACACATCATGCTCTTGATACATGTGTTTTTTCTCCGAATAGCCTCGGCAAGAAGTGAGAATCGGCTTCAGGGCTGAGCGTTTCAGACTAATAAGGGAGATGTTACTGTGCTGGCCATAGTTTCAATATAGGCAGAGGAGAGCTAAGCTGAGTTACAGAGTTGAGCGGAACTTAACTTTATCATGCTGTTTACACCGTAGAAGATAGTAGCAAAACAATGTAAAGCGCATGGGATGAATCCGACGAGAGAAATATTTTTCCTCATAATTTTGACCATTGTACAAGACCGATACTCTTCATCCATAGCAGGCGTGGGTAACTAACGAAAAGCTTGAGGGATCCTCATTTTTTAGTTGTATATACACAGCTATCAGTGCGAGGCCGTGCGCGAGCTGCTCTCAGAGAGCACCAGTTACGTGGCCCTCATCCAGAGGAATTTGAGTATCTACGATAGCTGGCGCAATCCAACCTAGAAAAACATCAATCTGTCTGGGAAAGTGGCGTGATGACCACCCATATGCCATCCCAATTTTAAACGCAATCGTTAGGATTACTAAACAATACGCCGAAAAATCTTTTGACATCTGAGTTACCCTGTGCTTACTCACACCCTAACGTATACAACCTTGAAGTATCATTTACTAAAATTAACATCACTGTTGTCATCCTGAAATAAAAAAGGAACTAAAATGGAAAGGGGCAGGATGCAGCAAAACACCGATGACTTAAAAAGGCGTAAACACAACGGAAGGTCAGGGAAAAGAGAGAGAGAGAGAGAGAGAGAGAGAGAGAGAGAGAGAGAGAGAGAGAGAGAGAGAGAGAGAGAGAGAGAGAGAGAAAGGGAAAACTTTAACATTTCTGCAAAACATCACACATAAATAGTAGTAGTCATACAGCAGGTGGTTAGTTCCAATGCTGGAAACATAGAACTTGGTACCACGAACGTTGTTGGGTGTTAACATGTGAAATATGTATGTAGAGATGGTAAATATCAGTGTGATTTGATTTTGCCCAGTTCTGATCCGGTTTACTCCGGATAATAGGAAAAGCAAATCAGTGCAGGCATCTTCTAATACCAATCATCAAAGTGCCTCAATGTATGCACTTTTCAAAGAACTTTTGTACTAAGCTTCTTGGGAGCTAATCACTCGATTTGAAGTATTTCTTGAGTAACGCATACTTTAATTGCTGGTGAATAATATGGGAAAACTATTCCATCATTTAAAAGAAACATTTATCGGTATACATTAGGGCGGTCCTTATGTGGGTGTTACATAATAATGTCAAGTATTTTGAGCGCACACACTCCTATTTTTTTTACTTAGGACATGACTTGTTAATGTGCTAACTTTCACTAAAATTAATTAATACTAACCTGTTCCGCAATGAACTTGATTATCTAAGTAAACTTAACTACTGAAAGAGAGCTTCTATTACTCTAAAGGCACAATAAATTTAAATCATGTTCTAAAATAAGAACAAATTAGAAACTAAAAACTTCACTTATCTTAGTAATGTTGAGAAAAAGAATATCAACATTACTAAGATAAGTGAAGTTTTTAGTTTCTAATTTGTTCTTATTTTAGAATCTTGTTGCTTCACTGTTAATAGCTTCAATTTTTACTTAATTTAAATCATGTTTTGCAAGTATGCTTCACACACACACACACACACACACACACACACACACACACACACACACACACACACACACACACACACACACACACACACATACACACACACACATAAAAGAAATTTAAGTACAGTAAAACCTCTCCAAAATGGAACGCGATCGTTCCAGTAATATTTTTCCGTTTTCACGGATTTCCGTCTTACAAAGAGTTGTACATATTCTAATAAAATAAAGTACAAGAAATATAATCCTATAGAATGAAACTGGAGGAATAATTTAAATAAAATGCTGCAAATAAAAATAGGTTCAATCGTGTGTTTTGCTGTATTTTCAACTTACATGTCATATATAATTGCAGTTTCTCTATTAGTTTCTTTTCCCCCACATATCCATCAAAGTGCACTGTCGCGACTTCTTCACGAGAACGCTCTATGATCTTTGCATCCCGCATCAGCTCCAGGAGTTTGAAAGCTGCAAATTCCTGAAGGTCATAACAGAAAATGCTTCTCTAAAAGTGCGTAAAAGGATTCAATCCTTTTCGTTGTCTTCGTCGTCGTCCATTCCTTCCATAACTTCACAACTGCTGTTTCCAGCAGCAATATCTACTCACTTTGAATGTCTTCAGTCGTGGCAAATTCGTTATCAAAGCACGTAGCTATTTATTAAGCATAATAAAAATCCGTCTTAGTTGGGTTATTTGTGCAAACGGTTCCGGAAAAACTATTCCATTTCCGCGTTAGGCAGTTTTCCGGTTCAGAGTGTTATTTAACACAGGCAATAGCTTCGTTCCGATATTTATTTTCCGGTTGTCCAGGCTTCCGATATATACGGGGTCCGGTTTAGTCACGTTTAACTGTATTAATATGTAACAACATACAAAATATAGGAATGCAGCTTAAATCAATTCTACTTTTAACACGATTTTCATTTCAGCGTTACTTTTTACAGTATGGGTATTACTTATCGCAAAACGAATTGATTTTGTTCTTCATTGGCCATTATTAGTCTATTGAATTCTTTTATTAACTTCACTCCTATCTCTGCCGTATCATTTACCACCTTAGATTTTCACAGTCTCTTTGGCGCAAAGGTAGGAAGTGTTTGAATCCCAAGAAACTGGATGCTTATTTAACAAATCTAAATCTGTGTTTAACTTCTTCAACATGTCCAGACCCTTGACTGATATGAACTCATCAGCTCCCTTATCTGAAACAATAGAGGTTCAAACACAAGCCTGTTAGTAAATATGTTATATGTTCTGAAGGCCTATGTAAACAATTACTGATGAACTGAGAAACCACCATTTGGCGTGTACTTTCACCACAAACAGCTCTTTATCAATCAAATTCACTAACAGTGAGAGGAACATCTTCAATGAATACATTTTTTGGCCATCCAACTTGTATGATGCAAAGCTCCAGGCGGCCTTACTTTTAGATTGAAGTCCATAGTTTTCTCCAGAAATATAACACACAATTGGATGAGTTCACGGTAATCAGGTGTTTTTAGTAGCTCTCGGAACACATTAATTTGCATCAGTCATTCACTGCAGTTATTTCTTTAGATGAATAATTTCAAAAACAATGAGCTGTTATCACCTTTCAACTTCCTTACCTCCTCTTTATAACTCTAATCCTCGCCCTTTCCTCTTTTGCCACCAACTTCCAGTCAACACCTCAAAGATAACCTCTACGGCCAGCCTCTCGTTGATATAATAGAAAGAGTTTATCCTCTGCTATATTTTTTATCATGTTCAAAGAATTAACATGGGCAACTTCCAACAAATTATTTAGAGTTCGAGAAAATTACGCTCTCGCTCTTTGTGAGCTCTTTGTCTTCTTATGAGCACTATTTGCAGATTGCGCCATTATAAATACAGTAAGTTTCTTTATTTCTAAGTTTCTTTATCCAGTGAAATAAGGCTCCTGTGGGAATCCTAGCTGTTCACAAAATATTACACATTCGCGCATAACTAAATTAGCACTTTCACTGATAGTTAATTTCACTTTGCATATGCAATAAAACGAGACTGACATAACCTGTTCATTATATTCTAAGTTACGTCCCCCTATCAGATGCTTAACTTCACATACCAAATAACTGTGTCACTACTTCCTAATCACCGGCCATGATGTAAATACAAATTCATAACGTTACCCAACTGAAGGTGGACAGTATGGCAGCAGTGGAGCCCATGCATAAACAGGAATAAGCAAAATGGCGCTACTTCTCTGCCATTGCGGCCGAGTTTCTCTGGTTCAATTTCAATAAAAAGTACTAAAATTCTTCTTAAAACAAAAGGAAAATACCACGGGGTTTGCATGAAGAAATACGAAATTCAAAATATAAGGACCACCCTAGCATACATATATAATGCGCACGAGCAACGTTTTACCAATCCTGAGTGCTCATTTTCCACATTTGATTTGGCCTTGATAATTCCTCATTAATGTAAATAAATCTGCCTTATTTAAGGTATTTTTGAATAGGTTGATTATTAGAAGTTTGATAATGAGGATATTCAATATAAAAATAAACTTAAATAAAGCTTCTTTTATACATTCTCCTCCTGAAATATCTCACTAAGATGCATGCAACATACTTAAACATGTATTTTAGTTTTAAAAAGCATTGGATAGGTTATTTCTTTTGTGAGAATGCTTCTTCATCGTAGTAAGACGAATACGAGTGAAATTGAATCTTCGATGACAGTAAAATTACACACACACACACACACACACACACACACACACACACACACACACACATACATATACACACATACACAGAGAGAGAGGGGGGGAGAGAAAGAGAGGGAGAGAGATAGAGAGGGAGAGAGAAAGAGAGGGAGAGAGAGCATAGTTGTACCGTACAGTTTGGTTGTCAGATGAATTACAATTTAAAAAGGTTGTTATGGAATGAATTTCAAGAGAAAACTGAAAATTCCTTTTCCTTTTTGACAGATCCATGTTTGGTATAAAATTTACTATATATACTTGAATAGCGTTATAGAGATACACAAATAATCGATATTGGTGTTAAGTTCCAGAGTATTTTCAACGATTACTAACATGATGCCTGTTTAGTTCTTGTCACTATGCTACATAATTTTGAAAATTATAATAGTGAATTAGGCGGCGCCGTGGCCGAGCGGTTAGCGCGCTCGCCTACCACCTAGGCGGCCCAGGTTCGAATCCAGGGACCCGCATGTGGTATTCGTGGTGGACGAAGCGGCGTCAAGGCGGGTTTTCTTCGGATGCTCCTGCTTCCCCCGCCACTCATTCCACCAATTGCTCCATTATCACCTTTCCAATCATCCGTTTCGCCTGCCTTTCATATCATCCTCTTCCTCACTCTCATACCTGGTGCTTGGCTGACCACCCGCTTCCAGGTCTTCACGCTGTCCGGTCCATAGGTTCCTGTGCTCCCCGACAGGCGTCTGACACTAGGCTTGTAAGTCCTAGGGGGTGTAAGTCCTACATAAGGGGAAGGTAAGCAGAAGAAGAAGATAATAGTGAATTAACTGAAATATCAGTCTAACTCAAATATTTTGCCTTTGTGTCTTTTTTCCCAAGTCTTCCTTGCACTTCGCACTGCAATTAACGATGCGCATATCAGTTTCTATCTGCCTCTCAATAAAATCTTGAACGTATACCTCTACAGTGAAACTAAAAAACAAGTGTTGGTTTACATTTTTCATTAAGGCTACCAAGCTTCCTGTAACATTCGTAAGAACCCTCGAGAAACTGCACTCAGGGAAGAGTGGAAGAAATATACATTTTAGAATCAAAGCCTTTATTACCAGGTGGCCTAAGAGCATCCAACAAGTGTACGTCTCTAGAGAGCCCTCCAAAATTTCCATTGTGTTCATCTTGTTTTCAGCATAAAGGGATTAGTAGAAGAATTATTCTGGTATTTAGGCCCAATCTTGTATGTATACGTAGGATAACAACACCATAAAATAATTGAAGAGAAGTTTCCCTTTTGGATTAACTGCCAAAAAAATCAAATAGTATTTAACTAAGGAGGAAATACAGAGCGATCAATTTATGTTTCGTCCGGGAGAGGGTCTTGATTTACTTCTAAATTAGAGTGCAGGAATTGATGTAGGATTGTGGCTTGTATTCCTGCATATATTTGCTTGAGGTTTTCAGCAAAATGTAGTCACACCTCGCGCTACTGACGACTCTTTGTACTATATATGGGGACTAACATCTCGAGCGGCTATTATTTGTCGGCCCATCACTTTATTCACTTAGTGTATCGGCGTTTGCAGAACATAAGTCTCTCAAAAATACTTACTAATTAATTGTAATTAATATTTGTATACTTGATTCTGTTTTGCTGCGATCCACAAGTAATCAACTCCTTATGCTCAGACAGCGGTGTAGTCGTAGTGGTAATGGTAGTGATAGTGGTGGCGGTAGTCATAATGTTGGTGATATGGGAATTATTGTTGGTGGTGGTGGTAGTGCTGATGGTGGTAGGGGTAATGGTGGTAGTGGTGGTAGTAGTAGTGTTGGATTAGTATGAGCAGTAATTATACTGGTAGTGGTGGTAGTGATTGCCACGGTGGTTCTTTTTTTAAGTGATAGAGCAATAATCTTCAAGACCGTACTCTTTGTGATGACTTGGGTTTTTACCAACTAAAAAACCCTATCTATTCTGCACACATTACGGAACTGCCTCTCGGCATAACTTGGCATATGTGGCATCATACTTCGTCCTTTTCCTTTTCCTTATCTTTGAAAATACTGGTTATCATCTCAACAGTAATTGTCCATTTCTTCTCGTTTTCTAGCATTTGTGCTATAATATTTTCCTTAGTGATGTTTTCTCCGGCTTGCTGGATATATTTTTGTCTTAATTGACTCCATTTACTGCATATTAGTATTGTGTGTTCTGGTGTATCCTTTTCTTCGAAGTATGAACATGCTTCACTGTTTACCAAAGTCATTTTGTAGAGGTAGGTTTTGTATCGCCCGTGTCCAGATAAAAATTGTGTGAGATAATACCCAACTTGACCATAGGTCCCATTCAACCAAGGTTCTATCTTCAGTATTAAGGTCTTCGTCCATTGAGCTGTTTTGGTTTCTGAATCCCATTCTCTTTGACATCTTCTAATGGAGGTGTCCCTTGCCTGTGTTCTGTGGTCATTTTTGTTATATCTTTTTCTATATGAGCCCTGACCCTGGCCCTATGGCCCTGGTGAAGACTTCTAAATGCGCTAGTTATTTTTATTACAATCTTACTTTGCACCCTCTCGATGATTCTTCTGTACGTTGCCTTTTATACTCAGTCATTCCTGTCTGGAGCACAATATAGTATTATGGATTTAACTAGGCTCCCAAATAGTTTTCTTTTCTCTGCTTCCGGTCCTCCAATATGTGGCATAAGTGCTGCAACCATTTTTTCTGCCTTTCCAGCTACGCACTTTATGTGTGCCCACATGCTGATATTGTGTCCCAGTTGAATTCCTAGATAATTCACACAAAAAAGGGAGACGGCACTAGAGCGTATATACCGCTGTGCTTAATAAATCTGGTATGCAAACTCTTTGAGCAAATAATCAATAAACGACTCATAGAAGAGATTGACCAAAAGGGGGGTCTCTCTCAAATGCAATTGGTTTAAGAAAGGGCCTATCGACGCTAAATGCTGTGGAGTTTATAAAAGGTACTGTAAAGAATGAAACCAAAGGAAAGTACAAATACGTTGTTATGGTCACACTCCATTTAAAAAAAATGCCTTTAATTCGGTGCCATGGGGGGAATAGTAAACGAGTTAAAGAAGCGGGAAGCTCCTTATTTAACTAAATTTATTTGTAACTATCTTGAAGACAGATACGTACTATTAGAGGAAAACACAAAGATGGCTGTGAGCTGTGGGGTACCTCAAGGATCCGTGCTGGGACCAACACTATAGTACCTTTACTATGACGGGCTACTAAATCTGGAAATCCCACTAGGAACCACAACGATTGGATATTCTGATGATCTGGCACTATTGGTATTTTGAAATACAAGTGGAGGAGCGGATGTGGTGGAGCGGGAGTGGAGGAGCGGAAGTGGAGGAAGAGATTGTTTGGTCCATGAGCAAAGTTGATATCTGGATGACTCAGAGGAGATTAAGTATGGCGCCTGAGAAAACTGAAATAATTATTATAGAAGGACGGAGAACACTAAAATATGTTTACATCAATATTGGCAACCAGGAAATGAGAGCTGAAAAATGTCTGAATTATCTTATCACGGTGGTAGCGGCAGTCCTGGTCGTGGTAGCTGTAGTGGTAGCTGTAGTGGTAGCGGTAGTAATGGTAGTAGTAGTCGTGGTGGCAGTGGTAGTAGTGGTGACAGAGGCAGTAGTGGTAGTGGTAGTGATATTATTGATGGTAAGTAGTGGTAATGGTACTAATGGCGTTAATAGTAGTAATAATAATAGTAATTATTTTGAAATAAAGGTCATGTTAAATGATGTGTGCATTATAAGAAAAATAAAACTAAGATTGTAGTACTTTAATAAAAGCATGCAAGTGCGAAAAGAGATGAAATGAAGTGATTTCTTTCTGGGAGAGAAAATAGGATATAATGAACACCATTAGTGCATATTATCTGATACTAAGGATATAGCGAGAAGGCGAGAGCAAAGTAAGAAAATGGTAATGCTAATCGCAATCCCCATCTCCTGCGAAGTGGTGGGATGATGATAAGGTGCGTGAACATGTGTTAAGGGTTGTGCATCAAATTACCCAGAGGGCTCTCTTCTGCGGCTTCTGGTACACATCAAAGGAGAATGCCGACTAATTTGCAGGTGATGGTCCCCCGACTACATAGGTCCGCCATTGGTTTCATTGATTACCGACTTGGTCCGTTCTCTCATCCTGTCACTGCCTGGGTGTGACTGCTTAATCAGAGGAACCATTAGCCAGAAGCGCAGCGGCGGCTTGTGCTATACACATCAAACCATCAACGCAAAACTCTCTCTATTGCATACCGTGCCAGCGTCATTCAACTGTTGAGGGCTCTTTTCTTCCTTTTTATTACTTTCTCTACCACCACTTGTATTACATACAAAATTCGAATTTACAAAATTCCACAGAAATACACGTTTTGAAATCTCTTAGGTGTGCATGAGCGTGAGTATGTGTGTATGTGTGCGCGTGTGGCTGTACGGTCACGTGCGCTAAGCACATAGCTTATAAACGTAATGGAGTTGAAAAACAAACTAAGAATACGGCACCAACATTTTAAGAAAGCTCCTCCAAACGAAACTATCCTTTACATGAAATTATTTATTTTATTTTTTATGTTCTTTGCAGTGGGCATAACTGTCTTGATTAAAACAACACGTATTTAAGACATTGATGTGAAGTCCTTATTATTCAAAATGAATTTTTTATGTAAATGTGAACCATAAGAGATAGGCCTAAACATACTACACCAACATTGTATCTCGTAGAAGCACAGAATTTAGGTGAAACAAACACCTTTTCCTTCCTTTTTTTGTCGTAAACAACTTCTAAGAATATTTGTTGCATTCACTTGATTTTTCAAAGACTTAAGTCTATTCATTTCTTTTCCATGTTCAGACAAAGCTGTTCTGCTCGATCGTAACCTTCACACAAATACTGCTCGCACTACACAACAAATAACTCCATGATTAACTGTCTAAAAACTGTCTCTGACGATCCACTCACTCAAACTGCTGCAACACTCACTAGCCCATCAACACTTAAAAACTCTCTCTGTTCGGGCGACTCGGTTGTATACTCGTACAATTGCATGCCGACAGTTGAAAGCTTCTCGAGTCGTGGGGCCACCGTCGCAGTATATTTTTTTGAGATTATTTGTATTGTTAAATTCCTTTACAGTAGGAACAGGAATAGCGTAGATCTCAGTCAGAAAGGTATAACAATAAATATAGTAGGCCGCTTGTAACTAATGGGTGACTTTCTCTACCCATTCTTTCACAAACTTCTTACGGCAAACGTATTTTACTGCATATTTTTATGTTGATTGATCTAACTGTTTGCAGAGGTATTCGTATTACACATTTCCTTGTAGCTAAAAGAAGGATACGGAAACTGAATCTACACTCAGTTTAACACTTGGGTTTGGTGTTACCGATAATACAGAACTATGTTTTTATTATTCAGTTTAAGTTGGACTTGTTCATTTGTTATATATTAAGCACATCACTTATCTGAAAGCGCGTGCATGAATGAACCAGCAGTAACGAGAAGTATATGGAAGTATAAGAACGATGAACTCATTAGTGGCCACAACTGCACATTCGCTGTTACTACATAAGCTCTTTGGTAGATACATGTTTCTGGCATTTTGGCTCTTATGTAGCGTATTTTAAATAATCTAAACCCACAATGTCAATTATGACAAGCATAAATGTTCAGTGATTCAAAAGGAACCAAAAGAAAATTCTTTGTATTAAATGTTCAACCGCAGGATTTTCTGTTAGTTTCATTAGTAGACGCTAGGTCTACCTTTCCCCTCGTATTGGGTTCAGTCATTTAAGTCTCCATTTGGATATTTAGTTAGTATTACTCGGTAACAGTACAATCAACATTTTAGTTAGATAGGTCTTGAGCCATTCCCTGAGTAAAACACAAATGATGGTTTTCAAAGGAAAAGACAATATAGTATCATAATCATTATATAGGACAAGATTGTGGAACAGGGAGTAGAATTTAAATATTTAGGATGTAAATAGTATAAAACGGATAAATTAAAAACTGGAAGTATTTAATTATTTTAATGGCAATATCAAAACATGTTTGAAAAGCCACAATACCTACACAAAATTTCCAAAATAATATCAGTGCCAAAATTACTGCATGGGAATGAATTGCGCATTCTGACAGTGAAAACCAACAGGGGACTCAAAGCTAATGAAATGAAGTTTATAAAATAACGGGTCCGAATGATCTAGTTGTTAACGGGCCCTTAAACACTAAACACTCGGTATAAAATCAGTGGCAGGATGTAAGAGAACAGACCATAAAGGAAATGAAGATATAGGAAAGTAATTACACACACACTCGCGCACATACACCAACACACACACACACACACACACACACACACACACACACACACACACACACACACACACACACACATTACATAATCTCAATAACAATTTAAAACATATAAAACTAAATGGGTAAGTTGTGTTCAGACAAAGAATAGCAATGGAATGGGAGTAAGCAATGGTGTGAGGGGATCCGAACAATTAATGTCTGTTGGAGAGTAATGAACTCGACGTCAGGGTTCGCCTAAGTAGTCATCAGCTGCATGAGTTTCAGCAATGGCCACCCTCTGCAGATCTGGCAACCATGTGAAGTACGACAGTTACAGTGCGCAAATCCCCTACATGGCAGCGAGTCGCCAACAGCTCCGACCCGGAATGACTGGATTGCAAGAAAGGTGAAATGAAATGGTGACCCGGGAAAACCCCGAAAAAAACCCATAGGTCAGGGCTCATTGGCGGGGGGGGGGGTCCCGAGTCATCCTCCATTTCCTTTCATCTTCATTTCAATCCGGTCATTCAGGGTCGGAAGTGTTGGTGATGGGCGAGTTTGGCGCTGCTGTGTGGGGACCTTGTGAATGAAAATACTGTTTCTCAGCGGATAGGTGCCGTTATGGTGTCTGACTGGTAGTTGCTTGGCGAATCCTTGTGTAGAGATGAATATCCAGCACACACGCTGGTTTGAGCAACTTGCACGGGTTCCAATAGGCCCAAAGAGCGATCTCCCTTCCTCCCTTAGTCCCAGTATCTGACATGTAATAGCCTCAGCAGTTGGCTCACTGTGGAATCCCCACCATATTGTTATTTTAATCAAATGTTTACAAGTAATCATGAGTTTTCTTTTAATGTTGATACTGTGAGGCTATTTATTCCCTAGTTGTGAACTCTGTAAATTATTGTTAGCTATGTTAGGAATATAGTCAGCAAAAGAAAAATAAACACATAAATAAATTATATATAAACAGGTTGTTTACTGTTATGCTGAGTCTTCTGGGATTACTTGGGATTCGTTCCCCAATGACGTCATCAGGTAAATGTTTATGTAGCTGATAGCAGGCACTCTTGCCCTTCACTTTGGTTTGCCCCAGTGGTGCAATGCACGAATATCATAAGGTGTTTTATTTTACATTAGACTTCTGAGGGGGTAGGTAAAGCTGAAAGTTACAGAAGTCTGATGTGCTTCACTTACACGACTTTCTCTATTTTTGTACTATTCTAAGAAACTCTTATTCCTCTTTCTTCTTCATGTCAGTCGAGATGAACATTTGCAGAAATTACCTTGTTGTTCATTTTCTAGCAGGCGCAAGGGGAATATAGGAATACAGTAAGCCTTGAGCTTACTTTAATCAAATCGATTAAAGCTGAACGTTATATAAAGGCCTTCAAATTCTGTTCTCTTTACGTGGCCAAGACCAAAGTCTATTCCAAAACTCACACAAATAACAAGGAATATCTCCAAAATAATTAACTTCATGGAAAGGTGTATTCGGACATAACTTGTGTGTTTTAACGAGATTTACATATTTGTCTAGTAAGATTAAGCCTATCTTTTATGGTTTTACCAGTTATGTGAATGTCATAAGAGAAACAGATCTACATCGGCTATAGCCAGAAAATTCAAAATATGTATGTTATTTGCCATAAACATTTCTTAAACATATGACGAATTAATCAAAATATTTAGAACCATTTTTGAGAAACTGAAAATGTTCGAAACATTTTTCATTAAAGGGGTGGATTAAAGTGGAAAAATGTTCTTCAAAATCTTCGTGTCGCATTCTTAAAGGATATTAAACCTAAATAACAACTTTGGTTTTTAACCGAATTTTAGTTTTTGAGTTATGCTGTTCACAGCGCCCGCGATCACACACACACACACACACACACACACACACACACACACACACACACACACACACACACACACACACACACACACACACATACACACCCACACCCCCCCCCCCCACACACACACATCGGACCTTTTTCTAAAAATGATTCAGGGGTCCTCAAAACAAATATTTCCGTGAAATATTGACATCGAATTCTTGGGTCGAATACAATACTTTCCCTACTTACTGCACGTGTTAGAGAAAGCCAAGATCTATTTTTAAAAATATAGTTAATGGGATGGAGAAAGCAGGTAAATATGCTTTGAAGAATAATTATTTATATATATGCATTACTTTGAGATTAATGAATTAAGAGACAAGATGCTGCATAATGATGTAGACAGAGAAGTACCCAAAATTTGAAGCAACATTCTGAAGCTTATTTCCCACAAAGTACATTGTTCTCGATAACTTACAATTGAATGTATTTAAATGAAGCTGTTTGTACATGTTTCTGTACACGTACTCAAGGGAATGGACGAGAATTATTATGCCCTTCTATTTGATAGTTTTGGAAAATAAAAATATTACATAAATTATAATAATTGCCTAGCTAATTTAAAAATGCGTTATAAATATTATTTACTCAGATAAAAGCCTAGTTATGGTCATTTCCTTAAAACAAAGCTTAAGCTGATAAAATACTTATATACATGTATTAGCAAAAATCTTGGTTCTAATATATTAGTTTCTACACATATTGAGCAATTAAAGAAGGCATGTAAATGTATTTTTGAAATTCAAATTAGATTAATTTGGCTTAAAACAAGTATTATGCTTTAAGACTTCAATGAGAAGTTGCGTGGTTGGTTCACGCAGGGGAATTAATTACTGAATACCACTAAATTTATATGGCTAAGTTGCACCTGTCTCACAACGCTTATTGCAAGATGTCTTATATTTTGGTGCTGACCCATGGTATTCCATGTGTTACATAATGGCGTCCATAAAGGAAGGTCGGGCCAAGCTACCTTACACCACATACCAGGTGGTGCGCTCAAGGCCAGCTGCCTCGTGTGATTGTTTGTAAACATGTGACAATGAAAGCGGCACGTCAAAGGGTTTTAGATGTTATTCGAGAGGCATCCAACGGCCGGAAGTTCCAGAAAAGGTGAAGATCAGAAAGGTGTATGTTACGTTATCCTCGCTACATAAGGAGGCGAGGCAACGAGATTTTGGTGTCAGTCGATTTTTAATTTTAGTGTGTGTATATGTATGTGCGTGTGTGCGCATGTGTGTGTGTCAACTGCGTGTGCACGATCGCGTCGAAGGGAAGAAAGTGCACCAGTTAATAAGCTCGAGTCACCATTTGAGAGACAGAGAAAGTGCTGAAAGACAGAAAGGAGTGGTTAAAGGCTACGAGAAAGAAACAGCTGTGGGTTATAATATCACTAAGCCCTGTAGATTGTGTTAACGTCGAGAAGAGAACTGTACATTTGTGCAAAAAGTTTTAGAAGGAAAATAAGGCGAGAAAAAAGAACTAGACTAGACTTTTGTCATCTTGTCACAATATGGTTTAGTATTTTCATTAGACGTTTGCTTGAACAGTATTGAAAGTGTGCGCTTTATCAATGAATGTGGTAATATGTTTCCCTAAAAATATTAGTAATTAAGCATATGAACATATCCCTGGCGACTGTCAGCAGGAAGAAGTAGAAATATCAATTACACACATGCCACATTACATCACGATGCGCCTTTCTGCTAAACACGCTACTCAGATGTGCTAGTTAGATGAGAGACGGAGAGGCGGTTGCGTAACACATATTAAGGGAGTCAACGACTCCTGTATTCCCCATATTAAGTTAGTGAGCTTTAAGACCCTTATATCAAGAGCCATAACTATTAGGGACCTTTTAACATTAAACTTTTTCAAGCTACTTTTTTATTTAGGAAAACATGCTTCGTTTACAGCAAGTAGCAGCTACTTAAAATTTATTTCAACAAGTACAAATTGAATTAAAAAATGTCACGCTTAAAGCTTATTTATCCACATTTACATACAAATAATTAATTAGCTAGCAGCTTTAAAGTTTTCAGCCCTATAACGTAAATAACTTCCATAAAACAAGGAAACATGACAGCACAGTTATTTTCATAAATTGCATTTAGGATCAAAAGTATTAAATTTAACCCTAGCACTACCAAGGCTTATTTCATAACTTAGGTTACCAACGGGGGAGGGAGTGCTTTTTGACCACTACTAGAAACAAAATGGTTGAGCATTTTCTAAAAGAAATTTAATTTAAAAATGATTATTGCATCTCCTCATGTTTAACACTGTTTAACCATTCCTTTTTTACTTTTTACATGAATCACATTATATATTATGCCAATCCTTATTACGGAGTTTATACTACCAACGGAGGTGACCACCACTGGTAACAAGATTGGGTATTATAACCTGTTATGTTTGTAAAGGTAATATTTAACATTGTTTAAATATTCCTTTTTTAATTTTTTACATGACTCATATTATATAGACGGGGCAGTCCTTTATCACCACCTTAACATTTCATTGTTTCTCAAAAGACCACAATGAAAAATTTGAAAGAAATGCACAATTAAGTAGTAGAAATAGTGATTGACAATAACTGTTAACTGTATGTCTTTAATCAAAAAATTAAAAGAAAAAATTTGAATAATTACAGAAGGTGGGCATAAAGTAGACCCCCCTCCACAGGTAATGTGAGGGTTAAATTTAGTATCTTATATTTACTAGATAAAGATTTGATTATACAGGGGAAGGGGTACCTTGCGCAGAGCTCCACTCTCAGGGGGAAGATAAAAAGTTGCTGGCAGTCAGGTTAGCCAGACGCGTGGATGTCCATATTATTTTCAGGTTCGAGGATACATTTCTCTGTGCTGGAGCTGGCTAGGGAGGGTGGTGAACGACTCCTCTACCAAGTAACCCGCTAGTGTCCAGGGGGATCACTCTTTCTTTTGAGCAAGCACCTCGCTCGGTTACTAAGTTAGCTGCATATTGAAAAGTATTGTAAGATAACATGTTAATTGCCATCTTGCTTAGCAAGGTATACACAGTGTTTTAAGAAGTAAAATAAGAGATTTTATGGCTCAGTTCTCCGATTAAAAAAGCTTGCCCTAAAAGCAATAGATGGAGGCGCAAGATTAAGACATTGTATGTCGGCATCGGTGCACAAAGGGGACGGACAGGGTCAGGTTGCTTCGCGCCACGAGCCGTGCCGGCGAGCGCGCAGACGTTCAAGGCCGGATTGCCTCACGGGACTGCTGTGTGTACGTGAACGTTAACAATCAAAGCGGCAGAAACAAAAAGGGTGTCGAGAACATTCTCGAGACTACTAGCTGAGACATTTCCAGTGAGTGCGTGTGTAGGTGTGTAGAAAGGTCCGTGTGAAGTGATCCCCAGAATAAAAGGCCAGAGTTGAGTTACGAACATGAGTGTGCTAGTGAGTATGAGACAGCTATGTGTGTCGCCGTAAGAAGATTCAACGAGCGTCGCAAGTGATTGTAACGTCATAATTGGGGTATGAGAGACACACGAAGTGAACAGAGACACTACAAGGACTGAGCAAGGTTTTGAGAACAATAGTTATGAGTAGTGATAGCCCGAAAGAATGTACATTAGCGCTGTCCAACGCGGCGCCCGTAGCAATGAGTTAAATGCGCCCGAGCACATAAGAAAGTTGGACAGCACTTCTGTACACTGGTTAACGACGAGAGGCAAACTGTGAATTTGTAGAATATTTTAGAAGAAAATAAAGTGATAGAAAAGTAACCGAACTGGATTTCTAGGAAGTCATACTAAAATTAGTAGTACACAGAATACATCTTTATCGCTCAGGTAATACCTTTAAGTTGATTAATACTTTTCTTTGTTACAATATTTTGTGATACCGAAAAACATATCCTTTAGCATCAACATCTAATGCAGTGGTATTCAACGTAGATCTCTGTATGAATTTGAGAAACTACTTCTTCACTGCTTCCGTTGTTCCCGGTTCAACGGAAACAAATGACATTAAGAGGCTTGGATGGACCTGAAGCTGATGAGATTTATATTCCAAATGACATTTGGCATCGATCTGAACAACCTATAAGTTTTGAACTTCGCTACATACCCAAATGACGCATGCACCATAAATCCCAGAAATGAGCCTTCATTTGTTTCTGTTACTGTTGTCCGCATCAAAGGATTGCGGGCACGCATATAGCGTTATAGATTTGTACCAGCGAAAACAGCGGCTATTAGTCGAAGCCGCATCATCAAATCCTTGCATCTCTGCAATATCGCCTTGTTTAATATCCGCACTTCATGTTTGTTTAAGGTTCACATATCTATTATCTATTACGCATACTCGTGATGGCACTGCAACTTCCCTCATTAATCCTATTAGTTGTACAGTAGCGATAATCAATATGATTAGACGTGTGCTCGAAAGGTTATTTAACTAGCTTTATAGGTTAGATTCAATCACCTCTTTATTCACAGCGTTCTCCAATCCTTTTCCCTAGATCTGTAAACTGTTGGCAAAGAAGAAAAGCAATGCGGAAGCTTCAGGAAACGTAACTAAGGAATGGTAACTTTTCTTTCTGTGCCGTTCTCTCTATACCCAAACTAGAGAATACAATCTAATTTTATGCAAAAGTTCATTATTGAAGACTAGCTGGAATGAGAGAGAGGTTATCAGTCGGTCAGTCAGTTTACAGGAAACCTCATGGCACAAAGAGTCTGATAAATACCAAATCTATATTCAGATTTCTTTAAAAGGATGTAAAGCATATTCTTTATTTAAAAGTAATGATCCAACCAATACATTACTCAATATTCCAAAATAAAGTATAAACTAAATGAAAGAAAAAATTGTACACAAAAATCCTTTAAAATGCTTTAAAAGCAGGAACCAATTTAAGTAAAAATGGGCCAAAATAAAATTTCAAGAATTTTGCAACCTCTCTTCAGAACAAACGCTTTTATGGAAACTTGTCATTTCTAGAACTGTATTAGAATGTGCAAAATGAGCAAGTTGAAAAAGACTACGCAAAACAACTGCAAAAATCTCTGTAGTTGAAGAAAGACACTGATGCCAAGCATTAACCAAACTGAGCTCTATTCATACTCTGTCCAAGAAATTGGCTCCGAAAATTATACCCATCACTCAAAATTAAACAATTAAAAATCAAAACCGCCAAGGTGCGGGGTGAGCTGCTGCATCCTGAAATACATTTGCTGAGAAGCTATAAGTTTCCTCATTGGTCCATCTGCTGCAAAAATCTCTTGAGGGACCCTATGTAACAGAAACACTCAGGCTCAACCTGAGCCTCCCTTTAGCACGGTGAGTTGGCAGGATGACCCGATGTCGGTTACTGTTGAGCACTCACTCAGCAAGTAGGATTCAGCATCAAGGAGGGGTATGAGAAACTTATGATTGACAGGCAATTTCTCGGTTCTTCTGGCAGCACCTCTGGAGACCACGGTGTCTTCTACCGCAGCAGTGGGACACCACAGCAGCAATTACCGGCAGCTTTCCTTAATCGGGGCAACAGCCCCACCTCGCTTTGCCGTTTGGCCACGAGTGTGCGCGCCGCCTTCATCCCGCCCCCCAATGGGCACTGCACAGATGTCCCCTTCTAACACGCCAGAAAAGGGCCCGTCTGAGCAATTCGAAAGCAGGTAACACTTTATTCTCAATACTCTCCTACTAGACGACAGATGCCTTTTCTACCATAGGCAGGGTCATCTACTTGTAGTGTATTATGCTGATCGCACTTCGGTTGTTTTGTGGAAGCATGCCATTTGTTTTGCGACTCGGGTTTTTCCCGCTAGGAGTCACTAGTGTAGTTTTTTTGGGTTCTTCTCGGTGTTACCACGGTGGAGACAGTCGTTTGTCTCTCCTTTCTTGGTGCACAGGGCAAGTGTTTCCGTGTTGTTTGTTTTCACTAAGGCTCAAGGCACGTGTTTTGGATTGGCTTTCTGACCGTCATTGCCTGGGAAAATGGCTTCTAGCGCGGATGAATTAAAAGTTTAGGGAAGTAATTCTCGTAACCCGTAAGATATGCACGTGAATCATCTGGGCACTTTCAGATAGGCTCGAATACTGCCCAACTCCTCGTTTGCTGGAGTTGAATGGGGTAACGCTGAAATTAATCTTTTCACCTGTATTTCTGTTCTGCGTTTCGCCTTCTATTTTGTTTAAAGGTCCACTAGGCTGATAAATCATTAATGTTACTAAATTTGTAACTTATTGATCTATAAAGGTTAAAGCTCTTGATACTGTTATTGGTCTTTCCTCCCCCTCCCTTTCACAATTATACCTAGGCCCCTAGGGTGCAGTATGTATATAAATGCAAATTAATTTTTTTTTAAAATCTAAATTAAAAATGTAAAACCAATCAATTGTATGAGAAAGTACAATAGAAACGGGAACATAGTCTGGTTTTTAAAATAGTACCAGACTTCCCGAATTTATAATTTAAAAAATTATTCTACTGTCCTATATCTTTCCTGTATTTGTGACAGACTTAATGACAGGCTACACCAGAGGGAGCTCGCTAGAATAAAACGAAATTAGCTGAGCAAAATAGTGGCGGAAGCACAGCGAGGATCCCATGTTTGATCTCTCTTCCGGAATCAGATGAGATCAACACAGAACTGGAGGATTTCATTGTAGTGGAAGAATCCAAGAGCAGTCCAAGTGGGGTTCCCCAAACGCCAGCCAAATGGAAGGGGGATGAGGAGGGTTGGGGGGGGCCTTATGAGGCTTCCGCCCATCATAGACGCATTCGATAACCACGTGTGAGAGATGCGAGTCCTGGCCTCACGCCTCGAAGGAAGTGTTGAGACAAAGCGTAAGTCATGGAGTTCACCTCCAAACCTCCACGGTCAGGGATTTTGAGGTGGCCAAGGCTGTAATATGGAAAATGAATAACCCTTTAACAGTTACTCGCCACAGCACCCGCACGGTGCATAGAGCTACAGAGGCCTTGACACTGACTCTACCCCTAATAAAGTAAGGGTGGCACTCCATGGTGAGCACGGATTTACATCATCTCGGTGGCACAACTTAAGAAGACCATCGCCGCCGAGGACGGTCACGTCAAACTACAATTGCCTCTTTCACTGATCGTTGTAGACAAGGTACGCGGCCACCCAATTCAGCCCATCGACCCAGTTTGTAGGCTCATTTTCATGTCAGAAAGGTGGGGAGCGTTCACGGAAGGGAGGGACCGGTGCATTTCCGTAGCGTCTTTAGATTTTATTAGTCAAGAATAGCGTGCAAGCACAAGCTCGCATACTTGCGGTGGGCCGGTCCTTATATGCTGAGACACTGTCCTAAATACCGGAAGAGCACCAGTGCGCTAAGTGTAAGGAAGCACACGTGAGTATCTACAAACACTGCGTTACGAGACAGAGCATCATTGGGAGCCGCCGGCGAGGAACTCCGGAGGTGGCCTTTGTCCGTCCGGAAATCTCCTTTGCGGCTGCCCTTAAAGGGGCGGAAACCACCCTACAGCAAGAAGAGATGTACCTCTGCCTGGAACAAAGCTGTGATCCACTTTCAGGTCCAATGACATCGGAGCACGTCGCAGCACTTGCAGCCTCTGCAGCTGGATAGCAAATAAAGGAAACAAAGCAGAGAAGATTGCGGCTCCCGGTTATCAACCAGGGGCCTCGACCGCTGTACAACTGGTAAACCCACCCGCCGGCAGCATTATCGCCTTCCATATTACACCTACCTTTTAACGTTTGTCATCATAAGTAGCTATTATCACCCATTTCAAAAGCATCACGTTACACGTAAGTTGCACAATAGGAGAGGGGGCTTGAGAAGGTTGAGGAGAAAAGAGTGATAGAGTAGAAAGGATAGAACAAGAGAAAGAAACGTAAGTAAAAGGAAAGAGAGAAGGAAGAGAGAGCGAGAACGAGAGATGGAGAGAGAGGGAGAGAGAGAGAGAGAGAGAGAGAGAGAGAGAGAGAGAGAGAAAGAAAGAAGAAATGCAAGGTGAGTTACACGTAAGGACGGACAGTAAGAACAGGAGAGAGATGGAGGAATTTTCACATGATGCGAACAAAGCATGAAGTTGCTGTTAGTAATATGGTTTTGTTATTCTATTTTTTAATATAATCGTATTTACTTCTCTATGTTGGAAATAGCGGGATTAACTCATTATGATTCTGAGAATAAACTTATCCAGCAGTGTAATTCCAGAGTAGGAAACTTTGAAACAAAAGACGCGCACTTGGATTGCTCTCTCAGGTAAAACCAACAATATTAACAAAATACACTTATAATATTTAGAGCATTTCTTCGCGGGTATATCCATGAAGCCTTTTACCCCAGAGTGCCATGGAATGATTTGCCCGCTAAGTTTTAGTTATTTCTTTACGCTTTTCTTCTTGTGTTTTGTGCTTTCTTTATCTATGTCGAACTCATTTACCCATTTCATCCACCGTTTCTTCAGAGAAAAACTGAGGAGTCCTACGTCGTTAAAAAGGATAAGTAAAACAGCGATAACTTTTTGAAACTGTTTAATATACATACACAGGAAACCCCGTCTCTCTTGATGAAACTAGTTATGACTTTTATTTTCCAAAGCGATTTAATTCTTGAAATATAATAACAAAGTTGGAAGGAGACGTACCTCAAGGAATTCTAGGAGAAAAGGAAACTTTGGGAAGTTGTCACAGCCATCCGTTACTGTAGTAATTACGCGCATCAAACGACGAATGCGGGATCACGGAGTCCTGGATGCTGCTTCTGGTGCACGGTGTAAGTAACTTCGTTATTCTTCGTTGAAAGCCACGATTCCGTATTTCTTTTTCTCTTCATTTGTTACAGTCACATGAATATTGCTACTCCCTATAATTGTATATTAATACAATACTAGCTAAAGTACCCGCGTTGCCCGTGATTTGACGATTTTATCCCTACACCTTTTAGATTTACGTAGGATATTATAACGAACCCAAAATAAACAAAACAACTAAATAAAAACTCCGGGAGAGCACTATGCAAGGGCACTCTTGAGAAACCCCAAATACCACAGGAAGAAAAGCAAGCAAGCTGTGTTTATGTAAGACGTTCACTTCTGTCAGTCATATAGATAATTGTACGAATTCTGTGTACGAGGCGTATTTTTAAAGTAAGTAGCGATACTTTTTAAAAAATAACAGAAAATTATTTTCCCAATGCTTTATCATCATTCATAACCTTACACCTTTCACTACTTCTACACTTAGTTACCGCCCTTATTTAGCCACTTATCGTTACGGGAGACCAGTTTTTGTAAGCCTTAGTCAAAGAATGATGCCGCCTATGATAAAAACCAAGCCTGCACTTCTTTCTTAACATCATCGTAGTTGAACTGTTTTCCACCAAGTAATTTCTTCAAATGAAGAAACAGATAAAAATCCCTTGGTGTCAAATCGCATTGTAGGAAGGATGGTCAATTTTTTCACAACCAAATTATGCACTCGGATCTTGAGTTTAGGCCGGGAATTGTCATTCATTGTTTCCACATAAACCTCACACAGGTGGGGATGAATGTTTACTAACACAACATTTCTCGTATTCAAGAAACGAGTCACCGATCTGACTTCTCAGTCGGCGGGTTGTTCCATAGTTTTGAACATTTCGAAACGCTCAAGCAATAACAAAAAAACAAGTGACGGCTGCCTACAGCTGCGTCTGTCTTCCTAATGAATGGGAGGAGAGATCGTGCATTATCAAAATCTCGACTGGAGCGGCAAAATATTTAAACGGTACTTGCTTTCAAAATGCGCCTCGTAGGAAAGATAGTGGACACAGAAAAACGATTGTGATTCGCAAGAGAAACGTGAGTAAAGGTAACCGTGTGAATGTAATGCGTTGCATTTCAATTTCAAACATATGGAAAATATATGAATTGTTTGTTGAAGAAGTTATTGTTTCATACAAGAAAAGTGTGCAGAGAAAATCATCTGAATGTAAAGTCTTGTATTTGTACTTCAGTTATAGAAAATTGTATGAATTGTATGTGGAAGGAGAATAGAGAAATAAATGTGATCGTGCTGTGTAAAATAAAAGTGAGTAGAGAAAACAATGAGAACGTTACGTTGCGTAGTAAAATAGATGGCACAAACCTCCGTGAAAAATACATATACGTATGTACGAAATTTCGAGGCAATTGTTCAAGCGGTTTAGGGGCGCATAGAGGACAAACACACAAATATTCATTTTTATATGTATATACTAGTTATTATCCATGCAAAAGACTTAATACATTCTCATATTCAGTTTTATTACACTTTTCGTTTTAAGTACAAAGGGAATAGCAACAACACTTAATATAGATGAAATACTTAAACATGTAACCAATAACAAAGGATGCTTCGGAAATGGCTAACGCTACTAAAAGTTAATAAAAATAATAAATTGTATATTTAACAGATCTACATTTCTGTGTAGAAGTATTTTCCTATACCTTATGGTTCACCCGTTATATAAAATTACTCAAAATACCTCCCAAAACGAAGAGAACCTCATAGCTTATTTCCAGAAAACTGAAGAAATGCGTTTTATAGGTCATATAAATAACAGTTTAAAGATACTGTATTTAAGCAAAATCGGTACAGATATGTCGGTAAAATATAAAGAACGTCGAAAAGCTTTTCGTGTAAATGATATTTTGAATTAGAGCATTTTCTTGAAAAGCCTCATGTCGCATTTTTGGAAGATACTGGGTTAAAATAGCTAGTTTATTCATTGGTCCTATAGTATAGATGGAGAGAACTACCACAATGTCATTTCCCCTCCATCGTACTTTTAACCACGTCCACTCAGCTACACACGGTTAGCTACCAGGCCATAGGCCCCGCTCTATCTACCCCACAGAACCGGTCAGTCCCTCTAAAGGTCGCGAGCGGAACAGTTTGAAGCAGAACATTTCCGCGAGGCCGAGGGTCAAACGCTGACTGGCTCGATTGGTAGCATCTTCCGAAGGATGCCTGGGACCCGAACCTCGCGCAAGTTTCCGCTGGTGTCGGCTGGCTTTCGTAAACACACCTTAAGCAGCGAATGCATTCGGCTCCTTCAACATATTATCACTAGAGCTAGGATTAGTATGTAAATTCATATTACTTTGTTTATGTAAAATGACATTCTGCAATTACTCTAAAAAGGTAACTTTTCTCAACTGAAATACAGATAATTAATTAATTATTCGATTTGCGAATTACGTGCAGAAAAAACATGTACATAGATAATTTTTCATCCACTTGTTAACTAAGATTTTTGCATTTTAGTTGCTGAGAGAGGGAGGTAATATTTAGTGAACAGGTAGTTTAAACAGTGATTATGAAAATCAAAATTGTGGATCTTTAAGTAATGCAATTTGTTTAAGTTTGCTACAATATGGATGTGCTTAGTTAATGTATCACACTTCATTTTGCAAAAATATCATTAATAAAATAGGAACCTTCAATTAGTAGGTGTTTCACACAGCATTTACATAAACATTAGAGTACTATTACATATTTAAAACATTTTCTGTAATAGTACATATTCTACATGTTGATATAACACTTTCATACAGGAAACAAAACGTTGAGGTTTTGGACTATATAGAGGGGGCGAGGTACAGTCGACGCAGGAACGTTGTAGATAAAGGTTTTGTATAACTTACATTCGACGTTGTCACCATTTGCAGTTAAGTATTCACTCCCAAATTTAATACAATTTCAGCAATATACTTACACTTCCGCGGAAGTTACAAGTTTCCGTTCCGTTCGTGACAGGCCTTGCGTCAACCTTAATTGTGTCAATGGTGGAATCATGACGCATAACAAAGTAAAGCATGCTTAGAGCCGAATATGAAAATAAGTATGTTTGTGTTCCTAGTAAAAGGAAAGTTGTGTTTGCTATATCACAAAACCACAAAACCATTAAATGCATTATGTTTGTAGTCGGCTCCGCCACTGCACGCCTTGAAACTTACTTTATTTGCAAAGGCACGTGTATCTATAAACAAACAGAACTGGTAAAGACAGATAGCCTGCTTTTGATGATGGGTAAGTGGGGAGGGTAAATACTCGATTACAATCCTGTCACACCTCTTCCCCATACCTGCTAGGTTTTTGGTTGTGCTGTTAGCAGATAAACATGCACCGCTAACGAATGAACACATTGTTCTTGTTTCAAACAATCTATATTGATTCAGGGGACTATAAAACATGTGTTTCCTGTGAAATCTCTATATATAAATTTTGGGTGAGATACAATACTTCCTCGATAGTGCAGAGTGTTATTAAACATTTCAAAGAAACCCATATGCTAATACATGAAGAGAAAGTGGGCCGCCCACACAAACAAAATTCTAGGGAACAGAGGCAGTTGATGAAAATAGCGATGAAAAACCCCAAATTGCCTTTTCTGAAATTGCTGTATATGTAAAAGAACGGTACGTGAAGCATGTAAAGCCAAGGAGAATAAGACGGCTCATCAGTCGTACTGGATTCCATTCCAGGATACCCAGAAAGATAGCATATATCATCAGAAAAATTAAAAGAGCACGCTGGTGTGTGCAAAGGAATTTGTAGGAAAGGGCAATGCATGTTTTATTGAGGACGAAGATCTTTCATAATGGTGGTAGAATGCGAATGTTGAGAAAGTCGAATAAAGCATTGAATATACTAAATTTGCAAGCAGCTGTTGAACACAAAGGTGGTGATGGTGTTAGGTCTAGGAATGCATGGCTGCTTCTGGTGCAGGGGGACCAGTATTCATTGAGGGAAATATGGACATATATGGCTACACTAACACATTGAAAGACAATTTGAAGAAGGGTGCTGAGCAGTTGAATTTAGGTGACAATTACTACAATGAACCTAACCGTGTTGCAGAGATTGTCCATGGTTGCTATATAACACTTCACACACAGTAAAAGCACCTGCACAATATCCGAATCTCAACCCCAGCACCTATGGAGAGAGCTGGAAGACAGGTTAAAAAAACACCACATATGCAGAAAATCCCAACTAAAATACCTACTTGTGATGTAATGACATACTACTGGTGCAGAAACAATTAGAAAACTTTTCCACTCAATGGACAAACATCTGAGAGAAGTGGGTAATTCATAGAAGAGGTTGGTGTACCCAATTTTCATACACAATATTATGTTACTTAAAATTCAACCCATAAGAGTAAAGATTTTATGTATTAATATATAACAAAGTAAATGTAATTCTATTATATCTGTACTTAAAATGTGCGAAGTTCATATTATGAACCTTGTTTTGAGCTTTGTGACCCGGAAATATTGAAAATAAAATATATTAGTTTATATTTCCAACTGTATGAATACTTATGTCTATGTTTGTAGTTAGTCATAATTTTGGTTTTTGTGGGATTCATTTGCAAACCCACTTCTTTGCTCTTATTGTTTGTGTTTCAGTACCTCTTGAAGCTTTGCCGCTGAGTTGGCAAAAAGTAAAGTATCATCTGAGAATCTGAGGCTGAATTGTTCTTTCCAATTTATTAATGTGAACTAGTTCCGCTTTCGCTTTCACTTCGCTGTGTTCATGTTCATTCCACTTGTTTCTCGAGTAGCAGCATAACGAAATTCCCCCGACATAGCCTCTTCTTCTGGACCGTCCACTTTTCAACAGAAATATACGTTTCGAGTCTGCATGGGCAATAAAATATACTTTTAGAAAAAATATCCGTGTTTGTGTGTGTGTCTGAGAATCTCTGTGAACTTAAAACCCGGCATCAGATTAGATACCAAAGTTAGCATTTAAGTTCCGCACCTACAAACGAAACAGAGATTTTATAGAAATACCTCCCAATCCTAACTACCCTTTACATGGATAAATGTCCCTATTTTCTTTTTACGAAAATGACAAATCGATTTTCATTAAAACACAGTATATATAAGATATTTGCATGAGAAATAACAATTAGCAGTAACATATATTTAATATTCTGCAAATAGCCTGTAAAGTGTATTCATTTTAAATGCCTTTTATATATTAGTAAACTGTGTGAAATAGACTCAAAGTGTAGGTACTAAAGCACACAAGCAATGCCATTTCATTTTCTGTGGCCTAAATTATTTCCCAAATACACCTTGTTATTATTTTGATTTCTCAAATAATTAAGCTCTTTTTAGTGGCAAGTCAAAATTAGCTCTCCTGATGGTCATACAAAGAGCATCATATTTCAAGAGTTGTTTTCGAAAATCCAACTATCGCTTAGGCCACGTAATCGTGAACCTGCTTTATACGTGACCCAGTTCTAAGTAATTTGTATGTAAATATTAGTAGGTCCCAGCAAAATATAATTTAGAAACTTGTTAATATAACCTTATATTTACGTAATGCATTTATGCGTAATTCACTGTTACGTATAAAATTTCGGTGAAACACAACTGAGTTTTAAGTTATTACAAGGTGTATACGCATGTGCTATTTTAAAAGAAACTCCAAGATAGACACAAGTTGAGCGGCCGGCTTTTGGCCGCGGAAACAAAAGACGTTTGTTGGTACAGTCAGCTGCTTTCGGCGTAACAATGTTATAGCAACAAACGAGAAGTAAAGATAAAAACGTTCGGTATCTGGTGTTCACTAACTAACAAAGGTATTGTCCTTCAGTTGTCAATTGCTTTTAATCAGCCATGGAAACAGGAACAGAAAATATTACACACTAGATCATAAAGTAAAACTCATACGAGAGGTTGAACTTAATCCACCCAAGATCAAAACCGAAATATTTTCAGATTTAAGAATTATACCACGCTGGTTACATTCATCAGTAACAAAACGAGGTGTACGCACTTAATGGAAGAAAATGAGGCAAGTCAAATTAATTGATTCCTTTAAAGCACCATCAAGTTCAGTATAATATTGTCTTCATAAATACCTTTGTAGTTTGGAAAATTTTTCTCATGTAGTCCCACTGTTTTCCCTTTTCTTTAAACAAAATATGATACATTATCAAAATATCATTTGCAAGTAATTCTATTTCTAAGTAATCTCATCCCCTTGATATACGCACAAATCAGGTTCAACTGTACCTATATATAAAGCTGAATTCTCTGAGAATAACCTGTGAATTCCTCTTCATTTGGACAGAATATTGCTTAATCCAGTTTAGTTTTTTTAGTGCTCCATTTATGTACCGCTTTTAACATCGAGAAAAATTTGCTCAACAGAAATGGTGGTCCCTAACTTAGTGGTGTTTTTTTTTCTTTTTTTTTTCTTTTTTTTTTTTTCTTCTTTTTTTTTTAACTGTGTGTTCCTGTTACTTTGGATTAACTTAGTGCATTCAATTCACACACGCACACTCACACTCCCATTCAAACTTCCAGACTCTAGGGTCGATGAGGAATAATCCTAGTTAAAGAAAAATTCCCACCCTTCAGCCGGGAATCGAACCCGGGGCCTTTGGCAGGTGCTCTACCGACTGAGCTACTGGACCAGCTTTGTATAATTTTGCATAACTGGTAAATGTTAAGTACAGACGAAAACATAAAGGACAAAAATGCCACACTCTTTAAAACACAAATTTATTTGAAACAAATTTCTTATAGGATAAGCCGTTTTTGAGTTATTCGTTATTATTGGTTAGAATTTCTTAATACTTGTTATTGTTTTGAGTCCTATCAACATTTGGTTGTTTCTCCGATTGCATGAAAAGAGCATGGAACTTTAAGGCCAACATATAGTACTGAAACATTTGACTGTTTCTATTCTCTGTTATTGTAGCTATTTCTGCAAAGGATTACCTTAAGTAAAATAAGGTAGACAGAAAAATAAACTTTGTATCTATGCCCACTAATAAACGATATAAGATAGAGCAAGTGATGTTAATGTAACATCAGATTTTCTGCATATAGAGTCGCCAATACATTAAAAGAACACTGAATATTTACTTCTCTGTTTATTGTAATCGCTTTATACACTTCCTGTTGTCCTACGCTTTATTTTATTTGCTGATCTGTTCCTCTTTAATCTTGTTTTGTATTTCCATGTTAATGTAGCCTTAGTGTATTATTTGTTTAGTTATTGTTTTTGCCCGATAGAGCGGAAGAGGAGGTCTTTTGGCTTTACCACCCTCCAGGGAACACAAACATACAAATAGGAAAAAAGGAAGTCATTTATGGTGTATTGATATCGGGAGGCAACACACGCCTGTACTCGTCAGATATTAACTAGACTACATATTAACCACTTTAGCATTCTGAGCAAACTGCAATTATCAATAAAGTGTGTTTTGTTAGATTTATTCGTTTGTTATTAATGTAATGGCAATTCCAGATATAAACACAGTGATATTTTATTTTTAAAAAATAAAACATTAATGCAGCTGTTATTGCGTTTGACTTTATATTATTTTTGTTTGAGTTCGAGATATTCTTAGTTTTTGTAGATGTGGATGCACTCCCTTTTAAAACAGTGTATTATGTGTTGTTTTGTTTTATTCTACGAATATTTACACACATTCACAGTTTGTTACAAATAACAGGGACTAAAGAAAATGGTATCAGTTTAATAATTATCTTTTGTTTAGGAAGGTAAAGTTTGAGCATGCTTTGTGGCACATATGGGACGAAGAAAACAAGGAGTTACTAACCCCGCGGTACAACAGCCCTTTCCGGGGCAAGGCCTACCGTCCGGCCGCTGCATTCCCCACCTTTGTCCATTACAGGCGTTATGAATAGAGTGCAGTACTGGGAGGGGGCCGTGGTCAGCGCCCCGGTTCTTCCGGTTGATTATGCGAGGGTCGTAACGGGGGGCGACTATCTCTCAAGCTACCTTCTCAACTGGCCCCTCAGAGCTCTAACGAAGAGGAGTAGAAGCATGACCACGTCTCCCAGGGGCAGAAAAGCTCCTCGCCGGTACCTGGAACCGAACCTGGATCTCCTGGGTAAGCAGCAGCGCTACCACCGTGCGTAGGGGAAGACCTATTACTGAGTACATTATAGAATAAGCGCTAAATCCTACGTTCCTGACTAAAATATGTTATAGAATACCTGCTGTATGTTTTCTTTTTCATGTTTCTTCTTACAGTCTCCTTTCTCCACAGTTAAGACTTTTTCTGTTGCTATAATCTGGACTTCAGATGTTGGAATAATGACCTAAAAGCCTATCACACACTCCACGGAAAGTTGTGGAATCCACGTTCCTAACAGAGCATTTCATTTTTATTTTATAGAATATTTATAGAAATAATATAAGTTTGTATCTAGTTTCTTCAATTGAATTTTATATAAAATGCTTAATTTTGTTCCATTGTATTTCCTAAATCTTTTAAAAGAATTGCCATTCTTGGCAGACACAAAATTTAATAGCGGGTGGTAGGAGGAGCAAAAGCTAATCAGAGGATTGGCACGCCTTGCTAACTTGTTTAGCTAAACACGCTGTGAAATCATGATGTAAAGCCGGTGATATAAATATAATTTGTGCCCACAAAATGTATTTGGACAGCAGGAAAGATAATAGTAGTAGTCAGCTGTCGGCCGCTGTTAAATGTTTATCTTTTTACTGAAAGATTTAGCGATCCATTAATTTATTATGTGAGACAAAGCATTCCATTAGCAAGCTTTTAAAAATGCATTCTTAAATTATAGTAATTATTTTGAATACTTTCTCACGGAAAGTTTATGAAAAAGGAGTGTTTTGATCTTAACTGCTTTCATATAAAGGCATCCATTTTGCTGCGTATGCATAAAATAAAGTATACTAGTAACTAAACATTACTGGCAAAGGTTGATAATATTGTGTAAGTGAAAAACTTATCCCAGTTGGCTTAGGAAATCCAGAACAGTATGCTGAGAGAGCTTTTACTTCAGCTGTGAGCGGGAAATTCCTCCTTGAACTGTAGGGAAGGCAGCACCGCGTCCGGGCTTACCACCTAGGCCACCCGTGTTCGATGCTGAGGATCCGCATGTGACATTTGTGGTGCACGAAGCGGTGTCTGGGCGGGTTTTCTCCGGGTTCTCCGGTTTTCCCACTCATTGCACCAACTGTTCCATCATCACCTTTCAATTCATCCAATTCGCCTACATTTCATATCATCCTCTTCCTCACTATCATTCCTGGTGCTGGGCTGACCTTCCGCTTCCAGGTCTTCACTCTGTACGGTCCATAGGTTCCTAGGTTCCTCTGCTCCCCAGCAGGCGCCAAACTCGAGGCACAGGCTTGTAAGTCCTAGGGAGTGTAAGTCCTATAGAAGGGGAGGATAATCAGGTAAACAAGAAGAAGATGAACTGCAGGAAATGCGCCCGGTTTCAAACGCTCTTTCTCCATATTTTAAGCCTGTTAAAGGTATAACAAGAGTTAATGAAACAATCTGAAGCACACTTTATCTACTTGCTATTATTTTAAAAAACTAAAGTAAACGTGTAACGTGCCAGCCTCGCTTACGGGAGCTGCTGGGTTCGATTCCCGTCGATCACTCACTCTGACCTTTGGCTTTTCGTGGGTTTCACCACTCGATAGGCGAGTGTTAGGGTGATTCCCCATCCACCACAATTTACTTTCCCTAATTTCTTTTTAGTCTGTTTTATTCTGATCTTTCGCATGTTCGTTATGCTTCGTGGTGTGAGGCGGTGCCTAACAAATGAAACGGATGCCTTCTCGAAGGAACAAGTATTCCCCGTGGACAGTAGAGGATCTTTAGGTCGCTCATCTCTCCCTCCGGTCGGGTCTTCGAGTTAGGAAATGTTAGGACTTTCACGCGTCTCTGTAGCCTCGCTGTGAAATACCTGTAGCCTCAAAGGCTCTTTTAACGGAATGCCTTCCTCCTGGTGGCGATAATCCAACGGACCTCAAGTAGGTCGTGTTCTTCCTTTGTGCGTGTTATCCCTACGATAATGTGATTTTATTGTTGTTTAATTCGAAGTTTATAGTTCCTTTAACGTATTTGTATATAGCGATTTTACAATTGTTTGAACAATACAATGATATCAGGCTATTTAACATAGTGATAACTTGACGCCATTATAATAAACTGTGTAAGATTGTGACATCATAAAACAAATTAATATGTATTGTATATCTTTACATAAATACATGCTTTTAAAAAATGCAACTATCTTGAGGTAATCGGTTAGTCGATTGTAGCTCATTGGATCTCATTCGTAGATGTGGAGACACCACTCTTATCTTTCGGTTGTTAATGGCATGTTTTCAAATGGGTGCTAGAAGATAGCTGGGTGTGATCTTGGAAGGGTCTATTCTTAGTCGGGATAAACCTTAATTGAAAAGGGAATTACTGGGAAGACGTATTGTAGAACTCCATATTACATCACGAAATTTGCTTCTTGTTGAGTCAAGACTCTCTGCCTTCCACTGTTGCCAGAGCTTCCATTTTTATGGTTGAGATAATATAATTGGCTAGTGTAGTTATAGTTAGCGGATGTTTAAGGACCCCTTTTGCTGCTTGATAAGCCAATCCATTGCTTTGTATTCTAATTCATTTTAAAGACATATTTCCCTTGGTTATTGGCTTGAGTGACTGCATTTCTTGTGAGAATATAAGCTGATGAAAGATTGTTTACTGCTTCTAGAATCTGAGTAAATAAGTACAAATAAGCTTGAACAATTTTCAAAATATATAGTACATTTTATTCAATTGCAAATAGTTCATTAGAGAATACGACATAAACATCAGGGAATCTGAATAGTACGACGTGACCTGGATAAATAACGGTTCAACCAATTTTATTATTACACTTTGATCCAACTGTGTAAATTACTATTTGTTTTCCATATCCGTCATTTAATTCATCAAATAACTGGCGATAAACTGATGACTGTGTATGTGCCTTGGAGAAGATCTTAATTCCAGGTATACTTTAGATGAAGTGATTGTCCAGGTTGGAGTAGCAAGAACGGAGTGTGTGACACAAGAGGAACTCTACATAATGTCGAGTTCTTGGAGATTCTGAGATACAGGTTAGCTATTATTAATGATCTTTTGACGTTTTCTTTAGTGTTGTAAAATACATAACTTTTTAAGTAAGAATCAGACATCGCTACTATCTTGAGGGCATGTGTTGTAGAAAATTGTTTTTTGTTTGTTAGTTTTTTTTTTTTTTTTTTTTTAATTGCAAGTGTGGGTTCACCTATTTCTATTCTACTAATTGTTACGCTGGTATGAAAATCTCCAGCTGCCCTCTAGTGCCCTGGTTTGTACTTAATCCAACACTTGAAGAGACGATGTTCTTGCAGAGTTGTAAACCAAACATCATGATCCATTTCTGCTCTAATAAATAATTTATAGGTGCTTCACAGTGCATGGAAATCCTCTCCCCAATTTTCAGCCGCTGGATATTCATGATGTTTAACTTCTTAGGACAGTCATCTTTTAGTCTTTTGAGGTGAGGTGTCCAGTTCAATTTGTTATCAAAGTTGTTCCCAGGATACTGATTTTCTTAAGGAGTTCAGCTTTATGGTTGTCCATATACATTTGGGATTCTATGCTATTGCACCTGCTTTTAGAAAGGCAAGCATATTTGCATTTAATCTTTGAAAGCTTAACACCTCTAACCCTTGCCTATTTTAGAAGCCCTATAATTGACTCTGCAGTAGTTGCTGAATAGTATCAATGTTTTTCCTGCGCAAAACAAATAAGATCAATTGCAATGGGATATACTTTAACATGTTGTACGTTTGCAACAATGTTATTTGTTGCTATTAGATACAATCCAAATGTTACGCCCATGGTTGATCACTCTATTTTTAATGTGAAATTATTTTATAAATCCTATTACCTCGACTTACATTTATCGATACTGAAGAAGCTGATTAAAAAGTGTAGTATATTCCGTGTAACATGTATGTTTACAAAGTCATCAATGTAATCTTTTCGTACCTTATCGTATGCCTTTTCAATGTCTAAACTAACTACGTACTATATAATATTGCTTACTGTAAAGTGTATTTTGAATTTCGTATTCTAGATACTCTGTTAAAGAATTTTAAGCTTTCAGGATACCATCGTAATCCCTTACTAACTACATTTTCTAGTGGTTAACACATTATGACAGAGCTTGTTTACATATGTACGAAAACTGAATAAGGAATAACTCCGGTTTAAGCCGTTGGTGGAAATTCTACCACTTATAATTTCTCACTCAAATGTTAATATTCCATAATTCCCAGACTAACGCGATATTAGTGTTGCCTAGCGCAGACCTTTCGTGAATCAAAAGTCTTAAACTGGAGTTATAATTACTATCACACATTAAAATAAATATGCTAAAATTGTCTGCGAATAGCCTATAAACGTGTCTTGCTTCTGAATGAATTTTGCACAAGTTGTTAAACGTAACATATGGATTTAAAAGTAATAAACGAAGCTGTAGACAACATCAAAAGATCGAACTTATGACATAAAAGTACTTGTATCATTTGCAAGTTCTGATTTAGTTTGCTTTCTCTTGGAAAGTGGCAAATGGATTTTTTTTTTAAGTTTTTTTTTTTTTTTTTACTTTCTCTACTAGTAAGTACAGGAAGTATTGTATTCCACCCGCAAATTCGATGTAGACATTTCACCAGAAATATATATTTTGAAGCCCCTGAATGCAAAACAAAGATATTTTTAGAAAAAGGTCCGTGTCGGTGAGTGTGTGTGTATATGTGTGTGTGTGTGTGTCGGTGTGTCTGTCAATCTGTGGACAGCACAACTCAAAAACCAAAAGTTGGTTAAAAACCAAAGTTGGTATTTAAATTTAATGTCTTTTAAAGATGCGACACGAAGATTTTGAAGAAAATTGCTCCCCATGAACTACCTTTTGCATGGAAATTTTTTCGAACATTTTGATTTTGTTGAAAATGGCTCTAAAGATTTTGATAAAAATGAGAAGTGTAAGATATTTTTATGACAAATTAAATGTATATTTTCAATTTTCTGGCTATAGCCTATATAGTCTTATTTACTCTGGATGGCTTTCCAATAGCTCGTAAGTCGTAAGCGATCTTACAGTACAAAAATGTAGATCTCGTTAAAACACACGGTTTATGTCACAATAAAATTTTTTGTAGGGTGAACCATTTCGGAGATATTCCTTGTTATGTGTGTGAGTTTCTGAAAACTTAAAACTTCCGTGAAATGGAACATCGTTGTTCATTTGTTATATGTTAACTGTGCAAAGGAAACGGAATCTCAAAGCTTTAAAAGAATTGACTATCGCACAAAGCTTACTGTATTCTAATATTCCCCTTAAGCGTACAAGGAAATAAGCAATTAGAAAATTTGTACAAATGTTTATTTCAACTAATACGAAGGTGGGTGAGTGAATGTGTAGGGTTTAACGGACCGTCGATAACGAGCTCATTTGGGCCAACACGAAGAAGATATAGGAATAAGAGTTTATAAGAATGGTCAGTACGAGAGTAGAGAAAGTCATGTGAGTGCAACACATCAGATTTTTTCTTTCCTAGTCATACAAAGGAAAGGAAATTTCAAAGTCATCATATAGCGGCTGCTTTAGAAACATTTAACTGTCACATAAACCTAGTGTGTTGCACTTATACAACGAAGTGTGTGATAAAATCACTCCAGTAAACTTTTAACTCGAAGAACCTTATGCAATAATTTTTTGTAAGAATATTTGGTAGATGTTTTGGCGGACAATATGATATGAAGTGAAACAGACTCTTTCTCCAAGCAGTGAATATCAGTTTTCAATGATAAGGAAAGTGAATTTAGCTCATAATAATGTCAGTTTAAACGAAGTTAAACGAGATGCCTTTTATTTTTCTTTCTCTTTTTCGCTATGCATGTAAATACTGGTCTTTCCATGGTCAAACGTGTGTACTGTATATCATCCAGCCCCTGAACACTCAACTCATTGAATTATGTATGTCATTCACAAGTTTCACAGCAGGGAAAGGATTTTCCTGTTGCTTGTTTTAAAATGTCACTGTGTCTGAATGGCTACACTCCTGTAGGTCTGGAAAAATTCAATTTTAACAATGTTTTTCTTATTTTAAGGTAAAAAAAAAAAAAGAATACTGTCTTGTGAATTCTCTTGTGAAAGTTTACGTGACGAACTTTCTGTAATATCTAGTGATATTTAGTTATTTATTACTTAGAATCCTAGACATCATGCGCCTGTCGTGCAAAAAGGCAAATAAATACATGTTTTTATGATGAAAATGCAGGTTTAGCAATGTAATTAACTTACCGTAGGTTTGGAATTTAGAATGTCATTGAATGTTGAATATGGGTTTCGCTTAGTCGAAGCTAATTACGTCGCCGTAATGTCCGTTCTGATGTTCCCGGCTGGCTTAGCATATCTACAAGTCATTTTTAAAATATTCTTAATCCCAGTGGAAGTCACAAAACTCCACTGGATTCCTCAAAAAATCTGTCTGAAAATTATATCACATGCCATTGCCTCCACTTGTGAAATGTTCATAACCGAATTAAAATACTTGGAGGTGATATTGAAATTAAATTGAATAAATAAATATACCAGTATGTTAAATTATATTATATGAAATATTGTGACGCCGGCCCTCGGATGCACATCACAGCGAGGCGTAGTCAGGCTCCTTCGCGCCACTGCTTGTAAATATGTGACCGACAATAGAGTGCGGGAGAACAAAGCATTTCGAGAGTGTTCACGAAGCTTTTGGCTACCGGCTTTTTTGAAGAAGGTTCGAGAAAAAGGCGAATTCATAGAAAGATCCCTGCTATGTCATTCTCCTCCCCCAAAAAGGCAACAAAATACAGAAAGCTTGCGGGAGGGTGAAAAACTGCAGTTTTTGTTGGACAATGGGAAGGGTAGTTGTTGGTTCGCAAAAGACACAGCTATTGGCAGTGCGTGTATGAGTTCAGCCGTCGTGAGAGAACTGTATGTATCGACAGAAACAGTTAGGGAGTTAGTCTTGAAGTGAATCAATTTTAGTCAGTATTGAGTGATTATATCATCAAAGACAGCTGATTGTGAGACAGAGAGAGCGAATGACAGAGAAAAGAAAAACAGAAAACTGTATCTAGTTAGTTACAGGATCACAAAGAACTGTAGATTTTGTTAACGACGGTAAAAGAGAACTAACTGTCTCTTGTGATTCAGTTTAGAAGAAAATAAAGTACAGAAAACTTAACTGGAATTTGTTGTCATTTTGTCACACTGCTGTCAGGCGTGGGTTTTGCCAAATTGTTATTTTGTCACCAGATATATCGGAAATATAGATTTTACATGTTAAATGTTTTGCTCTATCTTTGGCGAACTCCGTTTTGTTACATGTTTAAATGACCTAGGAAATAAGGGAGGGTGTAGTAGATCATTAAAGGTATTGAGCTCGACATGAATTAGCCTCTTTTAGTAAGAATATCATGAGCTAGAAGGTGCGTGCTGAGCTTGACGATTCTCTGTTGTAGGGAAGCCCTACAAATAAAGATACATAGGATTTTGTTGTTGTTGAAGATAGTTATTTTTTTCTTCCTATCTTGTTTATTAAAATGTGACGTTCTAAAGCCGAAATAACGTCTTCCTTTTGGAATACTCTTTGTCTTTCCCAGTACGTTTCAATTAGGAATAAGTAGTCATGCATGCTTAACTGATGCCACCATTGGCTACGTCTCTCACAACTGCCAAAGCCAACCAAATACGGAAAAGAAACGACAGAAATAAATGTAAATGAATGTAGGATACTAGTAACGTGATCGTACAACAATACATGACCTGTTGTGAATGATGGGGAAAATCAGCAGGCTAAAGGGAGAGGCTATAGGCATTTTTATGAGCACTAGGTGTCTAACAATACAGAAGAGAAATTCCTGAAAAATAAATAAGAAGAAACAAGTAGGGTGTTTTCATATAAGTACAGTGCTCGCTTGCATTACCAGTAGTATTTTGTTTATTTTAAGAGACTCTACCTCCATCATCAATTTGTACGACGTCACTCGCACTGATGCGAGCAATGTCCCTCAGGGACGTAAGAATATCTCTGAATTTGTTACACCAGTAGTCCAGCTGCGCTTCCCCTGAGGATGGTGGCATATCTAGTCGCTGAAAGCTTAGACAGTTACCCAGATTTGACCTAGCTGTTAGTTGGAGAAACTACCATCAATAAGCAACTCCGGGAAAGCTTAAAATCTTTCATTAGTTAAAATAATTGTTTCTCGAAAACTTCGTCCTTGCTGTGGACTCCTATATCGCACCCCAATGTTACGCTTTTGTGTATTTCTTATAGAAGGTATGCCTCTCGTTCCGGGCTCCCAAACTGTCTGGAATCCTAGCTTCGTGTTATGTTTGGATGCTGTTGTTTTAATTGTAATAGTCCCTAATTTCCAGTGCGGGATTTTCTTTTGTCATTTTTGGGTTGGTAAACCTGATTAATCGTGCATAATTATTCGGCTTAGCAACTATTAAGTGATTCCTAACATATTAAGAAAGTGACTTATGACCATAGTTGTCTTCTAGTCATTCATTCACGGCTCTGACATACCACCTTTCTTGGAACCCTCATGGAATTCCGTGTCATTGTTTTGTTTCCATTCCTGTCATGTTTTCTTCTAGCAAGTTCGATGCAGTACGTCCCTGTTGCCTAATCGTGCCATTCAGATGTATTTCCTTAAATATTTCAGATCACTTAAATCGAAGTTCGCAAGAGCTTCTTATTTAAGTATTCCTCGATTTCCCGTAAAGCCTTTTGAATTTTACCGGCTGTGTCTTCAAATGTGGATGCTGATATTTCCGAATTGAGATGTTCGGGGAAGTGTGTTTCATTTGGTGCATTGTATAGGTTATGCGTGACATGGGTAGGACCCACATGACTTAAAAATATTAACAAAGTACCTTAAAAATAACTTTTGGCCTTAAATTAATTAAAATGATCTAAGCAAACAAAGAATGACTTAAAATGTTCTTCATTTCTCAATTTACTTGAATATTTCACATATGATTTATCACGGAATGCTGAATTGTAATATTTTACAAACACTTTTGTAACTTCTCAAACAATTATCAATTGTTATGGACCTAGAAGAGCTTCTTTCACCACCAACGGAATATACTGAGAGTACTTAAAGTAGCAAATAATGTCGATTTACAGATCTTCTTCATCAAGGGAATACTTATGATCTGACGTTATATTTGGAATTTACAGTTGTATCACATCCATTGTTCTGTTCAACTCGTTTACAGTTTTAACAAAGACGATATCTCCACTTTACCAGTCACACGACCTGGATTACTTGCAATTGATTTCAACAATTCTATTTGATATTCAATTTCGCGTAAATACATGTTTTTGCCTTCACCATCACGAGCTACAAATATCACCTCAAATACTAGCTTCTATTATATAAGACTACTTTGTAACTGTACACATGTTGCGACCCTCAGAGGCAGATCCACACCCCTCCCCCATTCCTTTGGCGAACAAGTCTGTGTTACATTAGACGTAAACCGTTTAGTTGACCTATGAATCAATGCACCAGTCGGAAAGTTTAACAAAATATGAATAAAGCAGCCACATTGAAATAGATTTTTTGGAATATTTAGATTTGAGGTTCTGAAACTTGATTCTAATAATACAATAACGCAAGCAAACTCCGGAGAGTGACAAAAACCTTAATTTGTTCGTGAAATGATTTAAAATGACTTATAACTCGTAAAAAATGTTCTATCGACAAAAATGTATAAAAATGCAGAAAAACCGACCTTTAAAGTGGTTTAATCCCTCCAAATATTATGGATGTCCTAGTATCATCAGGTAATAAAAATACAAAGTCATCGAAATGCCTGCCCTACTTTTATGTATAAATGCTCTGGGTCCATTTCTGTATCTTGTGAAGATTCACAATTACTGCCCTTTTCCACATCATACTTGTTTTGTGTGAGTATATTCTTTGCATTATTTATAAGGTTTTACAACATTGCTACTTGCACTTGGAACCAATATTGCGTAGGAAACTGTTCATTTGTCCATTGTTCTCATTGCATTGCTTATTTCTAATTTGTTTCAATTGCTCTTTAATTTCGTCTCAATTCTGCTGTGTTACTCTACTTTTCCTACCAACCCAGGTTGTTTGCCCAAATCAGTTCTTAGGAAATTTAATTTCTTGCTTACTTCATTAAGTTCTAGATCCCTTATCTAGCTGTACACAATCTACCTTTACAGATTCCATTTCATTACTTATTTCTGTATAGTGGCTTTGTAAGGTTGTTTCCTTTTCTCTAACTGAGTCCATGAACCACTATTCATTTCCACTATAGTTTCATTTTGAAATCCAACTATTTTCTCTGAACTTGCGTCAAATTTTTCTGTTGCCTCTATAACCTGTGTTTTCTGTTTTAATCTTACTTTTTCTGTGGTTTGTCTGGTACTATTCCTTGTTCTAATTTTACGCTTTCCTGAAATCTCCCTAGTTAATTTGTCTTGGTTTAATTTCGTTCTATTCTACTCTTCAGTTTACCTTCTTCTAGCCTAGTTTCGTTTCTTGTGGTAGTTCTGTAATGGTACAATAATTTGGGAATGTTATGTTCCCCTGTTCTCTAACCTCATTGTAACTTGGCGTAGGTTGCAATTCCTGTTGATCTTTCTGGCTATTTTTAATGGAACTAGTTTTACACCTCTAAAGCACATATCTTGGCGGTATTAGGTTATCAGCTCTAAAAACCTTATCTGCCTTGCTACTTCTACTTTCTCCCATCGGTTGCGAAACTAAAACTTCAGTGAAACTCAGTGCGGATGTTTTGCGCAGTATCTCTAGTATGCCCGTTGATAATGGCCACGTCGCACTTGTGAGTTCTGAGCGCGCAGTGAGCATTTAAACATGCCCAAAACAATAGAGTATCCCGCCAAATGTGAATTGCATGCTATAATTCAATTTCTTTATGCGGAGGGCTGATGTGCAGCCGATATTCATCGACAAATAAAGCATGTGTGCCGTGAAACCTTCATGAGGCACCACAAAGACCGGCAATGGCTCAGGAACTTTGAAGCAGGGTGTAAGATGTTCAAGATGCAAGCGGTAAGGGAAGAAAGCGAATGTCCACTCATGATCTTGCTCATCGAGTGGATCAGGCGCTTCGAGGAAATCGACAGTTCACAATTTCTGTATTGAGTAATTCGTTTCCCAATATTTCAAAGTCAGCTCTGTATACCATCATGATCGAAGTGACTAAGAGCACACGTGATTGCTTTCTTTCTATGGCGAAGGAATTAGTAAGTTATTAAAACGCTATATAAAATGCATACGTCGGCGCGGCAATTATGCGCTAAGTAGCATGTAGGTGTGGCTAAATGTTGAAAATAAGGTATTTTTGATTTTCATTGTAGTGCTGGTTTTGCAGCTGATCAGACTTAGTAAAACAAAAAGCCCTCGTATATCTAGGTGATATAGATAGAGAATCGGCAAGCACAGCACTCACCTTTTAGCTCATGATATTCTTACTAAAAGAGGCTGATTCATGTCAAGCTCAATACTTTTAATGATCTGCTACACCCTCCCTTATTTCCTAGGTCATTTAAACATGTAAGATAATGGAGTTCACCAAAGATACAGCACAACATTTGTCACGTAAAATCTAGATTTCCGATATATCTGGTGACAAAATAACAATTTGGCAAATGCCACTCCTGACAACAAAATACAGTTAATGTTTCTGTTACTTTATTTTCTTCTAAACTGAATCACAAGACACAGTTCTCTTTTACCTTCGTTAACACAATCTACAGTTGTTTGTGATCTTGCAACTAACAGCTATCTTCTCGTAACTTTGATACAGCTTTCTGTTTTTCTTTTCTCGTTCTCTGTGTCACAATCAGCTGACTTTGACGATATAATCACTCAATACTGACTAAAAGGATCCACTTCAGGACTAACTCCGACGTGACGTATCCCAAACTATCTCTGTCGATACATACAGTTCTCTCACGACGACTGTAGTGATACACGCACTGCTAATAGCTGTGTCTTTCGCGAACCAACAACTACCCTTCCCATTGTCCCACAAAAACTGCAATTTCTCACCGTCCCGCAAGCTTTCTGTACTTTGTTGTTGTTTTTTTTTGGGGGGGGGGGGAGGGGGAGGGCGAGAATAACAGCATGGGTCTTTCTATGAATTCGCCCTTTTCTCGAACCTTCTTCAAATAAGCCGGCAGCCAGGAGCCTCGCGAACACTCTCGAAATGCTTTGTTCTCCTGAACTCTATTGTCAGTCACATATTTACAAGCAGTGACGCGAAGGAGCCTGACTACGGCACCCTTTGATGTGCATCCGCGGGCCCGCGCCAACATATTTATATAATATAGTTTAATATGTATGATTAATTTAATTTCAACATCACTCCAAGTGTTTCAATTCGGTTATGAACATTTCAAATGTGGAGACAATGCCATGTGATATAATTTCCAGACAGCTTCTTTGAGGAATCCAGTGGAGTTGTTTGATTTCCACTAGGATTAAGAATATTTTAAAGATGAGTTGTAAATATGCTAAGCCAACCGGGAACATCAGAAGGGACATTACGGCGAAGAGATTAGCTTCCACTAAGTGAAATCCAGATTCAACATTCAATGACATTCCAGATTCCAAACCTGCACTAAATTAATTACATCGCTAAACCTGCATTTTCATCATAAAACATTTATTAAAACTGCAATACTCAACCGTCTTTTTAGCTACATGATGTTGAAGGCGAAATTGTGAGCGCCATAATTATGGATATAATACTGCATCACATGGCGGAATTAAATAATCAGAAAATGTTAAAATCGTTACATATATAAAGTTACAGGACCCGGGAGATTAGTTGTGACTAAAATTGTAAAAAGGCACGAAAAGGTACAGACAAGTTATTAGTGGTAAATTTCAGGTAGTCAGCCTGATACATAGGTAAGAGCAGTTTTCCTGGAAATCGCTCAGCGCCGGTGTAAGCCGGAAAACAAGGGATGGTCGATTCTTCGAAACCCTGTTGCTAATTAGGAAGTGAAAGGTACAGAGAGCGTCATAACGCACAGGGACTTGCCTGCAAGAACCCGGAGAGAAAGGGTCATTGAGAGTTGCTCTCCAGAACCCAACGGGACAGTACAGTTGCCCTCCAGAATTCGGCGGGGCAGTACAGGTGCCGCCAAGATCGCCGAGCGAGCATCTCAGCTACGGAACTTGTATTCCGGATCCTCAAGTGTGAGGACACATTATAGTTAATATTAACGATTTTCTGTCTTAGTAGAGACACGATAACGACTCAACTAATTTAATAACGATCGGCAAATCTCACGCTTTCTTATTTTGGTGAGAATAAAAGTGTTTCAACGAAGTACTGGTCTTATTCACAAACACTCACGCATACCCTGATGTTAAGATCACATGCCAGAGCAGCCGGAGCATAAGACATCTAGAAAGCAGAATTCCGCGTAGGAGAGTACAGGAGCGACGAGTCGACATCATATGGCGCCCAACGTGGGGCCGAACAATAGTAGAACCAGACGACAGTGGAGCCGAACAGCAGTAGAACGGGATGACAGTGGAGCTGAACAGCAAAACGGCACGAGAACACCAGAGGAGACCAGGACCACGAGGATAAGAGGATCCGCATCAAAGCAGCAGTAGCAGGTAGCAGACAAAAAGGTATTGAGTGAAAGACTTTTATTTTTATGTTTTGGTAGTAGATGTATTTGAGAAGTGGGAAGCTGATAGAGCAGGCTGATGTAACTATGGATGTTCAGGAGGGTGATGTAAATAATGATAGAGATAATATAGAAAATGTAGAGGATAGGAATGGGCAAAATCAGGCAGAACAGTTAGGGAAGAGTAATGTGACCAAAGAAAGTCCAACTCAAAGTTTTACCATGGACAATAGCACATATAGGTTACTTGTGGCGCTGTTACATAGTTTTAAGGAAGAGTTAAGGGAATAAATTAAAACTCTTTTTCAAAATATTAGTCGGGATTTAACAGAAATGAAAAATAATCATAAAGAGTCAATGGAAGAAATGAAAACTAGTTATCAGGTTTTAGGTGAAAAGATGGCAAATAGTAACGAAGGTTTAACAGGGAAGATTGAAAATAGTAACAAAGGGTTAACAGAAAAGATAGAAAATAGTAACAAAGGGTTAAAAGAAGAGATAGAAAATAGTAACAAAGGGTTAACAGAAAAGATAGAAAATAGTAATGAAGGGTTAACAGGAAAGTTAGAAAACGAGATAGGGAAAATAGAGAATAATCACAAAGAGTTAATGGGGGAGATGAAAGCTAGTAGGGAAGAGATAATAAAGTTAGAAAATAATCAGGAGTTAAAGGAAGAGGTGAAAGCTAGTAGTAAGAGTATTATGGAAAACCATGAAAAAGTTTTAGAAAGTTTTAAGGACGAAGTTAGGAGTGAAATTGCTAACGTGAGATAGGAGGATAGGGAAAATCACGAGCAGGTTAAGGAGAAAATAAAAATGGTTAAACAAGAAAGTAGTATAGGAATGGGAGAAGAGATAAAGATTGTAAAACAAGAGATTAGTACAGGAATAGGAGACGAGGTTAGGAGTGTAGATAAAAGTTCTACAATATTTTTCGGGCAGGGGGCACAGTCAGCAAATATTAGAAGTGATGACACCCGAGAAAGATATCGAGGTCCCGTACCGAAAAATGGTAACAATTACGCGCGTAGGAGGAGAAATCATTTCGACCATAATTATAGGGGTCAAGTTGAAACTTTTCATAGAGGACGGAACGCCCAAGTTAATTTTGTACAGGCAACTATATTTTCCAGACATAGAGGGTGGATAATTCCATAGAAATAGGTGTTGTTCTGGAAATAGCTACCATGAGTATACGGACATGATTAGGGTTATGACCCAAAAAAAAAAAAAAAAAAATGTAAATTATAATAATAGCATTTATAAGGTAATTATAGTAACTGTACTGATTAGTAATTATGAAAAGAGGGTATAATTGTGAACAAGTATTAAGTGTGAACTTTTGTATTTGTTGGCATCAAACAACGTGAAGAGTACAGGAATGAGAAGGGAAAAGGTAGAGTTTCAGGCCCTGTTAAATGTTGAGATTTGCGGAAGAATGATTAATTTGTTATTTTCAGTTGTACCTAGACTAGTTACGGATCTTATAATCGGGTATGATAGTCTATATGCTTGGAACGCTATTGTGAACTTCGAACATAGATTTTTGAAAATTGTTACGGAAAATGACACCATTGCCGTGCTAGTTTTAGAGGACGGTAATTTGGGTATAATTGCAAGGGATCAGATAGATGAAGACATTCAGGAGAAAACATTTGTCGTGGAAGTAACAAATATTGGAGCATTGTAATTAGCAGATGTTAAATTAGATGAATATAACGATATTGATAAGAAAAACGTCGCTTATAGAAGAATATAATGATATTGATAAAGAAAAACGTCGCGTATAGAGGATATAATGATCTACGTAATAATGTTAAAAATGAATAAGTATAAAGATCCCAGATTAAACTTGAAGGAGAAGAAAATAAAGATGCATGATGGGGTGAATGATTGTATCGAAGTAGAAAATTTGTTAAGAGAACAAGTGAACCAAGCAAATAGATTGAGCGAAACGCACTTAGGGGAGAAATCATAGGCTATAATTATTGTATAAAGGTCCGGCAATAATTACAGCAAAATTTGGGGGACATACTTTTCGAACTAATGGATAAGAAAACTAGCAAATCTATAGGTCAATGGCATAAACAGCTTCTGAGACCCTATCGGGAACCTTCAAATATTCCTGAGATTACGTAAATGGTGTGAATTTCTGAGACTGGTTAGAGCATGAATGTACAAAGCGGATAGTGTTTAAAAAAATGTAAATAGATGTAAGAAAAACAACCAAGTGAAAGCAAAAAGTGAAGTGAAAGTGAAAACGACGTTACTATACAAAACAAAACAAAAACCAGCGAAGAGTTTTGCAAAATTATTATATAGAAGCAGAAGATATGACAAGAAAAGACATGTAAATTATAATAATAGTATTTATAAGGGAATCATAATAACTGTACTGAATAATAATTATGAAAAGAGGGTATAATTATGTATTTATTGAGTGTGAACTTTGTACAAATGTTTTAATTGAATTTATGTGAAGGGTGATTTATATGTATGTATGACAAATGTTTACAGGACAAACATAACCATGTTAAAATTATAAAATGAATTCATGTTAACCAGTTGTGAAAGAAAAGAAAAAGAAATTGTATGTAATCAGCTCAAGGTTTGCCGATCGATCGCGTAATATTTTTGAAGAAAATTGTTTTCGGGCAAGACATAAACATTGCAATATTATTGTATAATATGACAATGTCTATAGTTAATATTAACGATTTTCTGTCTTAGTAAAGACACGGTAACGACTCAACTAATTTAATAACGATCGGCAAATCTCACGCTTTCTTATTTTGGTGAGAATAAAAGTGTTTCAACGAAGTACTGGTTTTATTCACAAACACTCACGCATACCCTGATGTTAAGATCACATGCCAGAGCAGTCGGAGCAGAAGACATCTAGAAAGCAGCATTCCGCTTAGGAGAGTATAGGAGCGATGAGTCGACATCAATATCTCGGATTCTAAATAATACATAACTAAATATCACTAGATATTACAGAAAATTCGCCACGTAAACTTTCACAAAGGAATCCACTAAACAGTATGCTTTTTGTACCTTAAAATAAGAAATACATTGTTAAAATTGAAGTTTTGCAGAGCTACCGGAGTGTAGCCATTTAGATAGTGACATTTTAAAACGAGAGACAGGAAAATCCTTTCGTTGCTGTGAAACCTGTGAATGACATACATAATTCAATGAGTTGAGTGTTCAGGGGCTGGATGATAGTAAACACGTTTGACCATGGAAGGACAAGTGTTTTACATGCTTAGGGCAACAGAGAAAGAAAAAGAAAAGGCATCTCGTTTAACTTCGTTTAAACTGACACATTATTATGAGATAAATTCACTCTTCTTTTCATTGAAAGCAGATATTCACTGCTCGGTGAAAGAGTCTGTTTCACTTCATATAATATTGTCCACCTAAACTTTTACCAAATATTCCTACAAAAATTTATTATATAATTTTTCTTCGAGTTAAAAATTTAGGGAAGTGTTTTTATGACATGCTTCGTTGTATAAGTGTAACACACTAGGTCTATTTGACAGTTAAATGTTTCTAAAGCGGCCGCTATATAACGCCTTTGAAATGTCCTTTTCTTTGTATGACTTTGAACGAAAACATCTGATGTGTTGCACTCTCATGACTTTCTCTACTCTTGCACTAACCATTCTTACAAACTCATTCTTCTGTCTTCTTCGTGTCAGTGGAGATAAACATTTGCAGAAATTATCTTAATGCTCATTTTCTTGCACGTGTAACGGGAATATGGGAATATAGTAGGCTTGAGCGATAGTCAAATCTTTTAAAGATTTGAGATTCCGTTCTCTTTGCACGCATAACATATAAAAAATGAACAACGATGTTACATTAGGCGAAAGTTTGCTTTCTGAAACTGACACAAATAACAAGGAATATCTCCGAAATGGTTCATTCTACAAAACTTGTTATTGAGACACAAATTGTGTGTTTTAGCGAGATCTACATTTTTGCACAGTAAGATCATTTCCGGTTTACGAGTTATTCAAAAGCCATCCAGAGCAAACAGGACTGCATAGGATATAACCAGAAAATTGAAAATACCAATTTCATTTGTCATAAAAATATCTTAAGCATGTCATTTTTATCAAAATCGTTAGTCATTTTCAAGAAAATCACAATTTTCGAAAAATTTTCCACGTAAAGAATAGTTTACTGGGCAGCAATTTTCTTCAATATATTCGTGTCACATCGTGAAAAAACATTAAATTTAAATACCAACTTAGGTCTTTAACCGAGTTTTGGATTTTGAGTTATGCTGTCCACAGACGGACACACACACACACACACACACACACACACACACACACACACACACACACACACACACACACACACATACACAAACACACACACACACACACAGCCACACAGGCAGACCTTTTTCTAAAACTGCTTTTTTGGATTCAGGGGGCCTCAAAACATATTTCCGGTGAGATATCGACATCGGATTTTTGGGTGGAATGTACTTACTAGTAGAGAAATGAAAAAAGAATCCATTTGCCACTTTCCAAGGGAAAGCAAATTAAATCAGAAATTGCTAAGGATACAAGTACTTTTATGTCTACAGTTTCGTTTAGTACTTTTATATCCATACGTTACGTTTAACAACATGTGCAAAATTCATTCAGAAACAAGAGGGATATTCGCAGACAATTTTAGCATATTTATTTTAATATGTGGTTATAATTATAACTCTGGATTAAGACCTTTGATTCACGAAAGGTCTGCGCTAAGTAACGCTAATATCGCATTAGTCTGCGAATTAAGAAGTGATAATATTTGTGTGAGAAATTATAAGCGGTAGAATTTCCACCAACGGCTTAAACCGGAGTAATTTCTCATTCAGTTTTCATACATATTTGAAAAAGCAATACCTAATCAGGAAGCAGAATACTTAATACTACTTTCTAGGAGTAAAAAATGGAGGCTTACTGAATGTAATGTATTGCACACTACGTATAGGGCTTGGATTATAATAATATTAACCTTGTGGTACATTTTAAGCACACAAAATAGTTTAAAACTTAGTGCATAGTTTCCGTTGGTCACAAAAGCTCACTGATTATATACTTTTGAATATGAGAAGTGATTTTGTGCACACTAATGGGCTATTGTGATTGATGATAAAGCCACCGGAATAGTTTGCTTTGATTGCAGTTGCACATAAAAAGTGAGTTTATGCACTTTGTGGCAAAATTTCACTTTGAGCACAAAAATTGGGCTGAAGTACTTTGTCACTCCGTTTCACTTTAATCACAAAAATCATTTGGAAGTGCGTGGCTATGGAGATGGTTGACATCGTAATTAGCGATCAGAGGTTTTGCTGTGACATAGACAAACGATAAGGTTAAAATCCTCACATGTATATCTTTGTAAGAGCCGCATCTTTTAAGAGATGAATGGCGTGAACATTATTAGAATAAACTCAACGATGATTTATTGTTACCAGCTAATGAAGGTAATTTCGATGCAGAGTAATGGGGTTTGAGAGTGGACGTGGTCCGTCCAAATAAGTTTCATTGAGTAGGTAGATTGTAATGATGTCTGCATCTACATGACGATACTGGGGCAAATGTGTTGGGTGTAAATTGAGAGTTGCTACCAAACATTTTTCGGTGGGTAACCACAGAGATGGGATTACTGTTTTTAAGCACTACTTGACGTTCCTGAAGCACGAGCACTTCCATGCGTCTTCTGTTGTCTAGAAATGTAGCAGCGTGGAGAAGTAGATGTAAGTTCTGTACGTCTGCTTATTTGGTTAACAGGAAACTCCTTTCAATTAAATCGCGTTTTTCAAAGAAAGGGCGAGTTTTCTCATATTGCCTTGCTCTTCGAAGAGAACTCTGTTTTCCTGGACTTTAAACATCCAATATCCATATAGTTTGAGCATCAAATAGTGAATGACCCAAATGCAGAGCGTGGCATTTTCCGCAGCACAATCACCAGACCTTTCTCGTTTCAAGCATTTTTTTTTTTTTTTCCATCGGGATCTCGTACTGCTGCTTGTTGAAAATGATGTGAAGGTTCACTTTGGGAAAAAATTAAAATTAATCACATAAGATAACATTTGCAAAATTTTGATGTTGTTTGCTTGTAATTGAATGAGGTGCAACTTCATATTAGGGATTATGATCTTTGCAGCTGAGGGATTTTACCATATTGTTTTTCCGTCGAAGCTATCGTCGACGAATTGACCGCCTAGAGTGAACTTTCCTTGATAGGTTCTTCAATTTCGTAATTTTTAAATATCAAATCAAAGTGCACGGTATCTTTAGTATCCTGTAGCCCTTGCTGAAGCTTCACGTTCAAGAATTATCAGTGCTTTACTTAGCCTTTGTAATTAGCATCTCAGTTTTTACAGTTTCATAAACTTATTCCTCCGCCACTTTAATTCTTATGTTCCCAACAATGTGAGTTATTATATCATAAATTGATTAATGCATATACAATAAAGTATCACATGTGTAAAGGTCGAATAATTCGTGTAACTTTTCGAAAAGGAAGCACAGAAGTGATAACATGAACAATGTAAGAAATCGCCAGAATAACAGCGCTTGCTCTTTTTGAATATTAAAACTCATAATTCTGTAAGATTAACAATTTTGTTGACAAAGAGAATTACCGTCTTAAATTGTGGAATATATATTTAATGATCTCTTATGGGTAGCATAAGTTACGTGGTATTTAACTGCGTATATTAACTAGCGTAGATTCAGAGGTCAACCGCTGAATAGGTGTTATAACAAAACAATAAAATTCTGTCCGGTTACCTTTATATCACTTTATTGTCCTCTAAACTGTTATCACAAACACACAGTCCTCTAGTCGCTAACACAGTCTACAGTCTTTCTAGCTATCACAACGCACAACTTTTCCTTCTTAAACCTTGCTAAATCCTTCCAGTCTCCTTCTTCACTTTCTATCTCTCACACTACCTACGACGTTACAATCACTCGATGCTCGGGAATCTTCTTACAACGCAGCGACGTATCCTTCACGATGACACACACGCACAGCTGTCTCACACTCACTGACACACTCACCGACTCGTGTCCGTAGCATGAACTGTGAACTCACTGCTGTTTTTGGCATCCTTATACTGGAGATAGCAGTGGCTTGTAAGTCGGAGGGGGTATAAGTCCTACATAAGGAAAGGGTAATCAGGAAAAGAAGAAGAAGGTACTGGAGATGGCGTCACAAGCACGTTTCTCGAGTTCCACACACACGCAGCGTTAATGACGCAGTCAGTACCTTCTCTGTCATTTGGATAAAGCCCCATTTTGTTCCGCCGCTTCGATTGCTGTTAGTCACGTACACACAGCAGTCATGCAAGGCAGCCTGATCTTGAAAGCCTTTGCCCGCTTGCTGGCCCGGCATGTGGTGTGAAGTAGGTTGGTCCCGACAGTGGTTTATTGTGCACCGAGTCCGATGTCATAGTATTAAACTAATCGATAAATTCCAAATGGATAAAGTAAAATCCCAAATAAAAATGCCAACCAGGCAGCTTCTGCAAATCTCGATTAAAGATTTCCTCTTCGAGAGGCGAGAGAGATACCAAATGCAACTCTTATGTATACACTGTTTTCAGTGACAGGTTTTGTCTCATTTTCTCCCTTCTTTTTTCCCAAAAGACTAAGCCGCTTGATTTAATTTTGCGTGTTTTTCCTCCCATCTGATAAAATACTTTAGCTGGACATGTTCATGTTACAAAAATAGCTACCGATTCCATGACGCTATCTGTTTGTAGGTGGAATTAAACAAACTCTAGAAGATATAAAAACATTTTCTTTGCAATTCAAATCTTTGTCATCCTTAATGCTCCCCTTTTATGCTTTGTTCGTTGTTTTTGTGGGAAGTACTCTGTCATCATCAGCTCACAGCAGAATAGAAAGAACCAGATTTTGCGCTTGTGCAACTTTTTACATTCTTTCTGCTTTCACGACAATATTTAGACTGGTTGGCTTTAATTAATGTTTGCATGAATAGGGGAAGAATTAAATGCGGATACATGAATCACTTAGGGAGTAGTAAAAGTTACTGGATAAAATTAGAGGACATTATACACAAATTTGCGGTTAGTGAGTCAACACGATGACTGTTCTGAAAGAGTGCATATTTCGATAGGGGGATTTTAGATATTATATGTAAAATTCTTAGTCCATATAATATAGGCAAGTGCTAGAGAAAGCATGATGGAATATTGAGTCAACAAATAAAAATAAAATGCCATGAATAATGAACAGAGTGGTTTTCATAAAAATATACCTTTAGTGTAGTAGTTTTGTTTTCTATATTCTTTGATTTACCCATGGTACAAAATTATATATTTACACCGAGACTTTCCCAAAAAATTCAAGATACACATTTTATTTGAAACAAAAATACGTATCTTAAACATCAAAATCGTTAATGGCGTTTTAAGTCTTGAATGTATGCTGGTGTGGTCTCGAAGACTTTCTGCTTTAAGCAGCTCCACAAGAATTAATCGGGTGCTGTAAGGTCTGGAGAACGAGGCTGCCATTCCACGTCTTCATATCTGGAAATCAGACGTCCAGGAAACAAGTTTCGTAGGCTGCCATGCTGTTTCTTGCAGTATGTGAGGTTGCGCCTCCTTGCTGGAGCAGACCATCAATATCTTGAACTTGAGACACAACGGAAGTTTCAATCATGTTTCTGTAGCGCATGGAATTTGCAGTACACATTCCTCCATCTTGGTCCTCAAAGTAATACCTCTGATGTACAGCCGGTTCCAAACGTTAGGCTAGATTGTCTCAAAGGTTCACTTTCCAGCTCATACCTATTTACAAGGGTGAGGGGCGTTGGGCAAGTCCAAAGAAAATACAATCCCAACATTTCTCCTAGACTTGGTCGTAAGAAGGTAATACCAGTGTAAAGAAAACATCATTAACGTTACAAATCCTGAATGAACTCACAGCGAGGATGGAAATAAATATTCATCACTCTGTAATGAAACTAAATTTAAAACGTTTAACTAATTTTAATATACCACGTTTTCTATTTAAGCTATTCTTGAAGACACCCGGAAGCGCCGTAAAATTTCCAAATTATTCAGCGAACATGAAATCGTGTATTTGACGTTAAATTTCACATCGAAGTTTAATACATGAGTGGCTGTTTGTCGGAAATAGCTGGAAAATAGAACCTCAAATGAAAGTGAAAGTTTAGCGCAACAAAAGTAATAGAATTACTGCAAATAGCAAAAGTGGATGTATAAAAAAACTTAGGCTTCAATCTCCATAGGCTACGCCATAACTTCTTGTACTCAGCTGTTTTGCCCATCGCCCTTACATCAGAACAGGTTTATCTATTATTATTATTATTATTATTATTATTATTATTATTATTATTATTATTATTATTATTATTATTATTATTATTATTATTATTATTATTATTATTATTATTATTATTATTATTATTATTATTATTATTATTATTATTATTATTATTATTATTATTATTATTATTATTATTATTATTATTATTATTATTATTATTATTATTATTATTATTATTATTATTATTATTATTATTATTATTATTATTATTATTATTATTATTATTATTATTATTATTATTATTATTATTATTATTATTATTATTATTATTATTATTATTATTATTATTATTATTATTATTAATATTATTAACAACGAGAAATACATCATATGCATTAGCTTGGTTTAAGGAATTGTTTAAACATATTTCTTAAACGCCATTAATGCTATCACAAAAGCAATGTTGCTTGTTTAAATATGTGCAGAGAAGAATGTACCGATTTGTTTTTTGTTTGGGTTGAATAAAATTGATTATTTAGCTTTGTGTTTGCTCCCCGCTGACCACATTTTAGAGGGACACATACAAATTACTCTAGTGAAGACATTGTTGGGCCAGGTGAACCAGCCACAACAAATTCATAAGAAAATTCTTCGGCTCTTTCTCCTACACCCTCTGGTCCATCGGAAAACATTTAGAGAGCCAGCTGTAGGAATTTACGGCACAAATACGGTTTCTCTCTAACCAGCACTCCAGGAGTTACTGATATTGTAGAGTGGGGAAACAAAATGGCGAACTCATTCCCAAGGTCTACTCTACAATCCTGCCACACATTCGCAATAATCTACCCACCATATTCAAAACAGAACTCATACCCATGTATGTGACACCAATATGTGTCCTGTGTAACGATCCAGCAGAAATGAACGAAGACCACTTGAAGACCTGTGAAGCATTAAGATCAGAGGAAACTACAGTTCAAAAGTATTGGAAAGCACGAATGCTAATGGCTTCATTGCCAGATGCAAGGCACTAGAAAACAACAACATATTCAAAACAGCGATTAATTCAAACCTGCTTACTGTATTGCCCCACCTTAGTGGGTGGTGGAGAAAGTAAACACTACCTAATAAACTTAATAGAAATCATATTAATGTGCCTGGTAAGGATAGTATCTGTAGTATGAACAGAAGATAAGATTTCAAGCTCTATTCACAGTATTAATTAACTTGCTACTGAGTTGTTTCAATTTTTGAAACTGTGAAGAGGTGACCGTAACTAAAGCGAAGACGTGGTAAATAAACAAGAACAACAGTGATTATTAACTATATAATAATTCTTATTGAACACAAATAACTGTATTGTTTAGGAGCATATGTAGGTAGGTTTAGAAATAAATGCATACTTCTCCTTCTTCTTTTTCGATCTTAGGTCTAGGCTGACTCGGTCCAGTCGTACAACATGGATTCGAGTGTTGGACGAAGAAGAATGTTTATTGAAGTGCTTGGAAATGCAGAAATGAAGTTGAGATTTATAACGGACAGTGCTCCATGCACCCAGTGGATGACGAAGTAGAGTAAAGTCTGCCAGAAGATGAATCCCTAAGATATACGTTTGGAATAGGAACATAACTAGTGGGTTTAAACCTTGATGAACTATACAATAATGAAGATGATATTTGTAATGACCAGGCATAGAACTTTATAAACATTAAAACCAGGACGGAAGGAAATCAAGAAGAATTGTTATACGACTTCAGGTAGGCACGTCAGAGGTAACAGTTCATCCCCCTTGTTTCATAAAGTATGTTTGCAGAAAGCTCCTCAGACCGTATCTACCTGCCTATTATAATCACTAGACCACTGTTTATATATGAAATAGCAGCGTAAACAGGAGTGTATTCCCTGGAAAACAAAGGTTCTATAACTAAGCCGGAAAACATTCTAAAACCTTTTCGGTTGTTTATACCCTTATTGTCTATTATCACGGACTACACACGTTCATTCAAGCCTGAGAACTACCTTTTATCGCTGGTCTTGGCTTATAAGCAAGAGGAACAGAACGGAGTTCGCTCACGCCGTTGCCATCCGTTTAGTTGAAATTACCTCGTTGCGTTCTGCAACCATGTTAACGCACGAAGGAATATCGCTTTACTTGAAAAGCGATCAATTGGGCCACCCTGGTACTGTCATTAACTCAGGAAAATGTCTTTGTCCTTGATCGCGTAATCGCGCTGTGGGGTGGGGAGCTTCTTGGTATGATATAAACAAAATAACACCAGCAGTCCAAAATTACTGTCTAAAAGGCAGTTTAACTGTAAGCAGTGCCAGCATTGCTGTAATATTATATTGTGTGGTTCTTAAGTCTCCAAAAAGGATAATTTATTAATGATATTATGGAAAATATGACAAAGTTGCTTTGTTTTATGCGGTAATATAATGTATTAGTGATACTCTTTGCGTAATATTGTGTGCGCCGGGAAAAAAGGACAGGTTGCTTTTGAAGCAGGGTGTAAAACTTCAGCGCGAGTGGAAAAAACAACAGCACAGTATCTCAGGTTCGCTTGTGTCAACCACAAGGTCACAACTAAACTCCTGGGACAGATACATTTTATATATATATGCCCAGAAATACATGGTTTGGACGCTGTAGCGCATTGAAATGCGAGATGGTTGTACGTTCACCTTTCATAAATAAACCCAACATCGACCTGTCTACATTAGGAACGGGCTTCGAACTATGCACCTTCTACGTCGTTGCAGAGCCTATATCGGGGATGGCGAACCTTATGCGCATGACCCAATACGTGCGGTTGTCTTTGAAGATGCTCAATCGCTCCGTGGACTCGAGCCATAAGCTCCTCCGCTGACGTTACAGGAGTGTTATACACCATACTCTTCACACAACTCCAAAGCAAGTAGCCGAGAAGTGTCAGATCTGGCGACTGTACTGGCCATAGAACTGGTCCTCCTCTACCAATCCATCGATCTGAATGTGCGACATTGTGGTGATTCCATACATTTACATCAAAATGTGCTAGAGCTCAAGTCGGCTATTTCAGCAGCTGCATGCTGTTACGTATCGCACTGCTGTTAAAAACAGTTACTGTACTGTACACGAGTAGCGCAGTAGGATGGGCACCAAGGACTCTATGGAGCAATTTAGCGCATGCTCAAGAATGTTATTATGCTCAGGTTGTGCATCCCAGTACACATATGGCTAAAAGGTTGGAATCTTCCGTATTAGCATATTAACGAATGTTAACAAATAATTATTTATAACGAGCGGTTATGAACCGTTCGTTCTCAAACTTTGTTACTCTCTTGGCGTCCAAACCGTGCATATCCGGACAGGGGTTCCTATTTGAAAATCGATCAACACTACAACATACTAAGAGTTTAATATGTTGTGCGGAATGACAAACTGCACACACACACACACACACACACACACGCGCGCGCGCGCGCGCGCGCGCACTCTCTCTCTCACACACACACATATGCATACATCGTACTCACATATGGCTTGAGTATGGAACATTAAATTAACTGCTTAAGAATTTCATAGACTTTCTTCAACTTTATAGTATATCTTAAAACATTATTGTGAAAAATGGTTTAACCTTATTTCAGGAAAGGCCCGATTATTATTAGGTAATTGTTGCAATGGGGTGTATTTTTGGGCAACTAAACTGGACTGTAAGGTCTGCGCCATCTTGTCATGAATTATTGACTAGGCTTAGTAATACAGGTACATTAAAGAGGAATCAAGTTATCCACGTTCGTAGGGCATGTGACGGCACAGTGTGGGGAACCGGTTCTGTTCGTCTACTGTACAGACAAAATGTGTACAATTTCGTTCTTTCGGTAGCTCACCTACCCAGCTTATTAATGGTTATTTCACTCCTGCCGGATTATCATCTCTTGGTCATGATATTAATGCTTTTGTTATATCACCTCTTCCTTGTGAATCCGCCAACCTAAACGTTGTTTACGTTTTTAATACCTATTAAATCACATTAATATTAAATAGTATTAAATAAATGAATTATTATTTCGCGGAATCTCTAAACAAAAGTCGCTCGAGGTTTTCACATTTCGTCATATGAAACTTTCTTGTGGCATTACTACGGATAATCCCAAAATGAGTGACTTTGCGTATTCAACCTTTTAGTTTCTGGTTTTAATAGAATGGTTTATAAGCACAGAAGAACAGTTTTGCAACGGAAGTGTTTGCATCTGCAGCTGAATGAGTCAACAGTAGCGTAAGAGTGAACTTGGTAGTTGCTTTATGAACTCTTCTGACGCTGATTAAAATCTATTGCCATACTTGTACCAACCAAACCTCCTTCTCCGATTTCCTTATCATTTTCTAGCATCCCTTCCTGAGGCATAACATAGGGTCGTCACTCACCATCCGAGAGGCAACCAAGGGAAACTTTGTTGACCGCAACATCGGCAAGGAGGATGGGAGGATCCGGTTGAAATGACCCACTAGTAGTTTCGGTTTAATTTTCTCTTTCACAAAGTTTCTTGGCCCGGTCGAGCCGCTCATTTCGCTGGCAGTTTTACTTGTGTGCGGTTCGTTGCGAAACTTTCCCACTGAGCCACGTTAGAAAATTGGTTCAGTCAACTCATGTTGCAGATTGGAAACAAGTATTAATTGGCCACGACAAGTGGTTGGCCAAAAAGTGACCCGACTTCTAATGATTCACCGAGGTCACAAAGGGCCACGCTTAGGCTACTGTCAGAACGAAAGTGCTTTAAAATGTTACTTTAGTACAATCCAAGAATTCTAAGTGGAACCTATTATGCCCAGAATTAGTAATGAATTTCCACAACCTCGATCCATGTTGACGATCTCCCATATTTAAATAAAAACATTTTAGTGATAGAATATTGGGAATCTATATGGTGCAGAGTGAATGAGTGAGTGAGTGAATATGGTATAAAGTCCCGTCGACAACTAAATCATTTGGGTCCTAGATGGTGCGGAAGGACTATAGATTTCACCCACAAGTAGGTGATTCAATCTTCACAACTTAATAAAGAATTAGCTATTTAGCCTTTGAGCTCTAATATACAGAAACCAAATATTTTACACACATTATCTGAAATTTAGATTGAAATCTGAAATAATTAAGATAAGCATTACTGAAGTTTGTGGCATAGCTGCAGTAGAACTACGTTAATTAATGCATGTTTGATTAAAATGCTTAATATCGTTTCGTTACAGGTGAATGCTTTGATTGGGCAATGAAGGCGTTCGATGCAATGACCTAGCATACAAGCAGTTTGTGTTATGGCACACTATGAACAGCGTTATTAGTAGTCTGTAATAAAGTTAATGCAATCTTTTATTCTTTTGTAAATAAAAATATATATTTTTAGTTCTTTCTTATAAATATAGCATAAAATTTTGTTTTGACTTATTCTAGTAATATATATTCCTAAATAAAGTAATCTTGTTTCCTTTGTTTTCATTGAATGCTAAGGTAAACACATGAACTGTTCACTTTCCTGAATGTTATACTGAATTCCCTTATCAAGAGAAAGTCAAAAGATTGTCGTGACAATCGACGGCGACAGTCCATTTTTGGACCAAGTTCATTGCATGTTATAACTGCACTTCTGGTTTTCTTAGAAAATTCATAGTTATCGTAGCAAAGCAGGTGTACATTGTGTATCCATTATGAATACTTTATAAGGTGTAAAACTGTTTCCAAAGAACTTAAAGTAATCGGTACCCAATTATACTAAGCTATAGTACCATACACATGGATTAATTTCATTACATCATACATGATAATATTTGCTTTTAGAAAGTTTAGTTCAGGTATATTTCTACATTGTGTACGTTAAAAAGATATGGTGATATTCTGATACTCATAACAGGTAGCTGTCGACAGCTAAAATACTTGTATCTTACAAGCTAACCAAGGAAAAGCAGTAAATATTCGTATATAAAATATGTACCAATTCTATCAAGTTAAAGCTGTAATACCCAGTTACACTATTTTATGATTTTGGAGATAAGAACTCTTATTTTCATCTCGTCTCATTATAATGATAACATACGCATTTTATAAAATTAAACAATATGCCAATCCCTTGTCTATGTTTGGAAATCAATGTGATTTAGCATTTCAAAGGTAGCAATAAGTTCACATACAATTTATGATTCACTTTAATGTGCGTATCCGTTTGAACACGAAAGCGTCAGCAAAACAACATATGAACTTTAAAACTATGCTCAACGGCTCTAGAGAACATCTCAGCAGAATTATTGATTCTTTATGGTGCAAAGGTATTTCAGCTACTAGAAGAAAACGTGTGTTCAGCGAAGTTGACTATTATGTAGGTAATCACCAAAGATTGAGATATTCGGACTGTTGGTTCCTGTTTTGCTGATTTAGTCACCTAAAAATACATCGGTTACTTAGCCACTTGCCAACATCATGCATATTGTTTGTATACAGAAAACAATATATAATTGCCATCGTTAAGAAGTAAATTTTCTTTCTCATATATCAAGTGAATATTTCCTCGTAAATTTATCCATTGCGATCATATGTGCTCGCGACAACTTATGATCTCTAGTAGGGTAGTTGAGACAGAGCAAGGCCACCCGCTAAATTGGGTACTTTTAGCGAGTTTTTACAATGTTTTTAGCTATTTTTAGAACATTTACTGTTCGTTTACAACTAATCTCGATTTACACCAGTTCACAACGATTTTACCATTAGTTTGGGTACGCGAGACTAGTGATCCTACTTTTCCTTTGAAGATCATCATCTCATCACCACCTATTTTACCATCTCATTGTCTAACATAGAATCTTTTCTTCTAATCATTTATGCCATTCTAACCTAACCTAACACCTCTTCTAGTGATTTATTGTTCCACCTTATTGCCCAGTCTAACCTAGCTCCTACTCTTACTTCTACTCTAACTTCTACTAACCTAACCTAATCTAACACTTCTTCTAATGATTTAGTAATCCTTACTCAATTTAACCTATCTACTACTCTTTTACTCCGACGTTTCATAATTTAACCCAACCTAACATTTTTACGAATGTTTTGAACGTTTCTCTCGATTTTTAAGTGGTTTAACGTCTTTAGTATGTTTTGATACTTTTAATGACCATGTAGACTCTTTTAGTTATTTGTTATGATTTCACGGTCACATTAAATCCTTTTGTAAATTCATGTTGATAGTTTTTAGAGTGTTGCTTACAGTCTTTCTAAGACTAACCCAACATACCCCGAGCAAACCACAAGTCTCTTTACATATGTTTCTTCATTGTTATTTGACATCGTTTTTGTTTCTTCTACCTCCTACTCTTTCTCGAACTAACACTTTTTAACCTTGGTCTTGAACTAGCTATTGACTATGTTCTGTACACATGTTCATCCCGTTTTACCATTCTTTTGCATACATCTATATGTTCTAACGGTATCATCTCGAGCAGCAGCAGCACCGACAGCAGCAGTGGCAGCAGAAACGACAGCAGCACCAGATGATGGTCTTTAAAAGAAAAGTAACAATACTAGTCTCACGCACCCAAACTGATTATAAAAGCATTGTGAAATGGTATAAACCGAGATTAGTTATAAAAAAAGAAAAGAAAACGAACGGTAAATGTTCTAAAACTCGTTGGAACATTGTAAAAATTCGCTAAAAGTGCCCTCGCTCGCTCTCAACTAGGGCACTGTCGTTACCACCTGTTGTTTTGATACCATGCTGTTGCACTTCCTCTATGTATGTTTTAAATACCACGGTGATTATATTATATACATATATACCTCCGTTTTTATGGTCTGCTTGTCTATCACGAGACGACTCCGGTACGTCAGCCGATGGATTATTGTGCGTCAGACCCCGGGACGAGGGATGATATGAAAGTATCCTACAATCGGTTAGAACACATCACTGGCAGAACTACTATGGTGGGTGCCTAACATGTGCAGGCAGTTCTTCAGTCCGACAGAGCGCTCTACCAGTCGGGTCCGACTGATCAGTGAGTCCCCCTGACAGGCGTCTAGCCGACCATAGTGCCACACCTCAGCTGAACACCAAATATTACTAGTGGTGATCTCAGCATTAACATCAATAGTTTCCATGCATTACTGTCATGAAGTCTGATACATTCTTACTTCTTTCTATCACACTTGTAAGCGTTTTGTGCTCGGAAAAAGTGCACATATAGCTTACTTAAACACAGTCGTTTGCACGAAATTTGTTAAATAATTGACCTGTTAGGAGTGTATTATGTACTCATTCTATACCTAATTAGTTACCTTGGGTTCATTTTGTAAGCATTCTAACTTTTGCAACAAATGTACTAAGGAACTAACCTGTGAATTAAGAGTCATCTTTTGGAAACTCGGTGCTATTCATCCGTTAGTCACTTTGGAGGGCAGCAATCCCTTAAACGCCAATTCTAGTATTCACTTGTACTCGTAGCAGGCAGGGTGAGCAAACATTTGTATGTCTTTGAAACTTCACCTTGTTTGTTAAAATACCTTATTATTTCTGGATCGTAAACCAATATGAGTGCCAACTGTTATGGCTTACGGATGCTGTAGTTTAAGGGAGCAAAGGCTTTGCTGAAAGGAAAATTATGTAAAGCCCACAACTTAACCCCATTATTATAATAGAAATAACTACTGAGTATGATGAGAATAAAGTGCTGGAAATAATATGATTAATTTATTTGTATGTATAAAATTAAAAATCAAAATATTTGTTGGACAGTACAGAACGGAAGGCGTGACGATGTACTAGGTTCATCTGCTGATTTTACTCGTATGTTACACGGAGTGAAATAGTATAGTACCTTTTCATCCTTTGAGCATTACATTAACCGAAAAAGTTACTGTGCATAATTTACGACAAACTATTATTATAAATGAAAAATGATAGTGCTGAAATAAAAGTGGCAGTAATACGCGAGCAACCTTGGCTTTAGTTTCTCCTTGATAGTCCAAAATGCACAGTCCATTATTCCTCAATATATAAATACCTAACATAAACTGCTTTACTAACTCAACCAATTCTATATCCTCTACGTAGTTACTGTTTAGCAATATCTAAAAAAAGCATATGAGAATACAACTTCTGTTAATAGAGTCTGACCATTGTTCCCCATTTGTATTCCGAATTTATACACCCATCCCCATTTCGGTTTCAAAAAATTGCCCTGACCACACCGAATTTGCATACTCTCGACTTTCTTTCCTTCTCGCTATACTTATAGGGGCTGTTAAGCGTACAAGTGCAGTTATTTTTACCGGTAATTGAGGACAGTGATAAATAATATTACATCAATATTTGCTTCATTTGCGACTATATAATTGAGCCTATTAAGAGCAGTAAGTTTTCAAACTGGTAAGTCCCTCTAAGCAGCGTGACACAGCAGGCATGACAGAAGCCGTGAAGGTAACATGATAACAAATGGTGTACTGGAACCGAGTGCCAATGCTTTCTGCAGTGCTATTGACCTCGAGCTACTTAGGCCAGTAGGTCACGCCTCGAGATGTAAAGTAAAACATAGTACATACCCCGGGCGTTGTAGTCCTCTCTCTGTCGATCCGAGTTTGACATCAAGGTTTACGTAATCCAATAGTATAACTAATTACTGACAAATTTCAGTACCGAAACAAGTTCTAAGTTGTTCTTAAAAAAAAAAAATATTTTGTTCTTTAACGACGCTGTCAATTGCCAGGATCACATCAGCGTCGCCGGTGTGCCGGAATTTTGTCCCGCAGGAGTTCTTTAATATGCCAGTAAATCTAATGACATGGAGCTGTCGTTTTTAAGCACACTTAAAAACCATCGGCCTGGGCCGGATTTGAACCCGCGACCTTGGGATCAGTAGGCCAGCGTCTAACCAACTGAGCCACCCAGACCGACACTAAGTTGTTCTTGGCACTTTATCAATTGAATAACTAAAATAACTGCTAGAAGCATATGTCAATATGATTAAGGTTACCTATGCAGCATGGGTCAGTATTTTTACACTAATAGTTTACAAATCTGATTTTTGAGCACATCTTAATTAAAAACAGATTTATGATATGATTTTTGCACATTATAATCATGTGCAAATTTATGGTAATGTATCCAGATCATATGTTATATTACTACTGATCTAGTTGTGCTGACGTGAATAATGCTGTTGATGGTTTATGCAGCCCTTGCCTTACCACCTAAGCTAAACTAAGCCCCGGCACTACCGCTCATGAAGAGCCAAACCTTACCGCCCAGCCGCTGCGTGCTCCACTACAGGCGTCATTGGGGGGCTGCAGTACTGGAGGGTGGCACATGGTCAGCGTCCCGACCTCTTCCGGCCAGTTATGCGGTCTTCACGACCTGGGGCCGCTACTTTTCCATCAAGTAGCTCCTCAAGTTAGTCCCCTGGGACTAACTAGGCTGAGATCCCAGAGGGGATAAAATCCCCATGCTGGTACCGGGGATCGAACGCGGGTCCTCCGCGCCAGAGGCAAGCGCGCTAGCAACTGCGCTACCACCAACTTTTTAAATACACATTAAAATAAAAGGTTATATGCGCAATGATATTAATCGATTATAGGGCTCTGGACTGAAGTTAACGTTACAGTTCAATGTATTGTGATTTGTATAAATGCAGATAAAACTAATTTCTACAATATATATGAACAGCTATTTGTTCTGCATTTACAATTGAAACTTTTATTGCTATTAAATGACATCAGCTTTAATGCATAGGTTCCTAGTATCCCTCTTTAGTATTTCGGAACTGGATACCGCTTTATTCCACAATTTCAAGCTATGCAGAGTTCCTAGTTATTTGCAGTGACCTACATAAAGACAAGATTACTGGTGTGACGCACTAACGCAGAACAAGGTGCGGTAATTCGATTTCTTGGAACAGAGTTGCATTAGTGGGTCTATCATCAAATATTGGCACAATATGCTGGCTCATATTAGTCCCCGTAATTCCCCGAATCAACACAAAATGCAAGAAAAAGGAACAGCTAATCCGAGCGGACAGTTGAATGGTATCCTGTGCCATGGAGTAGCCAGTTTTGTCGTGGTTTCGGGTTGACAACTACGGGACGTGCATTGGATCGAACGCATATATGGGATTACGGATTTTTAAGGTCCTTATGTAGGACCGGTGACCACACAGCGCCATGATGCATTTGACGAGCAACGACAGGTAACACTCTATAGGTCACGAAAACTTGTATCCTGGTTGGGGGAGGCATGGTGCTGACAGCATCATCTCACCGCATCTGTTCCAAAATTGTCCACCTCTCTATGCATGAGGGTGTGAGATCGGCGGTCGGTTTGGTTGGTCTGGATCCACAGGTGTGTTGTAACACAGAAAGAAATACCCTTAGACAATTGAGTCATTTTCAGCTGCAAATGTACAGAAAAGCTTTCAAGTTACCTATCTGATTTCACGTACACTACACTTAAGCAATAAGCCACTGCGTATGTGCTGAATTGACTAAACTAGAAACAAAAGTGTGTAATAAGGAGTGAACCAAAACTTTCGGGCATTCGTGAACATTGCAAAGTATTCAAGTACGTATATTCAATAATAAAGTAAATACATATGCATGTGATTCACAAAATAAGAAGGCAGAATAATGATGATGATAATAATAGGAAAGGGAATGTTTAATGCTACTAGTGATCTATGATGTCTGCATCAGCGTAAGTATTAGTGTAATCATTCTTGTAAAAAAATCCTAACATTTCTTGTTAGAAATGGAACTGGAAAAGAGGTACCTTGGCAGAAGGGAAGTAACTGGTGCCTCAGGTGAGAGTCAACTGTTTTCTGCGTTCAAAATAAGGGTTTTATACCATATTGTGGAGAGGCAAATTCCGGTTAGATGCATTGAGATTGAGTTTTCGAATATTGGTAGTCATTACACGTTTCACCGCTTAAACTGTTTCGGGACAAAGCTGTCTTGTAAAGTGACTGTTTGAAACTGTTGATGGGAGCCCTGTTATTGCAGAAGCAATGCCACTTCTTAATCCATTCTTCCATGGGTACATCCGGCAAAACGTTGTGCTACTGTTTAGTTGTGCTGTGGCTAGTTGATTCTGCAGCAAATATTTTTAAAGGACTTAAATATACAGTAAACGTGTGCGTAGCCCGCTTGATTTTGCATTTGACTGATCTGCGACTTTAAGTATCATTTTAGATATGGCACAGAGCATGAATCAACACAAACTGGTTACTTTATAGCAGCGGTGCCAAGGTCAAGCGCATAGAGCTGTGTTACGTGCGTTTTGCGTGCCGGCTGCTCAGGTGAACAGAGACGGTCAAAGAGTACGGGTAGACAAAATTGACGCTGCGCTCTTTGCACAGTAGTGTCGACAAAACGCTTGACTATGTGTCTTCGCAGGCTAGCGTTACTATAGTAGTGTATGCATAAGAGTGAATAACAACCACTGGTGGACAAAGCTTAATATTATGTACAGATATCTTTAATAAACGAAAATAGATGCTATCACAGAACAACAATTCTCAGCTTTCGCCGTAACACAACACAATATAACTTGGATACTGTTATCTTCACTAGTAGGTTAACAAGTCAGAATATATGTATACTTATTAAAGCACTAAATTACAGATTAATCTGGTCATAACAGAAATAATATTATAGTGCAGTAAATCTCAAGTTGCAATGTCGTCACATCCACTTGTAGAATGCTTTTCCATACCAATTTAGCTACATCTGGTGATTTATTACTAGAGCACGCAAGTCTAATGGTGGTCACCATATTCTTATCGGACGTTTAGCCCGTAATCTTGGCTTTGTTAGCTTAAACAAAAAAACAAAGCAACAGAAAAAGCACACTGTTCATATATGTAAGTCCTAACAAACATTGTCATAATTCGCGCTGCAAATTTGCGGATATTCGGATACTGTACACTGCTCAAAAATTTGTAAAAAGCAATTACATCCAGGTCATCGTACGCCTGCTCTATTAGCGTTGTAATTCTTTGATGCGTTCATGGCTACTGTCAGTTGTCTTTTGCACACTCCTTCCTAAAACCCAGACCCGCTGCTGCTACGTGCTCCGTGTGCTTATGTGCTATCTGGCGAATATGAGCTCCGGCTGACATCCCTGCTTTATAGCGTAATTCTTTTCGCAAGGAACAAACGTCACTGTTACAACGTATGACTTGATCCATGGATTCCCCTTTTGGCTCCCGATGTTGCAAATATCTTCGTGACAGGTCTGGAGTAAACCTTTGTAATATCCGGAATATAGAACTTAAAGTTTGGTTTCAGGTGGATGAAGCGGCGTCTGGGCGGGTTATCTCCGGGTTCTCCGGTTTCCCCCGCCATTCATTTCACCAATTGCTTCATTATCACCCTTCCAGTCATCCATTTCGCCTGCATTTCATATCATCCTCTTCCTCACTATCATACCTGGTGCTTGGCTGACCACCTGCTTCCAGGTCTTCACTCTGTCTGGTTCAGAGGTTCCTCTGCTCCCCGAGTTGTTGTAGTGTTTAACGCCCGCTTTTACTACTACGGCACCGCAGGCGGTGACACTGATGACACATGGAATGAAGATGGAGCACCGGTGGAATGACATGGCGGGGGAAACCGGAGCACCCGGAGAAAACCCGCCCTGACGCCGCTTCGTCCACCACGAATACCACATGCGGGTCCCTGGGATCGAACCCGGGCCGCCTAGGTGGTAGGCGAGCGCGCTAACCGCTCGGCCACGGCGCCGCCCCTCTGCTCCCCGAGAGGCGTCTAATCCTAGGCACTGGCTTGTAAGTCCTACGGAGTGTAAGTCCTACATAAGGGGAGGGTGATCAGGGAAAGATGTAGAAGATAGCTTCGTTGCAATGGCCCCATGTCAACGAAAAGTTTACCCAATTTTTACTTCACTTGCACAGGCGCCAATAAGAGCAATAAATTACCCATCGAATTGTAAGAGAACATGCCTTAATTTTCCTGTTCCATTATATGCAATAGTGACGGCTAAAGAAAGTCTATGATGCAATACATTATTTCGTGAGTGCGAGGCCAATGAGGAGTGATGTAATATGGTGAATCGCATGTTATCGATGCTCCTATGCAATGTAATATTCCAGTAAGGAACAAGAGTCATGAAGTGATGTGATATAAAGAAATCACAAGTCTTCCCAATGGAAGATTGAAATAAACAGTTGATAAAGAATACGAATACCTACAGAGACTGGGTATATTGTGGAGATGTACACATGAGCAAGTCGGTAGATTTTTTCTTATATTTGAGCTTAGCACCTTACATTTACTAAATATTTCATGGCTTCACTATAGGGGCCAAGCATACTTTAGTCTATGTTCCTCCTTATGGTCAAACAAAGATTGTTCAAGGTAAACACACGGCAATGTGGTGAGTGAGTGAGTGAATGAGGGAAGGAGTGAGTGAGTAAGTGAGTGAGTGAACGAGGGTGGGAGTGAGTGAGTAAGTGAGTGAGAGAGTAAGTGAATGAGTGAGGGAGGAAGGGAGTGAGTAAGTGACCGACTGAGCGTGTAGTATTAAACGGCCCGTTGACAAGTAGGTCATTAGGAATCACAACAATGGGAAGTTTAAAGTTTTGTTTGTATCTCAGCCTCTTATTCCACCCTTGTATGGACCTAAAATGAAACGAGTAATGAAATACGTTCCGCTAACGTCTTTCTCGTTAATATAAAATGGTAATAAGAATGTGCAAAATAATAACTAAAGAAAATTATGTTAATGTAGCACAACATACCTATAAAGTGAATTAATCTGCATCATTTTGTGAGCCGGATTCTTCAATAAAACTCTTTGTTCAAGAGAGGTACCTTTAGTCTCCCTGATATGATGCGCAATTGTTTACTTCTCGCTGTAAACTCACCTCCCCTAAAAGATGAGCAAAGGACAGAGGGCTCACCCTCCTGTCCATTACAGTAATTCTAATTCTGGGTTTTGAATGAAATCTAATTTCAGTTCATCGAAATTACAAGTATGCTATTTCATATTTTCTCCTGCGCTCAGCGAGATATCATATCATCGTAATTATTGTTGTTGTTGTTATTATTATTATTATTATTATTATTATTATTATTATTATTATTATTATTATTATTATTATTATTATTATTATTATTATTATTATTATTATTATTATTATTATTATTATTATTATTATTATTATTATTATTATTATTATTATTATTATTATTATTATTATTATTGTTGTTGTTGTTATTGTTATTATTGTTATTATTATTGTTTTATTATTATTATTATTATTATTATTATTATTATTATTATTATTATTATTATTATTATTATTATTATTATTATTATTATTATTATTATTATTATTATTATTATTATTATTATTATTATTATTATTATTATTATTATTATTATTATTATTATTATTGCTATTATATTTATTTCTTTATGAAAGTACGATCATCAGCATAGATAAAGCATGCAATAAAAGCAGGGAAACAGCGGCGCCTACACTGTCGTCTACACTTTTTAGCATGCACAGAGACGCAGCAGTTGAGTAGAAGTAGTTTTACACTTAATTCTACTAATTTCAATACAATCTTATTTTCTGATGATCAAGTCATCTTTGCTGGAAATGAAAATATGCTTCAATAAGCAGCACATCAGTTGGAACAAATAATGATTAACTACAACTTAAATATTTCAACACAAAAAACAAAGACTATGGTCTTTCCAGAGAAAGATCAGATAAGATAAAAAATAATAATAAAAGATAAAACAATAGAACAAGTACAACATTATAATTGCCTTGGATCTGATGTTTCATTTTATGATGATACGGATATAAAACAAAAATTATGCAAAGTTCAGAATATATGTGGAACGCTAAACCGAACTCTGAAGTAATGGCCGTACCAATATTTACTTATGGTTCCGAAAACTGGGCAATGAACAAAATGGATAAAAGAATGGTAGAAATAGCTGAAATGAAGTTTTTAGGAAGCATTGCTGGATATACCGTTGAGTGCCATAAGGAATGACACAATCTGAGAACAACTCAAAATATATAAGTTAAATAGTAAAATATCTACATACAAACGGAATTGGGTAGATCACATAAGACGGATGTCAAATAATGGAATAACGAAGATAGTTGCAGGATATAAACCAGAAGGGAACCGTTGTGTTGGAAGACCTAAACTCGCTTGGAAGATGATCTCCAAGTCGAAACAGGTCCACCTGGCCTATCTTGGTGTCCATGACGATGATGATTTTCATTTCTTACTTGCGCAAAAAGGAGCAGTAATTGTATCTTTAAACATTATGATACATAAGTATTTTAAGGTGATTTTATAAAAACACATCAATGTTAGGTACTCAAGATACTAACGGATGTTACTGTGTAATCAGCACAGCTTATTTCTTAATATAAACTGCGTAGATGATACATCTAAAACAATAGATTATTTTGTTTGTTAACGACGCTATCAATTGCTGGAATCATATCAGCGTCGTTTGTGTGCCGAATTTTCAACCCGTGGTTCTTTCACATGCCAGTAAATCTAATGGCATGGAGCTGTCGCACTTAAGAACACTTAAAAACCGTCGGCCTGGACCAGGTTTGAACCTGCGATCTTGGAATCAGTAGGCCAGTGCCTAAATGAACTACTCAAACAGATATAATGCAACAACTAAAATATAGTTACTCGGAGGAGTTCGCCAAAGCAGTTAAGTATCACTAATATGAACAACAAGAATGAGTCACAAGGAATTGATTAAAACAGGCCCAACTGTTACTAAACGTAATGGAAGAAAACCAAGGAGATTCATACGATTAAAATGAAAATTGTAACTCAACAAAGGCAGGCGAAATGAAAGGTCCACTGGATTCTCGGAGTAGTAAAAGATATTGTAGCGAGGAACTGGTAACTGCAGACAAGGACAGTACCACCATGGAACGATTTTGGCGGTAGATTACTATTATTGTTATTGTTTATTATTATTATTATTATTATTATTATTATTATTATTATTATTATTATTATTATTATTATTATTATTATTGTTATTATTATTGTTATTATTGTTATTATTGTTATTATTGTTATTATTATTATTATTATTATTATTATTATTATTATTATTATTATTATTATTATTATTATTATTATTATTATTATTATTATTATTATTATTATTATTATTATTATTATTATTATTATTATTATTATTATTATTATTATTATTATTATTATTATTATTATTATTATTATTATTATTATTATTATTATTATTATTATTATTATTATTATTATTATTATTATTATTATTATTATTATTATTATTACTAATTCCGTTGTTTTCTTCAAGCGTTTCACGCACTATGGGAGCCGTATTACATAAATCGCGCTTTTACTTGCAAGCAAGTATGCGGAAGTCTCCAATAGAGCGTGCAACTGTAGAATTTCGCAGGTTTGAAATCCATGCCAAGTCTCTCTTATACTCGCGTTGCGCTAGTTAAATTTGATTAGAAACCCCGAAAGCAGGGGTCTCCAATTTCAAGACCCTGGAATGAAAAGAGGCAAGGAACGAATGCAATTCGACCTTCTTGAACTTTAGTGCATATGCATTTAATAGTTTATAACCTTCCGAAGGGGAAAGAGTAGTCAGACCAGGGACCGCAGCAGTACTGAAGCAAAGCAGTGTACGCAGGTCATAATAGGCACTTTGTACTGTCAATGTCACTCAAGGATGACTAGATCCAGAAGGCGATGTGCACCAGCATATGCCACCAAACCTGAAGAAGAAGAAGAAGAAGAACAACAACAATAGAAATAATGATAATAACTGACGTAATAATTAACATACACCAATAACATTAATAAGAAACGAAGAAATGCCAATGAAACATTACATGCCTTCATGCTTGCATGGAATTAGTTACGGCAATTTTCAATCTGCAATGTTAGACAATAGCAACATACAGGAAAGAGTTTATTCTCTGGAAAATAAGGTCCTGTAAGTGAGGTGGAAAATATTCGAAGACTGTTCTGTCTATTATCAGGCGACACACACGATAGTTGAAGTCTGTGAATCATCGCTCGTCTTCTTTTACAGGCAGAACAAAGTTCACTCACGCCACTGCACTGGCGCCCGCTTCATAGGAATCACGCCATGGCGTTCTGCAACCGTTTTAACGCACGAAGGTATGTCTGCTTACCGCAAAGACGGCTTGCGTGGGCCACCTGGTATATATTAATAAATAACCTTAACTTGTAACTAGTAAAGCGAAATTACAATACGTCCTTTCAATAAATTAGGGTTCTGATTGGTCGGTTGCCTAGCACCTTTGTATATACGAGTTTTCGTGATCAATGCCTAATTCATTAAAACATGTAAGCATTGCTAATCATTCCTTAAAATGATAGAACGAATTTTCATAATGAGTCTGAAATTACAAGGTTTCAAAATCCCAGCTTATTACAAGAGACAGAGAACATAGTACAGAAATTAAAATGCATACTATTTTCCTCTGTCTTTGAGTCAGAAACGTCTTTCTTCGCATGAAACTTGCAGAAATTTAAAGGCGAATAAATGTTGCCTTAGACTCAGTGGTAGTTCAGAAGGGAGCGCTTACCAAATTCTTGAAAATCCTGTGGAATGAAGGCAAATAAGCACTGGATACTTTCTTCTCTGCTGCCTCAAATAGCTGTTTGTATAGCAGCGTCCAGCACTTGCGGAAAATGTGTGTTTAGCGTGGCCCCCATGTTTAAAAACCATTTTGTATATATTTTCAGTGCCTCGGATATTTGCTCTATGATGGCAGTAACGTAAAAACAAACCTCCTCTCGTTTTCTCTCCCTTCGTTGTATGTTTGTTCAAACACGACTTCGGAAAATGTTTTGTATTTGCCTCGCGTGTACGCGTGTACCTGGGGAAAGGAGGTTTGCACTAAGGTTGTTCTTTGGAAGTACACTCAGGGTTAAGGTCTACGTTTTAAGCACTAGATCGACATTAAGTGGAGTTACATGAGATGTACATAAACTAAAGAACCAGTAATAGGAACCTAAAGTAAATTATCTAAGGAACGCCTCGGTTAAGGAAGTTTTTTTTTTGTATTGAATTTAATATTAAATTGAAGCTAACAGGACATTTAGGGTGGTGGGATGTACCTTAATCTTAAACAAGTTGACACACAGATTGCTATTATTTTTAATTTGTCGTATATAGGGTGTGATAAAAATAGGGTTCAATTTTTCAGAGGAGTATAGGATCCAGTTCAAACATTTTTATTTAATACAACTTTCGTTTATCTTTAAAGTGTACACGAGTGTATACAAAACATCAGATGTTCAGTTTCAAAACGTTTATAGGCTTACTTCAAATTTTGGATTTCCAGTGATATAAGGGAACTTATCCCATCACAGGTCTCAAATTTGGCACGTTTTGGTGTACTTTAAACCCTCGGGTCACGAACGGCTCAATGAGTGGTTGGTGCATATCACATTGAAGAATAATGAAGATGTTATGTTATTCAAAAATCTTGGAATAGAAGGAAGTATTGCTTTTGTTACTGGATTAAAAAGCTTTTTCACCAACAAAAATCTTCTTTCCTTTGAAGTTTCAAAAGTAGAATTTCTTTTTGGTTTACGAGAGCAGTGCATTATTTTAAACTATTAAAATGTTAATGTCAATAATATTTTATGTTATATTTTTGTGGTCTATAAGTGTTTTGTTCTAAACAAAAGCATTTATTATTCACTGTATTAAGATTAAAATTTATTGGTTTAATATTATTTGATATTTTGTTATTTCAATAATATGGGAATAGAAGTAGTAATTGTAATAATAGTTGTAGTAGGAGTAGTAGTAATAAAATGATAATAATAGATAATAATAAAAAAATAATAACAACAACAATGACAAAAACAATAATAATAATGATAATAATAATAATAATAATAATAATAATAATAATAATAATAATAATAATAATAATAATAATAATAATAATAATAATAATAATAATAATAATAATAATAATAATAATAATAATAATAATAATAATAATAATAATAATAATAATAATAATAATAATAATAATAATAATAATAATAATAATAATAATAATAATAATAATAATAATAATGGTGATAATAAAAAGTCAAAGGATTACTTCAAAGTCCTGCACCTCTTAAAGAAGGACATGCTGGTTTAAACTACACCGTGAAACATGACACAACCTTTTCTCCTTGTATATAAAATATGCACAGGTACTTAGTTTTCCAAGTACACATATTCAAGACATAATACACCTCATGAATGGTATAATGCATAATTTCAGAGAAAATATAAATATATTATATGAAGCTGTTATTTAAGTCTCGAATGCTGCCACTTCAAATTATATCGCAAGGCTAAATAAAATTAAAAATTAAAAGCTCACTGGCTTTTCACGCAGCACTGTGTTGGGCTTTGTCAAAGCCAATTGGAAGGAATACAGCGTATACAGCCAAGTTAAGTGCCGAATGTACCCTCTCGTGTAATGTGATTGGTCCCTTGTGGAAAGACTTCCAAATATTGCGTAGGTGTCTCTTTTTATGAAACTAAAAACGCCAGCCTTATATACCCTTCACAATATTTATCCTATCTGCGGCTAAACCCCATTGAGGGTAGGTACACAACAAAAATTCATCGGGCTGAACCTCAGCCTGCCAGCTGCTGGCCGACGTCGTCATGATCATGTCCACTGTTCCTATTGGCGGTAAGATTTCTGCATGAAAATATGTTCACGTATGTTAGGTGCGTAGTTCCAATCATAATCAGTATGGCATATAGAACGTTCTGCAAGGTCGGGTCTCTGGCTCCTTTAGACGAATGTTATGGATGTGTTCATACTTCCCGTCTGTGCAATAGGCCTGAAGGATAAACAGTCTAAAGATTAGCACAGGGTCACACGAGAAGCTGTCACGTTGCACATAAAGTAATGTCACGGGTAAGGTGATAAGAACACTACGGAAAAAGAATAAAAGTACAACCGGCCAAAACTATAACTGCAACGATTTTTACCATTGTTGAGAATCTCCCGATATCTCAGGCCTTTGCCTTCTAAACGTGGAAAAGAAGTACGCATGAACATATTAGGAATATTCCTCATGAGTCCGAGAACGCCTTGCTTGGTCGCTCCAGTAACGCGGTTGCTTAATCGGAACCCTATCCACCTCCCGAAACGGAAAACATTTATGTGCCAATAGTCAGCCAGTTTGTATTTGTAATCTTACTAATTTTAGTTTACAATAGATTAGCATATGACGTGGATGTTTCTCAATACCTTTACTAACATGGATAGGGCCGCGGAAGCCTTAGAACTAATTTACTACAATATTTGTACTTTTTCTTGGACATTAAACAATGCATTGCAAGAAACTCAAGTTTATTAATTAAACGATCAATATGGATGATCAAGTTTATTATCATCACTTGGGGCTGTATCTGCAATTACTGCTATACAAAATTTGAAGGTATATTAGCCCAAAGTTAAATCAGTAGAGACATGTATTTATATTTTGAAGGTAGAATTAGCTGAACAATTCAATGACGTAGTCGGAAATTGAACGTTTGAGCTGATTCTATCCTCTAGAAAATCCTTAATGAATTTACTATCTTAGAAGGAAAACTGTCAGTCAGAATGGTTCGGATGGTTCGGAGATGGTTTTCTGGTCTCAAGCTTGTGGGTTCAAAACCTGCCCGGACCCATTCTTTTAGTCGTACTTAAAAGTGACAGCGCTACCTATATCAGTGGATTTACTGACGTAGAAAAGAACTGTAGGACCAAATTTCGTTGTATCGGTAGTTCAAATTGCCTCTCACCTCATGTCCCGCTAAGAAGCAGCAACACCACTGGCCTCTCTTCCGCCGTGAACTGCTGCAACTCTTTTAACGCACGAAGGGTTATCTACTCACGGTGGGGCCGGCTCTAGTGGGCCACCTGGTATAATTATTTTTTGTAAAAGAGAGTAAGAGAGTAAGCATCCAGTAATTTAATCAAAAAGCACTTGAAGGGGTTAATGGCGTTGAAAAGTGCAATAAGATATATGACTGAATTAAATCCAAATTAGTCAATGTTGGTCAAATTACGAAGTTGTAACGCTGAAGTGAGTGGCGATATCTCACCATAGTCTTAGGTAGCCCTGTGGACAAAAAATGAGTCCTCTCTGGAACGCAGACATACATTAATGCGTGCCTTAATATATACAGTCAGACACTCCCGTCATAAAGTGGTTAAGCCCTAAAAGGGCAGGTACACGCATGACACACCTCGGGCTGTTCTCAGCCTGCCAGATAGCGTCGTCAGTCAGACATACCTACTTTGTGAAATCTGCAATTTATTTGCTACTCATGGAGTTGTTCTCTACTGTTAAGGTAGCCTGTTGTTCCAGACATGACGCTTTATTTGTCCAGAAGTGTACAACGTTTAGGTTTGTTAGTAAAAGCGTATATCGTTAGAAGTAGCATCCAAAGCAATTGTAAACAGAAGCACAAGAATCCCTCAAATGCACGTTTAGTGTCAAAAATATAAATTTCGCTTGTGTTAGGGAACTAAAATTTCCCTAATCTACAACGTTAAAAATGGGAAACTTAAATTTGTTTGCATGTATTCCTTGTTTTATTTCTTTAAGCAAATTCTTAGTATTTTATACTTCTAGAATCCTTCACCTTCCATTAAATCTATTACTAGGCTTAACACGACCATGGGGATAATCCTCTGTTCGGCTAGTAGGGCAATTATCATCTCCTAGGAACCCTTGACTTCTTCCTCCTGTCACTATTTTATACTTATGCCGATAAAGATTCTTCGTCATATTTTCCAAACAAATCCTGAATAACCTGGATGATAAAAAGATAACCTTTGTCATACGTGTTCTCTATTCTACTTCCTTTGACATGTTACCACCCCAACTGGAATGGGAGTCCTATAGAACTCACCTAGCCTTATTTAACTTCTACGCAATAACTATTATAGATATCCTATATGTTTTATCTCGTTTGTTTAAGGATACAAAGCTGTAGCGGATTTAATTTTGTCGTAATAGAACGCATTAAAAAGCCAAAATCTCAACCAGGTGGTATCCTATGTACAGCACAGGGAGATTATTTTTTCTGCAGTTTTTCCTACTGTAAACAGGTGGTTGCTAAAGCAGACGCGCATACACTAAGATTAACATTCCGTTCCAGATGTATACCTGTTTTCAATTTACGTAAGATCTGAGGTGTGAAAGATTTATCGTGAAATGAGTGAACGAGCGAGCGAGTGAGTGAGTGAGTGAGTGAGTGAGTGAGTGAGTGAGTGAGTGAGTGAGTGAGTGAGTGAGTGAGTGAGTGAGTGAGTGAGTGAGTGAGTGAGTGAGTGAGTGAGTGAGTGAGTGAGTGAGTGAGTGAGTGAGTGAGTGAGTGAGTGAGTGAGTGAGTGAGTGAGTGAGTGAGTGAGTGAGTGAGTGAGTGAGTGAGTGAGTGAGTGAGTGAGTGAGTGAGTGAGTGAGTGAGTGAGTGAGTGAGTGAGTGAGTGAGTGAGTGAGTGAGTGAGTGAGTGAGTGAGTGAGTGAGTGAGTGAGTGAGTGAGTGAGTGAGTGAGTGAGTGAGTGAGTAGGGTTTAAGGGCCCGTCGACAGCTAGGTCATTAGAACCCATCAAATTGATGATGTCCATCTCAGAGGAGATCAATTTTATCATGCACTATATTATAACAATGCACAAATTATGATACTGATGCTTGTATACGTATTGCTTATTTACAGTCAAATACATGAATACATGACAACAAATGCTATTTATGTATTGTGTAGTCTTTGCATGAATCTTTCACTAAGTCATTTGTATATGACATATTAATGTTCCCAAGAACATTATATCCTATAGATATAGCATATGAAAATAAGCTACTAAACACTTAACAAAATGGGATTATACTATTATTACTTTCTAATGCGTTACATCTAATACCTAACTCGTTAGTTGCCTTGTTCCTCAATACTACGGTGTCCTGTAATGCGGTGTAGTTGTGCACGTGGTGTGCCACTGCGTTGTCCCATAAGATGCATTTATGTGATATGAAGATGTTGATTCACTTTAGAAGTTTTGCAAAGTAGACCTGTTATACTATTACTAGGGCTCGGAAGTTCATGACCTAAAAACACTGAAATATGCATGCCAATATGCTCTTAAAAACTTGAAAATATGCCAAGAAATTTGCACTATTTAATTAAAACAATGTTTCTTTGCAGTAGACAATACGAGTTAGTGTAAATAATAAATCAAGTTAACTTATTCCATAGAGGTTGCAGCAGAAGTGGTCCCGCTGCTAGTATTAACTGCTAAATTGCAGTTCACAACCAACACTTTGCACAAATTTTCAACTGTAAAACATCGTCTGTTGTCTCGCAAAACACTTTTGTAACGTGAGAAACTTCTCTCCACGTCACAAGATGTTATCGGGGCATATTTAAATGATCTTAACTGCTTCACAGAGAGATTTAACTCTCTTGGTGTGACAGATGGTTTTCTTTCGAGGATGTCTCGAATATCGCACATCTGTTTATAACCAGAATTTTTTGAAATTACATAATTCACTTTCTCTATTACTTTTTGTCCTATGCTACCAGAAACCGAACTTAGATCACATATTGTTTTTTTCAAAGACAGTAAGTGATTCATACAAGGGAGATCCATGGGAAAGAATCACGTATTGTCTCAGAAATACGATGGAGAACGTGTGCCAAACAAGTGATATGAATTGAGTTAGAAAAAATACATTTCAGAGTTTGTCCTGATTTTACCATTTAAGGACCTGCATCAGTAACAAATAAAAGTAACCGGTCGTATTTGATTCCACATGGCCATAGTAATTTCAAAGAGTCCATCACAAACTGGGTCACAGTTACATTGCCAGTGGCCGACAATTCGCTCAAATTAAGAAGATAAGGTGTAGTCTTTTGTTCATTATTTAAAGCACCCACGATTATATTAGCAATAGAACGGCGCTCAGAATCAGGGGTTTCATCAACAGAAAACCACACAAACTGATCCAATAATTCATTTTTGTATATTTGACAATACGTTATTGTAACAATGTCCTACATAAGTCTTACGCAGGCACATGTTGTCGAGTGTACTTGGTAAGAAAGTTTAAATTCTCTTTTGCTGTTTATGTGCTGAACTATTTGAAATCTTTTCTCACTCCCTACATTTTTTTCACACGCTCCACAAAACAGTACCCTATTATCTGTATTATGTAGATATTAAGTCACCCGAAAACTCTTTCTGTAAATTAATTAATCTAGCACTCGAAGTTGGTTTTATTTTCGACATTTGAAGAGCTTTTTAACATTTTATATGCCTAATTTAATGTTGTGGGAACCAGTTTACAATACTGTTACTTTGAAGACCACGATACAACTGCTGGTGGACAGGCAAGCGTTGCTATAATTGTGCTGCTCAAAACGTTGACCTGCACTTTATCTTTGTTAATATAAACCTCTCGGATAATGCACTGATTATTCTCTACGCACATACATATAATGAAAGGGTGGAAACGGGATTCACTGCATGAGAACATGATTCAAAATTAGTTCTCACCACCTAACGAATTGCATCATCATGTGCAATTCTACCAATATGAAAAATATTATCCAGATGCAAAAAAATAATAAAAAACCATAAAAATCATTAAAATATGCAATATAGGGGCTATAATATTGAAATCTTCGTGGGTTCTATCATCATGTGCAATACTACCAATATGAAACATATTATCCAGATGGAAACAATAATAAAAAACCATAAATATCATTAAAATATGCAATAAAGGGGCTATAATACTGAAATAATATGCATTTATAAAAAATCAAGAAAATATGCAGTTATATGCACCATAAAATCATGTCCAAATAACTGAAAATTCCATAATTCGTGCACATAACGTAAAAGCACACATTTTAAGCCCCTAAGAAAAAACATGCAAATGCATGAACTTCCTAGCCCTAACTATTACATATAGGAATGCTGTTTTCTGTGGCAAATTTTATCTGTATTCCAGTATTTTATATCAGGCATATCTATTTTCTGTCTTGGTGCCTCGAATTACGTATTCTAAATGTGTTTGATTTAAGTGTGTTTACAGGCAAGTATGTTTTATGAGGGAACAGTTGTTCGCCAGGAAATCTGTTGTATCATTCCTGGAGATTCCATACTGAAAGAGCAATAACGCTGTGATATTCTTTTGCCGTTGGAGATTTTGGTCAACTCAAATCTTGTTTAGTAATTCTGTAGTCTGAGAAGATCACTATTTTCTTCCTTGTTAATAGGTTTTGTAGGCAGATTATGACAACCGTCAAATTTGTTCTTTTTCTACATTTTGGTAAACAGAAACAGGGACATGTTCTACTAGCTCTACTCACATCTTGAAATCTGTAGATGAACCGTATGTGTATACGGGAAGCCATCTGAAGAGTACAGCTTTAGTTACTAATGTTACTATTTTTAGATAACATATATAATATTCGTGCATCTGTTGTCTACTTTTGTTATTAAATCGAACTTATTGGAGACACAGCTGGAGAGTGTTTGCTTCCAACTGTGGGATTCCTTAGTGATTGTAGTGTTATTTCTAAATATTTGCTTTTCTCCAGAATGGTACCATGGCTGTTAGTTTTCTAGTGTGCTCCTCCACGGCTCCTCAAGAAGCGCTGGTAATTTATCATAGTTTACAAGTGATTTTTCTTGAAAGTGAGTGCAATAGAGTAATTTTGTGTTGAAATTCTCAGGGATTATGCTTGAGTGGTTTTAATTACATCGGTTACTATTCGTAGGGTATACTTTTGTGTTTTTTCTAGATTTTACAATGTAGTGGACGCTGTGATATTCATTTTGTTAAGGTATTTTGCGAGTAAGAGTAACAGTACTTCTGCGACAATCTTTTTTGTATGAGCTAATCATTGAGGGAAGTTGAGTATTCTTATGGCTTTCTCACACACCTCGTATACAAAATATTTTCATCACGAAAGATTATAAGCATTTATAAAATGTGTTAAACTTTAAGACACCAAACGCAATGCTATTTATTATATTAAGTGATTTGAAACTTTTTCTATCCGTCCCATAGCTTGTCACTCCAGCCAACAGCACTATACTAGTTTATTTTAAAAATTATTGCGGCTTTTTTGTATTTATAGTAGTTTCCTTCTGGACCCTTTCTTCCATTGTAATGTAGTATTTATTCACACCCCTACTTTTCAATGGCAAGCCATTCTGGGTACCGATTCTGCTAAGTGCTAATCTGTGCATTTGTACTTTATCTGCTGGGTTTTCTTAACTGATATTTTTAGGTTAACTTATTTTTGCAGTATTTTCGTGCTTACCTTATTTCACTCATGTTTATTGCTGGGGGAACCTTACGTGGAAGCGTACTGATCGTCAAATGAGGTCATGCCAGACACATTCCAAAATGTGTACTAAAAACACGCAGTCCTAAAGAGTGCATTTCATGAACTGCATATAAATACACCGATCTCTATATCAATACATTTCGTAAATTCTAAGCAAAAATGATTTAGGACTGTAACAATATTTTAATAAGTACCATTATCTGAACGTGTTACATTTTGTTACACACATTGTATGATAAAGTTACGGGAAAATGACAACGTGGGAATAGGCACTGCATTACAAACTTTCATCGCGACATTTCTTGTCACCAACAACATCCCTCACATAGTTGTCGAAGGGCCCTTATATTCTACTCATCCACTATACCTCACTTCACATTACAACTCTACACTTTATAAGTGCCCCAATTTTGAAATGGTCGAACTAAAATGTGCGTTATATTACTATTGCAAAGTAACACTTTAACTGTAAAATAGCGAACAAAGAGGCTGTTAAACTCTAATGAAACCATAACAGTTTAATCAACTCTGATATTATTGAAAGTTTGAAGAAGCTGTGAATACGAACAATTTAAGTAAGCTCTGAATGCTAAACATAACAATGTGTTAGACTCAGGAAAACTTTAATTTTAGAATCCAATTTAATTTCTTGTTGACTGATGTACTAGTATTCTTTTGATACCTTTCCAAACATTCTTGTCATTTTTTTCACCTCTATGCCCATTCTCAATCAAGCCGGTTTCCAGTTCAACTGCCCAAAAATAAGGGGACAGGTTTTCTCGTTGGTATTTCTAACATTTCGAGCATACTGTGTAATTGTATTCTCTCAAGCTTCCACGGTCATCGTTTAAAATATCTTGGCTATCCGGTTGTTGCCGCGTCAAATTATCTCCCTGTCTCAGTCTGTCAGTATTTCACTCCCGTTATTTTATGGTGTACCTTGTCTTCATAACATCCCAAATATATTTTCTGAATGAAGCGTGACATAGCTAGAGGCAGAATTTTAATGCAAATACTCGTATTTTATTTATACTGTTAGAAAATATGGTGATTTAGTATGCGAATTAATTACTAAATTTGCAACTATGTAAACAATATTTTATGCTTCAAATGCACGTAGCAAGATGGTACCGCCATTGAGCGGTGGTGGGTTCAATCCCGACCGCCAATTTCCCCGACTAATTTTTCCCGGGCTGCTGGGTGAATGTTGGGAAGATTAACTTCACTCCCGAAATTTCCTCTCTCTTTTTCACGTCACTTCTCATTTCACTTCGCCGTTATACTGTCTGGCTGTTTCAGGGTTGTAAGCGTCGGCGTTGCATGGGAAGGAATGTAGGCCCTCAGTCGGTTGTGTAAATCTGCATATAGGAGGGGAGTTAGTTGTAAGAGCTGCTACAGGGAAGGTCCTATCTGCAAACTATAGGGACCCTGCCCTCTGTTATCTAGGTCCGACCACCTTCTGCCTCCTCACACCATAACCCTCCCTCCGAGGGGGTGGGGTGGGGCAAGTCAGGGACATAGGTACTAAACTCTTCCATAGATGAGGTGCTAAGTCCCGCATTCGAACCTTGTCTTATCGCATACCTCATGCTGCATATGTGTATTTTATTTAAATATAGAATAGATCATCATCATCATCATCATCATCTACACCAAGATAGACCAGGCCGGCCTGTTTCGGCTCAGAGATCATCTTTCTAGCGCCGCTTAGGTCTTCCCACATTGCGGTTCCCTTTAGGTTTATATGCTGCAACTATTTTCGTTATTCGATTATTTGACATTCGTTTTATATGATCTGAGCAATTCTGTTTGTATATAGATATTGATTGTATGATTTATTTTCCCTGCATATTTGATTTACAAATACATCATTTCGGAATAATGTCCTATTAAGTCAGGTTTAACACTTGGGAACATGGTTGTACCTCGTATGCAATGAAATAAAAACTCACGTCACATCAGTGGATTCATGCACAATCTGGTGGTAGCCTTGCCATGAAGGTGACTGTTAAGGACTCTGGAAATTGACCTCAAGGTGTAATGGTTATGTGTGATACTAAGTTGGATTTAAATTTTATTATTTAGTATCTGTTAATATGCATAAAGTTTTAACTTACACAAAGGAAAAAATTCAAATTAATCAATCGTTAATAGTTTTAAAAATTATATTCTGAAATACTTACCTATACAGGATAGTAATAATTTTCTTGCTGTAAGTTAAGAACATTTAATGCAACGGTGTAAAATTTAAGTACCTTGCTTTTCTGTAATCATGCCAAAAGCAAACTGTGAGCGAAAAACTAGTTTATAGGGTAGGTCTTCAATATTAAAGATATAATTTGAGGATATAAACAATTCCTATGGTTTTCATTATAATGTTATTCAGGGAAGATTGTATAACATTTTCCTGAAGTTTTATTTCATATTTAATATTTTTATATGACAGTGGTTATATGATATTATAAAACATAATACATAGAATTCATAAAACATATACGTAAAGTGATTGTTAGAGCATAAAATTATTGTTCCTAGTGACGGAAAACAACGAAAAGGTTCAAATCAGGTCAAAACTCGTAATCAAAGCTTCCCTCCAACAAGGTAGCAAAGGCTGCTAGTCTATATATTTGCAGCAAGTGATTAACTAGCCACTTGAGCCACTTAGCTTCCTTTGTACCTTAGCAATCCTTTAATCTGTCAGTGGATAGATTACTACGTTTCCGCAAATAAAGTATTATCTGTGTTCCACAACTGTTATCGCGGTGAAAGCTTTGTGGTTATCTCTTACAGCAAAAACTCCTTTAGCCTACCATGCTATTGAATGGAATAACGAATTTTTTTCTGAAAGTGTTAAACGCCATTGAAGGATAGGAATGAGGTGGAAATATTTCCCTCCTATATTTACGTCTCTCAATGGCCTCGTAAAAATGCTTCAATTTAATACCTAAGACGGCCGCCTCCGTAGCGCAGCTGGCAGCGCGCTTGCCTGTGGCGCGGAGGACCCGGGTTCGATCCCCGGTACCAGCATGGGGATTTTATCCCCTCTGGGAGGTCTGGCACGGGGTGCACTCAGCCTCGTTAGGTCCCGGGGGGACCAATTGAGGAGCTACTTGATGGAGAAGTAGCGGCCCCAGGTCGAGAAGACCGCATAACTGGCCGGGAGGGCTCGGGGCGCTGACCACGTCCCACCCTCCAGTACTGCACCTCACCAATGACGCCTGTAGTGGGCAGAGGTGGGGGACGCAGCGGCTGGGCGGTAGGCCTTGGCCCTTCGTGGGCTGTCGCGCGGGGTTTACATTACATTTACATTAATACCTAAGATACAAATACATTTCGTAGCACAATAGGAATAGGGGAAATATGAAGGGGATTCGACACTCAAGCTAGGCACTGAACCTGTGCCTCCAAGGGGGCGCCCCGGGAGGAAGGATGGAGTGAGAGGATACACCGGGCGACCATATCCAAACTAACGGTACAGACATTGGCAGCGGTCCCTAAGACTTACCAAGGCTGACGACACCTCGAGGTCTTTAGGTCTGGCCTAGCGACCCAGGGAAACCACTAAGGAAACTTTTGGGTCAGGAAGATCGGCAATGAGAACCGAACACGTGACTGCACATTTTACCGCGGAGCCATGCCTCTCGGTTTCGTAGCAGAATCTGTATATTCTATATGAATAAAATTTGGAAACTCAATTTTAATGTAACTGTTCATTATAGTTATGTTAATATTTGCTTAATTAAGGTCACTTTAAAACTACTCTGATTGAATTGCTGCAACAAACGCACAAATTTACTAACAATAATAAAAAAATAACAAACGATTATGGAAAATTAAACAACAGTGATTAAAGACCAACTATAGCCCATCTCTTTGACTATGGTTCCACGATGTACCCACCGTTTGAACATCGCTGATATAGGCGACAGGAAACAATGTGCCACTCTATAGGGGAAACAAATAGCAGTTTCCAAACGGTAACTTTAGGTTCCCTAACTCTACAAGATCGTATTGTGTTTAATGAGAAATTATTTTGGATACAGCAATTAAAAAGTGTGAAACGCTTAAACAAATACTAAAACTGCTCCAAATAAACGCATACATGAATTACAATGGCCTCTTCCTAACCAAGGATTCTTTTTTAAAACTTAACATTTGATATACTGCAGGACAGTGCCCAAGTAACCGACTATGACCATATCTTTAGTATGTGTATATTTTAGGAATAGTTGCCGGTATCAATGCGAATTGAACGTATAGAATGTCACCAGAAGTAACCAGACAGCCCTATAATGGGGGAAATATATCACACTGGGGTTTTGGTAAATTCCAATAGCTTGTGTTCCATAGTAACCGCACCGCCCCGATAAAGGAATGAAGGAAAGAACCGACAGGGCTGTCCAGTTGCAATTAGCTTCACTCCACAGTGTCCTCGGTCGATGTCTAAAATACGTGCTAGAGTAAGCTTTTGTCAGTCGCACATCGTAGGTCTCCTTCTACCACCGAAGTTACCTTCCCATGAAAGCCTTCGTGAGTTATTCACTTCCAGTAAAGGCATATGGCTTATACTACAGATATATGTATTTCCGTTTCCACTTAAATATTAATTATGGCAAAATTGAATGGCGGGTGGCTGAACACAATATCCAATTAGACACTTGCCTTGCGGTGCTGTAGTTAAAAACGCTATGAAATCACGCTGTAAAGCTGATGATATATAATTTATTTGCATTAGTTTAACGACATAAGAACAAAGTAATGTCCATATTAACTTTCCTATTAAGGCTTTTTAGAGACATCCATTAAACTGTATAATATGTATTTCTACAAAATCAAGTGCACTTTGGTTGATGCCGCATTGATATTATACTTAATGACAACCCTTTTCAAAGTAAGATTCAATAGTGAACAGTGACTGTTCATTTGTTAAATGCATTCTGATGTAAGCATCGATAAACATTCTGCTACGCTTCAGCAATCGAAATGGATATATTAAACGTAAACAGTACCTCAAACTCTCCATTTGTACCCGTAATCTCTGTGAGTACTGAACTCGATAGTTTGATCGACAGACACTGCCGTAGGAATGAGCTTCACCATAGCAAATTAATACGCCGTGTAAACTAGGAAAGTTCTTCAACACAAACCTTCGATTTTGCAACATCTTGAGTACGTGAGAATCACATCAAAATATTTATATAAGGTACATTCTGACGATAAAAACCCTTCTCAGGGTTTAAAATACCCATAACACTTCCTTTCACCTTTTCAGGAATTATTCTCTCACAGCTTAGGCAACATTGAGACTTCCGAGTTACATAACACAGAATCATGTTGGAGAAAATCTCACTTCAGTGTGTGTGCGAGGAGGGTGAGTTCAGCTTGACTCAGTTTTGAGTACATTGTCATAGTCTATTTGGAACCCCCACTGTGACTTATATTTTCAAAACCTTGTCTTTTACACTGTTTTGATACCTTGCGTAACATAAACGAGCATAGCAATTCATCAGCCTCATTTAAGTGCTTTAATCATACAGTGAGACCAAAATTGATTTCAACTCAACTCAAGCAAAATATAGTGATCAAAATTTGGCTAATGCAATAGAATAAGCAAACCACAAAAGGGAAAATATGATAACATATTCTTTTGGCAATAGGACCCCAGTAGATCATGACTCAGAAGCTCGGAAACTTGGCTTTGTGTCGACATCGGGCTGAAAGCCTCCGAGCATTGATCTGTTCATATCTTACAGACTTACAGGAGATCTATTTACTCTGGTGCCGTGGGCAGGTCGGGTATTTTATTTATTTTTGTTACGCTTTTGTGAGCCTGAATATCTGAGTACATGCACACATAAGCATTTTCTATTGTTGAAGCGTGAAAATGCATTACTACTCGTATTTGTTGTAAACGAAGGATTTTTAATGTTTCATGAATTATAGCCTTCTTTGTGGACGGGAAATTTCACGGAGGGAGAATAGCAACTAGTTTCAATAAGAAGCAATAAGGGAGGTGACATGATGCAACTGGAAAATTGTGGTTTCCAGGACCTTATGTGGGCGAAACAGCTAGCTGAGATACAGGAAAGATTCTTGCATCTGGTTAAGGCAGCAAATAACGCACACCTGAATAACTTTAGCTTTTAAACACATTGTGTACGTTTTCACGCCTCACACATGCCTATCTCACAGTAGAGCCAGGATTCTCCACATGAGCCTCGTTATAATACACGGGGGATTAGGCTCCGAAAGTTCGGAACAAGGGAAGATAATGTCGAAGCAACTGCTCTATCTTGTCATATTTTGAAAGATATTGAAAACACGTGCTAAAACGTTTGAAAAAATGGTGAAAGTGGCGAAAGACGCAGAGAATAGTTCTATATTTTTATTAATTTATATACTTTGTGACCTTTATTCTCATTTACTTTAGGACTTTAGCTCACCTAGCTTCTTGCGGGTGGGAGAATTTCGTTGTGCGTTGGCTGTCTTGTTGCCACTTTGTGTCGATCTTTTGTTCCTTTCTGTGGTCTTCTAAAGCGTTTGCTTGTGTGAGAATAATTTTTTCCCCCTTTATGTGACATGTTCCTGATTGTTATATTCTGGTGAGTGACTATGCTTGAGTTTACACAATAGTTTGCTTTTAATACCTATAACAGACGCCCTATGTTCTAACGGTTTATGATATCTATTAGTTTGATTATATTCATATTTTAAGATTCACGTTTATGGATTCTTCCTACGGTGATCTCTATCCAGAGTTAAAAGTTTCTTCAATGGGCACAAAGTTGTCGATAAGTTACTAGGGCAAGCTTATCTTGCAATGCATTCCGAAGGAAACTAAAGAGGCCAGTTATACGAGTAACTAAGTTTTTCAGGATCACTGGTCAGTAAGCAAACCTGTTCATACCACTGGTTATTAAGCTAGCTAGCTCATTGCTGAGTTATGACTTATGACAATAAACATAACTCTTAGCCATTTTTATGTCCAAGCAGCAAATATAATAACGAATTGATTTAACCGAGATAAATTATACCAATGACCACCTCCGTAGGAGAATGGCCGCGCGCCTGGTTTAATCCCCTGTACCGGAGTGGGCATTTTTTCCCCCACTAGCAGCCCTGGCACGGGGTGCACTCAGCCTTGTTAGGTTCCTGAGGGGGCAATTGAGGAACTACTTGATAAAGAGATCCCGATGACGGCATAACAGCCCGGGAGTGCTCGGGGCACTAACTAAACCCCACCCTACAGTTCTGCACCTCAGAATGTCTATAATGGGCAGAAATGGTGGACGCAGAGGCCAGGCGGTAGCCCTTGGCCCACGAAAGGCTGTTGCGCTGTGGGGTATAATGATATCAATAAATGCTGTGGTACGAAGTTGTTTAAGAGTGTAACTTGCTGTTGTTTGTTCATATTACTAGTTATACTTAATGGACCTTAAGTCATTTAGTTTTACAAGGACAAAACATCTGTATTGAATTAAGGGGAAATAAAAAACCAAATGCGATCGATCTTAAGTTCATGAGCCATTTTCTCATAAAATATTTAAGACAGATCGAAGTTGTCATAGGATATAAAGGAATGTCTCCTAAGTTCACTGGTCTATTTTTATCCAATGATTTTGTTTATTAAGGAGGATGGTTTTGTTTGCTTTTGATAAAATTTTGAGAAATTATTATTAAAAAAGCAAACAATGATGCTACTGTAGATTCACAACACAACTTAGGAGTTGTTATCATCCTACCATTTAATTCATCTTACTTCAATTACTTCTGAGAAAGCCAGAAAATGTCGTTCAAGAAGAAGCTGTTGAAAGCAAAATTGAAGAGAACAATTGGCACATCTTTATCTCATTGTTTGACCGCAGAGAAGCTAACGTATTTAACTGTGGTATCATCTTCCTGACAAAGATGGTCTGAACTTCAATACTGCAAAGTGTGTTGGAGTTATACATTTTTGTGAATGGTGCAGAATCCGGGAACAAAATGACAATGAAGTACACTTTTTAAAACTGCATTTAAGATACAAAAGCAGCTCTACAATAATTATATGTACATGGTGTCGCAAACAAAACACCGACAACTCTTAGTATGCTGTGCGGGACCGCAAACTAATCGGTTTTCATATAAAAACCCCTGTACGGAAATGTACGATTTGGACACGGTAGCGTACCGAAGTATGAGATGGGTGTGCGTTCACATTTCGTCAATAAACCCAACATCGAGCTGTCTACATTAGAAACGGGCTTCGAACTGTGTACTTTCTACATTACTGCAGAGTCTACATCGACGGTAGTGAGCCACATGCACATGACTGAATACGTGCGATTGTCTTTGAAGATTTTGGATACCTCCAGCCATAAGGTCCTCCGCTGACCTTACTGGAATACCATACACAATACTCCTCATACAACCCCACAGAAAATATTCGAGAGGTATCAGATCTGGCAACGGTACTGGCCATGGAACTGGTCCACCTCTACCATTCCATCGATTTGCATATGCGACGTTAAGGTGATTCCGCACATTTACATCAAAGTGTGCTCAAGTTGGCCATTTCAGCAACTGCGCACAGGCACGTGTCGCACTGTTGTTAAGAAACATTACTATACTGGAAAGTACACAAGTGACACAGTAGATTGCGCACCAAGGACATTATGGAGGCAGTAGCGTATGCACAGGAATGTTATTATGCTCAGGTCGTTCATTCGCAGTAAACAGACGGCTAAACGGTTGCATACCTTCCGTATTAAGATACCAAAACCAACGTTAACAAGTTGTCACAACCGTTAGCTTTCAAAGTTCGACGCTCCCCTGCGTCCAAACCGTGCATTTCCGGTCAGGGGTTCCTATTTGAAAATCAATCCGTGTGCGATCCCGCACAACATACTAAACGTTGTTGGTGTTTTTTCTTTGGGGGAGGGGGGACCCAGTATATTATACCAGGTGAGTCAGCTGCCCCTTATTTTGCAGTTTTATGCAATCCGTATTTTATACTCTAAAATGAAAACATCGGTCCCTATGCTAGGTTCCACCCAAGTATTCAACACGGATGTATTTGTCTTCGGTTATCTCTGAAGTTACTAGGTACGAGCGCACGATTCGTAAGTAATCCACATTCTGTAAAGGTGGTTCGAATCATATGCGTGTATTACATTTTTTAATGCGTAATATTCACACATAACATTAGTTGATCAATTGTTCTGTGTAAAGCTGTTATCATTTGAATTCGTATTTGTTTTATTTTTACTTTATGATGTTTGTATATGAGGATATCTCTCCCGGTATAGATTTTGAGTTCCTTGCACTTTGGCTGTTGCTTCTCCGTAGATCAAAGACATTTCAATGTACTTGTCTATCGAATACATGGTGAAGGAATGACACAAAGTATTATGCGACAGCATACACGTGTAGAATGAAGGGAGTCGGCATTCATAATAAATAACACAGTACATCATGCCAGTCCAATGGGACAGAAGTCATTATACGTATCCTATTACAAAATGCAGACAACCAAAAACCTCAGAGGCTTTAAAATTAGATTATTGTGAATTCGGTTTCCAAGTTTTGATGAACAGAAAAAGAATTGTACAATGTCGAGATGCGAACCCGTGTCCCGGGGGTTAACTTGCAGAATACACTCATAATTATTCTGTTCAGCTGTTTGAAGGCTTGCCTGAGAGTACACTTCGAGTACCAACCCTAGAGGCTATACTGCTGCCACTTCGCCAGTTTTCGAGAGGAATTTAGTCCTTTAAGACAGTCTTAAGCCTTTGCTGGGTGTTTTAATATTATTACTTAAATGGCAAAAGCTATTATGTATGTTATTTGAGTTGTACGACATGTAGTTTACGCCAAAATTAAAATAAGTTGTTATTTAATAATTTAATAATTTGTACGTTTTGACTGTACGGGTCCATGGCAGATAGAATGTGTCTGCCATTGTTTTTGCAGCCAATTCGGCTCTAAGTACAAGAATCCACCATTTTCTTTTTACCTGAAACCCGGAATTCGCACAGTAAACGAGTCGTATGTTTTTGAGGTGTACTTTAGCGAGGAGTACGCTCTGTCCCTTATATCACTGGTGCTCTAAATTTTGCGCATTCGTCTGTCTAAGAACGTCAAGCAATACGCACAAAACTAGACTAGGGTTCACATAGCGTTTGATGGGTGGATCCCTACGGAGAGTCCCTAGATACCTTCCAAAATAACAAGGCGCGGCTGACTCACCTGGTATACAATACCTATATATAAAATATAGAGCAAATTCTATCTTGTAAGACCGAATAAAATTCTACTTTGGTGGTGCGTCAGATGATTCTACGTTCATCTGTTAGGGACCTTCTCACGTCTTTGTGCCCTACTGTGTTCCTGTTCTCTGCCGGCTTGCGCTCTACCTTGATCTCATCTCTCGCTTCCAGGGGGTAGACTACTATGAATACTTACTAGGTAGCAGTGCCGAGGTGCCCCCCTCCGTTCCAATACCTCATAATTTAAACCTGAGAAGTAATATCGTTAGTTACACATTTTGCCCCTAGCACAGAGTAGTATTAGTAGTAGCTTGAATTATAACTTAAGTTAGTAAGTTGATATGTTTATGTTACTAACTGATAATTCTGGATTCTGAATACTCGATGTAAGGTAAACTCCTTACTGTATAAATTGCAAATCACAATGAGAAAAAACATGGACATTATGACCAAATTAACATCATTTAAATGACACAATTATGACAATTGAAAATTCCTTTAACAGTGCTATTATTTTATGTTACAAAAGTAAGACGAATGTTCGAAGATGTCCTTGTTTTATTTCGGGTATAATAATTACTAAGTGTGAGAGATGCTGACTTAGCAGTATGACTGCTACGGTTTACAAATTTTTATTTTCTGCGCATTGTGTTTGGTGTTGGGCATCATTTTATAACTATTATTCATTGCTTTTCGTGCTTCACTGGGTCAAATGATTTTTTATACCTGGATTTCATTGCACTATAGCCTCCTTGTTAATAACTTACTATTCAGATATTTATGTTAACTTAATTTCTCCTCTTAAAGTTAAAGGGAATCTTCGATTTGACATTAAGCACGTGGAAACCGTTGCTCGACTTCTAGATATTAACACCCTTATACTATAATATAATATTTTATGCTCGACCATACCATAATGTAGTATTTTTATTTATTTATTGCCAATATCCACCTCCTCAAAACGATACTACTAATCCACTAGTCAAACGTGTACTTATACGTAACGACAATGTCATTCATCAATCAAACATGCACTTATTTATAACAATACTGCTATCTACCAATAAAAAGATCCGCAGGTAGCAATCAATATGTTGCCATCTGCACACAGTCCCAAGTAGCGAAGTTATCGATTCTCGTATGCTTTCAATCGAATAATAACTAGTTCGAGTTTAGAAAATCTAAAAATGCCGGGATCGAGTGAAAGTGATATGAAATTTGCGTTCTAGTTTTAGAAACCTTACTTTTTAATGGTTATAGCCTAGATATCTTGTGTATAATTAGTTAAAGCCAACGTAACAATAAAATCAATAACTTCACAGTTTAAGAGCAATGATCGATTCTAGTATATACCATCGAACAACAATGTCTCTAGGCCAACATGGTAATAAAAGTTGAAGACGCAATTCTCGTATGTGCAATCGAATAAAAAATATATGATTAGAATGTCGGATACCAGTAACACTAACATGCAGCGTAAGAAATTAAAACATGTTATAAATGTTTTAACTTTAGTCACTAAATAGTCGTATGAAACTTGAGAATAAGGGCAATTAAGATGTTCGTATGAAACGAGCGGTATCCAGTTTCATAAAATATACTCGCAACTGAATTCCTGCCGCTATGCTCTCGTCACATAATATACGAGTACTAGTATATATAGACGCAGCGATAGCCGAATGGTAGAATCAGCTGAAGCATAATTTTAAGATTAATAAAAAATTTTTAAATACGATCCTATTTGCTGATAATCAGGTTGTTCTAGTACAAAATGGGAATATGTTACAAGCAACCAACCACATTTCAGTTGGAGAAGACAGTGAAAACTTACAATTTAAACATAGCGGTAGTGAAAACAAAACTAATGGCATCACGGGGAAAATACTCAATAAGATCTAAAATAGTGACGGATAACAAAACTATAGAACAGGTAAAACGTTTCAATTATTTAGGATATGGTGTTTCTTTTGACCTTGACAAGGACTTAAAAAATAACATTTATAAATTTCAAACTATATGTGGGACTATTAAAAGAACGTTAAGAAATAAAACACAGAAAGAAACAATGCTAAACCTTTATAAGACATGGCAGTACCCTTTTTGACTTAATGGCTCAGAGAATTGGGCCATGGATAGAAAAGAAAGAAGAATCGTAGAAACAGTAGAAATGACATTTCTTTGTTATGTTGCTGGACATTCCCTCACAGACCATAGGAGAAGCGGAGCTGTTAGAGAACACTTAAATATATGTATATACTGACAAAACAGGCAATGGAATATAAACCCAAGGGAACAAGAAATGTTGGAAGACCTCGACTACAATGGGAGGATGACTTCTGAGTCGGAACAGGTCAATTAGGTCTATCTTGATCAAGACAATGATGGTGATCATGTTTGTCTATCCGTCACGGTAGGGATTCCGACACGTTAGCCCATAGGTTATTGTGCATCAGACCCTGGGAGGAAGGGTGACATGAAAGTACCCTACAATTGGCAGAACTCTTCACAGATGGAACTACAACAACGGAGGGTCCCTAACAGGTTCAGGTAAGTTCTTCAGCCCGACAGATTTCCAGGTTGCCACAGAGTGTCCGACATCAGCTAGTTTCGGCTGAGCAATCAGTCCCCCCTGGGATGGCGACCGGCCGACCACAGCGCCTCCCCTCAGCCGAGAACCTCATTTACAGAGCGCTAGTACCATCGCAGCACAACTCGTCGGTGAATCAGCGGAAAAAGCAGGCTAAAGAGACTGAACTGAATGAAATGAAAGGAAGTGAAACGGAGGGTGTACGGAAAATATCTTTCCCAGCGGGAATCGAACCATAAGCTCCCGAAAGTGAGTCGCAGACGCTGCTGCCTGAACGATCCCGCTCGATATACCAGGTGGCCTACTCCAGCCGGCCCTCGAATAAGTAGACAACCCTTCGTGCGTTAAAAGAGTTGCAGAAATAACACGGGTAAGTGCAGTCAGTGGCGTGTGTGAACTTTGTTCTGCTTGTGAGAGAAGCGAGTGCGGCAGAGGAAATGCCCAGGCTTCAGCTGGCGTGTGCGTAGCGAGAGGGGTGATAATACAAAGGAACAGTCTTACAATATTTTCCACTTCACTTACAAGACTTTATTTACCAGGGAATAAGCTCATTCCTGTTTATGCTACTATTGTCCAAAATTACGGATTACAGATTGTAATTTGCCGTAACAAAATCCATGCAAACATAAGAGCGCGTAATGCTTGATTGGCATTTCTTTGTGTCTTATTAATGTTATTGTTGTATTCTGTTATTATTTTTACCTGTTTTTATTATTTTTGTTTGACGTTATTGTATTATATTAAATTATTCACATTGGTTATATTATCAACATTAATATTATATTTATTATTACTTTATTCTTATTGGTATGTTCATCGTCATTATGTTTATCACTATTATTATTATTGTTATGATTATTATTATTATTATTATTATTATTATTATTATTATTATTATTATTATTATTATTATTATTATTATTATTATTATTATTATTATTATTATTATTATTATTATTATTATTATTATTATTATTATTATTATTATTGTTTTGATTATCATGCTTATCATCCTCATTGTTATTACTATTAGTGATGGTGGTGCAGGTGGTGGTGGTGGTGCTGAAGCTGCTGCTGATGGTGGTGGAACTGGTGTTGGTGGTACTGGTGGTGCTGGTGGTGGTGGTGGTGCTGGTAGTGGTGGTGCTGGTGGTGGTGCTGGTGGTGGTGCTGGTGATGGTGCTGGTGTTGGTGCTGGTGGTGGTGGTGCTGGTAGTGGGGTGGTGGTGTTGGTCGTGGTGTTGGTGCTGCTGATGGTGGTGGAGCTGGTGTTGGTGGTGCTGGTGGTGGTGGTGATGGTGGTGGTGCTGGTAGTGGTGGTGCTGGTGGTGGTGCTGGTGTTGGTGCTGGTGGTGGTGCTGGTGGTGGTGCTGGTGGTGGTGCTGGTGTTAGTGGTGCCGGTGGTGTTGGTGGTGGTGCTGGTGCTGCTGGTGTTGGTGATGCTGGTGGTGGTTTTGCTGGTGGTGGTGGTGGTGTTGGTGGTGCTGGTGGAGGTGCTGGTGATGGTGGTGCTGGTGCTGGTGCTGGTATGGGGTAGTAGTGTTGGTGGCGCTGGTGTTAGTGGTGCTGGTGTTGCTGCTGCTGGTGGTGGTGCTGGTGTTGGTGCTGGTAGTGGAGTGGTGGTGTTGGTTGTGCTGGTGTTAGTGGTGCTGGTGTTGGTGCTGCTGGTGGTGGTGCTGGTGTTGGTGCTGGTAGTGGAGTGGTGGTGTTGGTTGTGCTGCTGTTGGTGGTACTGGTGTTGGTGGTACTGGTGTTGGTGGTGCTGGTGTTGGTGCTGCCGGTGGTGGTGGTGTTGCTGGTGGTGGTGCTGGTATTGGAGTGGTGGTGTTGGTAGTGCTGGTGTCTTTCTCCCTGCCAGAATTAGAGGACTACGGTATCTGGAATTCCTGCAAGGTGAGCTTCAGGTTTTTCTTGATGAGGTTCCCGTACCATAGCGGAATAACACTGCACTGGTTCAAACGAGATGGTGCACCGTCTTGCCATTATGAACGTGTAAATGTCCATTTCAATTCGTTGTATCCTTGCACACTGGATGGGCCTAGGTGGCCCAATACCTTGGTCACCAAGATTTTCTGACCTAAAGTCATTAGATTATTCTTTTGAAGACATTCAAGAATATTGCGTTTTAAACAAATCTCCTCAAAGTATCGTTAAGGCATGTGCATCAGTCACTCCCGCAGTTCTCAGGAACATCCATATAGAGACAAGGAGAGGGTTGTAACATTGTATCAATCAACAAGGAATCATTTTTTTCACATGTTCTGTGAATGTACTCACCATAACAGTAGCCTTTGATGATAATAATAACGATGAGAATAATAGAATAATGATAAACAATAAAAATATTAATGTAATAATGAAAATGATAATACTACAACTAATTAAAATAAAAGTAATAATTATGATACAAATAATAGTGATTCTGATGGTAACAGTAATAACTACAATAAATAACAATAATAATAGAACTAATAAAAGTAATAATGGGATACTACTGATTATGATGATGATGATGATGATAATGATGATGATGATGATAATAATAATAATAATAATAATAATAATAATAATAATAATAATAATAATAATAATAATAATAATAATAATAATAATAATAATAATAATAATAATAATAATAATAATAATAATAATAATAATAATAATAATAATAATAATAATAATAATAATAATAATAATAATAAACAATAAGAAACTAATGATAATAAAATAATAAAAGCAGCAACAATATGGTAATGACAATAACAATAATAGCAACAACAAAATGTAATAAAATACAACAATAACATTAATAAGAAACAAGGAGATGTCTATCAAACATTACGCGCTCTCATGTTTACATGGATTTTGTTAAGGCAATTTACAATCTGTAATCCGTAATGTTAGACAATAGTAGCATATACAGGAATGAGCTTATTCCCTGGTAAATAAAGTCTTGTAAGTGAAGTGGAAAATTTTCTAAGACTGTTCCTCTCTATTATCACGCGTTACACACGCCAGTTGAAGCCTGGGCATTTTCTCTGCCGCTCGCTCCCTTACAAGCAGAACAAAGTTCACGCACGCCACTGACTGGATTTACCCCTGTTATTTTAACGCACGAAGGGTTGTCTACTTATCCGAGGGTCGGCTGGATTGGGCCACCTGGTATACCAGTATGGGTCCTTTTATACTGTGTAAGTTACGTTGTTATAATTTTATAAATATTTATTACTTATAACCAGTGATTTAGGAAATATGCTGTAGCCGAAAAATTGCATTTTTTAGAAACGTAGTATTTGCATATACAGGAAAGTGCACAATAGAAACTAAATTCATTGGTGGTATAACCATGGATAAAAAGAGACATGGAAAATGAGAATGGGGGTTTATAGCTACTGAACAGATATAATTGTACCTATCTGAGGAAGCATAAGACCTGCCATATGTCCTTGGGTACAGCTGAACCCCTCACTAGATGGTTCAATGTAATTATAATGCAGTAGCATTAACTTGACCATACCCTGAGAGACTTCGCTACATAATAGAGCACATTAAAGCCAGCCATGTCCGAGGCGGGACTCAAACCGCGACCCCCTTGATACCAGCTGCTCGTCGTAACAAACACTGACATCTAATTGCTCTGGTCATACAATAAACTAGCATGAGGGGAAGCTGACGATGAAGGAATGACATGCTGAAGAATAAGCTTGGATTCATTAGGCTACAACACATTGAAGTTACGTAAATTAGCGTCAGCAAATAGGAAATTGTGTGACTTCTTTAAGGCACTGTGAAAAGTTATGAAACCTTAGCGATCTATTGATCCTCTGTGCAGGATAATGTAAGACTTTTTAAGTTCCCTGTATTTTGAATTGCACAAAACCCGAAGAATCTATTAAATGATAGGAAACATTGTGATTACAACTTATATTAATATCTGATGTGTGCACTCACATGATTTTCTCCACTCGCTCTTATACAAAATATTTTTAAAACGCTTTTTCTTTTATGTGCTTCATGATAATTGAGACAGAATGTTTGTGGAAATGATCCTTGTAGGTACAGTGGGAATAGTACAATAGTGTAGGCCTAAGCGATAAGTAAGATCTTTTAAGAGCTGCTCGCTAGGTGATGGCTTTGTCATTCCCTTCTCTTTGATGTCTAGGATATAAAATCAAATAACTACTTCCCATTTTAGAAACGTTTAATTATTGGAAAATTCAAAGAAGTAAGAAGGAATGTGTTGGAAATGGCTCACTCCAGAAAAAATGTACTTGTCAGAAATTGCGCGTTTTAATATATTTACTGTTTTTGTACCGTAAGATTTTGTGTAGCTCTTCTGGAAGAGGCCTTCTAAAGACATTCTCAGGAAATTCAAAACGTACGATTCATCATGAAAATATTTATAACATAATACTATGGTACTTTAATCAAAATGGTTAGCCATTTTAAGAAAATCAAAATTTTCAAAGAGATCCTTAGAACATCCTGGATTTAAGTGCTAAATTTCACCATTGCGTCTTTTAGTTATGCCATTCACAGTTGCACACACACTGAGCTTTTCCAAAAGTCTATACTGCTCGCAACAGTTATAGGCATGTGAATGCTGGCCAATGCTCAGGCGGAGCGCTGTTGCCAAGAGTAGTGCGTGTACCGGCAGAGGTTCTGTACATAAGAGCGTGTACCACATTCGGCAGCACTGGTAGGAGGGCAAGCTTAGGATTTGCTGTAGCCTGCAGTACGGCCGGCCTCCATATGCCTCTAAATTTTGCGAACATGATAATGTATAACACACACATGACTTTCTCTACTCTTATACAAAATATTCTTCTATCTACTTCATGTTAATCGAAATAAACGTTTGCAGAAATGGTTTTATTCCAAATTTCCTTATACATGCATTCGGGACAGGGAAATACAATAGAACCCAGAGGAAACCCGCCCCAGCATCGCTTCGTCCACCACAAATCCCACATGCGGTCGAACCCGGTCGCTTTGGTGAGAAGCGAATGGTTTAACCACTCGGCTACGGCGCGGCCAGTTGCACTTGTACCTTATGCTTTAAGTTGCTTTTATTCTCCACCTTCATTTTAACTCTTTCTTGTCTCTTCTTTTAGTAGTGTACAATGGTTTTATATTCAGTCCTATCATCATTTTTATATTGAACCATTTTAATAAGTTATTTTTCCTCTTATTTCTTATTTCCATAACCATCTTTTGTATAGACTTTAATTGTTTTTCCTTTTACTGGGTATTCTGAGAATCTCGTGAGATCAAGATTCTTTTTAAATAAATCCATTTCAATTCTACATTAACTTATTGTTCCAAAACATAAATTACATTTCATTCCCCTTAAAAATCATGGTACTTTCATCTAGTTACAAATATGTCTTAAAATAGTTTTAATTTTCGTGCAGTGCTTTTATTTTTTTATTTTATTTTTTTTTTTTTTTATTTTTTTGAACCTCCTACTTGGGCGTACTTTTCCTAGAAGCTTTCATTAATTAATTAAAAGAAGTATATTTTATTCTCTCCTGCGGTTCATATGCTCTTTGCAATTATCTTAAATTCCTACTCTTTTTTTTCTTCTTTTTTTTCAATTTTATTGTACAATTCATAAGTATTGAGTTCCGCTCTAATTGTTTTACTTTCTATTAGGACCAGTCTAGTACCTTCTTTAGTTTTTAAAATCTTATTACGTTGCCTCCATTTTACTTTTGCTCTTTTATTATCTCCAAATGACCCTCGCTATCGACAGGTCCTTAAACTTCACTCACTCATCACTCACTCATTCACTCACTCACCCACTAACTCACCACTCACTCATTCACTCTCTCACTCACCCTACTATTCTATGTCAGACACGAGCACAGGAACCTCCAAATGAATGTCGCCTTGCAGAGGTAGAAAGACTCAGTACCAATGATCCCAAAGGTTGGCTGTGGGAGCGCAAGCCGTCAACTGACAGTATAAGAGGGGAAGCAAAGTCTCATCAGTTCCGTAGCACCACTCATCTAAAAGCAGAAGATCCCGGGAAGATGTCTCCCGCTGCCTTGGAAGATAATCATCTATGGAGAAGAGATCCTATCAGGAAACCTCTAATCCTTCAAGTGGGGGTTGTGCGAGCGGTTGGCAACCTCTCCATATAAAACAATATTATTCATCAACTTCGCATTCAGAAACCTCATAAGAAAATAATTAACTTTCTCACAACACATGTACGTTCAGTGCAAAGGACGAAAACAAAAATATATTGAGTAAATTGATCAACCATCCATCCGTCCGTCTGAGCGCCCGCACATCCAACCATAACATAGTTTAGCAGGTGTGGTGCAATATGGTCCCTTAGGTATGTAGAATTTTGAACATCAATTCTTCTTGTCGTGTTTTAGCTTCAGCTTGGGTTGTGGCGTCGCGATATTATGAATCGTACACTGCAGCAACTGCAGTAAGCTAGGAATAATATGTACTAAATGTCGGGCGCAAAGACCTCGTTGTCCACAGGTCCTTAAACCCCACTCACTCACTCACTCACTCACTCACTCACTCACTCACTCACTCACTCACTCACTCACTCACTCACTCACTCACTCACTCACTCACTCACTCACTCACTCACTCACTCACTCACTCACTCACTCACTCACTCACTCACTCACTCACTCACTCACTCACTCACTCACTCACTCACTCACTCACTCACTCACTCACTCACTCACTCACTCACTCACTCACTCACTCACTCACTCACTCACTCACTCACTCACTCACTCACTCACTCACTCACTCACTCACTCTTTCACTCACTCACTCACTCACTCACTCACTCACTCACTCACTCACTCACTCACTCACACACCCATCCATCCACTCACTCATTACTAAATGAGACAATAATATTATCATTCCACCACTTATACATCATTTCTCTGATAATAAAGCGTTTAGATATATTTCGAAAACCGAATTATAAGCACAATCTGGAGCAAGCTGTCCAGAATATATCTAGGCCATATCGTGGTTTTCCATTTGGAACAATTGGTTATTACAAGCGATGATTTTACTCGTTTACTGTTCATGTTAATCTTTGGGTTGACAAAATTCACACAGACATATACTGTTTCATGCTTCCAGACTTTAGGGAAGATTAGGAAAAATCTTAGCTAAAGAAAGATTTTTGACCCTCCATGCCAAAATCGAACACGGGACCTCTGATTTGGAGCATGCTGATTGCTATATCACAGAGACATTCCACAGGATGATATATTCGTTCTGTAGCTGTACTGATTCCCAGAAAATGTAAAAGAATTATGGCAGAGAGAGAGAGAGAGAGAGAGAGAGAGAGAGAGAATGAGGCAGTAAGAGCGAAGAGGTAAAACAGAAAAGAAAAATGAAAATCATATAAAGTAAAATACTGGACCAGACTTACAAGTACTTCTAAAACAGCTGACTGCTAAACAGCGAAACTTACTGCCAAGTAATTTGCACACCTATAATCCCTATTTTCAGAGGTTTAAACCAAACTGCAACAGAAGCTTAAAATAACCAATTTTTTCCATTACGAAGTTTCCATGAAGTCATTGCTGCAAATTCTGGTGCTTTCAGTTACAGAAATAAAAAAATAATGTTCTCTGTTTTGGAACAAGACAAGTTCATTAAATATTTCTCTGTCTGAAGCAAATAATACCGTTTTCATTTACGAAACTAAAGGAGAAGTTGATTATTTCACAAATGTGCTGTGTTCTCTTTTTTGGGCTTTATATCGCATCCCATACATATGCTGCAAATGTGTCCTACACAGCCAATGGTTACAATGTTACATAGATTGTATTATATTAAATAAAATGCTCCAGAATTTCTTTTCCACCTTGGAGAGGAGAGCACCTTATTTTGGAAAGCATAGACGTTTATACCGAAATTTGCATCCTGTCAACACTTATATTTCTAATCACTAATACAGCCAAAGCAAAATTTTGGTTTGTACAACTCATTTTAAAGAGCCCCAAATTCCAAAATGTCCCTTAACTATTGAGCCTGGGAAATGGAACAATAAAGAATCTGATGTGTTGCATTCAGATGACATTCTCCACTCTTGTACAAACCATTATTCTTACAAACTCTTATTCCTATATTTTCTTCCTGTTAGTTGAGATAAAAATCTGCAGAAATTATCTTACTGTTTATTTCTTTGTAGGCGCAAGGGGAATATGGAAATACAGTAATCTTTGAGCGATAGTCAAATCTTTAAAGCTTTGAGATTCCATTCTCTTTGCACGGCTAACATGTAAAAATGAATAACGATGTATTTACCGAATGTTTGTTTTCCGAAACTCACACAAATAACAAGGCATATCTCCGAAATGGTTAACTCTACAAATAATTTATTTAGGCATTAATTGTGTTTTAGCAAGATCTACTTCTTTTGTGCAGCAAGATTTGGTCTATCTTTTACGGCTTAGGAGTTATTCAAAAGTCATCCAGAGTAAACAGGACTAATAGGGTACAGCCAGAAAATTCAAAATAAGCATTTAATTTGTAATTAAATATCTTAAACATATGGCATTTTAATTAAAATCGTATCAATAAAATCAAAATTTTCGAAAAACTTTGCATGTAAAGGGTAGTTTAGGGTGGAGGAATTTTCTTCTAAATCTTCGTGTCGCATCCTTAAAAGATGTTACACTTAAATACCAACTTTGGTAATTATTATTTATTTATGCCAACAAACTTACTGTTGGTGTTTTTAAACACACAAGCCGTGTGTGGGCAAAGTTTAAGAGGTAGAACTGGTACTTAAAAATTCAATACAAGCGGAAGGTCTGTGGTTCAAATCCCAGTTGTGGCATTGAATTTTTAAGTACCAGTTCTACCTCACCAACTTTGGTTTTTAGCCGACTTTTCGTTTTGAGCTATGCTGCCCACAGACTGACACACACACACACACACACACACACACACACACACACACACACACACACACACACTGGAGGACAAAGTCTAATTTGAATGCAGTTTTGGTTTTGATTAAACAGTTGACTAGAAGTAACGATGCCAATGTTGAACGCTTTGCTTACCAACGTATGTTTAAGCATCCGGATAATAATTCCCGTACTCAGTCGCGGCTGAACCCGTTAAGGCACGTCACCGTGGACCTGGATTAATAATAATTGAACTTGGAACGACTCCCATGTAGTATATCTTTTTTTCCTCCCTTTTCCCTTCCTTTCTGTCTTAACTGGAACATTATTATTTATATAACCCATGCCTAAAATAATTAAACATTATCATCATATTGCTGCCTTACGATTGGAATTTTACAAGTGAAAAGTTCAGAGGATATTCATCACAACTGCTGTAGATAAAGCACGAAAATGCCTATTTCAGTTGTCAATAGTTCTTCCAGAAATTAATAACAAAGTTTCTTATCAATACGCGCATTCAAAGGTATTTCTATAAATATGAAGGTCTGTTACCATGTTAAGAAATTTACCTCTGTTAGCCACAGTTAATATTTAAATTAGCTTACAGTGGATATTCTAAGGCTGAATAATGTCCTCATGTTAGAAATGAATGCTAGAATATAACTTAATATCATATGACTAGAGCCCACGTTGCCCGGCCCAGGAATAGTCGAAGTCGTTGGATGGTTATCGGTACAAGCTGAAAATATTCAGTGTTGGTGGTTCAAAACTCGTCTCCTGCATGCTTATTTTGTAAAATTTAAAATAAACTAAAAACTTTTATTAGGAGAAAGGCACTAGAAATTGTTTTTAAAAAATATTTAAGGTGGTTTTGACAGCGCGGTCTTATCACGACCATACATAGAAATACATTATGGGTATAACTTATAGCTATATCGATGTAAAATTATGTTAACATTTGCAGTGAATTAGCAAAAACTGTAGAGTCTTCTTGCACATGCGGGTGTGTTAACTGCACGAGGGAGATTGGAGATGCCGCCTTGTTGTCTACATCTGCTGTGTTGTGCGCAGTCTATAAGGATATGGTGAATTGTTAGAGAAATATCACAGCTGCTCCAATTTGGAGGTTGGTCCTTAGTGGGAAGTTACACTCTGTTAGTTTGGAGAGTCCAGTTCTAAGCCGAGTAATGGTTAACTGGATTTGTATAAACTTAGGCTTTCACGATATCTTGACTATTAGATATGTTTAGTTCTTTCGGGCCTGTAGGCCGTAGTCTAGTCGGTATTGTAGATACCAACGTTTCGCCAAGTACTGCGCTTGGCATCATCAGGGTAACACGATCCGCTGTCTAGTGCAGACAGCACTTGTTGGGTTTTCATAACTTCAATCGCAAGGAAAAAACACTTCGTGTACAGAAAGCATGGACACCGGTCCTAGATAACCTTCCAAACACACACAACAGCTATAATAAAACCCCGCCTACACCCAGCCCGCCAACCGATACTAGCCAATCACCACCACAGCCGGCGCAACAATGCCCCGCTCACCCCACCATATAAAAACCCCAACGGTCATTAACGGTCTTTGCTTCCACATCCCTGCTTCCACATTCGAACTCTGAGCAGTGTAGACAGCGGATACTCTGATGATGTCAAGCGCAGTGCTTGGCGAAACGTTGGTGTCTACAATGCCTTCTAGACCACGGCCTACAAGCCCGAAAGAACTAAACATATCTAATAGTTAACTAGATGTGATCTTTTGAGTGTTTGAAGATGCAGAAAACCCTTTGTACAGCCTGAGCGAGCTTCATGAAGTTTACTGTTGACTATGGTCATATCTGCTTCCATTTTTATGTGATTTCAAATTTTAGTGAAATAGTACTTCCTGAGAGCGAGATGGTTGACATGGAGAACAATTGCAAAACACATGTTATTTACGGGGAACGCAAACTTTTAAAAGCAATGATACATGAACTTTAAAGAGCACCATTACTTTATAAGTTGAGCTCATGCCAAATTTATATATGTAAATGTCAACCTCTCTATAAGTCTATGTTTACGTGAACTAGAGTAATTTCTCGAATCCATCACTCTCCACACTCAAACAGTGACATCAACAAGATAGATATCAAACAGCAACCGTTATTTAACCAGTTATTAATGAAGCTCTACCGTACACATTTAACTAAAATATAAAATTTGTGTTCTACTATAGTTACCTATAGAGAAATTCACAAGTGGCTCCTTCCTCCTTGTATTTTATTTTAGAGAGAAATAACCACATATCACTGTTTACATCTCCGGCAGAAAGCTTACTCCAGCCACGTTAAGCAGTTTTCCCCTTTTCTCACCTGAGGTCATATTTGTTATTTTCCGATGCGCGCCTCCCATATAGCACATTAGATGCAGTAGAGACGTGCCATATACCAACTAAATTATTCAGACATGCTCGTCTGCACAGATAGAAACCGCTATCCTCGAAAGCTTGGAAATCGTGTGCTTCTCTTTATGTAAGAAAGGTAAAATTCTTTTCAGGTGTATGTCAAAGGAATGTTTTAAACACAGTCGGAAGACTGTACAATGCTTTCTAACATACAAGTTAAGCACGCTTTGCAAATTACAACATACAATAATTAGGCCATTTAATACATAAGACAAACGAAAGTTAACAGAAACGCAGCAACCCCTCCCCCCAAATAAAATCGAATATATTCAACTTATTTCGTCTCCTTCCATTTCATTCATTCTTCCACCCGTCTGGTCTATTTCAGGACACTCTTGCTTACTCCTAACCATATCCCACGTCTACATCCCGTGTGTGACAGTCAGGACTTGTTCATGACTGTCACCCGGCAATCCTTACGCGATGCCGGTAATCTTACCGGCTGTACACCAACGCACTGCGAGGGTGCTTAGGCGGTACCTCCCCACCTACGTCACACTTCTCCCTTATCCCCCCCGAGAAAACACCATCCCATACCCCTTTTCCTTCCCTGGCGTAATAAGCCAAATCTTTCTCCGGTCCAACTCTCTTTCTGTCTCCCCTTTCCAAAAAAAAAAAAAAAAAAAAAAAAAAGCTAGTCATTCATCCTGAAGATGGGAGAGATGTACACTCCCGAAACGTTGATGTCTTTTCATCACTACACCTGGCTCGAAGCCCGAGAGCATCTTGAATACAATGAACTGTGTCCATGCGCATACTGTGCCTCGCCCTCACCCCTCACAAAAACAAGTGTAGCACCAAGTTACATTTAACCTGTAGCATTTGGTCGGGTGTATAAAATCCTTGGCCTGAATAAAAGTACTGTGACGCCGGGCGCGGCACAAAACAAAGAACTTTCGGGGCTTAGCTGCTTTACGCCACATGCCGGGCCGGCGAGCAAACGAGTAAGGTCAAGTTTCCATACACCAGTCACACGAGCGAACATCTAATGGTAATGTACGAGAGTTCTGTTGTAGAGCGTTCGTTTTTTCATTCGTGCACCGGCATTTGCTTAGTGCGGTCGTGTTTCAGGAGAGTTACTGCTTGTGTTGATCTTCACCTTGCTGACGTTACGTCAGCTGTATTTCGCTGGTGTTACCTTTACACTTTGCCTTTCCTTACAATACGTACGGTCTTCTAGTGAATGAATGATGTATATAGAAGGAAAGAACACCTTGGTAATCACTTTTGTGGAGCGTGATGTTCCAAAACCGTCACTATACGGGATACTTGAATTAATTTAGGATGTTTTTAGTTGGAAATGATATACCTAAATAAGTACCCCGGCAAGTATGCATACAGTGTTAGGAAGAAATGATAGTCAAAAGGGCATCACGGATGCTAACGGTGACTCATCTTTCACTTATAAATGGAAAAAGGAATAAGGTGACGATAACAATAGCAGGTCTGGGTTTTCGTATTGTAAAACTGTATCATTTGTCAAAGGATTTAAACCAGGAAATTGTAAGAGAACACCTGGGAATTTACGGCAGAGTGTTATCACTAACCATAGATACCTGGACCCCGTACTTCGATATAAGATTAGTAATGGCGTACGCACTGCCAAAATGGATTTGAAAAAGCATATTCCATCCTAAATAGATATTGCTGGCTATAAGAGCTTTGTAAACTTAAAGGGCAACACATTACGTGTGCAATGTGCAATGGAACGGGACATTTACGCACCGACTGTCCACGAGGAGGGGGGGGGGGCGGTAATCACGCACAACAGACCCGCCTACATGGTCTCAGCTAGTGCAGGGCAACTTACCCATTAAACGGGTACCAGTGGATCTGCCAAAAGAAACGGTGTTGCCCTCGGCGCAAATCAGAATACTAACAAGGGACACGTCACTGTATCAACGTGTTCAGAGTTAGATACAGCTGTCGAATCATAGATGCAAAGTCAGTTAAATACAGAACAGGCTGAGAATTTAATGATTGATGATGCTGATACGGAAGTTGATGTCATGGTTTTGAGCTTATCAAATATTCCAATGGAAGAAGAACCCTCCAAGGTGGCATCGGACACTTCGAATTTAACACCAGGAGCCTGAGCAGTATCTCCGCAAATCAACAATATGGAAGTAGTGCCAACAACTAGTAATATTAGCAGCAGTCACGCCCGCGTGAAAAAGAGCCATACGGAGAATAATAAGGGTAGTAGAAAGAAAGAGAAAACTAACGTTTCCTCCGGAAATGAACCGGCTAGTCCCACATCGTTATCATAATGAGTCATCCTTTTTCTTCGCTTTGCCTGCTCTTCTTGCTTTTCTTTCGCATATGTGCTACCTTAAATGCTAACGGCAAACGCAGTACTGCTAACAACTTCTAAAAAGTTTCATTTACAACTATGACTTTGATATACTTCTTCTGCAAGAGATGTACACTGATAATTTCAATTTCCTTGGTGCTAAATATATTTGTAACGTAGGCATTGACAGTAGGGCCACAGCAATAATATACAGAAGGGCCTTGAATATCACTTAACATGAGGAACATCCTAGAGGAAGCATTTTAGCTGTTATTCTAGAATGTGATTATCTGCCATACTTTTTCCATCACAGATATAATTACTCGTTGCTGGGTGATGACTTAAGCCGTATGTTACATGCCAAGGACTTACAACCCATCATCTACGCTACAGTAACTTTCTTCTGAATTGCACTTGAACTATACGTAGGAATTTCTACATGTTAATGCAGTTAGCTACACTTATTGTAGTAATACCTCAGCTTCGCGAATGATTGACTGTATGTTAATGGCCTTCATCGAACGAACATTCGGAATGCAGCAGTTGTACATGTCGCAGTCAGTGACCACCGTGCTTTAATTGTTAAGATGGCAGCATCCACCCCATTACCAAGCTTTGGTAGAAGCTACTGGAAACTAAATAGTTCTTTATGATGACGTACAACAACAATTTCGTGAGACTTGGAATAGCCTTAATCTACGAGCGTCCAGGTCTAGACCCAGTGAGCTTCTCCAGTGGCTTTTGATTTATAAACCACCGATGCAATCATTTATAAATGGGTAGGTAAGACTAAGGCTGCAGAACGAGCTACTATTCTACATTATTATTATTATGCAGTGTTACATGATTTAACTAATCAACAGCTACCGGCAATGACGTCAGTGCCAGAATACCTGCAATCAAACTAAGAATACGTAAACTTCAGGAATCAATTTTAGATGGTATACAGTTGTGTTCTCGTGCCTTTTCTATTACAGATAATGAGCGCGCTGCTTTGTACCATGTGTCATCGGAAAAGAAACATCAGTGTCAATTAATGTGTGACATTCTTATTACTAATGCCACTCCCCTACTCACCGCGCCTAAAATTCTCAGAGGGGCCGAGGAACTTTTTGGGCAGCAATACGCAATACGCCTGACGCTTCTAAGAGTCCTTTATGAGGTTATTAATAAAACCGTAGATCTACATGTCAAGGATGTATTGGAAGTACCTATCACCATGGATGAATTTCGGGACGTGGTTTTTAAAACGAGCAACAATTCTGCACAGAACCACATGGTATTAGCCGTGTCTTCTACAAAGTATTTTGGAATATTATTAAAGAACGTCTGCTGCAGCTGATGAATGCCATTTTTGAAATGCGGACCACTTGTCAGGCTTTAATGAACGAATTATGATTTTAATTCCAAAATGTATTAATCTCGATATTTTTGACAGCTTTAGGCCTATAACTCTGTTGAATACGGCTTTTAAGAGTTTTACAGAGATTTTAGCCAACAGACTGCGTTCTTGTGCTGCCAGTGTTAATTGACGGTAGAGCAAAGTTGAGGAATTCCAGGCAAGAAAATAACTCACAACTTAGTGAAATTACGAGGAAAGTCCAGAGAAAGAGGCTGCCTTGTTGCCATTGGACCTCGAGAAAGTATTTGATAATGTTGATCACGATTATCTATTTGGTATATTGCAGTGCGTGAATATTCCAGATCACATGCTTTAAGTCATTAAATTATCGTGCAGGTCTGCCTACTCCAGAATACACATTAATGGATATTTTACTAGGCCGATTCCCATTTTGAGCTATACACACCAAGGCTACCCCTTATCCATGTTGTTGTTTACCGTTTGCACCGAACCGTTGGTGCGCCTGATGACGAAATATTATTTTTCGTCTGCAGTGTCGACAACTGCTTACTACAAAGACTCATGCGTATCAGAAATTTAGCTTGATTCCCTTTGGGACCTGGCCTCGAACATTAACTTTGGTTGATGCTCCCATTAAAGATCATGTCACTATTCTGTGCCTCCAAATCACCACTGACACCACAGCAATGGTCAACTTAAACTGGACATATTTACTCAATCATATCTGCTAACCCTACAACGCCATTTGAGCAGAAACCTGAACATTCTTCAACAAGTTTGATTTGTTTGCCTTATCAAAGTTAATGTATTTGGCACAAATTCTGCTCCACCCGCCAGAGATACCCTAGCGCAACAACTTAGCAGTGTCGTATTATATGTGAAATGGCCATGTGTATAAGGTGGCAAAATCCCATCACGAGTGGGGGCCTCGGACTAACAAAGGTCTCCCAAAAATGTTCAGCATAGTTCATTAAAACTTCCTTACATCTGGGACATCTCAAGGACAACGACAACTTCAATCCAGCACTGGGACGTTAATGGACCATGCCGGATGGTGAAATATATTGACACCTTACTTGCGAGATCCAATTCTTATTACAAGGGTCCTCTATCGTCATCATTTGTTGCGACTTCATTCTGCTCCAACTATAGAGGGAAAATACCCAACCTTCCATGGAAGAATATCTGGAGAGCTTTTCGATACGCTCATATCCCGACGGATTGGAAGGCCTCTGCCTACAAGATGCTAAATGTCACAGAAAAGCAATATCGCCATTACACTTGCAATGCATCTTATTGTTCCCGATGCTAAAAGCCTGATACCTTTTATCTCCGTCTTATAACCTGCATTCCCGGAAATTGGCACTGGATTCAACCTAAAACCCGCTGCATTACTGTGGCAGATAACCCCAATGCCATTCACAGGGCTATCCTACAAGTAGATGTATAGGTTAAGCGTCATGTATTTACCCAAATATGACTACTTATGGGATGTCTTCACTATATGTTGCAGGATCCAGTTCCCAGTGCCCGTGTCTCGAAACATTTTTAAGAGAACATCGGACGCGCCTCAAAAAGAAAAAAACGCGACTCTCTCTCAACATAGATGTTCTTTCTGTTTAAAGGCTTGTTTCAGGTGGAAGGAGGTGTAAATGTCTTAAAAGTGTCACCCGTGTGAATATATCAGAGACTGGACGAGCTTGACCAGTGTGAAATAGCTTGCAGTTGTTGCAAGATGAAAGAAAAAAAAGGTTATTTTTCTTCCGGTTTTCCTTCTTTGTTTCTGATTCAATTAATAGTGTCGTGCTTTATTATGCGAGAGAAAGTTTTAAAAACGCAGATAGTCACAACATATTGCAATTTCATTTCTTGTTAACAAAATCAAATTGGAAAAAAAAGTCCAACAACAATGAAGCGGCTACACAAAAAGGGGGTTTCCACGGAGTCTTCGATAAAGACCTGGACGTCACCAGCGATGCGTTTGTGGAGATTGAGAAAGATCCGTGTGACGTGACTCCCTCTATATATCGAGGCGAGGAACAGCAGAAACAGTTGCAGTGACACGAGTCGGTCAGTGTGTCAGTGAGTGCGTGCTTTTGTGTTGGTACGTCGATTTTACAAGCATCGCGAGTGATTATATTGTAATTGGTGCATGATAGACAAAGGAAGTGAAGAAAGGCACTAAATAGTCTGAGCAAGGCTATGAAAAGTAATAATTGTTACTTGTGATAGCCCGAAAGACTGTAGATTGTGCTAACGACGAGAAGATAACCGTATATTTGTGGTTAAATTTTAGAAGATAATAAAGTAATGGAGAAGTACCCAAACTAGATTTCGTGATTTCGTCACAGTATAATAAGAGTACCATACAGTATAATAAAATAGTCGTAACATAAGCTATAATGACTATAATTTAATTAATCCAGAGAAATACACAGGAAAAAGCCACAGGGTCGTTTAGTGCATTCTTAGATTTACATTTTAGGACGAAGTTTTGAAATTACTTAACAATGGTTACATGAATTTTTATTTTTTTAATCATTCTGACAATGCAATATGTTATTTTAATACACTTATATGAAATATATTTTGAGAGTCGTGAAATTTAACTGGGCTGTTCTTACCCCTAATTTTGTAAGACCTTCACTAAAATTTAAAACACAAAAAGTACTTCTAAAATGCTGCGCCGTTCGGTCATAAGTTGTATGAACGTACCCTCCACTGCCAACGTAACGCTGAAATGAAATACTTCCGAAGGCTAGTTCTCCACCTTGGCTTATTGGGTGCGATGCTCTCTTGTCTTGCATTTGTTACCTGTGATGAGGCAGTTTGTGAGTTAACAGAAGGAAGTAAGCCGGTATGGAGTGGGAAGTGTACTTGACTCCGTTTTTTCGCAAAAACCAGGATGAAGTTATTGTCATTTTTATTTTCCGAAGTACCTCCTTTATTTTTTGCTTATACCTAAATACACAGTAGAAGACGCCCTACAAATATGCAAGGTAAGACAATACTCATACAATACCTTTAAATTATATGCATAGGAAGTTGCTTGTTATAGATTAGGGGGAAAGCTCTCTCGGTATCTTCAACTGAAAGTCATAGTTATGTAGCAATGCTTTCCGTTGTTTGGATATTCATTTGGGCAATGTTGGGTCATACTACGGATGAGTGACAGGACAGCACAAGAGTCAAATGGGCCAACGTGATGTGATACACTTTTAGTTCTCTACTACGTGTAAGTAGGTGAAGTATTCTATTCGACGCAAAAATTCGATGTCGAGACTTCACCGAAAATGTATGTTTTGATGCCCCCTGAATAAAAAAAAAAAAAAAAAAGCATATTTAGAAAAACATGCGCGCGTGAATATATGTGTGTGTGCGTGCGTGTGGGTTAAAAACCAAATTTGCTATTGAAATATACCTTTCAAGGATATTAAACGAAAATCTTGAAGAAAATTCCTCCAGCCTGAGCTACTCTACAGGTGATATTTAAACTGTAACATGTTTGCACTACATTATATGTATGGTATAAATTTCTTGTTTTGAACCAGCTAGCATTATTAGCTCAGAATTTCAAAGTTTCAGTCATACATATCTTTAAAACATTTGACTATTGCTCACAGCCTACTGTATTCTAATATTCCCCTTTCACCTACAAGGAAATAAGCAATTAGGTAATTTGTGCAAATGTTTATCTTAACTAGCACGAAGATATAGGTATAGTAGGAATGGTTAGTACAAGAGTAGAGAAAGTCATGTGAGTGCAACACATTCAGATTTTTTTATACAATTATAGTTATGGTATCGTCGTTAAAACAATGTGTTAAAATACTAAACAGCTGACAATAAGTCACATGTTATCCTCAATGATTACATTTTACATTTCTTTCAAATAAACTGACAAGTTTTATTTAAATTATTTTAATTATGCTGCTATTCCTAAGGTAGTTTAATATATACATATCATGTAACTAATTGTAGTATTGAATCCAAAATACCTTACTTTATCATCTTTGGTTAGAGCTTACAGATATAGGTTATGCAATATTTTGGAGTTCATAATAGATAAAAATATGTTTAGCAACTGTTAGTAAAATAATTCTGTTCTCATCCAACCTCGTGTTAGGGGTGTAGCATGTTTGCTCCACATAAAAGGCGCGGAGTTCGGTTCTCGGTTAGGCTGAATTACCTAAAGTCTTTTCCGGGTTTTCCCTTAACCTGATAAAAGAACGTCGAAAAACTAAGCTCTATGGACCCTCAATTGTCAAATGCTCAGTTGTGCATCATTTCACGTATTTCATTGCACATTATAATTTTGACATTTATTATTATTATTATTATTATTATTATTATTATTATTATTATTATTATTATTATTATTATTATTATTATTATTATTATTATTATTATTATTATTATTATTATCATCATTATTATCTATTATTATCATTATTATCGTTATCGTCATTATTATCGTCATTATCGTTGTTAGTATCGTTATTATCGTTGTTATTTTCGTTGTTATTATCGTTGTTAGTATCGTTGTTAGTATCGTTGTTAGTATCGTTGTTAGTATCGTTGTTAGTATCGTTGTTAGTATCGTTGTTAGTATCGTTGTTAGTATCGTTGTTAGTATCGTTGTTAGTATCGTTGTTAGTATCGTTGTTAGTATCGTTGTTAGTATCGTTGTTAGTATCGTTGTTAGTATCGTTGTTAGTATCGTTGTTAGTATCGTTGTTAGTATCGTTGTTAGTATCGTTGTTAGTATCGTTAGTATCGTTGTTAGTATCGTTGTTAGTATCGTTGTTAGTATCGTTGTTAGTATCGTTGTTAGTATCGTTGTTAGTATCGTTGTTAGTATCGTTGTTAGTATCGTTGTTAGTATTATTATTATTATTATTATTATTATTATTATTATTATTATTATTATTATTATTATTATTATTATTATTATTATTATTATTATTATTATTATTATTATTATTATTATTATTATTATTATTATTATTATTATTATTATTATCGTTATTATAATTGTTATTGTTTGCTACTATTATTGATAGCAACTGTGGTGCCATAACTTTCATAGTAGGAAAAACTACAGAGTAACAGAACGTATTTCAGACATTGTGCGAGTGTGTCCTACAAGTGAAACCTCATTACTCCAGATATTGTCCAATCAGCTTATTAGATAGGCTTTAAGTGTCGCATTTTAAAATAAATTGTAACAATATCTATATTTCGCTTTCTCTAAAACACTTTGGTACATTGATTTTAATGTACTTAGCTACCAGCATACCACTTTAAAATATCTGATGTTGCACTCACATGACTTTCTCTGCTCATGTACTAACCATTCTTATAAACTCGTATTCCTATATCTTCTTCGTGTTCAGAGAAACATTTGTACAAATTATCTTATTGCTTATTTCCTTGTAGGTGCAAGGGGAATATTCAATAGTTAAATATTTTAAAGCTTTGAGATCTCGTTCTCTTTACACACTTAACATATAAAAAAATGAACAACCATGTTCCGTTTCACCAAAGTTTTGTTTTCCGAAACTGACACACATAACAAGGATATGGTTTACTCTACAAAAAATTTTATTGAGACATAAATTTTGTGTTGTAACGAAATCTATATATTTGTACAGTAAAATTTTGTGTTTCTCTAACGGTTTACCAGTTATGCAAAAGTCGTCCAGAGTAAATACGACTACAGGGGCTATAGCCAGAAAATTCAAAATATACATTTTGTCATAAAAATATCTCAAACATATGACATTTTAAGAAAAATCGTTACAGCCATTTTCAAGAAAATCAAAATTTTCGAAACATTTTCCATGTAAAGGGTAGTTTAGGGTGTGGTTATTTTCTTCAAAATCTTCGTGTCGCATCCTTGAAAGACATAAAACTTAAATAGCAACTTTGGTTTTTAACCCACTTTCCGTTTTTGAGTTACGCTGTCCATAGATTGACACACACACACACGCACACGCACACGCACACGCGCGCGCACACGCACACGCACACGCACACGCGCGCGCGCGGACCTTTTTCTAAAAATGCTTTTTTGGGATTCAGGGGATCTCAAAACATATATTTCCGTTGAAATCTTGACATCGAACTTTTGGGTGGAATACAATACTTCCTCTACTTACTATTAGAGAAAGTAAAGATGTCGTATTTTGCGATTTCGCAATGTATTCAAATCAATGGTTTAAAATATGCCTCCCTCTATCCGTAGATCTCGTGGTTTCGGGCTATCTCTGTGTTGATACCTCTGAAGTCCACTGCGCATCGCAATACACTGTCTCCTCTATTGTCTGAGATGAACAAAATAATACTATAATAATTATGATAATGATAACAGTAATAATGCAAGCCTTCCTCTAGTTGTTATAGGCTAGAAGTAAAAGTAAGTCTATCGCCCGACCACTGCGTCCTTCACCTCTGCCCACCGAAGGCGTCATGGATGGGGGCAGTACTGGAGCTGGGTCGTGGCCAGAATTCCGCGCCCTCCCAGTCGGTTATGCTGTGTTCGCGACCAGGTGCTACTTCTGAAACAAGTAACTCCTCAATTGTCCTCTCGGGCACGAATTGTCGTCGTTTCCATGAGCCCTCTGCAGTTTCTCCTTAGTAATTTCAGAATATCAGACGTAATAAACCAATCTGTGACACGCAGGTTTCTGTGTATGATCATCGTTCAAGTGTTGTATAAGTGAACTTTCGTCCGTGGAATCTTATTATTTTCAATTTGATTCCTTTATCGACCGCCTCCGTAGCGCAGTTGGTAGCGCGCCTGCCTCGATCCCCGGTACCGGCATGGGATTTTTTCCCCCGCTGGGAGGTCTGGTACGGGGTGCACTCAGCCTCGTTAGGTCCCTGAGGGGCCAATTGAGGAGCTATCCTGATAGAAAGGTAGCGTCCCTGAAAGGTCAAGTAGTCGCCTTACGGTCGGGGGAGTCGGCGTGCTGACCCCCGCCACCCCTAACCTGCACTCTTCCGTGGCCTTGGCTGCGGCTGGAGGATGCAGCGGCCGGGCGATGAGGGTAACCTCTGCATAAGGGGAAGACGCCCTAGGGAATTCCTTTATCTATTAAAACATGCTTCAAACATAATATAATGCATATTATGTGCGTGATTAAAGTAACATTTCCACATGAATGTGATCATTTCCAAAATTACACATATTTGGAACCGAAAAGTAATGGACTAATGACATACATAGTTCTAACTTTTAGCTATGTCATATAAAAAATGCATTTACATAATTTTCATCTCAAAATGAATTTGTCTATTTCGTTTCTATAACTTTGACGTCTTTCTAACCACTGAAGTATAAAATGTGTTCCCGACTTTCACGGCTTCTTTAAAACAATATCTTCCTTCTCAGTAACCTCTTAATAATGTGACACCAGGTGCGGCGAGAAGCAAAGGACTGTTGGGCCCCAGCTGCTTCTCACCACATGCCGCGCTGACGAGCTGACAAAGGCGTACAAGGCGAGGCTGCCTCGCGCAACTGTTTGTATGTACATGAATGACAACAATGAAACGGCTACACAAAAGGGGCTTTGTCCAGTATTTTCGAGAAAGATCCGGCCACATGATCGCTAAGGTGTATGTGGAAGCCGAGAAAGGTTTATATGACGTCATCCCCTCTATTTAAGGAGGCGAGAAAAGAGCAGAATGCGAGACAACTGTGCATGTGTGTGTGGTCGTGAAGGATACGTCGGTCATCGGGATGATAATTTCACGAGCATCGAGTGATTGCATCGTTGTAGTTAGTGTATTACAGCCAGAGAAAGTGAAAACGCTGAAAGGACTGAGGCAAGGTTACGAGAAGTAAAAGTTGTGAATTGTGATAGTACAAAAGACTGTAGACCGTGTTAACAACGAGAAGAAAGCCATTTGTGATAAAATTTTAGAAGAGAAAGTGATAGAAAAATAACCGGATTGATTTGGTCAGTTTGTCACTATGGTGTCAGAAAGTGGGATTTATGCAATTGTCGTTTTGTTACAATAATTAAAGCATATTGTTGATTGTACAGTTTGGTGTTATCGGTGATTTAGACCATAAATAGTAATTCTTCCTTTCATGTGAAAGATACAAATGAACATGTATTTACATACGTGAGGCATTGGTAGAGGGCGTAAGGGTGCCAACACCCCCCTCCCACATCGCTGTTTACACGATTTGTCCGGAAAACTGGAGAACGCCCATTTAATAAGTTGGGGAAATAGATTCACAGCTGTAAATATCTGAAACTGAAATCTGATTAGTAATCCTGGCGTGGTGTACACGTAGCAGGCCTGCTGAAACGTGTAAGGAATGGCTTTCTCGCCGGGGTAGATAGCCGGATCCTAACCACGTAACAGCTAAGTGGTAGTGTGTGTAGTGTTACAAACAAGGTAAACGCGGGCACGTGTGAATGTGTGTTGGTACTACATGTGAAGTTGCACCATCAGTGACTGTCAGTGTGCTTTCTCATGGATCAATTTCCAGCATTACTTTGTTTCGCAACACGCAAAGCTGCTTTATCTATGCTTCTGGTTTATCCCTTTTCAGAATCCAGAACAGTGATGCCTAATCTTATGTGAGGGAGAGGAAGGTGGATTTGTCTCATACTTTTACTGAGCTATAAAACATTCATAGCACTCAAAAATTAATCTCTCTGATGCTTAGTTATCTGAATAGTTGAAGGGGAAATGTATCATGCACAAAACAAAGGAGGTGGGTTGAAGCGACAAAATGACGCCATCAGTACAGAAGTGACGAGGTTGATCTAGAATATCGGTGGACATTTTGATGTTAATAGATTGACAGGCAGATTGCTGTGATTTTACCATTGTCCCTTTTTTACTTTCTCTACTGGTAAGCAGAAGGAAGTAATGTATTCCAGCCAAAAACTCCATGTTGAGATTTCACCGGGACTGTTTTATAGAAAAAGCTCCGTGTGTGTGTGCGTGTGTGTGCGTGTGCGTGCGTGTGTGTGTGTGTGTGTGTGTGTGTGTGTGTGTGTGTGTGTGTGTGTGTGTGTGTGTGTGTGTGTGTGTCTTGTGTCAGTCTGTGTGTTAATCTGTGGACATCATAACTCAAAAACGAAAAGTCGGTTAAAAATCAAAGCTGGTATTTAAGTTTAATGTGTTTCAAGGATTTTGAAGAAAATAGCACCACCGTAAACTACACTTCACATGGAAAATTTTTCGAAAATTTTGATTTTCTTGAAAATGGCTCGAGCGATTTTGATTTAAATGCCACAGATTTGAGATATTTTTATGACAAATGAAATATATATTTTGAATTTTCTGGCTATAGCCTATGTAGTCTTGTTTACTGTGGATGACCTTTGAATAACTCCTAAATCGTGAGAGATATACAAAATCTTACTGTACAGAAAATGTAGGTCTCGCTAATTTGTCTAAATAATTTTTTTGTAGAGTGAACCATTTCGGAGATATTCCTTGTTATTTGTATCAGTTTTGGAAAATTTAAAACTTTCGTGAAATGGAACATCGTTGTTCATTTTTTATATGTTAAGCGTGCAAAGAGAACGGGATCTCAAAGCTTTAAAAGATATGACTATCTCTCAAAGCCTACTGCATGCTAATATTTCTCTTACACCTACAAGGAGATTAGCAATAAGATAATTTGTACAAATGTTTCAACTAACACGAAGAAGGTATAGGAATGAGAGTTTGTAAGAATGGTTAGTACAAGAGTAGAGAAAGTAATGTGAGTGCAACATATCAGATTTTTTTTTATTAACGTCCTCCAAAGTTAATGCCATATCGGAC